>JAVUPR010000183.1:16745000-17372500 GCA_036785695.1 Gentiana straminea
CAGAGGCCGGTCACCCGAGCCTTGTGCTCGGGTGATCCGGGTTAGATTAGGATGTCGTTTTTCTTCCGTTTTCGATTCATGGATTCAATCATGTACCAAACTACGTGAGTTTATTTATTTAATTTATTCAGTCCTTATTCGTTTTTTATGATCTTTAATTTATTTTGTATCGTTCTATGATTTTGATGCTATGATGTGAATTAGATCGAGAGATCGTTTGCTATTGATACGTTTACAACATACGGAAGTTGCGTAGACTAGATCACCATAGAAAGATAGGATCTTTAACCATTAATTATGTGACAAATTAATTGGTTAATTATCTAGGTTGTTAGATTCTAAAATACGAGAGTTAACCTGAATCTACACCGAGTTTTGTTTGGTAAATCGATCTCAACATTCGGAAGATGAGAGATTGATAAATTGGACTCACTAAGGAATTAGGAGTTCATAGCTTGAGAGATAGATTCACTAAGAGATTAGGGATTTGTATCTCGTGTAAAGGTGAAACCACAATTTGAATTAAAATCATGAGATGAACTAGGATTGATATCACTTGGTTTGTGCACTGTTTGATCTCATGTATCTTTAGTTTAGTTTAGGTTGTGTTATTTTATTTCGTAGGTTAGATTTATTTTAATTGCTCTTTCGTTTATTTTATTTGTTCTTTCGTTTATTCGTTTTTCCTAAGTAACAATTGAAAGGAATTAGCGAAATTAGATTCAACATCCCAATTCCCTGTGGATCGATAACCGTACTTACCCTACTATGCTAGCAATTACCCGATATTCGGTCGGTTAGGAGTTAGTTTGCATGGTAGTATAGGTTTTATAAATTTTCTTTTGTTTTAATGATGCAAAATCTCCCCAACAAAAGTGGCGCCGTTGCCGGGGAATCGGTGTTTTGTTGAATTTAGTTGAATTAATTTTTCGATTTTGTTACGGTTTATTTTTCGTTTTCAATAAAAGTAGCGTTGAATAAATCGAGAGTTTTTATTTTGCCGTGTTTCGATGACCTTTGGGTTAAGAATGTGCAAAAAGTTTTTTACTCGATTTGTGAAACGTGAAGTGTTTTCTAGTCTAACCCCCGTGCTATAATTTGATAGGTCGCCGTGTTGTTATGTGTATGTGTTGATCCGTTTTGAATTGATGCGTTGGCTTTTAGGGTATTATGGGTTTCGTGTTGTTCCCGCATTGTCCGTTGCAAATTCGTTGTTTGAACGAGCGTTCACGTAAGTGAACGCCCGTCCGGCCCCTAACAATGCGGGTAACCGAGCGTTTGGGGGTGGAACGGCCGTCCGTGCAAAAGTTCAACGCTCGATCCGATGACAAGAACCGACGGGAGTCTCGACTTGTTAACGCCCGTCCGGAGGTTTCAAGCATAAGCGTTTGAAAAGTGGAACGCCCGTTTGAAATTTTAAACGCACGTCCGGGGTTCACTCCGTTCTAATTTTTCTTGATTTGATTTTTAATGCTTTATTTAACGTGGTTTTTTAATACGAGCTTCGTGGCTAATTTGTTTACATAGATGTTCCGAACTTATATGTTTTTACCTTTCCATCTATGAATCCATGTTAGATAAATGATCTTATTCCTTATACATGATTCATCGGTTCTCGTATGCATGTTCGATTGTTAATTAGTAGCTAATGTCGGTTCTCGTATGCTATATACCGTTATGATGAATCTTGTGAGCTTTGAGACTTATGTGCTTCCTTGTTATTTTTATAACTCATTTGGGTAGTAACGTCGGTTTTCCGTTGCTACGATGGAAACCTTATGAGTTATATCTCGTATAGTATAGCTAACTGTTGGTTTTCCATAATGCTATCACCTTTGATGAGTCTTAAGGCGCGTCTACACTACATGTAATGAACAGTACTGTCGTTTATCGTAACCTGTCATTATTTGGTAGACGTTTATTTTATACATGTCGTGTTGCAAATGAGTGGGCTAGTTTTCTTTCTCTTATTTTCTTTTATTTTTGCATATCACTTAGATGCATATCATTTAGCCGCATACCATCTAGTTGCATTGTTTTTCTATTTTTCTTTTATTTTTCTTGAGCGTAGTTAATCGTCGGTTTCCGTAATACTACCTCGTTTTCTTTAATTTAGTTTTCGCATAGGCCGTAGTCACCGTAGGGTTGTCCTCGAAACTGCTCGGCCGAGCCCGTCGAATTCATTTTTATTTATTTTTTTTTTTTATTTTTAGGATTGCATATCATGTAGGTGCATTGTAGTATATTTTCATGTAGTTGCACCTAGCCTACTATCTGTGTAATATTCCATGTATATGTTCCATCTTTATATGAGCTTAATGCGAAAAATCTTTCGACTTCTTTTCCATGTATAATCCTCTATCATTATTAGTTGGAGTTTGATGTTTGCACATGTGGTCTATATCATTCTACAAGCTTCGTGGCTTTATTCTTAGATGTCCTGAGTTTAAGTGTTGATCTTTCCATCTGAGCTATTATTTCTTTTTGCTTATATCAAACTTCCATATTTAGACGCTTAGATGTTCTGTACTTTCCCTGTTTGATTTTTCCATCTGAAGCGATTCTATTTTGTGCTTTGTATGTTCTATTCCCCCTTGCCCCCGAGGTATTTCTTTGTTTTTCATGAGTGCAGGGTATTTGCATTAGCTTTTGTGAGTTTTAGACGATATCAGTTTTCTGGTGGATGGTCCACAATCATCGATAATCCTCGAGCATTCCCTGGGTGATGCGCATCATCCCGGGGTTGCTCCCTTTCGGAAGACAATCGCCTAAGTTCTTTACTTCTCTTTATTTTCGCACAACATGAGGACATGTTGTAATTTAAGTGTGGGGGAGGGGATAGTTGGTTATGTGTATCTATCATTTGCTAAAAATTTTTTTTTTCGAAATTTTCAAATTTTTGTTTTGTCCCGAGTAACATTTCAATGGCATGCTAGTTTTATAGTCCGGCACCTTTAGTTGTTATCGTAGTCATATCATGTTCGAGAATAGGTTTAGTAAGTCGATACTCACTTGAACTTCATTTCACGAACCTATTAGATGAAGAGCCAAATATAGAATAGTTTCCGGTTAGTTAAAGGAAAGTTAATTCTTGATACGAGATAACACTTATTTAGCATTAATGAAAGTTAAGAACTTGTGCTATACTCACGTTAGAATCTCGTACCTTAGTGTTCTTGAGAACTTTGAGAGTCTTGAATGTGTTAGAAATATATTTGACCGAGAGTTTCCAAAGAGTTTGAAAAATATAAAAATATATATATCTATAAATAATAAATGAATAGAATTTCTTTGCGGGAATTTTGTTTGTAACTATCACCTCGAGTCCATTTGGATACCGCCCCAATTGGGGAGTGTGGTTTACCTTGGACGATAAGGGATTGAGTGATCTCGGGGTGATCGCCTCTAATGTAGGGGAGTGTGTTATACTTTTGAGACGCGACGATAGGAAATATAAAATATACGTTTTTTTGGAATTCTAAGTCAAGTTGATCTAAACCCAAGTAGAGACCCGAAAGGTATTTTCTTGGTACTAAGCAAAGGAATTTAGTTGTGAGTTAGTTACTATGTTCTTGGTAATTAGTTTTTGTTAGGTAAGTGTTTGTAGATGGAATGAAGTTTTCGTTTAGTTGACCGGATAATTGTTAGTGCTTGATGTATTATATCGAGAGAGGATCGGTGGAAGTTTAGTAGGTTCGCACACACATCATCGAGTGAGGTCGATTTGCTTTGAATACTAGCTTGTCATGATTTTGACTATATCTCGTGTCGGGTTATGTGGATTCTTGATGGTATGTTCTTGTTTTGTTTTACTCGAGGACGAGCAAAAGTTTAAGTGTGGGGGTGTTGTTCGGGGTCAATTTGTAGTGTTTTTAATGATATATTTTATATCAATTTCCCCGTATATGGATGTTTTTCATAGAAATCGAGCTTATAATCGATTAATTGAGTAAATAGTGTTTTTAATAGGTTAATTGCAAAATGTAACGATTTATGTGCTTAAATTGTGATTTTATGTTATTTTGGGATTGTGTTACGCTTTGGTATATTTTCCTATGTTATAGATACATATTTTGGCATGCAAGAGGATTAAATGATGAGGTTTTGCATGGAAGAGAAGTGAAATGGAAGGAAGATGGAGATAAAGCTTGGAATGAAGCTTTCAAGCAGCCGAACTTCCGATGCAGTTCTTGATATGATATACACTGATTTGACTCTCGACCTCAAGAGAAGATTTGTAGGGCTTGAAGAGAGGATTCTACAGGATTTTGAATCACTTCATTCGACTTATGAGGCCCGAGATATGAGCGTTACAAGTTTGGATGCTGTTGCTGAATTCGAGTGGAAAATCCCGAAAACGACTCGTAATACGACGGGCTAGTCAAAAAGGCGTTTTCTGAAGAAGAGTCCTTAATGAAAGTTGTAGAGTTTTCCGAGAGCTTTTTTTTTTATGACATTCGGATCATAATTTTTGGAGTCTACAACTCAAGATATGAATTTTACGAAGTCTTTGACGTGCATTGAACGAGCGTCCGCCGCCGCTTTTTGCATAAAGCGTCCGGATCCTAATTAATTCAGCCGCAACCGACATATGTTCCCTATAAATATATGCATGCATCTCAACCCTAAGGATCAATTTTTTGAACATTCAGCCGCATATTCTTAGAGCAAAGAAAGCGGCGGCTTTCCGGGGAGGCTTGAGGCCGGTCACCCGAGCCTTGTGCTCGGGTGATCCGGGTTAGATTAGGATGTCGTTTTTCTTCCGTTTTCGATTCATGGATTCAATCATGTACCAAACTACGTGAGTTTATTTATTTAATTTATTCAGTCCTTATTCGTTTTTTATGATCTTTAATTTATTTTGTATCGTTCTATGATTTTGATGCTATGATGTGAATTAGATCGAGAGATCGTTTGCTATTGATACGTTTACAACATACGGAAGTTGCGTAGACTAGATCACCATAGAAAGATAGGATCTTTAATCATTAATTATGTGACAAATTAATTGGTTAATTATCTAGGTTGTTAGATTCTAAAATACGAGAGTTAACCCGAATCTACACCGAGTTTTGTTTGGAAATCGGTCTCAACATTCGGAAGATGAGAGATTGATAAATTGGATTCACTAAGGAATTAGGGAGTTCATAGCTTGAGAGATAGATTCACTAAGAATTAGGGATTTGTATCTCGTGTAAATGTGAAACCACAATTTGAATTAAAATCATGAGATGAACTAGGATTGAAATCACTTGGTTTGTGCAATCGTTTGATCCCATGTATCTTTAGTTTAGTTTAGGTTGTGTTATTTTATTTCGTAGGTTAGATTTATTTTAATTGCTCTTTCGTTTATTTTATTTGTTCTTTCGTTTATTCGTTTTTCCTAAGTAACAATTGAAAGGAATTAGTGAAATTAGATTCAACATCCCAATTCCCCGAGGATCGATACCCGTACTTATCCAACTTTACTAGCAATTACCCGATATTCGGTCGGTTAGGAGTTAGTTTTGCATGGTAGTATAGGTTTTATAAATTTTCTTTTGTTTTAATGATGCAAAATCTCCCCAACAGGAACCAACGGTCAATTTTATATATAAATAATTTTTTATTCATGTCGAGTTTTATGTTTTAGAGTCTGTTTTTACGTTTTTGAGTCTCTCTGGTTGTCTGCTCTGTGTAAAAATTCCAAAATTTGGAACATCTGGTTTCGCTCCCAGCGAGACTGCCTCTCGTTGCTAGCAAGCCTGGTTCTATTTTCTAGAATTTCGCGTGTCTGTTTATCTCCGTATGTTTAATCCGTAAGTCTGATAGCAGCATGGCAAACCATGTTAAAATCAGTCTACGGTTCGTTTTGTTTTTCTTCTCGTTTGCGTAAACCAGGGAAGCGAATCCGAGTCGGTAATTTTTCGTGGGCGCCGAGAAAATAACCCAAGAAAGATGTGGAGCTACGAATCTACGATGGGAAAGCAATGGAAGAAACACCTTTAAAACACCAAGATGGCTCCGAAAAAATAAATATTAATGTTCGAATTATTCGTTGTACAATGTTGATGGCAAGGTACTACCTTTTTTGCTTATATTTTACTATCTTTTGATCTTTTGAACATAAGCTAGTCTTTACATGAACCTGAGTATGAATCTTAGCCCGGAGTTGGTTTGTAAGATTAATTTTATTAGTGCCGAAGGTTCTGCCCCGAATCTGTCTCATCTAGAGGGTGTAAGGAAACATGTAGTGGTTGAAGGAAGCAGTGAATAAAGAGTTCCTCGTAGTTCTTTCAAAATCTCATTGTCCTATGCATGAGATTGCTTCTACCGCCATGGGAGCAACAATTTGTGTAGTTTTTAAGAATTTTCAATCTAAAGAAGACGTTGAGTTTTGAGAGAGCATAATGAAGCAAAGATTATAGAGGATGTGATTAAAATAAGTCCCTAGGACTAAATCTCCTTAGAATTCACTAATTCCTAAAACGAGAGCCAAGGTAGGAGCTTTGTATAAATGGTACAGATAGATGTCGTTCCCTAGGTCTCACAACCAAGGGAGGGATATTAATCCGCAAAAGCGACGAGCCCACCTCATATAGTGCTCAAGGGGTCAACATCTGGCGATCCAAGAAGGATAACTGACAAGGATAATTTGGAAAGTCATGCTGAGGACTTTAAACTCAGAACTACTTCTTTAAAACCCTTAGGATTTCTTTTTATTTTAGGTTTTGTTTTCTTTGAGTCCAATAAGAGTAACGTGACATATGTTGAGGTTTTTTATTTTGCCGTGTTCCGATGGCCATTGGGCTAAGGATGTGCAAAAATTTTTTACTCAATATAGGCCACGTGAAGTAGTAGTTCCATAGAGAGTCGAGAAATTGCTAAAGAAAAGGAAATTTAGCAATCAACCTTAAGATGGAAGCATTAAGAGAGTTTGAGAATTACTGAAAATGTAACAGAGAATGATTGGTGCGAACAAGAACGCTTTTTGGTCAACTCCCAAAACTTTTTAGAATGGCGATCCGAGTGAAAATCCAAAGTTGTGTGCAATTCGTTCCACAACTATCCTTATCATTTCCTTTATACCTTTTTCACCCTTCAACCTTTTCTATTCTCTCACCAATCTACCCCAACAGTTCACATTTCTAACCATTCTTTCATTCCCTCTCTTTCTTTCCATCTATTTCACTCTCCCACCCAGTACCCAGCCAACAATTTCTTACCCACACTTTATCTTTTCTTACCATCTTTTTGTATATCTTTTTCTAAACTCATCATACTCTCAACCTCCATTTTGTTTACAAATTACCCTTGTGTTGCGGAATTTGAAATATTGCTAAGTTTTAATGATTATCTTTTATCATTTTGGTTTTCATGATCCTAGCCGGGGTAAGTGTAGCTCTGACCCTACCTCAATTTTAAAAGTTTTTGGTTTGATCAAAATACAACTTATCTTTCTACCGGAAGTTTTAAATTTCACACTTTTACGCCTATTCCGGTCAAGATGATGAGTTCTGTTCTAAAATATCACACCTACCAGCCTTGTTGATGATGGTTATGACTTTTACGTGATACATTGGGTTATTAGTAATTTCAAGGAGAAGCTACATCTCCCTAGGTTGTTGATATCCAATGAAAACGTGAAGCGTCTGCGCCGAGTTTCTGATCCTATCTTTTACCAATAGGTCACATTCAATCTGTTATACCTTACCAAGTTTCTCTCTTACTTATTTGGATTAAATACCGTATCAACTGGTAAACCTCGTGTTCTCCCACACGGGGTAATGCTTTTTGATCTTTGTCTTCTCCACCCGGTTTTAAGAATATTTAAGCGGTGGAGATTATCGATGAAGACTACCATCTTTAGTTGCCTGTTTATTTTTCTTTCTATTTAGTATTTTTCTTTTTGCTACTATATGTATTTTTTTTAGAATTCGTGTCTGAACGATTTGTTTTAACTCCTTGGTTTTACTTGTCATTGGTTGTATACAATAAAGTGGCTTAAATTGTTTTTGGATATTTTATATCTAATTACTGCCACATTATTTTATAACTTCCATTGACATGTTATTAACGGTTTCGTGGAGTTTCTGTTTGGTTTGCTTAAACAGGTTTTCACTTGCTTCTCCACGACGAGCTTAGATTACTCCGATGTTCTCGCATCTACTTGAGAGCCGTTTCCGAGCTAAGTCTTTTTCTTAAATTCTCATTTTTATTTGTCATTGGGGACAATGACATGTTTAAGTGGGGGTAGGAGACTTAGCTATGATGTGATATGTGTTAAAATTGAATGAAACGGTGAAAATTTGAATAAATTGAATAAATGCCATATTATTTATCTCGTACCCTTAGAATTGTGAGTTCCTAGCTAAGAATTGATAGGAAAGGAACCAAGTTGCATGAGTACGTGATCATTTTATACTTATGTGAATGTAAATTTAAGGATATTCATGCCGATTTTTGCAAGTAGTTATTTATTATTCAATTACTTAATCTTTGAATCGAGTTTATCGCACGAATCATAATAACTGAAGAAATTATGTGTACATTGCGTAGATGATTGGTTATGTAGACTTAGTGTCGATATTTATCTGCTGATGTATTCCTATCTTCTCGCCATCAAAGTGGAGTAATAAGCTTGAGAATTATCTGTGTTTTGACAAGGCGTTAAACACTGGGCTTGTAGTAACATTACCAAAGTAGCCTCGCGCTTGTGGTAATATTCATGTTATTGACCAATCTGTGAAAGGGGATTCTTGCAATGCATAATTTACTTTTAAAGCAAGTTTCTTTCTTGAGATGTGTTAATGCTTGAAAATATGAAAATGGAAAGAAAAAAAAATCAATTTTTAAGAGGCTTCGAGTATTTTTCTCGGTCTCCAAGTCCAAAAACCTTCTAGATGACGCTCTTGCTTATTGCACCATGTCTTTACCCATTGCGAGGCTTAAGAAGTGGGAATACCGATGTTGGTAGGTTGAGATCGCAAAGTTAGCATAAACTTTAATCTTGCCACGAAAATATAAAACTTAATGCACATGCACACATCACTTCGGTTCATAGCGAGTAAAGTGAATAATGGATATCTTATGAGAATGACCGGTATGAGTTGACTCGAGTTTCTTGTGTAAGTATGATTTGACCATGAAAAATGTTGTCTTGGGGAATGACTTATTGACACTTTGTTCGGGACGAGCAAAGTCTAAGTGGGGGTAGTTGATGACGGTCAAATTATACCCGTAAAAGTCATCAACGTTGACCTTAAATCGAGACTAATAATATATATTTTGTGATAAATCACATGTTTATATGGATTATTTAATGTTATGTGATTTATATTATATAATTTGGTATTTATCCGTTTTTATTATATTATTTGGTATTTATCCGTTTTTATTATATTTATCCGTTTTATTTAAATATGATTTATTTTGGGATAAATATTTATTTTGTAGATTGAGATAAATTTTGGAGGATAAATACAAATGGAAGAATTAAATCTCAAGATAAATCAAAGGAAATTCAAGACAGAGATCGGATAAGCACAAAAAGAGGAGTAAGGCATGACAAGAGCAAGCAAGCCAATCCGAAACTTGGATGGATAAATGCGGCGGCTCTCCAATGTGCTTGGGGCGCATTTTTCATCTTATTTTGGAGATCGGCCGAGAGTTATCTCTTATTTGTTTTGATATTTTGATGTATATCTCTTAATTAGCTTGAACCCCTATAAATAAAGGCATGCATATACACGCCAAACACACTTCTTTACACAATACATTTTTTACACTTCTCAGTTTATAATAAAATCTTCAGTTTTTCTTAAGAGCAGTTATTATGCAAGTTCTGCAATAATGTAATTTCTTGTATTTATTTGTTCTTAGTTCTTTGTAATTAAGCCCCCAATTATTGTTTATCGTTTGAGGTTGTTCGTTCTTCACCGAACGATGTAGATCTAAGGATACGATATGAGGCGATGGGGATTCCTTGTCTATAAGGATCCACACCCCCGATCGTTATCCGGTGACCTATAGATGACTTTGGTATGATCGACAACCATGTTTTTAGTAGATCTATATAATTGCTTTATGAGTCTCTATTTTATCCGTTACGTATGTAGAAACGCTAAGATTTAGGTTTTCGCCGCGTCAATCTAGCCACGTCTTTATGGTGTGATTGTCCACCTAGAATTTCTTATCTTAGTAGGTATGGCTACGGCTATGTTGCTCGTCTGTTTTAATTAGCGTATGATTAGGAAATTCCAATATAGGGCTCCTAGGTCGGCTCATGAATTGATCTTCCGGGACCTTCGGCGAGATCTAGATATGTTCTCGTATTAGGGAATTGAGCTCACCTAGTTATACGTAAATCGTAGATTAACATGAGACCGTCCGGGTAATTGTTAATGGGACGTAGACCGATGCGATCGTCTAGGAAGTACGCCCGAACAAAGGAATGTTGCCTAGGTAAGGAATACGGTTAATATCGGCATCCCTAGTTTTGTAAGCGTGCGAGTCATATGAGATGGAGGCCGAAAAAGCGAAGTCACGTGATGTAGCATAGTGATCCTGGATGGCCTACCCGGAGCTAGATCTAGTTTGGGGATGACTCCCGTAGCCAATATAAAAGAAATACAGATCGGATTAATAGTTGTCGAGTCTAGCTTAATTATATAGAATCTCTAGATCCAAACGATAGCATAATAATTGGGGAGGTTAATTACATTGTTTATGTGTTGTGTCGAGTCGTGTCCTTTACCTTTCTTGTCTTTTGTTGGTCGTAGACCGCCTTTGTGTCCTTGATATGAATAATTAATTGTTTGTATATAAATGACCCACAATTGGTTCCCTGTGGGATCGACCTTGATTCGCTATAGCTATACCATGATGGACCTAGTCCTCTTGCTAGTATTGGTTTATGGTGGTCAAGTATTTTATTATCACTTGATCTACGTCATCAACCGTCTAGGGAGAGTGGTAGGCGAGCAAGCCATCCACGTGTCCGGCCTCTATCAATATCCACACGAGCATCTCGCCGGAATCCTCTTTGGATAGCTACTAGAAAACCCAGTTGCTGTTGACTGACATTTTCTCTTTCTTAAAACACTCTCTAAGAAGCTCTAAGTTTATTTTGTAAATTAGAACTCTTCTAATTGTGATGTACAAAAGAGCTAGTCAATCCTCCCTTAAATAGGGTGCCTACGCCTTTATAGATCCCACTCTGATTGGGAGATGCTTCTGTGTAGATCAGTGAGAAAGAAAACCTTTTACGAGTAAAATAAGGAAAATAAAAAGGGGGAATGAGGGAGAAGGACAGAAATATTTCATCAATTGAGTAAAATGACAGTTTTTTGAAACTTTTGCATAAAGGACAAAACTATTTATTCACTGTCGAAATTCACTAATTTTCAAAATTCATTGTCGAGATTCACTGATTTTCGGGATTCACCGTCAAAATTCATCGTCGAAATTCACCGATTTCGGGATTCATTTAATTTAATATCTCATATTAAATAAATCCAAGATGTTGTCCTTATCAATATCTAATATCTAGATTTATTTTATCTTTATCATATTACCATAAATCTATTTATACAAATCTATTAATATCTAATATTAATATATGATAATACTATTAATTAAATTACACAATCCAAGTGTATCTTAATACACTAGTATCTGCACCCCATAGCCATTAATTGGCATCCGGAATATTCTTTTATTAATCATCATAATTAATATCTTGTATTTAATTTATTCATAATAAATAAATACCACCATATTAATTTAATCACTATAACACTTTATAGTCGAGATAAACTTTCCTTATTTGGTTATCACTATAACCGCATTTTAATCCGGCTAGATGTTCTTATGTGTGTGACCCGATAGGCTTTCGGATATGTTGGCCGTAGACATAAAGAGCAATTACGAAAATGCCCTTCATACCTAACGATCACGGAATAGTATCTAACAACACACCGTGACCCCCAATCATCGGAAGAGTCAAAAGCGATGACTACTACCTTTCATGTGAAACGGTTATCATGTGAATAGAATCATATGGTTGTTACAATATTCATACAATCGTCTATCGATTGTCAGTACATCAACGATCGTATCTTATAATCTAGATATCATGCTCTCTCGGAATAACTCATTTACTCCCACTTTGCAAAGATTCACGAGAGCTAGACATTGCTTATAAGAAGGACATTTCGTGTTAAGAAATCACTAGTTTAATGCAGAGGAATTTAAAATTTTGATTTCCTTTTCCAAGATCGTCTTCGTTTAACACACTAAACACGTTAAGTAGTTTGACGAAATATACCTTGGCTGATCTATAAGATCGAAGCTTTGACCGTCAAAGGAGAGTAGTACTGTGCGCAAGCCGTCCGTGCGTCGGCCTCTATCGATAATCCACACGAACTCCTCGCTGAAATCCTCCTTGGATTGCTATCAGAAAAATCCGGCTGCTAGACCGGTCTTTCTCTCTCTCTCTCTCTCTCTCTAACTCTCTGGTGGAAGCTCTCTATTTTACTCAAAAACTATTAGCTCTTGGAATTGTGATGATACAATAGAGCTAGCCAACCCTTTCTTAAATAGAAAAAAGTTGGGCCCATCTATGCCCTAATCTGATTAGGAGAAGTTTCCTAGAAAATAAATGAAAGAGAAACATTTTCCCAATAAAATAAGAAAAAATCACTATAATTGATTTATCTCTTTTATTATAATATCTTTTATTAAATAAAAAAAATTAAATATGCCAATATCTTATAATGAATATATTTATCTTAGTACCATAAATCTATTTTTCCAAACTCAATTAATATCCAATATTAATATTATGGTAATCTTATTAATTAAATTACACAATCCAGGTGTATCTACTACACTTAGATGTGGCGCCCCAAATTGCCAATAAATGACATCCGGAATATTTTTTAATTAATATAATTAATATCTTGTATTTAATTTATTCATAATAAATAAATACCACAATATTAATTTACCACTATAACCTTTATAGTCTTGAGATAAAATTTCCTTATTTGGTCATCAACTATAACCGCATTTTAATCCGACTTGATATACATATGTGTGTGACCCGATAGGCTTCCGAATATGTTGGCCGTAGACATAAAGTGCAAATTACGAAAATGCCCTTCATACCTAACGATCACGGGATAACGTCTAGCAACACATCGTGACCCCCAATCATCGGAAGAGTCAAATGCAATGACTACTACCTTTCATGTGAAACAGTTACCGTGTAAATTACAATCCTACCGTTGAAATAATATCCATACGATCGCATCTCGAGTGTCAGTATATTAATGATAATATCTTATAATCTGGATATGATGCTCTCTCGAAATAACACACTTACTCCCACTTTGCAAAGATTCTCGAGAGCTAGACATTCCTTATAAGAAGGCCATTTCGGATATTCATTCCCAATCATAGGATACGCGATTCCCGGACGACCAAACATGTATACTCCGCATGCTTCAGTATTACACCCAATCACTACCGCATGATCACCCTTTGGATAAGGGAAATCTCAATAGTGTCAAAGCATGACGATCCACACCATGATGCCATGTAGGCTCCGGTCTTAAGGATAATTACACAACTGCCACATAGTGCGACACTTAATGTAAGTGGGTCAGTCTAACGTACGCATTCTCTAATACACGTCCACGTACAGTCCATGTGTCTCTACACTTCAATAGACGAGATCTATCACTATCTTCAATAAGATATAAGACATCTAATACGTGCTAGACTAATCATACTATCAATGTCCCATTTGACAGTACATACGACTAGAGACATTTAAGTATCGAACTCAATAAAGTGAATAGAGATCTCATCAACCATAATCACTATCATGGTTTCTCTATCACAGTTTGACACTAGGGACATTACTATATATACAATCGTATAATATGAAGATAAACAATATATAATAACAAAAGTGCTTTTATTAATCATAATAAAGTTATTACACGAACTAAAATAGACTGTAAACGACCCGACCGGTCGGATCCGGTACAACCCGATTGGGTTTAGGACACCTATTCAACATTTTGGATATTCACTCATACTAATAGGATACGCGATTTTCGGACGAACAAACATGTATCCTACGCATGCTATAATATCATACCCGACCACTACCGCATGATCGCCCCATGGCTAGGGGAAACCTCAATAGCGTGAAAGAATGACAATCCACACCGTGATGCCATGTAGAATCCGGTCTCAGGATAATTACAAAAATGCCACATCATGTGACACATATTATAAGTGGGTCGGTATAACGTACGCATTCTCCAATACACGTCTACGTACAGTCCAAGTGTCTCCACACTTTGATAGACAAAATCTACCCCTATCTTCAGTAAGATAGAACAAATCCAATACGTGCTAGTCTAATCATACTATCAATGTCTTATTTGACAGTACATACGACTAGAGACCTTTAAGTATCAAACCTATTAAAGTGATTAGAGATATCGTCATCCATAATCACTATCATGGTTTTTCTATCATAGTTTAATACTAAGGACGTTACTACATATTCAACAACATAATTGGTTCATAAAGAGAAACAAAATATATAATAACAAAAGTGCTTTTATTAATCATAATAAAGTTATTACATGAACTATATAGACTATAAATGACCCGACCCGGTTGGATCCAGTCCGACCCAATTGGGTTTAGGACACCTTTTAATATTCCGCTGCACCAGACTTATCAGACCCTATAGTCCGCAGACTATATATCAACTGATTTGATTAAACTCCAAAAAGTTTTAAGTGTTAAGTTTATTCACCCCTCCCTCTAAACTTAACCAAATCCTTTCAAGAGACCAACAATAGTGATTATGGTTGATGAGATCTCTAATCACTTTAATTGGTTTGATGCCAAAATGTCTCTAGTCGAATGTAATGTTAAATAGGAAATTAATAGTACGGTTAGACTAGCACGTATTGAATGTCTTTTTGGTCACTTGTGGAACATTTCTAACATCTTTTAGTGTAAAGAATCTACTATCCTCTGTCCTCAACTAAACTGAGCCAATTCCCACTATCATGTAGACCTTGATGTTGGCCATAGATATATTTCCGTATCTATCTGCTCATAAGTAGAAAACCACTCCTTGTGTGGACAAATATGATAGGATTCTTCAAAATCTAGGATCCAAACATCAATATGATGTGCTGAATCCCCAGCTACCAGAACTTGGTCCTCATCTGAGTGCTCAACAGCCACAGCTGCTGTGTCAGAATTGCTCTTCTGCTGCCTTTTCTTCTTTGGACAATTGGACTTCCAATGTCCCTGCTCCTTATAGTAATTACAAACATCTGTGGACTTAGTGAAGGATGCAGGTTCTTAGATCTAAACGAATTAAATCTACGCGCAGCGGATGGATCACGATTTATATATCAAAACACATAATTAAAGGACTTAAACTACTACAAGGGGGTTTAAGGTCATGTTACCAATAACGGGAAGAGAAGCCTTGATCTTCCGATGTGTTCTCCAAACGGCGGTTGGTGGACACCCTTCTTGATACACGAACCTCCTTGATATGCAACACCAAGAAAAACTTAAAGTTTTTCTTCTTCTAAAACCCTAGACAAGAAAACTAATTTTTTTCTCTCCTTTTACAAGTGGTGGTCGAAATTATGCCATCTAATTTCCCTTGGAATAACTCTCCTTTTATAGGAGAGTAAATCCTTGGACTCCAAGTATTAATTAATTAAATAAATAATTAATTAAACAAAATAAAAAGATATTTTCCTTAATGACTAATTGTGACATGTATTGACCAATAGGAAATCAAATAACAAGTCATCCAACCAATCATGTAACAAGAATATCTTTTATTTTCCACATCACAAAAATTAATTCTTGTGATAATTAAATGATAAGAGGCGCCACTTTTAGGGTTAAAAGCCCACATAAAATGTCTTTTATGTGTATTATATTATTTAGCCTAACTAAATATATATGCATATCAATTAATTAGCTCGGCCAATTAATTATCACTGAGGCCCAAATAACAAGATTATCAGTCCGAATTACGAAGTCACATCGGGGACCATGGACCTATAACCAGTAGCTCCAATAATTAATTATTCATCAAACAGAATAAGTACATTAATTATTAATTCCGGGATTACGCCACCATAAACCCGAAACTGAACTCTACCGATTATAGATGTATACTTATACTCAACCCATAAGGTGAATAAGCGTCCATTGATATAATCACTACATACGGATAACCCTCCATGGACTGTCCATTCTGAGTGGGAAGTCTCCGTGAACCCGACTCAGAATATCTTATCATTATTTACCATTAACCCCCTGATGATCAATTAGTATGCATATCTGACTAGTAGCTAATTAGTCAAATGCGAAACTCCCGGGATCGATCACTTTCTTAGGGCTAACAAATAAGGGATCTTGTCTCTCTACTTCCCGCGGGAAGGAATGGATTCCATGTCCGTGAAAATCGAACTACTCACTCATCGGAGATAGTGCCAATGAGAAGTGGCTTGGAACACATATTTAAGTGAACCGTAACTAACACATCAAACACTACCCCGAGACAAGCAAAGACCCCGTGATCACCTCGGGATTAAGGTTGATCCATATATGATCATCTAATGATTTAATAAGATTCCTCGATTACGGAATTATACCGAGAAATACAGATTAAATCGGTCCAAATTCCTATATGAATGCCATCATATATAAATGCCCCACGTAGGTACCCTCTACCGACGGTCCGGATAAGACTATCACACCCTAAGGTGTTCGGGCGCATTATTGGTGTTTTAATCAAGAGACCCTAAACTCGATTAAATTCACCACGGACTAACGATTTAAGCATATCTCCACTAACTCAATCCTCACATGTAATCCATACACCGAGTTAAGTGGTTACATACGATATACTTAGGGTTTGCGGTAGTGTATTACTTACAAGCACAAAGCAAGTAATAAGGTGAGATAAATTTCGTCATCCATTAAAAACAATTACACAAATTGTCTTTCGAGCACTACACCTAACAATCTCCCACTTGCACGAAATGACAAGCAACGATTGTTTTTAGAGCACACCCTTTCTCATCTTATTCACAACACTCTCCCACTTGCTCTAAAAGCAGATGAGACATATCCATCAATGCCGTACCCTCCAAGCACTCGACTTGGTACACTGATTAGTGAGGTTGTCGACTCGAGACGATCTTTAGGATTGAAACGTAGCCGGTCCTTCCAATCAGGCGGTACTCTCTCTCAATATGCTTTTGACTCCTTATGACTGAGAAGATCCTTCTAAGCTATCTCTTCACTTGTTTTCACGATGAAGTGATATCGGCTTATCGACACGGAATTACTCCCGAGACAAAAAGGAAATTCTAAGCACTATGAGTAAACACCGAGCCCGAGATCAACTTAATGATCATCCTTAATCGACTACAAGTCGAATCGGTGTAGTCAACCATATTCAAGTTTGCATTCCTCGTTCTCTAAAGATACGAATATACAAGCATATGATTCCTCGTTCTCTAAAGATATATAAATAGTTGTAAATAAAATGACGTATATGCATGATCATCTTATTCTATAAGATGGATGGGATAGCCAATGAAAATAAATCCAAATCATACACTACTAATAAGTACTACTAATAAATTTTTAGGTACATAAACTAAGTACTTATAGTCTATCCTACCGTTCCAAGGATTTAATCTAATGCCTCGGACGCCTTAGGGTAGGTCAAAGAGGTTTCGATTAACATTGAAGATCAACTTGAGAATCGAACATCTCATTTGTGATCGTCAATCACCTTTCCTTTTTCGGCCAAAGTATTACCAAAATACCCTTTATGAGTGTGACCTCTCGTTTCAGATCTTTAGATAGACCCCGAGTGTGCCGCCTTAGGGTCGGTCAGTGACTCAGCAAGTACCCAAAATCTTATCCTTTCCGAGACCAAGCCTTGAAATTTGATAGCGGTGAAGGCCTTCCTTAGGGGGCCGAAATCAAAGCCGGCACGAGGCGTCACCATTCTCTCACGTCGCTTGTGTCAACAGTAGAGGCCGTGGGATCGGCTGTCGCCTCTCCCGCTCCCACTCAATATTTTGAAAAAGTGGTGGGTTTACTGATCACGTTTTTGGACTTGATGTTACATTAAGGAACAATAAATCATAGGCCCGAATGTTGTCGGTTATGTGGGCTAGCCCACCCGACCTATTCGTTAGAACATATGTGGCCGTCGGACGGGTCAAGGCTAGGAGAGCTCCGTTGAGCCGTAGTGGCTCTTCGGATGGCTCGGTATTGCCGACCCCCGTGCAAACGCCACACGTGGAGGGTGAAGTCGATTGAGCCGTAGCTCGTTGACCACCCAACCGTGGTTAAACCACTTTCGAACCATGTTTGCCCGTGATTATCCAACCCTTAAACATCAAACATTCACGTAGACACTACGGAACAAAAACGTAATCTCGTCTTAGGTAAGGTGGAATTCACCGAGAATCCAACACCTTAACCACGAGGTTTCGGGATTTTACTCCTTATGCTTTCGCGAGTGGGATTCACCGAGAATCCATCACCCAACCTCGACGATTGAAAAAACTCGTGTTCCTCGGTTTTTACCCGAATTAGTTTCTAATTAATATCAAACAATTAATTAAAACTAATCGTGTGTTTTATACATGCCTAACTAATTCCTTGAATTAATTTCTACATGTATGCATATGGAGTGGAATTCATAATATGATGCATGTCTTGGCAATTTTTCGATTCTACTCATACAATCTACACATGTATACTAGTGCGGAAAATAAACACCGAGATAGACCGTTGGCACCCCCGTAACTAATCTATTCGAAAATAAATTAAAACCATAATCTGCAGATGTTAAGAATCTTCGACGATCGGCATATCAAACGAACTTGGATCAGGACGAAACTTTCCAGATCTGATCTTCATTCTTCGGACTTCAAGATGGACGGTCGGATCGGAGCTTTGACTTGTCAATCTTCCTCAGTGAGCCGCCCAACTTGCTGCTGAAACAGACTCTTACAGCAGCGAATCATATACTTCCCGAGGCCGATCGGGGATCAAGATGAATCCCGATCGTCCTGAAAATTTTATCTCACGTCCAAAACTCCATGCTTATCGATCTGACCGGTCGGATATTCGTTTCAACGGTCCAATACTTTTCAGAAAATCGAGGAAGTCACAGTTAGGGTTTCTGTGACTCCTGCGTTTTTCTGTTACAGCTGCCTGTTCTCATCAACGAACGGACATCCAAACGGACTCTGATCGATGCCAAATTTTGTGGGATTGTTCATCAACTTCCAATCTTGATTCTGACCGGAGGGATCTTCGTTTTAACGGCTCAAACAACGGAAAAACCGAAAAGACTAAACAGCTAGTGTACAGATCTATTTTTTGGAAATTAAATTTGCAATAAAAATAAATTACATAATTTCCTATACTCATGTAAACGAAATTTTCATCGTTTATATGAATTTACAATAGATCTAACGGGTAAACAGTGCCAACCCCCAATCCATCTCTTCAACCATAACAATTTATCACTATCAATGCATAAAACAATAAATAAGATTTACCTACATGCAATTCCACTCCTTTAAGTCGTTTAATTATGATTATGACTATATAAATCGTGGAACCTGTCTCTGATACCACATGAAGTATGCAGGTTCTTAGATCTAAACGAATTAGATCTACGCGCAGCGGATGGATCACGATTTATATATCAAAACACATAATTAAAGGACTTAAACTACTACAAGGGGGTTTAAGGTCGTGTTACCAATAACGGGAAGAGAAGCCTTGATCTTCCGATGTGTTCTCCAAACGGCGGTGGGTGGACACCCTTCTTGATACACGAACCTCCTTGATATGCAACACCAAGAAAAACTTAAAGTTTTTCTTCTTCAAAAACCCTGCAGGCAAGAAAAAAATTTTTTTCTCTCCTTTTACATGGTGGTCGAAATTATGCCATCTAATTTCCCTTGGAATAACTCTCCTTTTATAGGAGAGTAAATCTTTGGCCTCCAAGTATTAATTAATTAATTAAATAAATAATTAATTAAACAAAATAAAAAGATATTTTCCTTAATGACTAATTGTGACATGTATTGACCAATAGGAAATCAAATAACAAGTCCTCCAACCAATCATGTAACAAGAATATCTTTTATTTTCCACATCACAAAAATTAATTCTTGTGATAATTAAATGATAAGAGGCGCCACTTTTAGGGTTAAAAGCCCACATAAAATGTCTTTTATGTGTATTATATTATTTAGCCCAACTAAATAATATGCATATCAATTAATTAGCTCACCAATTAATTATCACCGAGGCCTAAATAACAAGATTATTAGTCCGAATTACGAAAGCCACATCGGGGACCATGGACCTATAACCGTAGCTCCAATAGTTAATTATTCATCGAACCGAATAAGTACATTAATTATTAATTCCGGGATTACGCCACCATAAACCTGAAACTGAACTCTACCGATTATAGATGTATACTTATACTCAACCCATAGAGTGAATAAGCGTCCATTGATATAATCACTACATACGGATAACCCTTCATAGACTGTCCATTCTGAGTGGGAAGTCTCCGTGAACCCGACTCAGAATATCTTATCCTTATTTACCATTAACCCCCGATGATCAATTAGTATGCATATCCGACTAGTAGCTAATTAGTCAAATGCGAAACTCCCGGGATCGATCACTTTCTTAGGGCTAACAAATAAGGGATCGTCTCTCTACTTCCCGCGGGAAGGAATGGATTCCATGTACGTGAAAATCGAACTACTCACTCATCGGGAGATAGTGCCAATGAGAAGTGGCTTGGAACACATATTTAAGTGAACCGTAACTAACACATCAAACACTACCCCGAGACAAGCAAAGACCCCGTGATCACCCCAGATTAAGGTTGATCCATATATGATCATCTAATGATTTAATAAGATTCCTCGATTACGGAATTATACCGAGAAATACGATTAAATCGGTCCAAATCTATATGAATGCCATCATATATAAATGCCCCACGTAGTACCTCTACCGACAAAGTCCGAATAAGACTATCACACCCTAAGGTGTTCGGGCGCATTATTGGTGTTTTAATCAAGAGACCCTAAACTCGATTAAGTTCACCACGGACTAACAGATTTAAGCATATCTCCACTAACTCAATCCTCACATGTAATCCATACACCGAGTTAAGTGGTTACATACGATATACTTAGGGTTTGCAGTAGTGTATTACTTACAAGCACAAAGCAAGTAATAAGGTGAGATAAATTCTGTCATCCATTAAAAACAATTACACAAATTGTCTTTCGGGCACTACACCTAACACTTAGGACCTTTGGACCCCGATTTCTTGGATTTCTTCTTCTGTCCATGCTCTTTCCCATTGCTACTTCTGACTACTAGTCCAACAGCCTGACTATTTGTCCTGTTGAAATAGTGTCCTAAACCCAATTGGGTTGGACCGGATCCGACAGGTTGGATCATTTCTACTATTTCTTTATGTTTATACATACAATAAATGGCTTTTCTGTTATTATATTTGTTCGTTTAACGGACCAATTATGATATTGTATGTATGATAGCGTCCTTAGAATTTAACTGTGATACAGAAACCATGATAGTGATTATGATTGATGAGATCTCGAATAACTTTAATAAGTTTGATACTTAAATGTCTCTAGTCGAATGTGTTGTTAAATGGACATTAATAGTACGATTAGACTAGCACGTATTGGATACCTTCTATATTATAAAGATAGGGATAGATCTTGTCAATCGAAGTGTAGAGACACTTGGACTGTACGTTGACGTGTGTTAGAGAATGCGTACGTTAGACTGACCCATTTACTTTATTAAGTTTCACACTGTATGACTTCCACATATTGAATACACTTACTCAGCTGACCATCACTCAGCTGACTAACATATTAGTTCCACCAGATTAGAGATCAAGTCACACTTTGCTGACAAATAACTTGTTTGATCGCATAGGTAAAAACAATGCCTTTCCAATAATCAACTAGGTTTTTCTTCTGCAGCTTAGTTGTTTCGGATTCATGTAGTTAACTCTGATTAAAAATTAAAATTAAAAAAAAAAAAATACAAGTTTTTTCCACTACCCTCAAAACTTGTGAGCACATTCAATCCAACATAAAAAAATACCTACGGGTTTGAGCACAAAAAGGACCCACATATCTGGGCACTGAAAGACCCACAATTTTGGGCACTTAAGACCTTATAGGTTAAGGAAAATGAAAGATAAGATAAGATACCCACACTCTTAATGTATAAGAAATTTAATAGCGCCTTTACTGGCACCAATTGGTTTTAGTACAACGGTAAGCGCTTCATCTTTAACATAAGACCCAAATTCTAGGGCAAACAACTCAGCTAAAATAAAGACCCGCATGTCGAGCACACCGAATGCATACCAACAGGTCGGAATCTATATGAGGGAAGCATAATAAAATCTACGGAAATCAATGCCAATAGGCTACTACCCGACTTCATCACATGAGTGACAAGTTGCAGAGGAGCAAGACACGGCCACCTGATTATTTCGAGTATCTTAAGCTAATGATTTAAAGATAAAAGGGCAGGGTTGCTCTTGGTAATTTTGTCGGGCAAGATTTATAATATGACTAGTGGGAGCAACCGTGCTTCGGTAACGAAAGTTTGTGTGATTAGTAAAATGTTGAGAATGATTGTAGGTTAAGAGTTAAAATCAGAAATTGACAAGTAGTACATTGTGCATAACGTTAAACATTACATCATAATAATATTATACAATATGCATTTGGATATGTTGCTATACAACATGTATAATATTATACAATATGCATTTGGATTAGTTATTATACAATATGCATATTATTATACAATATGCATTTGGATAAGTTATTAAAGAATATGCATAATACTACATATTACATTATGTAGTTGGATTTGTTTCTATGCTAAGTGCCTTGTCAGTAGTACAGCCAAAAGCATTAACAAAGGAGCACTTGTAAGCCGAGAGACTAAATAATTTTCAGCTTCAGTTTTTTAAAAGGACTTGAGGCTGGTGTATTCGGTATCTCATCATCCAAGTTTTGCAATTCGGTAGTAGTAGCGTTTCGGCGGTTTTGTCAAAGAATGTAGCTTTGATTACAACCTAATGCGTCAGACATTTGAGCGAATACCTTACGACTGTTGTTGGTAACATATTAGTATATACAAAACTTGGGAATAAGAATGTAGAATGTGTAATAGAATACTTGGGCGTTTACTCGTAATGCTGACCTTAGAGTAATAGTCCTAATGTGACTTTAAACAATTCGATGCCCTTCTAACATGGACCAGACTGCTGTCCATTTGATTGAACTTTTACCGGGTTGATGCCGCCATTTCCCATGTGCATATGATTATTTCAATAGAGGAAAAATCAACAGAAAAGACATTCATTAATCAAGGTGGGGAGGTAGTGAGACAGAAAGAAAATGGAAGGCACTTTCACCAGCCATTCGATAATTCGCAGTGGCAACAGAATACCATATTAACAGTCAAAACATAATGAAATAGTAGATAATAAAACGACGATGGGGGCATTGATTAGCTCATTCAGGTCGTCTTCTTCAGTTTCTGATAATTAAAATTTTCTCTTATCCTCTGTTAACATTGTCTCGATAAAAAAAAAGCCATAAACTTGCAATTGAGAGCTAATAAGCGAGAATTTATCAAGAAAATATCCATGAAAAATAGTGTGTGCTACAGTTTCTAGAGCATAAATGCTGGAATTAGAGACAACTAATAAGCCAACAAAGGTATCTCAAAAATCGAATCTTGTACAATTTTCATAACATAAAATCATGAATCAATGTCAAACACACATAACTTACAACGGAAATGCCTGAAAAGTGCAGTCTTCTCAAAGATTAGCAGAAAAAATGTTCAACGCTTCCCTTCATTCCTTCTAATGTTGTTGTAGATGGCAGAAAACACATACAAATTGTTCTGCAAAATCAGCAATGGAACAAAATAATAACCTCCTAAGAGCTAATAAAAATATCATCAACTATATATCCACCAACTGAAAACAATTGGTGAGCAAAAGAATTTTTCTAGAGACAAAATAAATTGATGATTTACCGGTAGAAGTTATGGTTCCCTATTGCAACAAAGAAATCCTAACAAATTGCTCCAATTTTTAGACCAAATCGAAGGACATACTCACCAGAATCCATCACTACTAAAATTTTGCCTTCTGCAGATGTGCATCCCTTTGAAATTATCAACTTTTTTTTAAATTCCTCAAAGCCTCATGATATGCTGCATACATGGAAAGCAAAAGAAAATTAAACATTAGTAGTGTATAAATCCAAACAGGTAAAAAAAAAGGTTTCTACAATGAATAGAGAGAAAAAAAGGCGCTACTATATTTCTTATACATTAAGAGTGTGGGTAATCTGTCCCAACAAAAAGAGAACATGAAGAGGAGAAAGAAATCCGAGAAGCTTCGGGTTTGATTTAGTATTGCAATTTTACAGAATAAAAGATTTGTTGAGAGAACGAAAACATTATCAACAGCACACTAAACCTCCGAGGATGAGGAAAACAGAGGTTCCAACACCAAAACATCAAGAAACATTCAATTTGGCTGTTGTGAATATAGCTTCCACCGACTAAAGGCTTGTTCAGTTTTCTCAAACCCGTTGCTCTAAGCTCACTAACACTAAAAAAAAGAAATTAAAATTTAAAAAAAAAAACGTTGGAAAATAATAGCCTTTAATTTATGAAGGAAAAAGAATCAACTATACTGGAAATCCAGTGCTCCAAAAGATCAAAAAGAAGAAGAAGAAAAGAAAAAAAAAACAAATAAGAAATAGTAACCTCACCTAGTCCGGTATTACATTCCGGCGAAGGGGCCAAGACCGATCCCAGGAAAATGAGAGGAGATGATCTGAAAAACGCAGTCTGTGAAGGCAATGGCGGTGGAATGATGCCATTATTGATGATCAACACAACCCCGACCTGCAAAAATCATTATCGAGAATTGATTAGTGAAGGAGAAAAATAGAGGGAAGATGGCAAGATTAAAGAACAAACTCTAACTTCAGGAATAAGAGATAAAATGAAAGAGATAAGAGATAGAAAGGATATTAAGCCATGGATGCCTGGAAATCTGAATATTACCTAAGTGGACCGAAAATGTATAATAGAATTAGAAGATAGAGAGAGGCAAGAGAAATCACGTAGAGCCGGTTTTCTCTAATCCACCATCACTCCACAGCTTCCTTTTTTTTTTTCTGTGCCGGCAGACGGAGGAGACAAGGATAGATAATTTGTTCGTAGCCGCCACCCCAAAAAAAAGAGATGATGACATCGTTTGAGAAAAATGAACACGTGTCCTGAGTCGTGTCCTACTCCTACATGCAGGTAAATTAGTCAGCAGTGTAATTAATACAGCTGTATGGATTAAATGAATGAGCAAAATAAAATAAAATGACGTCGTTTCCTATAATCGGGAGGAGGTTTGTGCTACCTGACAAAAATGGTGGTAGTCCAATATCAACAATTCTCTATAGCTTCTAATAGTATTGAATAGAAGAAGGGGAGAGAATCGGGTAGGAAGGAGCAACAGTTTTGCCGGTGGTTTCAAGAAGCTCCGACATGGGGAGGGAGGAAGAGGAAGCCGTCGGGCTGCTTACGAAAGAAGAAGGTTAGGGTTTAGGATTTTTGGCATAATACGAGAGAGAGAAAAATCGACCTATACTGACACCATAACATGATTCAAAATAATATGATTTCATTGATTTAACACAATGTGATGAGTACAATGTTGGTTGTTTTATATAATTAATAATCTAATTGTGGGTCTACATATATTTATTTACGGTATTCGCTATTATAGAATCCTAATAAAATTGGTCATTCGGTTCGGGTTGGATTATAAGTATTTTTATTTGGTGTGGACTTAAAGTGTAGGTATCTAAAGTGTAATTTCTGATTATTATGATGGGCGATATTAGAAATTACAACTATAAACACCTCTTCTCTATTCCCATCTATAGAAGGATCTGGGTTTGGTGTGTTGTCTTGGTACGATATTGATCAATCTTCTTGACGGATCCAGATACGCTTTCGGTTTAATTTCCATATTACTTTCATTGATTTAACATGAGCGATATCCTAGGTTAATCATAAGTCCTTTGTTTTTGATCAAAGATGGATTGGAATGGACGGTTTGCTTGAGGTAATTCAATCTGGCTGGGACTCCCCAGTCACAGGTTCTAATATGTTTAAATTTGCGAATAAAATCAAAGCTGTACGGGTCAACATTTTGAAATGGAAGAGAGGTAGAACTTTCAATTCAGCCAATAAGCTCAGGGAGCTAAAAGACATGCTGGAGCATGCTGTTAAATCAAATAGACCCTGTACCGTGATCAGTCGAATCCATTCGGATCTAATTGAGGCCCAGAAATGTGAGGAGCTTTTCTGGGCTCAGAAATCCAGAGTTAGCTGGTTGAGGCATGGTGATAAAAATACGAGATTTTTTCATGCTGCCGTCACAACCAGAAGAAAGAGAAATTTTATTGCATCTTTGAAGAAACTTAACTCAAATGATTGGTGTTATTCCTTTGCTGACATTTCTAATGAATTTGTGGCTTACTATTCTTCGTTGTTTAAATCCTCAGGTCCTATGGCTGTGTTGGACAACTATTTTGATGCTTTGGAGCCCAAGATCACTTTGGATACTAACCAGCGACTCATGCAGCCAATAACTGAAAAGGAAGTTAAGTCAGCTCTTTTTGGAATGAAGACTCACTCGGCTCCTGGCCCTGATGGTATGACACCTCTCTTTTATAAAACCTACTATGATTTAATCAAAGAGGATCTTTTGAACATGATTCGGGGCTTTTTTACTTCTGGTAGAATGCTAAAAGAACTAAATCATACTTGTATTTCTCTCATTCCTAAAACTGCTGCTGCCATGGATGCATCTCAATTTAGGCCTATAAGTCTATGCAATGTATCTTACAGAATTCTAGCCAAAGTCTTGGCTAACCGCATGAAATCAGCTCTCTCCCCATGTATTAGTCTTAATCAATCGGCTTTCACTACGGGAAGATACATCACTGATAATTTCATCCTAGCTCATGAGATCTTTAACCATATGACACACACTAGACCTGCACAGGAACGGTTCATTGCCCTCAAAATTGATATGGCTAAGGCTTTCGACAGAGTGGAATGGCCATTTTTACGGTTTATAATGGAAAAGATGGGGTTTTGTAGGGACTGGGTAGATAGGGTTTTGGAATGTGTATCCTCTACCTCTTTCTCTTTTATTATAAATGGTGTCAAAACTGGGTTTGTAAAACCATCCAGAGGCCTCAGGCAAGGGGACCCTTTATCCCCTTATCTTTTCCTCATCTGTGCAGAAGGGTTAAGCTTCTTACTCAATCAGGCTGAAAGCAATGGCTTAATTCAGGGTATCAAACTGTCCAGAAACAGTCCCTCCATCTCTCACCTTTTCTTTGCAGATGACAGTTTAATTTTCTGCAAAGCAAACCCTGATATGGCTGCTAATCTTGCTAATATTCTTAATACTTACCAGTCTTGTTCCGGTCAGCTAGTAAATTACCAGAAATCAGGAGTCTTTTTTAGCAAAAATGTGGATGAAAACCTAAAATCTAATCTCCTCATCCACTTTAATGGCATCCCCGCCCACTCCCAATCTAAATATCTTGGCCTCCCACTCCTTGTTGGAAGATCCAAGAAAGAAACCTTTGCGTACGTAAAAGGTAAGATTTCATCTAAATTGTCCTCTTGGAAGAATAGTTTGTTAAATCAGAGGGGTAAAGAGGTCATGCTAAAATCGGTTATCACCATGCTCACATGCTACCCAATTTCTGTTTTCAAGCTTCCAAGGGGTTTATGCAAGGAGCTTTCTAGTCTTATGGCTGCCTTTTGGTGGAGAAAGGAGGGGGAGCGTGCTAAGGGCCTGCCTTGGCTAGGCTGGAAAAAATTATGCGTGGTTAAAGGCAAGGGGGGTTGGGGTTTAGGGATATTGAAGCCTTAAATTATGCTTACATCGCTAGGCAGATATGGAGACTCATTAACCAACCCAATCTGTTGGTCACTAGGGTTCTTAAAGCCAAATACTACCCTAACACCTCTATTCTTGAGGCCTCAAGTGTCTCTTATGGCTCCTACTTTTGGAAAAGCATTATGGCTGTTCTCCCTCTCTTTAAAGAAGGCTGTTGCTGGGCCATTGGTAACGGTCAGAATGTTAGAATTTGGGGTGATAATTGGCTCCCCGGCAATCCTTGCAAAAAGCCATTCACTCCGGACCCTATGGCTCATCATATTTTTTGGGTAAGTGATCTAATTACAGATGGGGGGTTGGGATGAGAATACTATTAAAAGCACCTTTTGGCCTGTTGATGCCCATCAAATTCTGAATCTGCCTATTAGTAGATGTAATCTTGGTGATAGTATTTACTGGCACCCCTCAAATAATGGGACTTTCTCATTGAAATCTGCTTACTCTTATTTCTTTGATTGTCTAAATGATCAGCTTTTTAGAGATGAGTCCCACTCTAGCCTCACTGCCCCAAATGATAAGTACTGGAAACGTATATGGTCTCTTGATGTCCCTAATAAGATAAAACACTTCTTTTGGAAATGCCTTAGGGGTATTTTGCCTTGCAAAACTATTTTATCTAAAAGGCTTCCCACTTTCGGGCTCTCTGTATTCTGCCCTCTTTGTGCTAACTGCCCTGAAAGTGCTGAACATATTCTGGTCCAGTGCGATAAGGCCAAAGCGGTTTGGGCTCTCTCTCCCGTTTCCTGGCCTCATTTTAATTCTATTTCTTGGTCTTTAACAGACTGGTGGGAATGGCTGACCCGCCAGAAGGACTTTAGTGTGCAACGTCGCAGCATCGGTCAAACTCTGTTCATCTTCTGGCACATCTGGAAGGCTAGGAATAATTGGGTGTTCAATGGGAATAGTGTAGAACCTAGTACTGTGATTCACATGGCAGTAAAAGAATTTCAGGCCTATGAAAATGCTAATAATGTTGCGGGCTGGACCTCTGGGGGGCTTTCTGGAATGGCTAGCGTTCCTAAAACCTTTACTCCTTTGATTGAACAAACTAACGTTTTGTCTCCACTGTTTCAGGGCCGAATTTTGCAGGTCGATGCTGCCTGGCGCGATTCTATTCGGCCAGCTGGAGGTGGTGTAGCGGTTTTTGATAAAAATTATAATTTGGTTGAGGTTTGGGGGCGATCCTTCTGTAACATAGATTCAGCGCTCAGATCTGAAGCCGAGGTGGTAAGATGGTCCCTGATCATGGCCAAAGAGAAGGGATGGCGTAACTTGTTGATAAAAACGGACTCCCTAATCCTTTGCCAATTTCTTGCGAATTGCAAGGTGCCTGATCCTGCTGTGAGCATTATTATCAGGGATATTCATGCTCTTATGAAGGACTTTAGCTTTTGTAATGTAATGCATATTAGTCGGAAAGTGAATGTTGTTAGTCACAATATGGCTGCTTTCGCGAAAAATCTTGTTAACCCAGCCGTGTGGACTGGGTATTTTCCTTCTTGGGTTATGTCTAGCGTTAAGGATGAGACGGTTCTCAGACAGACTATGTAATTTTGCATTCCCTTTGTATAAATGATGGTTTCGTTTCGGTCAAAAAAAAAAAAATCATATGCTTAATAGTATGTACAGTATTTGAGAAAGAACTAATTAATAGCCATGCTTTTGTTCTTCTTATTCGACTGCAATATCGGCGGCACCGGCCTTCAAGTTTTTCCAACGCCAATATAGTATTAGGGCTTCTATTCTATTTATTATTTTATTTTTTTGGGAAAATTATTTATTTTTTAAAGGCTCGGAAAGAAATATAAAATATGAAGCAAATTAAGGATTCATATGGATAGTAAGTAGGAGTGTACACGGATACGGATTATCTGAAAACCGAACCGAACCGAACCAAGGTTATTTGGTTCAATTCGGTTTGGTTAATAACTGCTTTCGGTTCGGTTTCGGTTAGTATTATATGGAAACCGAAATTTTCGATTCGGTTATGGATAACTCTATAAATTATCCGTAACCGAACCGAAAGCCGAACTGAATAAAAACGGATCCGTTAACCGAAATTAAATAGAAAACCGTAACCGAAGTATTTATAATTAACCTATATAACTAGTTTTAACCAAAATCTTATTAACGTTTATCAAAAATTGCTTATAACTCAACCGTTGTGCGAACAATTTTTTAACCGAATTAAAAAATCGAATGAAAACCAAACCGTTTACAACGTAGTAGAATGATTAAATTTTATTTCAATTTTTGGTTAACCGAACCAAATCAAGCCATATATTTCGGTTCGGTTCAATTTGATAACCTAAAACAAACTGTTCGGTTTTGGTATCGAATTTCAATTAACCGAAAAATTCGGTTCGGTTTCGGTAAGGCCATTAACCGTACCAAACCGAACCGTGTCCTCCCCCGATAGTAAGCATGTAATTGCCAGAAATTGCTATGTTGGTTGATGATAGCCGACCCGAACTACGCCACGTGTTGTTCTACCAGGATATGTAATAAGTGATTAGCCCCTAAATGAAGGGTATTAAGGGCCAAGAGTCCTAAAAGATATACCAGGGCAAGTCCCTGACCCCAGGTGGGAGATCGGCATATGCTCCTCCTGTTAGGTGTGATGCCCGAAAGGCAATTTTTGTAATTGTCTTATTTAATAAATGAAATGATATTATTATTCATATTTATTATTCTCATAATCACCGATGTGACAATAGTATTTACACTACAGAAAACCCTGAGTATATCGTTTATGTAATCACTTAACTCAGTGTATGAGACATACACGGGAGGATTGAGTTAGTGAAGATGTACTTAAAATACAATTAGTCCGTAGTAAAGTTAATCGAGAGTATCGGGTCTCCCCTTTAACGTACTATTAATGCGCCCATAACACGATAGGTGTGATCGTCTTATCCGGACTTTCGGTTAAGGGAACCTAATGGGGCATTTATATATGATAGATATATCATATAGGGTTTGGACCGATTTGATCCGAGTTCTCAATATAATTCCGTAATTGAGAAGTCTTATCGAATCATTAGATGATCATATTATGGATATATCTTAATCCCGAGGTGATCACGATCAACCGCTTGAATCGGTATGAGGTTTGACTTGACGGTTAAGGATTACACCGAGTCCGTGATCCGAATTACCCCATCTTGGCATTGCTTGGATTGAGTGAGTAGTACGTGTTATCACGGATACGGAATCCATTCCTTCCATTTATGGAAGTAGATAGACGATTCCTTATGAGTTAATCCTAGACATTGATCGATCCATGGGATTCATATTACACCGATTAGCTACCGGTGAGTTATTTGAATTATTGATCACTAGGGGGTTAATGGTAAGTAAGGACAAGATGTTCTGAAAAGGGTTAACGGTAACTTCCCGATTTAGAATGAACAGTCTATGGAGGATTAATCCATATGAAATGATTATATCAGTGGACGCTTATTACTTTCTCGTGAGGAGATAAATATAATCTTATAATCGGAGGAGTGCAGTCACGGGATTATGGTGGCATATTCCTGTGATTGATTTATCGAATATAATTATTCTGTTCATAAGATAATTATTTATTTGATTTATCGGAGCCGCTGATTATTAGTCCATGGTCCCCGACGTGCCTCCTAATATAGCATAGATATTCTCGGACGTCGAATCCTAATAATATTAATTTAGTTCATGTTGGACTTTATTAAAACGATATGTGAATTAATTGTTTAGTGGACTATTAAATTAGTTGGGCTAAATAATTAAAATAATTGGAAAAGACATTTTCCTAATCTTGGCAATTAATGTGTATGGCAAAATCATCAAAGTGACTAGGTCACAAAGTGATTCACGTCCATGACTTTTTTATGGAAACAAGAATTGTTTTCCTTGTGTATTAATAAGACATGTGCATAAAATATTTATTGGATAAATATTTATGGTAAATAATAAAGATAAAAATATTCTTGATTTGTTCTAGAATATTTTGAGATTATCTTTTATTTAATAGGATTATTATAATTGATTTTGTATTAATTATAAAATCCTTGGAGGACAAGGATTACTCTTCTATATAAAGAGAGTTCTCCCAAGCCTTAATACACATGTAAAATTCGACTATCAACTCTTAGAGAGAAGATAGAATTTTCGGCCAAGTAGAGGAGGAGAAATCTTGGAGTTTTTCCGGGTAGCATATCGGAGGGGTTCGAGTCGAGAATTCCTTCCACCGGGAATTGCTTGGATCACACGTGCGGAAGATCGTGGTGTTCTTCACATCATTGTTCGATCATCCTAATAGCGGTTCTCCAACTTGGATTTTGAGATCCAAGAGGTATGTTCTACAACCCCCTTGTAGATATAGATCTAGTTATTTTATTACGAGTATTTTATAGATCTAGATCCATAAATCGCTTCCGTTGCGATGATATTTTCCTAACACCTCCTCCAGCCACCGCAGGTCGGCTAAGGCTCGGTGAAGAGGAGCTGCCTAGTTCGGCCATATATGTCCTTGGGGGCTCAGCGCATGACGCTTAGAACAACCCCGACTGTTATTCAACATGATGGAAACTTAGAGATAAAGGAGGAAAGAATCCTCAGTCATAAATGCTGTGATATTGACATTAAATATGTCCATAATTATCCCTAAATCATAGGGATTTAGGCGTGTATATCCTTAGGGAAATAATAACGATAATTACGACGCAATTACTTATAGGACAAGAAAAGGGATAAATCATCCTCTATATAAACAACCCTAAGAAACACGAAAGACTTGATTCCAATTCAATTGTTGGATACGTAGGCAACTCACAAGAAATAACTCGAGAGCTCAGTCTAAAATACACCAAAACACCTACCTCTCTTTTACACGATTTAGGGTTCTTGGGGTTTAAGATCGTTATCACAAATGTAATCGACCCGGATTTATTAACAGACGAGATCCAACATTATCAATTTGTGCTACAAGGAGGGCCTCTTTCGATAAAGCGATCAAAACAACCCCAAAATTCTTGTGATTAATCATACCGCCGAAAAATACCGGCAAGAAGTCATGCAGATCCGACACAACAAGGTGGAGCTACCACCGCTCAGGGGGAAGGCCAGGATGCGGTCACACAAAAAGTAGCAGATACTGTGGAGAATCAGCCTCATCCGGCCCTTCAAGATCCGGCCAAACAAGTATTGATGGAAGCCTTGAAAAACATGGACAATACCACTCTGAAGGTCATATTCGATGAAACCCTCAAAGGAAGGAATCCTCCAGAAGTATCAGAAACTTATTTTCATCCAAAAACTCATAAAAAGCATGAGTTTGTGGAGTCTAGTGGGCACACGAAACAGAAAAATGCCCAAAACCCTGATGATACGGCTAAGGCCAACTGGCCGCTTTGCTCGGAAGACGATCAGACGAACTGCTCTGTGCTTCGCCCTTCACCGAGTACATCGACAACTACCCCGAACCAGCGGGGTTTAAGATTCTTAAAATTGAGTCTTATGATGGTCTAAGGATCCTTTCGATCACATGCATCAGTACATCTCACATATGAATTTGAACAACGCTTCAGACGAGATGAAATGCAAAGCTTTCCAAGCACTGCTAACAGGCCGAGCCACGGAGTGGATCAATAAGATTCCCCTAGGTCGATCTCCGACTTCAGGACTTTAACTCGGAAGTTCGTCCATAATTTCATCGCAGCTCGTCCATTCCAAATCAAACTCACCTCCTAACTCTGAAGCAGAAGCATGATGAGCCCGTCTTACACTTTATAAAGGGCTTTAATGAAGAGTCCGCACAGGTGCGGGATGCAGATAATCGATTGTTTGTCGCCTCTTTCATGGCAGGTCTACGAGAGGGACGGTTGCACGCTAAGTTGAACAACAAACTCCCTCAGACAATGGAGGAGTGTTTGGATGTGGCCTATAAACATTGTCAGGGAGAAGAAGCAAACAGGCTTAAGAGAGAGATGGAAAGAGGTGGAAAAAAAAAAAAAAAGCAAGTCTGAAGATAAATTAGACAAGAAAAAGAAGTCAGTTTGGGATAGAGTACCCCAATCTCATATCGGCTGGGCAAAAAATGAGCTCTTCATGATAGAGACTTCATCCCTTTGAACAGATCTCGTGAGCAGGTCCTCGCAATTATGGAAAGAAATGGGATAGCCAAGGTCCCACCACCGATGAGAGGGCCCGAGAAAATAGGGACCCTAATAAATTCTGCAAGTACCACAAAGATGTTGGTCATGATTCCGAGCAATGCCGGGATCTGATCAGAGATATTGATGCAGCGGTGATGGAAGGAAAGCTGGATGAGGTCGTAGATCGGTCTCATCAAGCTGAACCGCGTGGCCGACGTGAGTTCAGGCATAGAAATAACGACATATATAACTCGAATGAGTTTCGAAGAAGAAGAAGAGACCACTCACTAGACCCTGATGGTCAGTTGGATAACCGCCCTATGAACACAATCAACACGATCTCAGGGGGGCCGAACAACGCAAGCAGAATTGAAGGCACATGCAGTAGCATGTCTACTGCCCTTACTCAATCGAATAAACGACAAAAAATGTCAGGAGAAGTGACCTATGGTCCTAGGGATTCTCTACCTTTGGTAATCAACAATGAAAGATTAGTAATAGAAGCAGTGATCAGTAAGAACCTGACAAGGCGAATATGTGTAGACACGGCAGTGTCGTGAACGTTCTCTATTACAATGTGTTTAGAAGATGAAATTGAGGGATGCCGATCTAACCCCTGTATCAGCTCCTTTGTTCAGCTTCGCTGGACCTCCAGTTCATCCACTGGGTGTGATCAAACTCCCGATTACTTTCGGAGTAGGAACCAAGGGCAGGACCCTGATGGTGGATTATGTAGTGGTTAAAGCACCCTCAGCGTACAATGTGATCATGAGAAGACCAACACTTATTGATCTTCGAGCTGTAATCTCACCAGCTCATGTTAGCATGAAATTCCCTACGGGGGACGGCTCCGTAGAGATCAAAAGCGATGTGGAAACAGCTAGGAGTTGTTACACATCAACGGTAAGTGGGAAGATGATGGTTGAACATGTGAGTATTGAAGAGCTACTCCCTGAAAACGAAGAGAAGTGGTCATCCGAAGATCAGAAAGAGTGATGTGATCCGTAAACGAATCAGATCCGAAAATGCCCGAGGACTTGGCTGAAGGCACCAATAAGATGAGCATCGTGACCCTTGGCCAACCCGTAGCCAAAAACCTTAGTATAAATGGACACCACAAGGTTCGCTCACAACCTCGATAAGTCCCGTTTGGAATCCACCAAACACCGGTGTTGGAATCCACCAAACACCAACGTGAGAAAACTCACCAAAGCTTAAAAGCTTCAAATGAAATATATTTATCAAAATTTGTTTGATGATTACAATGACTCTAAATGCCTTTATATAAGCTACAGACCCCATGACTAATTTCTAATTTAGAAATGTGGGACAAAAGAACTATAAATAAAAATACTAGCAAAAATAAAGACTAATTAATCAATGTGGGATAATAAAACATAACTAAAATATAAATAAAAGACTATAACTAAATTTAATAAAGTTTTCTTCAGTGGGAATCACATCATTCCCTCCCGGCTCCGAATGGATTCGTCCTCGAATCAAAAGATGTCATAAAATGCAGCATCAAGGACAAAAACAGTCGAACCAACAACGAACATCAATGATATGCCCGGATCAAATACAAGGTGGACAGATCACTTCAAATCAATGGTACGGTTTGATGTTGAACCGAGCATCACAAATGCAACTTCAAAAAAGTCTTCCGACAAGCTAACAACTTGGAGAAATCCTGGAAAAATAGCAATATAACGAGAACAATTCGCAGCTGGACAGACAACAACATACTTAGAAAATGGATCAATGAAATGGTTCTCCGGTTTGCCACCAAGTAAATGCTCTTCAGGAACCTGCAAATAAGAGGAAATAGGACACGCACAAGTGGTCGGTGTAGTAGTACTAACTTCCTCATCTGCCTCGATTTTCTCCACCACTTTTTCATTCTCCTCAGTGATTGCCTCCTCCATAATCGACTCTTGGACTACCTCCACCAATTTTGCTCCAACAAACTCCGTCAATTTTTCCACCACTAATGCGGTATCTGCATTCTTCTCCTCCTCTGGAGTGTTAACAAGCTCTACATTTTCTCTTCCATCTTCTCTGGGATACTGACATTCACATGGTCATCCTTAAGAGATTTCTCACGTAAACTACCTGTTTTTTTGCCATAGATTAAGGCAATCATAATAGTGATGATCACTCCCGTGAAAATGACCACAATAAACAGAAAACAGATCTGTAGAAGTTTTTTTAACTATATTTGTACCACCACGGTTACCTCTACCACCACCCCTTTTTATTAACATGTTTTGCAATTGAGCCTTCATCTCTTCAAATTTTCTATCCATTTGATCATTAAAATGTCGTTCCATTTGCTCAAAATTTCGACCCAGCACAATTTTTTTTGTCTCCGTGAATATCCGAACACAAGTATCTATACGACTCTCTTTTGACATTACTAAGGATCTAAATTCACCAATAAATCCAACAACAATAATAATTCTCAACATGAAATTGCAACAAGTACGACACCAAAAAGCTGATCCTCTTTATTTTATTTTATTTTATGCAAGAAAATTACGGAAGCATGGAGAACTAGGCTAGATTTTTTTTAATAGGTACGAAAGAACAAAAAAAAAAAGGAGAACAAGATGGATTTTTTTTTATAGAAAAATAAGAACAAGAAGGATAAATAACAACAGCAAAAGAAGGAACAATTTTAGGACAATTGTTTTTTCCTAAGAAAGATGCAAAACGCAGGAAAAAATATGGCTGGGAATTTGATGGGTTTTTTTTTTTTTTTTTTTTTTTTCCAATATTGAAGAATAGGGATAAAAAAGACGTAGGAAATTAAAACAAATAAAAAGGGATATTTGGATACCGGCCAACTGATGTGATCCGTAGCCGAATCAGATCCGAAAATGCTCGATGACTTGGCTGAAGCGCACAAATAAGATGAAGCACCGCGACCCTCGCTAACATGTAGCCAAAAACCTTGGTATAAATGGACACCCACAAGGTTCGCTCACAACCTCGATAAGTCCGTTTGGAATCCACCAAACACCGGCTTTGGAATCCACCAAACACCAACGTGAGAAAACTCCCAAAGCTTAAAAGCTTCAAATGAAATATATTTATCAAAATTTGTCTGATGATTACAATGACTCTAAATGCCTTTATATAGGCTACAGACTCCATGACTAATTTCTAATTTAGCAATGTGGGACAAAATAACTATAAATAAAAATACTAGCAAAAAATAAAAGACTAATTAATCAATATGGGATAATAAAAAATAACTAAAAAATAAATAAAAGACTATAACTAAATTTAATAAAGTTTTCTTCAGTGGGATCACATCACAGAGGCTGTTCGTCTATGGGACGAACAAGCGGACTCAACAGTTATTGTGGGGGCATGGATTCCAGCCTCACATAAGGAGTCTCTGATAAGCCTTTTAAAAGAATTCAGAGACGTGTTCGCATGAAGAGCAAAGGACATGCCAGGATTATCTCCAGATCTGGCGGTTCACAGGTTGAATATAGATCCGAATAGGAAGCCTGTTCGTCAAAAGAAAAGGCATTTTGCCCATAAGCGCATCTCATCAATTAAGCAAGAGGTGACCAAACTGTTGCAGGCCAACATAATCAAAGAAGTTGTATATCCAGAATGGTTGGTGAACCCAGGACTGGTCAAGAAGCCAGATGGGAGTTGGAGGATGTGCGTTGACTTCACTGATCTCAACAAAGCATGTCCAAAAGATTGTTATGCATTGCTCAAGATCGATCGTCTAGTAGACTCAACAGTGGGGTTTGAAGTATTTGCATTTATAGATGCTTACAAAGGTTATCATCAGATCGCAATGGATCCTCAAGATGTAGAAAAGATTTCTTTCATAACAGAGTTTGGACATACTGCTACGTCACTATGCCCTTTGGCCTGAAGAATGCCGAGCAACATACCAAAGAGCTGTAAACACAATTTTTGCCGAACAGATCGGGAGACGTATGGAGGTGTATGTGGATGACCTCTTAATCAAGAGCAGGTCTTTGATCAATACTTAAATGATGTCAGAGAAGTATTCAAAGTTTTGAGGAGAACTCAGATGAAACTTAACCCAAAAAAAATGCACATTCGGGGTCAGATCAGGAAAATTTCAAGGATACATGATATCCAAAGACGGAATTAGAGCAAATCCAGATAAGATTGATGCGTTGAAGACTATGTCACCGCCGAAAAACATCAAAGAAGTACAACGGCTAACGGGACGAGCAGCAGCTTTGAACAGGTTTCTCTTCAAATCGGCACAACGTGCCCTACCATTTTTAAAAATCTTAAGAAGAGCAAGTCCTTTCCAGTAGGATGAGGAAAGTCAGAAGGCCTTCAAAGACTAAAGTTGTACCTGGCCGAATTGCCTACGTTGACGGCTCATCGGAAGGAGAACCTTTGTACGTCTATTTAGCAATGTGTGAAGAAGCACTGAGCGGTGTACTAGTCAATGAGCAAGACGGACAACAGTTACCGGTTTTCTTTGTAAGAAAGGCACTCCTTGGACCAGAGGTCAGATATTCAAATGCAGAGAAATTAGCATGGGCGTTGGTGCATGCCTCCAGGAAGTTAAGACCCTACTTCCAGGCACACCCCATCACGGTAATCACCGATCAGCCTCTACGGAAATCTTAGGGCAACCAGAAACCTCAGGAATGTTAGAAAAATGGGTCATCGAGCTGGCAGAGTACGATATAGATTTTCACCCCAGAACTACCATTAAAGCACAAGCCTTAGCAGACTTCCTTGCAGAAGGGATCGTTGTTTGCCTAGAAGATGATCAGCCTAAACAGGAAGAAAGCAAGTGGAAACTATATGTGGATGGGGCAGCGAGCAAATATGGGGCAGGGGCAGGACTCCTGCTTATCATCAGTCCGAAAGGGGAAGAGTTCCCTAACGCCTTATAGTTTGGGTTTCAAGACACTAATAACGAAGCTGATTATGAAGCCCTAATTACAGGTCTCAAGTTGGCGAGCAAGCTTGGAGCAGATGGTCTTCAGCAGTTTATAGCAATTCGCAACTCGTTGTAAACCACATTAATAGAGAATGTGAGGCTAAAGAAGAGCCAATGAAGAAATACTTAACAATGGCTCGAACTCTGCTAGAAAATTTTCAACAGGTCCAGGTTGACCGAATACCTAGAACAGAGAATAGAAGAGCAGACGGGTTATCAAAACTGGCGTCAAACTTCGTGTCAGACAGGAAGGTATTAAAGAAAGGAGATCGAGAAAAATGGTCAGGTCGAACAGACCAACAGGCAGATCAAAACTGGGCTGAAGAAACGCCTAGAAGAAGAAGGAGAGAACTAGACCGAGCCTTTGCCCAATATCTTGTGGGCATATAGAACAACACCGAACTCGGCTACAGGAGAAACTCCGTTCAGCTTAGCATATAGGCACGAAGCCATAATTCCGTCCGAGATCGGCCTTCCATCTCACGAGCAGCGCTCTACTCCGAAGAACAGCAATTGACTGAGCCCAGGAACTCAAAAGATGACCTAGAAGAAGCTCGGAATGTGGCCTTCATTAGAATGGCCAAGTATAAACAGCGTATATCTCAGTACTATAACTCCCGGGTTAAACACTCATACTTTAAGGAGGGAGATTTAGTGCTTAGAAAGAATGAGGTCAGCAAACAAGGACGGAAAACTTGACCCGAACTAGGAAGGCCCATACAAAATGGTCAAGGTACATGGGAAAGGAGCATATCAGCTGGCTGATGCAAGCGGCGGGACCGTACCACACAGCTGGAATGCAGCCAACCTAAGGAAGTTTTATGTCTAGGACAAGTTCCAGACTTTACTTATGCATTATTTCAATTAAATTATGTGTCTTAATAAGATGTATTCAAACATTAGTTATTAAATAAATGCCTATTTTGCACATGTGCCTTATTTATCTCTTATGATTGATTAAAGTTTGCAAAGGACAAACTCCATACGAACTAAGCCGCAGGTCGGACTCAGAAAATTTTTGCAAAGGACAAACTCTATAAGTCTGCAGGACAGACCATACGAACTAAGCCGCAGGTCGAACTCAAAAAAAGTTTTCAAAGGACAAACTCAATAAGTCTGCAGGACTGACCATACGAACTGAGCCGCAGGTCGGACTCAAAAAATGTTTGCAAAAGACAAACCCAACTAGTCTGCAGGACATACCACACGACCTGAGCTACAAAGTAGACTCATAAAATGCCCAAACCAAAATTGACTACAAAATAGACGATCAGAGCTAATATAAACTTAGAAACTCTGAAATAATAAAACTTTCTAAGTCTTCAGGACAGACGATCAGAGCTTAAACATCATAGCTTATATTGAAGTACATCACTCAAAAAGCATAGCTTGTAAAATGATGTACTTCAGGGGGCAAATGACCCTGAGTTTTGAAGACCATGGAAAACCAAAAGGCTAAATCAAAAGCCAAAAATAAATCCATAACAGGCTAAAAGCCAGATAAAGTAATTACAAAATAAATGCCTAAAAGGCATGTATTGTCAAAGACAGAGAGAATAAAGGACAAAGTTGAGAATTATTACAAATTTTTCAACAAAAAGACAAGTGCCTAAGCCTAAGAATCAGCTGCAGGGTCCTGTTGAGAAGGCTGGTCGGAAGGCGTACTGGAAGGTTGAGCTGAGGACGCACTGGCTTGCTGAACAGCAGGTCTGCGGGCATACTTCTTGGCCAGATCCTCACCAGCCTGAAATTCTCTAAGTCTAGCCTCATAGACTTTGTTACCACTGGGCTTGCGAAGTCCCCCATGTTGAAGATTTTCGATGACCAGCTGAGGACACTGCTCCTTGGCTTAATCCACACCAAGGGTGTACCCATGATTTATGATTGGGCAAGTAGAACCTTTAAGGCCCCAGTAAAGTGAGCAGAACTCTTATACTCATGGATATCTTGGGAGATCCGTGTAGGTATCACGGCCTCAAGTCCTTCATAATTAGCTCGGAGTTTGGCTATGGCCTCCTTCCGTTCAGCACCAGCGGTTCGCAGCTCCTGTAACTCGGCCTGCTGAGTATGTATTATTTCCTCCAGATCAGCAATCTGCTGGTCTTTGGCCAGGGACTCATCCTTGTGCTTTTGATGGCTGGCTGAAAGGTCAGCAATCCGTTTCTCTAAAGAACTCTTCTGGGAAGAGAAGGAGTTGAGCCGGTCAAAACTTCTTTCCCAGCCTTGATAACCTAAAAAAGCCATACCGGAGTATCATCAGAAGGTAGTTACACAAGGAAGAAATAAATAGTAAGGCAAAGAAAAGCTCACCACAGCAGCCAGATCCTTGTCCGGAAGATCTAACATACACTCAACTTGGGGAATGGAACTCCCCCCGAAACATCATGATCACTCCGATCAGGCCTGCTCCTCTTCTGCCTAGACCGGGAGCACACTTGAATCTGTCTTCCTCCCACGGTGGACTCAGAACCATCTAGAATGATCAGGCTATCGTCTATACGCTGCGTATGTGCAGCCAGTTCATCTTGCTGAAGACCTTCCTCAGCATGAAAGTCCTCAGTATTTAGCTTAGGGTTCACTGGAGGAACCTCCAGATCGTCAGCGGCCCTAGAAGCATCTGGGTTTACAACCTGATCGTTGTGCTCAGGCACAACTTCCTCTTCAAAGGCTTCATCAAAGATTTTTGCAAAGTTGTCCACTGAGAAGAAAAATATGAATAATGTCAGTACGATAAGGAATAATGCAAAAGCAACGAACATGTGAAAAGTTAAAAAAATAACAGCAAGGATAAATTCCTACAATTATCAAATTCCATTTGAGTAAGCCTCACATAAGGCTCATGTCCGGAATTGGCCAGGCGAGCTGCCTCAATTAGTGTGGGGGCCACTGTTCATGATCCAATGAGATACCCGACCCGGCAATATCTTCCAACAAGCGTTTGCTAACCCCCCAGTAAGGCACACAACAGCTGGAAGTTAAAAGTTCCAACCTCTCAGCTCAGGGTGTCCGCCGTGGTGGATAAAGAAGAAACGGGCCTTCCACTCATGGATAGAGGTCTTCCCCTTAGACAGTATGGGGATCCCCTTCGGTGGTCCGTACGGCGTGGAAAGTAGTACCACCCGTTGCGATTCCTAAATTTTTTTTGTGCTGATAAAAGGTCCTAAATAGGTCTACAGTGAACTCCGTATCCATTAATCTAAAGAATATCGCAAAGCCGATAATCGCCCTAACCCCATTAGGGGCGATCTAGGCAGATCCCAGTTGGTAATGCCTCAGAACGGCCAGGAAGGCCGGACAGAACGGGACTCTAAGTCCACAGGTGAACTGCTCTTTGTATACAGTACAATACCCCTCAGGGGGTTGATGGGCGTACAAGTTTACACCCCCGGGCAGCTGGGGAGATTATTGGTCCATATCGATGTTATATTGGTTACAGATTTGCAGGATATCTTCCTTTGTAAGTTTGGATCTAACCCAAAAATAGCCTACGGCTGACCTAGAAGTCATATGTGCCCTAATGCTTTGATTCAAAGAGAAAAACCCGAAAGAGGACGGGGCCTATATGGGTTAGCAGGCTGGGGATCTACAACGAACTGCTCAAATTCACTATGATCAGGCAAAAGATTAAAGGCATGTGTATCTATCTGAGCCCAAGATTGAAGAATCCACTTCAGATTCAGACTGGGAATTCAAATTCCTTCTCAATTGAACTACTGGATGCAGTTCTCGCCCTCATTAAGTGGGAAAAATATAAACAGAGAAGAAGAAGAGAAATGTAAACTCGGAAATCAGAGAGAAGAAAAGAAATGCTTACTTGAGAAAATGCAAAATGTCTTGAGGAATGGAAATCTTCGATTTAAAAGCAGGGGTGGAGAAGTGAAAAAAGCCTGATATGAAAAGACAAGTTATAACCCCCCCAGACGTATAGCCGAAGTCAGTTGTGGGAAAGAGGGAAACACGCCTCGTATCCCGTAAAAGTAATGATGATCTATTTAATAGACTGCTATCTGGCATTCAGAGAATTCAAAAAACGAGGTCGGACAAGTCTGGCCGAACCGCCAAAAAGTGCAGATCTGACCAACTAACAAGCAATGTCAGATCTCGGGGGCTTATGATGATAGCCGACCCGAACTATGCCACGTGTCGTCCTATCAGGACATGTAATAAGTGATTAGCCCCTAAATGAAGGGTATTAAGGGCCAAGAGTCCCAAAAGATATACCAGGGCAGGTCTCTAACCCCAGGTGGGAGATCGGCATACGCTCCTCCTCCACCCACCGCAGGTCGGCTAAGGCTCGGTGAAGAGGAGCTGCTTAGTTCGTCCATAATGGCCTTGGGGGCTCAGCGCAGGACGCTTAGAACAACCCCGGCTGTTATTCCACACGATGGGAACTTAGAGATAAAGGATGGAGAGAATCCTTAGTCATAAATGCTGTGATATTGACATTAAATATGTCCATAATTATCCCTAAATCATAGGGATTTAGGCATGTATATCCTTAGGAAAATAATAACGATAATTACGACGCAATTCCTTGCAGGACAAGGAAAGGGATAAATCATCCTCTATATAAACAACCCTAAGGAACTACGAAAGACTTGATTCCAATTCAATTGTTGGATACGAGGCAACTCACGAGAAATAACTCGAGAGTTCAGTCTAAAATACACCAAAACACCTACCCCTCTTTTACATGATTTAGGGTTTTATGGGTTTAAGATCTTTATCACAAAGGTAATCGATCCGGATTTATTAACGAGACAAGATCCAACATCGTTATTGGTCCGTCATATTTATTTATTATTAGTTTTTTTATATCATTGATTAATTTGGTCTTATATGCTATTACGGATCCAGTTCGGCAGATGCATCAATGACTTGAGGTTTTCTGATGAAAATCTAGTTAGGCAATTCTGGATTTAAAAATAAATAAATAAATAAAATAATAATAAATATCTTGAAAACGACATCATAGCAGTAAAATTTTTGGGCATTTATTCTATATGTGGTTTTAGTTATTAATATTTGAGCCATATAAAGTCTTATGTAATCGCTTGAAAGTAATTAAAATAAATGAAATTACAGCCCAACTTTAGTAGACCCATTTTTAAAAGTCATTATAGTGCTTTCAAACATTGATATACTTTGGCATTTTCATTTATTTTATGTCCTGAAGTGAATTGCTTAAAGCAATGTGTATTTATAAATTCATGCGGATAGTTTTCGGCCCAAAATGGAGGAATTATTTGGCAGAATTATAGGCATACTCATAAATATGTGACATTTATTTGATTTTCATGTGAGTAATAAACACAGTCCAAAGATTGGTTAATATTTGACAAAATTGATTTATTGTCACAATTTGATTGCTTCTTTGGAAATTGATTCACCGATGGATGTAAAATGTTTGAGTTTATAAATTCATGCGAACAATGTTTGGCCCAAAGAAGGATATTGTTCGACAGAATTATAAACACAACTGTGGTGATAAGTACGTGACAATTATTTGGTTCCATGTGAATAATAGATGCAGTCCAAAGATTTGTCTATTGTTTGACAGGATTTATTGTCACTATTTGATTGCTGCTTTGAGATGCCAATTACGAGTTAATATTGTCGTCCAAAGACGAGATATTAATGTCGTGTCCGGTATCTTGTGATGGGAACATATCATATACCTTTGTTTGACTATGTTTGTTCTTCGGATTATATATATGTGAGCTTAGGGCTAATTTGTTGTTTTATGTATTTGGTTTTAAACTCTGCTTCAATATGTATCTACTCATTTAAGTATTATTCCTCCACTTATGGCCTATAACTTCAAGAGGATGAGCTAAGCTTTTCCTTGTCATCATGGATGTAGACTTGGAATTTAGACACGATCCTTCCTCTCTCAGTAGGATAGTACAAGTGATCAAAATGTGTACTTTGATAAGTGTGAGTGATCAACATGTAGAGTCTTGTGATCTTGAAGGAAGCCAATCCGGATACTCAGATCAAAGCTAAGCTCAACCATCAGACGTTTTTCATACAGAGAATACCAATTTAATTCATTATAACCAGAAACCAAACGGATTTTACGGTTTGATTTTTTTACAATAAAAAACCTATTATAAAACTGTAGTTTGTCATTTTTCAATCCGGTTTGATCCAGTTTAATTAGTTAATCTAGTTTTTCAATTTCTATAATAATCATCCTTGAACACTTCAATTACTTTATATAGACATCATTGATATTCAATCACTTAATATCGTAATTAAAATCATTATCAACCCCAAATGCTCGATCGTTAGCAAGCTATTCTCTATAAGGTACCTGGGCAAATGCAACATAAGAGAGCACATTCTGGAAATGGCTCATCTAATTTCAAAACTTTGGATTATAATTTGGACATCACCGATGCCTTTTGGTGCATTTTGTCTTTCTTTCTCTTCTTGCACAATACGGTAAATGAAAAGGTCATTTATAACTGACATAAGGAACAGTGGGAGTTTGGATTTCCCACTATGTACAGGAAGTGAAGGATGGAGATATGGGCAACCAACAAGTGCTACATATAGTCACCTCTAAAGCTAAGGGCAAAATATAGTTTAAGGTTAAGGAAGCTGCTTGTGCTCCACATCAAGGGCAAATAAAACTACATAAGGTTGTTTGTTGTTTTTTTTCTTTTGCCAAAGGATGGAACACAATAAAGGATTGCTCCAAGTATTAAACTTGGGGAGCGAATGAATTGAAGTTATGCTTCTCGCTTTGGTTTGTTTAAGAGTTTATTTGAATATTGTGCCTCAACACACTTGGTAGATAGATTCATGTGCTACTGTTCACATAGTGTGTTTATGCATGGTTTTAGCATTACTAACTATCAATTGATGTTTAAAGGTACATCTATATGGGTGATGGTGATGTTGCGAAGGTTATGACGTTGGGTTATTAATGATGACTAGACACTTTCTAGATTTGAAAGAGACTTATCAGGCCGTCTTTAAAGCGGAATCTAGTTTTCATTTCTTTATTGGACAAATCTGGATATTCTTGTTCAATAAGAGATGTTACCTTTAGTCTTTCTCAATATCCATATTTCATTGGTCTTAGTTATTCGTCTTTCAGTGATAATCTAAATTTAGTGGATACCAATGTCTCTTTTGATGAAACTCTGCATGTAAGCTATCTTGGCACAAAACAAAGTCATTTAATAAGGGTTCCTATAGATTAGGACATCAACATATAAGTCACATTTCTCAAAAGAGAATATAAAGGCTTGTGTCAAATGGAACGTTTAGTCCCTTTGATATGTCAGATTGTTTTATCCGTGTAGGTTCTATTAAGGGATAACAAACCAATATAAGGAGATTAGGTAATTATTACTTTAAGGACGTCTTAGTATTGATACATACGAACATTTGAAGTCCATTCCCTATGGTATCCTGGATTGGTCATCAATATTGTATCAAATTCATAGAGAATTATTTGCAATATGATTATCTGTATCTATTAAATGAGATGTCATATATTATGAAAACTAAAGTTAACAGCTTACATATAATAAATAGTGAACCCACTATAGCATTAACCGAAACCCCTTATGAATTATGGACTGAAAAACCCCAGTATTTGGTATCTTCATATTCAGGGTTGTCCATTTAAAGCAAGGCCTTATAGGACTAATGAAAGAAAATTGGACTCAATAAAGGTTAACTGCTATTTAATGGGGTATTCTAAAAGATCCAGAGGCTTAAGTTCTATGATACTACTTCCAAATTATTTTCTTTAGACGAGAACTACATGGGATAAGGTTTTTAAGGATATTGAGCTTGGGGGGAAGATATGGTTTAAATATTGTCTTTGAAAAAAGTATAACATGACTCTTCCTACAGTGGTGGTGGGTAACAATTTGATTCCCAATAGGATGTTATACCATTGTAAAATATAGATCAAGACAACATTCTTGAACTTTATATAAGGAAAACTCAACATCCTCCTAAACCCATACATGAGCAACATGAGGTACCATGTGAGGAACCAGCGGTGCCATAAATTAGGCACTCCACTAGAGAAGGAGATCAACAATTCATGACAATTACATTGTTTATCTCGTTGAGCATGAGGATCCTAGTAATACGGAGGACGATCCGGTTACCGTTCGTCAAGCCATGGAAATATTTGACTCTCTTAAGTGGTTCGAGACTATGCAATATGGTTGAAGTCCATAAAGGACAATGATATTTGGGATCTTTTACCATTGCTAGAAGGAAATAAACCTCTTGGTTGCATATGGATATGAAATACCAAGAGAATTTCAAATGGTAACGTGGAAAGATATAAGGCTTGTCATGCCACTAAGGGCTTTGCTCATAAATGCATTGATTATATAAAGACTTTCTATTTGGTTTCTTTGAAAGGCTCTTTCAGGATAATCATGGCTCTAGTTGGTCATATGGATCTTGAGTTACATTAGATGGATGCAAAGTCAGAGTTTCTTAATAGGGACATTAATGAGAAATACATATGCCAGAAAACTTTACATTAGGTGACGCAAATTCATATTTTTAGTCTAATAAGCCGATCATATACTTCTTGCTAGTAACGATATAGATTTTGGGTGTGAAACTAAATCCTTTCACTTGTCCGGATTTGAGATGAAAGGTTTGGTGACACTTCTTTTGTATTAAAGATCCGGATACACCGGGTTCGGGAGTATTCTCGAGGTATTATTGGATTGTTACAAAATGGCTGTATCGGTACAAAATGATTTCAAACCACACGATACCCCTATTATTAAGGGAGGTACAATTTTGGAAAGATTTGGCATAATTTATACTTGGTTTCAAACCACACGATATCCCCTATTATTAAGGGAGACAATTTTGTCTCAATCGTAGAGACCATACGGTATTCGACTCAAGTTTTGGTGGGTTATACTAATTTGAAGGAGGAAATACAATAGATTCCATTTGTATCATTTTATGATAATAAGGTTCAGTGGGAGTCTGATGCTCGTACGTGATATAGTCGGAAATATCAGGTTTGCGTAACAGTTATACCGTGAGAATATATGGCTGTTTACGTATGATTTCTCAGGCGAGAAGGTGGTGGTTATCAAGAACAAGGTGGTCGGACTGGTGCTTATGAATAAGAGCACAAGTGAGTCGACAAATTGACAGAGTAGCTATGTGTATATTATTTTTTGGATTTCTTTCTATTACATTGTGACCCCATATATATAGGCAATGGCTAAGTCGGTTTAATCTATTCATGACAAGACATTAAAAGCATACAATTAAGGAAAATAAAATATATAAGTTGACCGGACAGCTGTCAGGATAAGATCGACAGAGAACGGACTTGATAGTAGGTCGGACTCATATCTTTCTTTATCTTGATGTCGTCAACTCAAACTCAAGCTTAACCCGGCCGATAATGTGGGTAGCTTCCACCGTGTCCGAGGTAAATGTTGGTTATTTTATATAATTAATAATATAATTGTGGGTCTACATATATTTATTTACGGTATTCGCTATTATAGAATCCTAATAAAAGTGGTCATTCGGTTCGGGTTGGATTATAAGTATTTTTATTTGGTGTGGACTTAAAGTGTAGATACCAAAAGTGTAATTTCTGATTATTATGATGGCGATATTAGAAATTACAACTATAAATACCTCTTCTCTGTTCCCATCTACAGAAGGATCTGGGTTTGGTGTGTTGTCTTGGTACGATATAGATCAATCTTCTTGACGGATCCATGTATGCTTTCGGTTTAATTTCCATATTATTTTCATTGATTTAAGATGAGCGATATCCTAGGTTAATGATTATATCATATAAAGTATTAGAACGGCCGGTCACATTATAACCACATGTACATACATACAAAAACAATTTTATCTTATTCGACATATTATAGTCAACCGACGGCTTTCCTCAACAGGAAGTTTCTGTATCATAATTTTCCTCGAAAAGTGCCTTATTCCATCCCATAAAAACAAGAAGAAAAAGAGAGAAAGAAACCTCTAAATTTGGGATACTTTAATTTTGATAACCATAAGCTAAACCGTGGGACGAACAACAATACCACATCCCTGATTCCTTCAAAACCCACGGGAAGAAAAAACTGAAAATAAATACTAATGGCACTTGATCAAGAAACATTATGAGCGAAAACATAGCAATTGCCTCTGTAATACCTTTCTTACCCCTGTCCTAATTCACCGCCAAAAATAAAACTCTCCAATTGATGTCGTATATGTAATTTTGATATAACGTGTGCTTTTTTAATCTTTGTAACATTTATGTCACGTTCTTGTACTTTATTAACTATTAAAATGCACTTGTTCTGAAACCCATAACACAATGATAACTGGGGAAGAGAAACAAAATAAAGGGTATTATTGTCCTTTAAGTAAATATTGGTCTGGTTGGACCACTATTGTTCTGTCAATATCAACCCACAATACTAAACAGTAATAGACAAAACAGTCTCACATCCTTCTTTTTTTCTTGTCTCTATCCTTTTTCTTCTCTCTGACAAAGAGATGAAAAAAAAATCTCAATCTTTTGGAAACCATTGCTGACGAGGACTGAATCTGATCCAAATCCACTTTCCCATTTTCCTTTTTACTTTCAATTTATAATATTCTTCTGTTGATTCTTTCAGGTATCTCCTTCGCTCTTTCTTTGTAAACTTTCGTCCCTTGAACTGAGGTATAATTCTGCAAAATTAGTTTTGTAGCAGTAATTATGGTGCTTGATTGCAATTATATCCTTTTGGAACTAAATATTGATTTTACTCGGTTGTACAAGGACTATGTAACTTCATATTAGTTTAAAAGTTTGTAATAATTAAATATTTTCTTCTTCGACATCCCAGATATATATGATCTTGCTGAAACAGAGATGAGATGATTGACTACAGCATTAAGCTTTTGATCTTTTTTATTTTTATTTTTCCGCCTATGGTGTTTGATATGATTTGATGTTCATGCAGTTACTCTTTCATGAATTTGGAGTGGTGTTTGTAACTGGTTTGTTAAGCAGAATGATATTGGTGATATATGTCACTGCTTTTGTTTTTTGTGGGTTCACCTTGTTGATTCCTTCTCTTCTATTCATGGTTTGTAGTTAGTGAACTATTCTTATGGTGAATTGATCTGCGTTTTCAAGAATCCACTGCAACTGAAAGAATGGACTCGGTACAAATCTGTGTTAATGTCATTCAGAAAGTTTAGTTATTTTTGTAAATGAACCACAGAATAATCGAAAAAGGAAAGGAAGGAATGATGGAGGCGTTGGTCTTTTAGATTTGCATTTGGCTGATTAAATTATGATAGTTTCATAATGATTTTGTTTTCACGTTTTGGTGCCAAATTTTACAAGATCGAAAGTTTATTTCTAGTTGTTTCCATAAGCATCATATTCTTGTAGATCTTCTCATTTCTAGATGCTAAGTGATTCGTATATCCCGTGATGGATTTAGTACTACTGCTGGAACGTGTTGATGTTAAAAGCATGTACTGGTGAGTGTGCAATATAGTGTGGTTTCAATGGTCATCTTCATTGCCTCATCTCGTCGTCTTTTCATGTGGCACAATGATGTATCCTCATTTCTTGTACATGACCTAATTCTTTTGTTGAGTGAGGAGATCCTATTTTGCTTGCCAATCTTTAATTAATCGGATTTTTCATAATGAAACGATGCCCTCGCAAATTTATGTTCAACTTATATGGATTGGATTTCCACAAAGTTTTCTACCTGTGCTGCATTTCTTTGGTTGTTGCTTTGATTTGTTTCCAAATTGCACTTGGAGAAAATGTGTTTGTGCCACACATGATGTAGAGAATTACTTGACTGGTTTTTTTTTTTTTCTCTGATTCAATTAAGATGTAATGTTTGGTTGCCAATAATACCCGGAAATAGTGACGGGTAATTTGCCTTGACGCAAAACCAATAACATAAACCTTCTTGCCTCAAGGTTGTTACTTGTTAATCAATGAGTTTTAAAACCTTGTGAATTAGAACTCTCGGGGCCATTCCATTTCTAATGAGTTCTCGTTTTCAGGAACATAAATGGTCTGATTTTGGGGAATGATGGCAGTTGCAGAAGCAAGGGCAGCTTGGCAAAGAACGGTTAATCGGTGCTTGGTTCAAGAAGATGCTAAAAGAGCTCCGAAACTAGCTTGCTGTCCATCTCCATTGACACAACAGGATGGTGTAGAACCTACAAGGAGGGTTGACTCAGTAGATGCTCCCACATTAGGTCCCGTTTTACCTTACACTAGGAACTCTTCGCATTCAAATGTCTTTCCAGACTCAAGATGGTGGCTGCAGTTTCAACCCAGTTGTGCATACAAATCACTTTCTGTGGGGTCTGAAACGGACATGTCTGAACATGATAAAAGCTCTACATCTTGTGATGATGAAAAGTGTCTCTTATATGATTCAGATTTTAGAACCCTTAATTGTGTAAATGACGAATATGGGAAGCAAGATCTAAATCCTAGTTATAAGCAGAATTTTCAAGATTTAGCCGAGCTTGGAGATGCGAAGGATAATTATGATTCTGGCTCTCCTTGGGATATGAATGAGAAAACCGAGCCATGGTGGCGTACTACCGATAGAGATGAATTGGCATTACTGGTGTCTAAGAGATCGTTTGGCCTTGTCGAGAATTGTGATCTTCCTCAACCACAAAAAACTTTTGATAAAGGAGAAGCTTTTGCTGATTTTTGCTGCTTTGAACGCGACAACGATACCCACCCACCCCTGAAAGTTCCAAAATACCCTTCTGTCAATCAAGCTTGTACCATCCGCGATAAGGGATTCACAGCTCCAGTTGATGTGCCGCCTTTGCAGTCCTTTGCCACTAATCACTTAAGGTCAGACACATCTATATTTAATTGAGTACTTGTGTGTCACTTTGAGTGACAGGTGTGTGTGTGTGTGTACGTGTGTTTAATCTGCTGATACTCCTTATGAATATGTCCATGATAGCAGTACTGTGAAAGAATCCATTCCAAAAAGGAATTTGGGTGAAAATGATCTACTGGAGGCATTATGCCATTCTCAAACACGTGCAAGGGAAGCCGAGAGAGCAGCAAAGGAAGCAAATGCAGAGAAAGAGCATATTATGAAGCTCGTCTTCCGGCAGGCGTCACAACTTTTTGCTTATAAGCAGTGGTTCCATCTTTTGCAGCTGGAGAATCTGTACAACCAGATTAAGCATAGCCAAAACGAGCCAATCTCCACGCTTCTACCATTAATGATGCCTTGGACACCTCATAATACAATAATGCCTAGAAAACTACATAAGAAGAATTGGCAGAAAGGTAGTAACCGAGGCAAACGTGTCAAAACCGGGCATAATAGTAGGGTCGGGGGCGGTGGCTGCTCCCTGACTAATTGTGCAGTTGCTATTGCATTAGGACTGAGTCTTGTCGGTGCAGGCTTGCTCTTGGGATGGACATTAGGATGTTTCTTACCGCCATTCTGACTCCCCCGTTTTTTTTTTGGTATGGTTTTTAGTCCAATGCTTGATAGTTCATGGATAGGGTTGCATCAATTTACCTATGTAGATTTATCTTTGATATTGTAGTTGGATCTTTACCTTGGAAAATATGATAAAGGCTGCTATGTGTATAGGTGAACATAAAATGTTGATTATGTGTGGGTGTATATGTTTTTGGGTGGTTGAAGTTTACTTGAGAGTTATTAGCTTGAAGGTTATACTCATTGCTAATGGTTTTTCCACCTTCAAAATGATTCTCCTTCCAGTATTTTATTGAAGAATACATTCAATCTTTAGGTTGATACAAGGAGAAACGCTGGTATTTAAAGGGGGGTGTGAATGAACTTGTTAAAGTTTAACTTTAAATTTCTTTTACTTAATCAGATTTATCAGAGTATGCAGTAGAATAAAAGCCTTTTAAACTTGTTTCAAAACTATGCTAACTCAAAATAAATGCAAAGCTAATGTGAATGCAGAAAGTAAAGAACACAATGATCTGTTATCGAGGTTTTAGGTGGTGTAATCTCTACGTCCCCGCTTCTTCAGTGATATGGAGGGATCCACTATTGAGCTTTGTTACATCGTTACAATAGTGACAATAGTCTTTGACAGCCTTCAGCTGCTTCACTATTCGAGTTATCAATCATTTACAACATTTAGTTGCTTCACTGATTGTTGTTCCTTCGAAGTAATCTTAACATCTATCACACTCAACTCCTCCACAGCCTCAACCAGTGGCGGACCTTGATTTTTTTTTAATGGGGGCCAAATTAAAAAAAAAAAAATAGTTGGGGAAAAATTAAAAAAATATATATCGGAGTTATCAATCATTCACAACACTCAGTTGCTTCATTGGCTGTTGTTCCTTCGAAGTAATATTAACATCTATCACACTCAACTCCTTCACAGCCTCAACCAATAGCAGACCCAGAAATTTTTTTCAATTGGGGCCAAATTAAAAAAGAAAAAGTTAAAAGAAAACTCAGTTGCCGAGTTTCAAACTAATGACCTAAGCCACTAACCGAGCTAGATGCCTCGGTGCCGGTAATATAAAACATAAACAATGACTTCAAAGTCTGACGTGTCGAGACTAGCAATTCACAATTCTCCCCAGAACGTTTCAACTTATCAATCAAAAATTCTAGTTTTGTTAGTTTCACTCACGGATCTAACACCGCAGCAACCATCAACATCACATTCACCTTATCAAGGTTTTCCCAATATTTCTCAAATTTTTCCATCATCCTCATGGCCATTACCCTCAATCCTGGAGTACTACTCCTTCCATATTCCATAATTGCACTTTTGATCGTACATACCTCTTGAAAATACTGAGGGGAAGTCACATATAAAGTACCAGATAAACGTTTTGTACAATCATAGAAAATAATGAGAAATTTAACCAATATCCTAGCTGCTTCCCAATCTAGAGCCGTAGGAGGCCCATCCCTAAGATCCTCAAACATATCTTCAATTGCCATCCTATTAATTGCCTTTTCGAATTTCAAAGCACTACTCAACATAATATAGGTCGAGTTCCATCTTGTGGGAACATCTAGGGCTAATGATATCAATTTATTAGGTGCACATTCATACTCTTGGTTAACACACGTGTTAAAATGCTTAAGTCTTCTAGGAGAGCTCATAATATATTTAACCGAGGCACGAATACGCTTCACAGATTCATCACATTCCAATAGGCCATCCCTAACAATTAAATTCAAAATATGTGCACAACATCTAACATGCAAATATTCACCATCAAGCAAAGCATTATTTCTAGCAACCAATTTTCTTCTCAAATATGCAATTCCAACATCATTAGCACTAGCATTGTCAACTGTAATCGTGCAAACCCTTTCAATACCCCAATCTTTCAAACATGATTCAATCATCTTTCCAATAGAGTCACCGGTATGATCACCAATAACACAAAAATTTAGAATTCTCTTATGCAAGTTCCATTGAGTGTCTATGAAATGCCCGGTGAGACAAAGATAAGATTGATTTTGCAATGAGGTCCACAAATCTGTAGTCAATGACACTCTTTGAACATTGTTTTTCAAGAACTCTTTTAGATTTGACTTCTCAATGGCATATAATTTCAAGCAATCTCTAGCAATAGTAAAACGAGACATCATCTTAAATTTAGGCTGTAAAGTATTCACAAAACCCCTAAATCCATGACGCTCTATAGTCACAAATGGCAACTCATCAATTATTATCATCTTAGCTAGTGTTGCCCTACATTGTTCTTGGTCAAACTTCCATGAAAGCACCTGACCAGGTTCATTATTGCTGTTTTTTCCAAAAGAGAGTGTACTTTGATTACTTGGAACCTCATAAAATGGATTGAGCTTACACCTCTTTGCATGATTGCGACATGAACTAGTTCCATTTGACGAAGAGCATTTAAGTTGACTCTTACAGTAATTGCAAATTACCAGATTGTATTGAGTATCCGAACCTGGGATGAAAATCTTTGTGAAGTATTGCCATATGGTTGATCTCTCTCTTATTTGTAGGACTGTGACACTAGTTGCCATTGTTGCATCAAGCCCTTGACTCGGATTTTGTTCGGCCTCACCCATACTTGACATTGACTGCTGGAAAAAAATAGAGGATTTTTTTAGAATTAAGAGTATGCACCAAAATAAGAGATGATTTCATAACAATAGAGAATAGAAACAACTTTCTTCAGTTTCTTGAACTTAGAAACAGCTTCTTTAGTTTCCACGAGTATATTCTTGTTGTTTGAGTTAACAATAACAAGTTCAAGTTCAAGTTCAAGTTCAAGTTCAACAAAACTAGCATACATAGACAAAAACAGAGAATACGGATCTATGCTTGAAGAAATCGACTCATTCGAGCTCTTACCGGATAAGAAACTCCTTTGAGCTCTACCGCTTTAAAAGAAGATGACGAAACAATACAAAAACAAAACGAAAAATGCGTCTTTTGACACTTACTAGACTATTTGCCGGAGAAGATGCCTGCTGCAATCATTCGCCGGAGAAACTGAACCGGAAGCTGAATCTGTAGAAAACTTAATAATCGAGTGGATAAAAGACAATCAAACAAAAGAAAAGGAGAAGATAGTGGCAGATCAACAATTGAAATAAGAAATCAGAAGAAACACCATTGACGGCGGCGTGGATTCTGCTAGGTTTTTTTTGTTTTACCTAGAGAATGAAAGATGATATTCAGAGAATGAATTACAAATTTACAATAATTGGGAAAAATTATTTATATTTTCTCCTTATTTGGCAGCTACGTGTTTCAGCCACGTATGTTGACCAATCAGATTCTTCCATGTTGCTTTGTTGGCATTTCACGTGTTCTGTTAAGGCCCTTGAAGAATTAATTACTAAACTTAAATATTTAAATATATTTCCTAAAAAAACAAGAAAAAAATTAACTATATATATAATTTTCGGTTCAGGTAATGGTATCACGATTCGGTTATATTTGTTCGGTTAACGGTTCGGTTATATTGGTTCGGTTAACGGTTCGGTTATTCATTCGGTTCGGTTTTCGGTTCGGATACGGTTAATTTTCAGCATTAACCGTAACCGAACCAAATTTTACGGTTTTTATATTACATGAACCGAAACCGAACCGGTGATATTCATTAACCGAACCGAACCGAATTTTACGGTTTTTATATTACATGAACCGAAACCGAACCGGTGATATTCATTAACCGAACCGAACCGAACCGAATTGCTACAATTCGGTTCGGTTTTCGGATAATCCATATCCGTGAACACCCTCAACCTAAGGGTCAATGATAAAGCTTCTAACCAATTGAACTAAATGAACAATTGCAATAAAAATTGTCTGATATAATATACATACAAAACTTTTAACATAATTAGAGGGGTATATTAATAAATTCGCACGAAAATTTGAGTGGGGGACCTCACTCATGCCCATGTTGGTCCGCCCCTGGCCTCAACTGCTTTGCTGCCTCTGCTGATGGCCCCACACTAACAACTGCCTCCGTCGTAGCCCCGACAATTGGCCCCGGCACTCAAATCTCTAACTGTCTCAATTGCCTCCACTGTCACAGATTGACCTTCTTCTTGAGTCTCAACTGACTCAAGTGCCCCGGCACTAACATCTGTCTCCTTTAATGCCCCTGCACTCCCAACTGTGTCTGTAGTTGCCCTAGAACTCAAATCTACACCTGTTTCAACTGCCTCAATTGTCAATGCTTGACCTTCTTCTTGTGTCTCAAGTGCTCCGGCACTAATAACTGTCTCTTGTACTTGAGCATTCTTTTGTCGTTTCCGAGTTCTTTTATATGGCACACTCATATGTTCAGAAATATCACTAGGCTGGACATAAGCTTCGGACAGGTGCTTCCGCACCACCTTGATCCACTGCGGTACCTTCATCAGTCACATTATCACTATCTGCAACGCGTACTTTCTTACCAGACCTCGTCTTAGTCATAATTTCCTACACATGAGAAAAGAAATGAATTGTCATTCAAATGAAGTAATCAACAAACAAAGAAAGTCAAAATACATAAACAAAGCTCATATACATGCCATAAACCTCATATAAGGTAACATTAACTTTATTTTGATAAACAACAGAACATGTTATAAACGTCATATAAGAATTCAGTTAAGTAGTTTCAAGGACAACAAAGCAGACTACTAACAGTCTCATATTCAATGCTAGATAAACTCATACTTAGGTGTTACTTAGGCACATAACAAACTCATCAAAACAGACTAATCATAAATCCGTTGCATACCCATTTTTCTCAACCAATACAGCTACAAGGAATTTTGACAAGAAACGGATGATGAAGAATTGGAGTACAACAAGATTAAACTCATTCATTTTATCAATCAAGCAAATTGTCAACTTCTCCCAAAACAATGATAAGGAAATCTAATATTTCATATGATAACTTTATAACAGTATTTACAAAACCAAACATCATTTATGACACCAAATGGCTATTACAAAATATATAATAAACCAGATTGGACACAAACCAGTTTAACCATTTTGTGCAGAAACGTCATCCACATTGGCGTTATAGTCTGTAAAGAAACGTTAGCTTGGACAACGTTCAAGGTGAGACATAAATGTTACGGAAAGTTACATTCCTCGTGTACCTTCAACATCATCACGGTTGAAGTTGTACAGTACGTCATCCACAGCAATGTTTCTATTCCCAAACAACGTCACCTTTTTAGGACGTCGTACGTAACCCTACTGGGAGATTGTGACCTAGACGTCAGCCCCACTGACGTTGGTTATGCATAACGAACGACAGTGTGACCGACGTTTCCAGCCCCGGTCATATTCCCGAACAATTCGATCGGAAAATGGCCGGAATAACGCAAAAACGAAAATAATCGACGGTAATGGTAACAATTTGAAGCCGATTTCAACACAAAACTATTACCCATTGCATTGAAACCAAAAAAAAAAAAAAAAAAACATATCTTAAAGTTTTTTTCCTATGAATTCTCTCCGTTCTTCCCGCACTTTTCTCTTCTCCCCTTCTTCATGCCGTTCCCGTTCTTCAAGTGGTTGCTGCAATTCTTTTTTTGTTTGAAACATAATACGCTAAAGAGGGGAAATGATGTTTTTGAAATATAGAATAGGGAGTGAAATAATGTTTAGTTAAATGTTGTTTATTGTTTAGTAAAATGGGGTTATAAATTATATATTTTTTAGTAGAAGTAGTTGTTATAATGTTTTAAAAAGTCAAGGGACTAAAATGTAGTTATGTCATATTTGTTTTTTTATGTGGTGTATGAATTAAATTTGTGGTGTGTGTAAAGAAAAAAAAAATCAAGTAACGGGTGGTGGAAGTAAAAAATGGGGTTATGTTAGAAACCTCTAAAAATAGATGGGTTCTAAAAGCATCACCGTTTTTATTAGTGACACTCTTTTTTTTTTATTTTTTTTTCTACTTCCGGCACCACACATATATTCTTATTTTTTTACTTCCGGCATCACACTGGAAATGTCAGTGCTTTTCGATATCAATGTCAATGGAGTGATGTTACTAAGCAGGGCCGGCCCTATGCTAAGGCCGGCGAGACCCGAGTCTTAAGCCCAATTGTCTCGGAGGACCCAACGGTACATGTTTCGTTAAAAGAAAAAAAAAATTCGTGTAATTTAATCCGATCTAACATAATATAATATGTTAATTTTCTTTTTTGATAAATGCCCAAATTTTTTTTTCCAATAAGAAAATTTACTTGACCCAAAAAAATAGATATATACAAACAGGTTTTTGTTTTTGTTTTATGACTTTATCTATATTATTAATTTATTATATATATATCTATATTATATTAAAAAAAAAGCACACACAAAAATAAATAAAACAAACAAAAATAGATAGAACTCATTTTTCACTCCTAAGTTCCGGCCCTCCCCTTCAGTCCTGCCTTCGTTTCCCCAGCTCCCCTGCCGCTTGAGCTGTTGATTTTTTATTTTTTTTTTTGTTTGTTTTCCTTTCTTTCTTTCAATTTCTCATTCATAAATGATAAATTCTATTCTCAAATTCTCAATTGAGAAGAATATGGTTAATGAAATTGACAATTCTACTTTGATTAGTGATTTTGTCTCTAAATGTGTTGCAAGAGCGATTTTGAAATAGTAATATGTAAGTATGTTTTATCTATACGTATGAATTTGGTTTTTGTTTTAAATATCTTTAGAAAAGACTACTTTGTAGGCATGTTTTGAGAGTATCAATAATGTTACAAAAATGTGATAAAACAAACAGAATTGAATGATCTCCAAGGCACGTATAAAACGTTTCTTTAAAGAGATGTTTTAAGATCTCTCTCAGGATTCAATGGAGTACTACTTTAGAGACACAATATGTTTGTACTGATGATGCTTCTAAGAAAACTTCATTATCTTTCACACCGAATGCTGATGTCTCTCTATATATAGACAACGAAAATATACTGTACCTCTTCACGAAAGAACAAACCAGTTCGTCTTCAAATGATGTGTCCCAATGAACATGCACAACCGAAATGATGTGTCCCAATGAAAAATCTCTTCTATGAAATGGTGTGTCAGGTCGAACCCCGTTTCTTTTCGGCGACACACTCGTCGCACTCGGTGTGTGCAATAACACATTCAAAACAAAAATAAAAACAGACTTTGTGAATAAAATATCTAACAAATAACTTGAATTTTGTATTTACGGATGTTAAAAACACGATAAGTATGTTTTTCAAAAAAAAAAAAAAAAAAAAAAAAAACTTCAACTAAAAGGCCCAATTTAGGGACTTGGCCTTGTGCCCCAACAAATGCCGGGGGCCGGCCCTGTTACTAAGTAGGGGAGATTCTTACCCGGGGAGTCCTCGTGTGCATCGCCCGTTAGATGCGCAACGTGTGTATAAGAAGACATATACTAATTTTTTTTCTTGTACACATGTCGCGCATCCAAGGAATCGGTGCACGCGAGGAGAATGCGGGTGAGAATTTCCCACTAAGTAGTGACACTTTTAAAACTAAACGTTGGTGCTACTGACGTTACTATTGAAAATGAACGTCGGTGTCATTGACTTTTGTTTTCAATAGCAACGTCAGGACGTTATTTTAAGTGCCCTTTCACTGCTTGAAGTAAAAAGGTGTCGATAGTAAAAAGTGTCGTGCCAATAGAACCACCTAAAAATATCAGATGCACAAGGTACATTGGTCTAGTGGTGAGGACTATAATCTAATATGAATATCAGTGTTCGAACCTCGTTAGGAAAAAAAAAAAAAAAAAAAAAAAAAAAAAAATAATCATGTCGTGATCGATTTCTGAATTTCCTAGAAACGGCCCATTTTATTTGTGAACAAAGTGAACAAGTTGAAAGGTCCAAATGAAGAGTGTTCAGTCCAGCATCATTTCCCGTCCCTTCCCCCTTTGATCGAGGATTGAGAGGAAAATAAACGCGAAAATGCCGGTGATGGAGAAGCTGAAAATGCTCATAGTTCAGGAGCCCGTCGTCGCTGCCTCTTGCCTTATCGGTGGCTTTGGTCCGTACACCCTTCTTTTTTCTCATTTGTATACTTTCTCTTTGTAATTGATTCTATTTTGTTGTACTCTTTTATGCTGATTTCTGGAACGTTTCAGAACCCTAATTAATGGCTCCCGGAAGGATTTGCTGATTCGCTTGATTTCCATTCACTCATTCTAATTCAGCTGTTTTCTTTTCACATGAATCCTTGAGTATTGAAGTTTATGTTGAAAATGAGACTAGTTTGTTATAATGTAAAATCAGAGAGGTGGATTGTGGTTTTCGTTTATTTTCAAAGCGGTTTAGAGGTGAATTCTTAATGTTTGGATTTTGGTGCTCATAATTGTTCTGGCCAATAAAAAGATCGAAAATTCCCGAGCTACAATAGGATCAGTTTCATGAGCGTCTTAAAATTCAATTATTTTCCTTTTTGTATTGCCCATGTATTTTTTCGAGGTATTACAGAGAACAAGAATCAGGTTTATATTGTACAAAGTGTATCGCATGAATAGTTGAAGCTAACAAACTTGCTGTACATCCAGAAAGAGGAAATAATGGCACAATTACTTAATACTCTGGACTCTTGAGATATGTTTATCAAGAAAATGTTGTTGCATTGCTGGATCGGATACCTTCTTCTTTACGAATATATTCTGAGTTTAGCTTGAAAAGATAGAGGCATACTTAACTTTTGACACATCTAATTTGTCAGATGACAGTGACACTGCCTATTGTCATCTGTTTCGATAGCTTATTAGGCTTTCACAAGGATTTATCACTCTATTGATTTGGTTTACGACTTCAGGAAGACCTAAAACACGATGCTGGTGGAGGCATCCGTGTTTATTGTTACCATCTACAGGAGTTAGAATCATATGTGTATCATAGAGACTAATCATAAATATTCTTGTTTTCTGACCAGAAGTACAATTCGGAACTTCGTTGCTTGGTTTTAATTGCCTTGTGTTCTCAGGTCTCTTTCTTCCAGCAGTCGTGAGACCTATACTTGACTCATTTGAATCATCCAAGCAAGTCCCTCAACCTGCATTGGATGATGTAAGTACACAATTCCATTGTGTTGTGTTTTCTTCCATGTTAGTTTTGCTGCTTGTACATGATGATATGGATAAGTTACCAAGCGATCAACTTGTCTCTATTCTGAATTCATAGCATCTGTTTTAGTGATTTCTTTCTTATGTTGGCCAAGCCTCCTGATTCTGTGATAAGATTCAAGTTGATGTGCCACATTGCTATATACATCTTTGTTTTGCATGTATCTTGGTCACTGAAACAATTATTTTTTTAGAGTTCTGTACACTTGCCATATGTAGGAAAATCCATTCATATGGAAAAGAACACAACACCCTATGCCCTTGTAAAAAGATAAAAAAAGATCCCTATTCATCCAAAGCTAAGAAATCCAAAACACAGAGCTAAGAAACAAGCAATCCATCTCTCTGTCCTGGTTTGTAAGTCCGAAAAAAAGTTTGGCCTTGTGCACTTGATGTCTATTTGATGTCCCTCAAAAAATTTGAAGTGTGCCTCTAGGAAAAAGGGCTTGAGATCACATGTCCAAGTTGTGTGTCTAAGTTCGGTGCCCAAGTAAAAACTACGCTGTTTCATGTGTATTTGATTTTTATGTTTTATTTTTTTTGTTTTTCTTCAAAAATTCAAATACACATAAAATGGCGTGGACACCGAAATTAGACACACAACTTGGACAGGTGATCTCATCCCATTTTCCCAAGCAAAAAGATGTATGGCCAATCCGGGCATGTATGACCCTGAAAAACGTGAAGCTGACTGGACCCAGCCAGCATCTCAATAGAAGAATAAATCAAATAAAGGCCACAAAAGGGAGCAAAGACCACCCATAGCTAATTTGCTTACACTACTTTGTAGTATTTTTTTTTTTTTTTCTTTTGCGATGTTTGGGCTTTCATTTGCTTCCCTTCATACCTTAAACGATTTTATGGGTTTCCACGATGCCTCTCTTTAAGTGCAACATAACTGCTTTACCCTTTGAGCTGGATTGGTTAATTTTCATTTGCTTCTTTGCAGGTGGTTGCTGGTGTGACTGGTAAAAAATAAGGTGTCACTTGAAGTTGTTCAGCCCCTTTCCTTTTGGTCTTTTTTCTTCGTAGTATAACAAGAATAACAGAGTCTTGCCTCTTCTTGTGGCTTTCTATTGATTATGTTGAATTGCACCACTTGATTTCTGATTGATATACAACACTTGGTTTCTGATATGTATCTTTGAGCATGGAACAGAGTACGATATGCACCAAGGCCAATTGTTTGTTTTGTATGGTGATGAATTACATTGACTTGGGTAGTATCTAGCCGATTAATTAGTTCTCTTTTTTCTTCGCATGACTGCATTGCCGTTGGAATAGCCGATAAATTACACTGTTTTTTTTTTTTTTTTTTATGTAGTTCGAATGTACATTTGCATCATTAGCGTAACGTGCATTTACATCATTGACAATGATATCTATAATTAAAATGGTATTACTCACCAATGTGCATCTGCATCATTATCATGATATTTATAATTAACTTGGGAATTACTCTCGGTCTATATTATAGGTAAAATTATAAAATAAATAAAAAAAAAAAGTCTGATCACTTACAACCAAATGTTAACCTAACTTAATGTATCACACAAATGTTATTGCTACAAGCAAGAATACATCTACTCCAAATAAAAACAAGATGCTAAAGAAGATGACTGCCTTTCCCAAACTTTACTCCAAAGCACATCAAGATCATGATTTAGCAAATCATGGGCGTTCATTCCAAAGACAATATGTATAAATTAGAAAAAAATTCAACACCACTTATTGTAATACAAATATATACCTTTCAGCTTGGAGCAAGAATTAATGATGGACTCATTGAGCCTTTTCTATTTTACAGTTTTAGTTTATTTCATCTTAACCTATCTTGTTTTTCTGTTTAGAAGATTTCGTGGGGGTAGTCAGAAACTCCCCCCGGGACCTCGAGGATGGCCCGTTGTGGGCAATCTTCTCCAGCTGAGCCAACTACCTCATAGGGACTTGGCCTCGTTATGCAAGAAATACGGGCCGTTGGTTTACCTACGTCTCGGAAGTGTCGATGCAATCACAACCGATGATCCCGACGTTATCCGAGAGATTCTGTTACAACAAGACGATGTTTTCGCTTCTCGACCTCGGACTTTGGCAGCCGTTCATCTGGCTTACGGGTGTGGTGACGTGGCGTTAGCCCCTCTAGGCCCGAAATGGAAGCGGATGAGGCGGATTTGCATGGAGCATCTACTTACTACAAAGAGACTTGAATCATTTGGTAAGCATCGAGCCGACGAGGCCCGACATCTAGTCCAAGATGTATGGTTAAGATCACATATTAATGGTGGTTGTGAGATCAATTTGAGGGAAGTTCTTGGAGCATTCTCTATGAACAATGTGACAAGAATGTTGTTAGGTAAGCAGTATTTCGGGGTTGATGATTCCGCCGGCCCGAACGAAGCCATGGAGTTCATGCACATAACACATGAACTGTTTTGGCTTCTTGGGTTGATTTACTTAGGTGATTACATACCTTTGTGGAGGTGGATTGACCCATATGGGTGTGAAAAGAAAATGAGACAAGTTGAGAAGAGGGTTGATGAATTTCATGAAAAGATCATCCAACAACACAGAAACAAGAAACAATGCATTAATTGTGATGGAGATGGAGAAATGGACTTTGTTGATGTTCTGTTGTCTTTGCCAGGTGAAGATGGCAATTCCTACTTGAATGATACAGATATTAAAGCATTAATACAGGTACGGGCGGACCTACATACAATTAAGGGTTAACTGTCTCCTTGTAACGCCTCGTTCCGAAAACCTGAGTATTTTCAGAAAACGGACCGTTCGGCCATGTTTCAAGATAGATAAAGTCTCGTAGGACGAAGCCGAACGGTCCGTTTTCTGAAAATACTCGAGTTTTCGGAACGGGGCGTTACACCCCTGATCCGAAAAAAAAATACAATTATGCATTTAGTTTGCCCTTTTTAAATTTTTTATTTGTCTTTAAAATTTTTATTGCCCCTTACCCGAGAACCTGCATCCGTCTCTGATTATAATATAAACAACCCGTCCCATTGATCATCGTGAAAGAATTATGTATTTTTTTATGTAAACCAAACGGTTTCAACTTTCAACTTAATTATCATTATCTTCGTGTATATATATAGGTTTTTGTAGAAAAAATTTCAGATATATTTATTATGTGTACTCTCTTTCAGGATATGATAGCAGCAGCCACAGATACATCTGCAGTGACCAATGAATGGGCAATGGCGGAGGTGATCAAACAGCCACGTGTCCTCAAGAAAATCCAAGAAGAGCTGGATACGGTGGTGGGGCCGGACCGAATGGTCTCAGAAGCTGATCTAGTCAACCTTAATTACCTACGATGTGTCGTACGTGAAACCTTTCGGATGCATCCAGCTGGACCATTTCTGATTCCGCACGAATCAGTCAAAGCAACCACCATTAACGGCTATTACATACCGGTAAAGACACGTGTCTTCATCAACACGCACGGCCTTGGCCGGAATACCAAGGTGTGGGATGATGTTGAAGAATTCATACCGGAGAGGCATTGGCCGACTGATGGGATTAGTCGAGTTGAAATAAGCCATGGAAACGATTTTAAGATTTTGCCCTTCAGTGCTGGCAAGAGGAAATGTCCCGGGGCACCGCTTGGTGTAACGATGGTTCTAATGGGCTTGGCTCGGTTATTTCATTGCTTTGATTGGAGCCCACCTGATGGATTAAGGCCCGAAGACATTGATACGAACGAAGTTTATGGGATGACCATGCCCAAGGCCCAGCCCTTAATTGCTAAGGCCAGCCCACGCCTTCCTTCTCATTTATACCACCAACTTTAGATTTTTGTATTTACCATTCAGGGCTTTCAGGCTTCAACTTTTCTAATAAGGAGCAGTAGTAACTTCCGTTTGAATGATACAAGGGAAAAAAAAGAAAAAAAAATGGGACGTCTGATTAAATAAGTTAATCTCAAACTGTTTTTAACTTAAATAACTTTAGTACAATTCTTTTTATCTTTAGATATACAATTTTACACACATTAAAAGATAATAATTTACTATGAATTTAGTTAATAGCGAAGTATAAATAAAACTTCAATGCAAATACGCGTGTTCCATTGTAATCAATAAGAAGAAATAAGATACCAATGAAAGTTAGTTAAGAGCAATTACAAAGTTGTTATAACAGATTACAACACAATAACCGTCCTAACTATCAAACTATCATGCTGACCATTCGGTACTCTGTCCAGTCTTATGTCAGCTGGGTGTACCTGTATGATCAACCGACTACACTCAACACTACTTTCAACTACACTATATATTGTAAACTAACACCCCCCCCCCCCCCCCTCAACCCGAGAGTGATACATGAAACATTTTACACTCAAAACTTCTTTTAGCTACTTGAACTTGGTTGAAATATCTTAGAAATCCCCAACTTGTCCAACGGATAAGAAAAGATTGGTGCATCTAAAGCTTTAGTAAGAATGTCATCACTATGCTCTTTAGTGTTGACCGAAAGCAATTTGACAAGACCTGATTTGACTTTGTCCCTTACAACATAACAATCAATCTGAATGTGCTTGGTCCTTCCATGGAACACAGGGTTATGAGCAATGTGCATAGCACTGACATTGTCACAGAACAACAAGGTAAGTAATTTAATGGGAATCTTCAAATCTTGTAGAATATAAACTAGCCACTGAAGTTCATACACTGTATTAGCCATAAGTTCATACACTTTGCCTTTCGTATTAGCATCATAGCGACTTTCGGGTACTCGCCCCGCCTGTCGAAGAAAGCTTCAAAATAAGATTTTTCTCTCAGGTTGTTATGACGGATCGATAGAGAGGTGATGGTGATTATGAGTAAAGATAAACAATTAACAAGTAAACAAACACAGAAACAAGGACATATATTTAAAGTGGTTTCCAGCAAGTGCCAACTACTCCACAGACAAATGAGGATTATTTTATTATCACGAGAAAGTTACAATTTACATGTATTACATATGATATTTATAGCCTTAGGAATCAAACACTAACCGACTTAACAGCCAACCCGGTAAATGACTGAAATACTCCAGAAGTAACCTTATCCGAATCGAAAACCATGCAGACGTGTTCCCCAAGTAAAGATGAGAACAAACTCAGCAAACCAAAAATCAGCAGATGATTAGTCTGCTGACTTCATTCAGCAGAACACCAGACTTCAGCAAATAGCCCAATGCTGTGCTGACCAGATCACAGTTTCCATACACAAACTTAGCAGAGTACCATACTCGGTAGCATAGTTTAAGTCACCATTACACTTACCCTAAAAGCATGCCGACCAGATAAACTTACAGGATCAACCATCGTTGTTTCTCAGAATACAAGAGACTACAACTATGAACCTTTGACGAATATTGGTGTGCTTCTTCATTACTGGAAGGATTTCCCTTTTGTCGTCCTTTACATCACTGCTTCTCAACCATAGTAGTATAATATTATGATTCACCTATAACAAGTTCTCCAGAATTAGATAATCCAATCGCAGCCACATGAAAGCCACTTAAGCATGACAATACAAAAGCATAAACACCTATCCAAGAAACATAGTTGTAAGCCTTTGATTTCTAAAATTGTAACAATGAAATGTCATTTTCGTAAAAGCAAATGCAATACTTCAGAAGATTTTGTTGTCCAAGCAAAATGAACGGATGATTTCTTCTCGCACTTGCTCGGCATCCTCTATAAGAAATCCCAAGCATTTTATTAGAGCAACGAAAAAATGCATATACTACAAAAAGAATAAACTAAAAGAATCATTTTTGTCCACTAAATATTAAGAGACAAAAGAATGATTATGTCGTATATCAACCTAATTCGAAACAATGACAAATGAGAATCATAAGGTAAAATGTTTACATCAAAGTCTCCGGATAATAGGTACATGCGTGCATTTCAAAAGAAATCTATTCACACTACAAACGAGAATAAAAGTAAAATATTTACCTCAAAGTTGTCTGATTATCATCCTATTTAAGGGAAAACAAAGAATCACTCAACAGAAATCTATACACATCACAACTGAGAATGAAGGTAAAATATTTACCTCAAATTTATCCGGATAATGAAACTATATGAAGGAAAACAGAGGATCTGAAAGGGAAGCAGCAAGATAAAAGGCATACAAATTAGAATAATTATCCGAACATGAACTTGTATTATCGCAAGATATAAAACCCATCAGTGATAACCAGGTTATGAACCTAGTCTTGTCTTACCTAGAGGGAATGTCCCTGTAAGGCCGAGCGCTCTATTCGAGACTATGCTTGTTGTAATTTCGTATCATGGCTATATGATAGTGTTGAAGACGTTGGGCGTAAAGCTCGATGTTCATAGACGATGACATGATATGTAAGCCCACGAGATCCATTTATGGACTCAAACAAGTTTCTCTAGACGATTTCTTTGTTTGATAATCAAAGAAGTTTGATTTAGTCAAAAGAAGGATATGCCCAATGCACAAGACGTAAAGTGGGAGTGTGTTACAATTTTTGAGTAAGATATTAGATATCTCTCTCAGAAATTGCCACCCCATGTCACGATCAATTAGTGTTTGGTAGTTCAAGGTCTTTACGAAAGCACTTGGATTAGCAGTTCTTATTTTAGAAATAAGAATCTATAGTGATAGATTTAACTGTTGTTAGATTATAGTTTACCTATATAGATGTGATGCTAAAAGAGTTTAGCATAGGTCGCGACAGGGGATACTGCTAGTCGGTGTTCTCGAGATCTATCTATGTTAGGACGTTGGTCCTAAAGATAAGGTGAAAGATGATGCTTATGGAAGGTTTCCTTCGCTACTACGATAGGAACCATCTTATAGGTAATGCAGGATGTTCATAGTCCATGAATAGTCATGAGCAAGTATGAAAGTAAATCTGGTGAATGTCGAGAATATCCTTAAACAAGTTAAGGAAGAGTTCCTAGTTTATCGAAACTTGGAATCAGATAAATATAGTTATACAGACATATATCCTAAGTCTTATGAAGGCGGGTGGGAGTTACAGTCTTGGTTTGCAATCACTTTGATTAAGTGATACAGTGAGCTGGAAATGTTCTAGCCTATGGGTCACTGTAAACTCTACAACTTAGCCAAAACACAGTAGTGCCTTAGAGGCGCAGCGGGAGTAGTACATGGATTTAGAAGGTTCATTCCTGAACCTTATATGGTTCTTCCACCTTTTCTATATAGTTGATATAGTAAGTGGATTCGTTGCTTGAAGCAAGGACCAGGGTCTCGTCAGAGATTCATGTGTGTGTTGAGGCGGTTCCTTTGACTTGGTCATTTGGAACATGATATGAAGATAGTCTGAGTCCCCACGGACAGCGATCCGTTTATGGCTAGGGCTGGTTGCGAGTATTGCATGAGATTCTTGTGTTTCAACTTGGTCTTGTGTGTGCGAGTGATTGGTTTTAGGCCATGTTCGAGATTGTTGAAATAGTGTCCTAAACCCAATCGGGTCGGATCATTTATACTATTTCTTATGTTTGTGCATATATTAAATGGTTTTTCTGTTGTCATATATTTGTTCTTTTAAAGAACCAATTATGAATTGTTATATGATAACGTCCTTAGTCTTAAACCGTGATAGAGAAACCATAATAGACGATTATGGTTGATGAGATCTCTAATCACTTTAATAAGTTTGATACTTAAATGTCTCTAAGCTGATGTACTATTAAACAGGGTATTGATAGTATAAACAGACTAGCACGTATTAGATGTCTTCTGTCTTTTAAAGGCATGGATAGATCTCGTCTATCGAAGTGTAGAGACACTTGGACTGTACGTGGACGTGTATTAGAGAATGCGTACGTTAGACTGACCCACTTACACGGATAAGTGTCACACTATGTGATGGTTGTGTAATAATCTTTTGGACCGGAGTCTTCATGGCATCACGGTGTGGATTGCCATGCTTTTACACTATTGAGGTTTCCCCTAGCCATGGAGCGATCATGCGGTAGTGATTGGGTATGATATTGAAGCGTGCGGAGTATACATGATTGGTCGTCCGGGAATCGCGTATCCTATGATTGGGATCGAATATCCGAAATGGCCTTCTTATAAGGAATGTCTTACTCTCGTGAATCTTTGCAAAGTGGAAGAGAGAGTTTGATATCCAGATTATAAGATACGGCCGTTGTTGTTTTGACACTCGACTAACGACCGTATGGATATTGTTACAGCGATAGGATTGTAAGTTACACGGTAACTGTTTCACATGAAAGGTAATAGTCATTGCATTTGACTCTTCTAATGATTGGGGGTCACGGTGTGTTGCTAGACGCTATCCCGTGATCGTTAGGCATGAAGGGCATTTTTGTAATTTGCACTTTGTGTCTACGGCCAACATATTCGGAAGCCTATCGGGTCACACACATAAGAACATCTAGCCGGATTAAAATGTGGTTATAGTTGATAATCAAATAAGGAAAGAATTTATCTCGTACTATAAAGGTTATAGTGGTAAATTAATATGGTGGTATTTATTTATTATGAATAAATTAAATACAATATATTAATAATATTATATTAATTAAAGAATATTCCGGATGCCAAATCTTTGGCTAAAGGTGGTGCAATTTGTATGTGTATAAGATACACTGTATTGTGCAATTTAATTAATGGTATTACCATATATTAATATTAGATATTAATATTTATATATATATGCACTCATACGTGACTTGCACATATGATGTGCATGTGCGCATCATTAGTTAAAATATGTATATAGATTTATATGTGTTATGTGTATGTGATATATACACGTGTGTAAATTGATTTATGGTAATGTAATAAAATGTAAAGATAGTCAATATTAGATATTGACAATATCTTGCAAATATTCAATATAAGATATTGACAATATCCTAGATTTATTTAATATAATATATTATAATAAATGAGATAAATCAATCTATTATATTTTCCTTATTTTATTGGGAAAATGTTTTCTTCCTTTCTACTCTATCTGGGGCGCCACATCCATTATAAATAGGAGGTGGGTGTCAAGCTCTTTTGATTATCATAATTCCAAGAGCTAATAGTTCTTGTGTAAAAATAGAGAGCATCCTATAAAGAGCTGGAGAGAGGGGAAAAATGCCGGTCTAGAAGAACCGGAGTTTTCCAATAGCAATCCATGATGGGATTCCGGCGGGTCGTTCGTGTGGACTAGCGGTAGAGGCCGAACACTTGGGAGGCTCTATGCGAACTACTCTCCATAGACGGTCAAAGCGTCGATCTTTTAGATCAACCAAGGTAACCACCGTCTACTAGCTTATTTGTTTATTGCTTAAACGAAGTCGATCTTGGGTCGATAGGAAATAAATTTTAAATTCCGCTGCGTTCCCGCATAGATTTCCTAACAATTCGTTCTTGAAAGGGGTGTCTTCTCTACGACAAAGAGAAAACTCACTCGCAAGTGAATAATTAAGTCGACTCGACTTAAGCAAAAGTTTAACTGAATTTCAATAATAATGTTGTGTTTAATTATGAAAGTTGCATGTCTATATATAGGCTACAAATAAAAGACTGTACCATCTCCTAAGCAATGTGGGAGAAGGAAAATAAATAAAATCCTAACTATCCTAGGTAATTAAAATAGGCGCCCCAACTTGTGGGCTTTTCTAGTGTTTCTTGTGTCTTCTAAGCCCACAAGATAATTACTAAATAAAATCCAACACCAAAATAATAAAACAAGCCCAAATATCCTACTAAATGGCGCCATCATAAATGGACAGCCTTATTGACAAAATAAATAACTAAAAGACATGGTTGCAATTTAACCAAGCCCATCTTTGTTGTCTTCGGGCCCAATTGCATAAATTGTGCATTTTATGGGTTGTTCCTCTTCCGACTTGGGTTGCTCTTGCTCTAAATAAATATCTATGATCAGATTATTCAAAGCCTCACGCGTCCTCTTCTTTTGGAGCCTTGTCATCGGCCCATCTCGAATCACAAGATGATATTTCGGCTGCATCGGGGCCAAAGGGTCCGGAACTCCATTCGGGATCGTATCATTGTGTCTTTGCCTTTAGTGCAGCTCTTTTGCATCAAGTCACCTTGAAGCATTCACAACATCCAAATCGGCTTCTTTTCACTTTTTTTAGTGGTTGGATACCCGCTATTCGTTAATTAGTTGAGGTGATCGATTTTTTCCTTTCGGTGTTTTCATTTCTTTGTTCAATTTGCACACAGTGGAATTTCACAATTTGCGTTTTTTCTTTTTGTTTTTTTTTCTTTCTTTTCAATTAAATGATATGATTATAGCGATTTTGCTTTTTTGGTTCTTAAAAAAAATCTACAGGTTGTCTGTCGATGTAGAAATTGCATTGAGTAATGACTTGAGAGCCCAGAAGTGGAGACATAGAGGTATGTTCTTCTTATGATCTTTCTAATGTTTGATCCTCCATTTCCTTTGTTTTGATGTATATAAGAAACATGCAATTAAATAAGAATACCGGTAATTATTTTTGTTTGACAATGGGTGCTCCTCTTGCACAATAAAGTATTGCTCATGCTGCTTTCTTATAGCATCATCAATCAAGGATATCATGAACATCTCTTTTATGTTTTGAGTTTTTTTTTCTATTTTCAACACAATTGTTTTGGGAGTGTCCTTCCATTTTTGTACTGTACATGTTGTGTTATTATTGTATCGGTTATGTTATTATGCAGTCAGATTCACGACGCTATAATCAAAGCATAAGATGATGAAAATAATCCAATGTAGTTGGATCTTTAGGTCCATCATTGTAGTTGTCCCCCATCTTGATATATTTGAGATCATTTTTTTTTGTATGAATTCATTCATGTGATTTTGTGCAATTTAGATTATGTTTGTCATGTTTTATGGCCATAATGGATTGTTTGTTAGTGATTGGCTATAGTTTTTAATACAATAATTTAAAAAGGATTAATAACCAACCAAACTAGTTCTTCATATTACTGAAGCATTGGAATAGGATTAAATAAACTCATATATGAAAATTTTCATTTTCTTATTTGTCAAAAGCATTTATTGATTACATAACCCAGATTTTAAATGCTTCTTAGTGTTTTTTTTCCGAGTTTTATTCGTAAGCTACTATTTTTCCAATTACCAGACTTTGTCAAGATGTTCTTCTCTCCATGATATTCCTCACATATATTTAACTGTGCTTTTTTTATTTTGATTTCACGTATATTTGCTTTTTGATTAATCATATTTCCACACTGATATTTAATTGGAGGTTTGTTTCAATCGAAGGCAAGACGGCGGCGTTGGCTCATGTGGTTTGTTTAATGGTTAAGGCGATGGACCAGGAACGCCGGCAGTCGTATCTACCTCAATTGCTGGAGGTGGTTGGATTTTTCACAAACACCAGATAAACCATTCTTGGTGTAATCACAATGGTTGATTGTGTTCTCCTTAACAAAGGTCCTCCAACTTGAGTCCCCTACTTGGTTTTATTCTTGGATGACAAATTTGGATAAATCACTTACTGCTCCAAGCATATGACTTGATGTTTTGTTCTGATGCATATCATGTGTATGTCACACATTTTTCATTTAATTTCACATCCAATATTGGTCTCTTCATGCCACATTACAATTTTCTTCTGTTTTTTATACCTTTATTAGCATAAACATATGAAGGACCTTTCTTCATCACTTGCCCGCTCTTTGTTAGTTTAATGCTTTAGACTTGATTTTGAATCTATAGAAGGGACGACCGTACTACATAGTTGTGTAGCACAACCTATTGATTCTATTCGCTGCAAAATAAAGCATTTTTTATCGTATTGATTACTTTATGGATGATTAGAGATAGGCCCAAGACTATAGAGTTCAACACTTTTGACCCTGCTTTGCTTCAGTGTTTTCTTGGTACATACCGGCTAGGATAAGGAAGTATCAATGTTTCCGAAATTCATTGTTAGCAGGGACGTTATTGGTTGAAAGGTGATCTGATTCCGGATGGAATCAAATCCGATGTTTCGCTCAGGAAGTAACTAGGGGGAACAATGACGAGCTAAGGATCCTAGACCTAGTAATCCAACTAAATCGTAGGAAGAGAACGCCTAACAATTGCTCACAGTGCTCGTAAATTCTCGAAGGGTTGAACTTTCTACGACGAAGAAAATTCTCACTCGCAAGTGATGTTCAAGTCTCACGACTTGGTTGAGCAAAACTCAATAATATGAATTTTCATATCATAATTGTGTCTTCTTACAATCATAGTAGCATGCTATTTACAAGCTACAAATAAAAGACTTCCCACTCTCCTAAGCAATGTGGGAGAATGAAAACTAATAAAATCCTAGCTAGAAAATAAAAACCCTAGGCGCCATCAGGTGGGCTTCTTGTGACACAAAGCCCACAAGATACTTATTAACATAGTTTAATGCTAAATAAAATAAAATAGGTCCAAATAACTACTAATGGCGCCACTCACATTTGGGCCAGCCTTATTGACACAATAATTAAATAAACGACTTTCTTCCACATTATCCAAGTCCATCTTCATGCTCTTCAAGCCTAACAATATAGATAGTGCATTTTATGGGTTGGTCTTCGAATTGCTTGGAGTGGAGCACATCATTCCCTCCCGGTTCGAAAGGATTCGTCCTCGAATCAGAAGGATGTCGTAAAAGTCATCAACACACACCAAACTCGAAAATTCGAAAATTGTATGAAAATTCAGATTATTGAGTTTTACTCAACCAAGTCATGAGACTTGAACATCACTTGCGAGTGAGAATTTTCTTCGTCGTAGAAAGTTCAACCCTTCGAGAATTTACCAGCACTGTGAACAATTGTTGGGTGTTCTCTTCCTACTATTTAGTTGGATTACTAGGTCTAGGATCCTTAGCTCGTCATTGTTCCCCCTAGTTACTTCCTGGGTGAAACATCGAATTTGATTCCATCCGGAATCACACCAAAAGGTCAATTGCTACTTCAAGTAAATTATACAATCGGATGGTTATGGAGTGTTGGTGATGAAGCTCATTTTTCTATTGTATGTCTCAAAGAGTAAAATTTGGATTGCTTTTGATGTTTATCATTGAAACATAGTATTCAATGCCCCTATATATATATATGTATATATATATATATATATATATATATATATATATATATATATATATATATATATATATATATATAGGAAGGAATTTAACCTAATTGCCCGGATTTTACCCACATAACCCGCTTTCAACCCGGCTTATACCCGACTCTTACCCTAAAGAAAATATCGATCGGTTCTTTGAGATATCGACTTATAAACCATAAATATTGTTGTTAAAAAAACGTAAACAAACATCCTAACAGCGTCTACCGAAATTTATGCCCTCAATCTGCGGCCTCTAAATCAGATTTTGAAGGGTCGAATAACGTCGCTATCCTATCATTAGCAACCGATTCCAGTTTTTTTCCAAGGAATTTTCTTCTCCCCTCAAATTTGTTATAAGAAACATGATTTTTTTAGTTGATATTTACTTGATCGAGCTATTTCGTGCATTCTATTAATGAGTTTTGTATTGATTGAGTTATTTTGTGCATTATGCTTATGTGTTTTGTATTCATAGGCTATTTCTGCAGATTTAGATTAAAAGGGTTATGGATTATTTATGGTTTTGAAGTGGAGAAAGCCTCATCGAAAATCCTTACTTTCAGATGGTAATTGCTTTTTCTCTCCTCGATACGTTACCTTTTTTTTTTTTTTTTTTTAAATTTGATTTCTTGCTTATGTTTCGTATTTACATTCACTAAGTTTCTCGCTTGCGTTGATGCTTGAAAAAGGCGGGGTTTGTTTCCAGTAGAAATCGCACAAATCGCAATCACTATCACCGGATCATATAATACTTGCAGGGGGAAGCTCCCGCTTTGGTCACCGATGATCTGCTAAGAGATATTAAAAAAGGATGTGATTCAGAGACAGTAATGGATGTTGACAAAAAAAATTGTAAGGTCCTCCATTTAGATGATGTGATTCACTTTATTCTTTTGAAAACTGGTTCACTTTTACGTAATATAGTTTTTGAGTCTTAATGTCAATTATGTATTTTTTTTCCTGATTGATCAGTATGTGTTTGGTGGCATGGTCAAGGATCAACGTTAGGGGTCCAAATCTATGACAAATCAAGTGGTGAATGGTAAGTTGTTTTATACAGCTGCAAGAGGTTATGTTGGTATTTCATATATAATATGGTTGATCTATTTCAACCATGTATGTTAGTTTTATTTCAACTATGTATGTTAGTTTTATTAAGTATGTATGGCGTTTATGTCTTCATTTTTGTTACTTTGTTGAATTTTTATAGAAACGTTTTTGTCCTTATGGATTCGTGCCTTTTTATTGTTAGGAAATCTACGCGGGAATGTAGCGGAATTCAAAAAATTATTTCCTTTTAACCAGGACCGACTTCGTTTAAGCAACAAACACATAAAGCTAGTAGATGGTGATTACCTTGCTTGATGTAAAAGATCGACGCTTTGACCGTCTAAGGAGAGTAGTGGTGCATGGAGCCGCCCAAGCGTTCGGCCTCTACCACTAGTCCACACGAACAACCCGCCGGAATCCACCATTGGATTGCTATTAGAAAAATCCGGTTGCTAGACCGTCCTTTTCTCTCTCTATAACTCTCTCTCAGAAGATCTCTATTTTTTACAAGAACTATTAGCTCTTGGAATTGTGTTGTACAAAAAGCTAGCCAAGCCTCCCTTAAATAGGGTGACATGCGCCCCATGCACTTCCCAATCTGATTGGGATTAACTTCTAATAGATTGATGAGAAAGAAAACACTTTCCTAATAAAATAAGTAAATCCCTTTGATTGATTTATCTCATTTAATATTCAATATCTTATATTAAATATATTTCCAATATATATATTGACAATATCTTATATTGAATATATCTTTATCTTATTACCATAATCTATTTTTCCAAAAAATCAATTAATATCCAATATTAATATTATGGTAATCTTATTAATTAAATTGCACAATCGAAGTGTATCTTATACACTTCAAAAATGCGCCCCTTATGCCAATATTTTGGCATCCAGAATATTCTTTAATTAATATAATGCTATGATTAATTAATTTTCAAAATACAGGTGTATCAATATTCACAAATAATTTCGACACATGTATACATCATATGTATGTTTAATTAATCAACATAATTAATATCTGGTATTATATTTATTCATAATAAATAAATACCACCATTTTAATTTACCACTATAACATTTATAGTATGAGACAAATTCTTTCCTTATTTGGTTATCAACTATAACCACATTTTAATCCGGCTAGATGTTCTTATGTGTGTGACCCAATACGCTTCCGAATATCTTGGCCGTAGACACAAAGTGCAAATACGAAAAATGTCCTCATACCTAACGATCACGGGATAACGTCTAGCAACACACCGTGACCCCCAATCAGCGGGATAGTCAAATGCAATGACTACTACATTTCATGTGAAACAGTTACCGTGTAAATAGAATCCTATCGCTGTAATAATATCCGTACGGTCGTACGTCGATTGTCAAACATCAATGACCGTATCTTATAATCTGGATATCATGCTCTCTCGAAGTAACTCATTTACTTCCACTTAGCAAAGATTCACGAGAGTAAGATATTCCTTATAAGAAGGCCCTTTCGGATATTCACCCCTACTGATAGGGTATGCGATTCCCAGACGACCAAACATGTATACTCTGCATGCTTCAGTATCACACCCAATCACTACTGCATGATCACCCCGTGGCTAGAGGAAACCTCAATAGTGTCAAAGCATGACAATCCACACCGTGATGCCATGTAGACTCCGGTCCTAAGGATAATTACACAACTGCACATAGTGTGACACTTAACAGTGTAAGTGGGTCAGTCTAACGTACGCATTATCTAATACTCATCCATGTACAGTCCAAGTGTCTCTACACTTTGATAGACGAGATCTATCCATGCCCTTAAAGACATAAGACATCTAATACGTGCTAGCCTGTTCGTACTATCAATTCCCCGTTTAATAGTACATCAGCCTAGAGACATTTAAGTATCAAACTTATTAAAGTGATTAGAGATCTCATCAACCATAATCGCCTATCATGGTTTCTTTATCACAGTTTAATACTAAGGACGTTATCATATAACAATTCACAATTGGTTCTTTAACAGAACAAATACATGACAACAGAAAAACCATTTAACATATGTATAAACATAAAGAAATAGTAGAAATGATCCGACCCGGTCGGATCCAGTCCAACCCTATTGGGTTTAGGACACTATTTCAACAATCTCCCACTTGGCCTAAAGCCAATCACTCGTACACACAAGACCAAGTTGAAACACAAGAATCTCACGTAACACTCGCAACCAGCCTTAGCCATGAACGGATCGCTATCCATGGGGACTCGGACTATCTTCATATCATGCTTCAAATGACCAAGTCAAAGGAACCGCCTCAACATACACATGAATCTCTGACGAGACCCTGGTCCTTGCCTCAAGCAATGAATCCACTTACTATATCAACTATATAGAAAAGGTAGAAGAACCGTACAAGGTTCAGGGTGAACCTACTAGATCCATGTACTGCTCCCGCTGTGCCTCCAAGGCAATACCGTGTTTTGGCCTAGTTGTAGAATCTACAATGACCCATAGCCAAGAACATTTCCAACTCACTGTATCACTTAATCGACCGCAAACCTAGACTGTAGCTCCCACTCACCTTCATAAGACTCGGGATATACGTCAACTATATTTATCATTCAAAGTTTCGATAAACAAGGAAACCATCCTTAACTTGTTTAAAGATATTCTCAATATTACCAGAACTACTTTCGTACTTGCTCGTGACTCTTCATGGACTATGAACATCTGCCATTACTTTTATGATGGTTCATATCGTAGTAGCAAAGGAAACCTTACATAAGCTTCATCTTTCACCTTATCTTTAGGACTAATGTCCTAACATAGATAGATCTTGAGAACACCGGCTAGAAGTATCTCCTATCGCGATCTATGCTAAACTCTTTTAGCATCACATCTATATAGGTAAACTATAAACCAACATCAATTAAATCTATCACTATAGATTCTTATTTCAAGAATAAGAACTGCTAATCCAAGTGCTTTCATAATGGCCTTGAACTACCAAACATTAATTGACTCTGATAGGGGGTGATAATTCCTGAGAGAATATCCAATACCTTACTCAAAATTAAATCATAACACACTCCCACTATCCTTCTTGCACATTGGGCATATCCCTTCTTTTGACTAAATCAAACTCCTTTGATTATCAAACAAAGAAATTAACTAGAGAAACTTTTTTAGTCTATAACTGGATCTCGTGGGCTCACATATCATGTTATCGTCTATGAACATCGAGTTGTTTGCCCAACGTCTTCAACACTATCGTATAGTCATGATACGAAGTTATAACAAGCATAGTCTGAATAGAACAGGGCTCAGCTGGCAGCATAAAGATAATTACAATGTTTACACCCCGTACCCTTCAGCCGTCACTATAACCTTATGGTAATCATATTACTATCCATGTCAGCCTTTCAGGGACATTCCCTCTAGGCAAGACAGACTAGGTTCACAACCTGGTTGTCACTGACGGGATCTAATTCAGATATTATGGCTCCTGGCCATATCTCTCAATCTAGCCTTTCAAACATTCCTTCATAAGTCGTGAGATATTCATTCTTCAAGATGAACATACCAGCAGCCTTTTCAGGCTTGAGGTTATCCACAGACTTACAGAACTTCTGTGTGCATTGAGCAGTGTCCTACACCTCATCACTATGTGGCGTCAGCTCATGTTCCAATGGTTGAATGTATCTTTGTGGTTCTCAAACTCTTTTGAGATCTTATTTACTCCCATTGTCTCTTTTGGAAGGATCATTTCCTCTAGAAGATAGCATGTTTGGAGACAAACACCTTTTGCTCCGCAAACAAGTAAACATTATCTAGCGTACTTGCTAAGATATTCCACAAAGTTGCATATGTCGTACTAGGCTCCATGCCTTTCTGACTTTGCCTATGACAACTTCAAATCATCGGTTAAGATAGATTCGACATTATCCCCTTCCATATCTAATATGGAATTTATTCAACCTTTATTCTTTGGAACTTGGTTAAGTATAAGGGCACTATCCCGAAACGGGTAAGGGATACTTCGCATGGCTTGCGTCACACCTTTATCATATAAAGTGTTGTTTCCATTTAAGGAACACAATCTAATTGCGTATCTCCAAAATAATATCCTTTTTGGGAGAATCTGATTCTTTTTCAGACGCCTTCTGAAACACTCTTCAGGTATTAATTGCTTCAATCCAATTGGAGATTAATTCCTAAGTTGCTCATCAATCTCATATTCGTACTAACTCGAACATTTCGGGCTTTCCGAATTGTTGTACTTCACCGAGTATATTCAACTATTTTTAAAAATAGTCATAGAGATTAATAAACAATTATTTGTGGCATTAATTGTCATAAACCAACAAACATCCGTATGTTTAGGCTTTAGGCAACTTTCTAGATTCTATAACCTTTTCATAAAAGGGTATTTTAGTCATCTTTAGATAAGATACGTATAACCCACATGATTCATAATTTTATGGTTCAGCATCATTAGAATGACGTTTGATTACACGCTTCCCTTCCATAGAGACTGTGTCTAGAACAGACATAAATCAAGGATAACAACCATATTAATGTTTAGTTGAGATTTCATCACTCATATCAACTATATAATGACAATAATCTAGCATGTTAGATTCAGTGACTATTCAACCTTATCGGAATAACATTTATTCCTTACAATTGAATTTGTCCATTAAATCCTAACGTATAGCTGAAATCTGTTCTTCATAAGAACCGGAACATAATAACTTTTATTTAGTTCTTTATTCAGTTTACTAGATTCAATACAAAACCGAAAATGTTGCAATGTTTGCCTCACTTTTCGTGTCTTGGTGTATTCCGTATTTTAATCTTTCTGATTTAATCATACTTGTAAGATATCATATATCCAAGAGTTGACTTGAACTTAGATAGATTTATCTCAACATACTTGCCTAGAATAGAGACTTCGATAATTTCTCTATTTAAGCACACGCCCTAACTTTTCTTTTAATCCTTTAAGCACTTGTAAATATTTCTTAGTGTAGTCTTCATAAGACTTAAGAAAGATCACAAGAGCTATGTCATTAATTTACTTTCATAAAAAAATCTAAAGTTTATTAAATAGTTTATTTAACCTTTTGAATCGTATTCAAAACATTAACTATCTAATTAACCTTTAAGCAATGATTAAAGAATTAAGTCAATACTTAAATCTTTCAATTTTGAAAACGACCTTTCCAAAACTCGATGTGGTTATTCTTATCCAAAGTTTGAATTAATTGTCATCGTATGACAGAATGATCATGTTTCGTTCAAACCAATTTCTAGTGATTTAATCATATCGTGAGCTTTCGTTTTGACTAATAATTAAAGCCTTAGAGCACTACATCAATTATGTAGTCTATTTGTCTTTAACTACTATAATGTACTTGCTCGTGTCATTGCTTATATTAAAAGGATTAAAATTACTTAATCATACTTGAGAACGTTTCTCAAAAGGTAACGGTCATTAATTTGGTTTTTAACAATCAAGAATAAAAACATAGAAATAAAGTTTGCTAAAACTACAACATAAAAATAAAGATAAAAGAGTGTTGTTATACACGCAAAATCAAAAATGGTCTTTTGGTTTATGATTTTGTTCTCACTACTCAACTACTTCCAATTGACTTTCAAGAATCTTTCAAAAATTCTTTAGTGGCCAAGATCCTATCTAGTTACCCCGATTCCCGACGAGGGCCGATCAACCGGAATAATTCAAAAGGTAGGTAACACTTTACCAATCACATCTCTATGTGACTCTTGGTGGTTGACTAGTCAACTCTTTGACAATTCACATATTATGTGATAGTCAACCCCTTGTCTCTAAAATCAGACGGTCCTGATGAGGGCCAATCACCGCAAGATTCTTAGTCGAGTCATAACCCAAATATTCATGAGATCTCATAACGAACATATCACGATAACGACGATATAACCGAGGTAGGTCAACTCCCGACGAGGGCCGATCAGTTGGATCCGAACAAAGCTCTTCACCGTCATTATAATATTAGGAGACAAATATAACTCGATTTTTGTTGTTGGAGTAATTTTAAATTAATTCACTTAATTAATGTCGAATTAATAAAATTCTTAATTAATTTAATTATGGTCTCATAAAAAATATATCTATCTCTATAGATATATATCCTACGCATTCATCTAGATTGTGCCTAGTTATGCATCTATCGTATCATATAAAATAAATACAAGCACAAAATAAATAAATGCGTAAAGTAACCGGTATGATCATGGATTTTTCCTCGGTACGGTTTCGAATACAAACTGACGAAACCGCGGGTTATAATCTAAAGGTAGCTGCAACAGCCAATAGGATTTTTAATGCTCAATTCTCCAATGAGATCTTTATTTTCTTCTTTCTTTGGTCTTCATCTTCCGCTCCGTTCTTGTTACATAAATTTTATTAATAAAATAAATACACCCGCCGCACACGGGGGAGCTAACGGGAATGGGATAATGCAGAGAATAAACTAGGTCACGTTCTTCGTAACGGCTTAGGACAATTTTAAAACCAACAGAAAAATTAAATCATACAAATCTATCCTATCGGTCGAGTCCATTATCTATCGGGGTCCATATGATCATATTATATCTACACATCTAATTCATACAATAATATCTTATGAAAAAGACAAATTAAAATTTAACTATTTATGCGTCATATTTTATGACATCAAATAATCAATTAGCTTTTAATTACTTAAATGATTTAAATCGAAAATAAAATTAACATTTAATTTTAAATCGATTTTAATTTTAATATTATTAATTTGGAACTATTAAAAACTAAAATCAAAATTAAAAGGTCTCTTTTATTTCCTTTCCTTTTTGTTTCTTAACCAATAGGGATGCTTGGTGGACTGCCTGACCACTTTCTAAAATCAAAATTTTGAAAGTGGCGTAGGCATAGGCTTTTTCCCAAATCAAATATTTGGAAAGGGCCTAGGCCTATTCCAAACAAAATTTGGAATGGCCAATATTTTGGTTGATATGCTTCGCCACTTTCCAAAATCAAATTTTGAAAGTGGCCTAAGCGTAGGGTTTTTCCCAAATCAAATATTTGAAAAGGACCTAAGCTTATTGCAAATAAAGTTTGGAAATACCATTATTATTTTAATGTCATGTGGCATCACAATGGCCCAAATTATTTAAACCATTGGTTAGCCACATGACAAAACTAAACAAAAGAGATATCAATGTACTATATAGACTCACAAAACAACAAAAGGAAAACGGGGACCTCCACACGAAGGCCGACCGACGCCGGCAGATCTAGGGCACCGCCGCCGCCGCCGTACATGGTGGGCAGCCGCCGCTTCGGCCGAGCTCCCCAAAAAAAAGCCGACGTCCCTCTTTTTTGCGAATCTAAATCATACATCTATTGATTAATTACTATGCAAATTAATTAATGCTTATTGCTTAAACACGAAGCTCGCTCTGATACCACTGTTAGGAAATCTACGCGGGAACGCAGCGGAATTCAAAAATTTATTTCCTTTTAACCAGGATCGACTTCGTTTAAGCAACAAACACATAAAGCTAGTAAACGGTGGTTACTTTGCTTGATCTAAAAGATCGACGCTTTGACCGTCTAAGGAGAGTAGTGGTGCATGGAGCCGCCCAAGCGTTCGGCCTCTACCGCTAGTCCACACGAACAACCCGCCGGAATCCACCATTGGATTGCTACTAGAAAAATCCGGTTGCTAGACCGGCCTTTTCTCTCTCTCTCTCTCTCTAAATTCTCTCTCAGAAGCTCTCTATTTTTCACAAAAACTATTAGGTCTTGGAATTGTGTTGTACAAAAAGGCTAGCCAAGCCTCCCTTAAATAGGGTGACATGCGGCCCATTCACTTCCCAATCTGATTGGGATTAGCTTCTAATAGATTGATGAGAAAGAAAATATTTTCCTAATAAAATAAGGAAAATCCCTTTTGATTGATTTATCTCTTTTAATATTCAATATCTTATATTAAATATATTTCCAAGATATATATTGACAATATCTTATATGAATATATCTTTATCTTAATACCATAAATCTATTTTTCCAAAAAATCAATTAATATCCAATATTAATATTATGGTAATCTTATTAATTAAATTGCACAATCCAAGTATATCTTATACACCTCAAAAATGCGCCCCTTATGCAAATATTTTGGCATCCGGAATATTCTTTAATTAATATAATGCTATGATTAATTAATTTGCAAAATACATGTGTATCAATATACACAAATAATTTTGACACATGTATACATGTATACATCATATGTATGTTTAATTAATCAACATAATTAATATCTTGTATTATATTTATTCATAATAAATAAATACCACCATATTAATTTACCATTATAACCTTTATTGTATGAGACAAATTCTTTCCTTATTTGGTTATCAACTATAACCACATTTTAATCCGGCTAGATGTTCTTATGTGTGTGACCCGATAGGCTTCCGAATATGTTGGCCGTAGACACAAAGTGCAAATTATGAAAATATCCTTCATACCTAGCGATCACGGGATAGCGCTTAGCAACACACCGTGACCCCCAATCATCAGAAGAGTCAAATGCAATGACTACTACCTTTCATATGAAACAGTTACCGTGTAAATAGAATCCTATCGCTGTAATAATATCCATACGGTCGTACGTCGAGTGTCAAACATCAACGACCGTATCTTATAATCTGGATATCATGCTCTCTCGAAGTAACTCATTTACTTCCACTTTGCAAAGATTCACGAGAGTAAGACATTTCTTATAAGAAGGACCTTTAGGATATTCACCCCTACTGATAGGGTACGCGATTCCCAGACGACCAAACATGTATACTCTGCATGCTTCAGTATCACCCAATCACTACCGCATGATCGCCCCGTGGCTAGGGGAAACCTCAATAGTGTCAAAGCATGACAATCCACACCGTGATGCTATGTAGACTCCGGTCCTAAGGATAATTACACAACTGCCACATAGTGTGACACTTAACAGTGTAAGTGGGCCAGTCTAACGTATGCATTCTCTAATACACGTCCACGTACAGTCCAAGTGTCTCTACACTTTGATAGACGAGATCTATCCCCGCCCTAAAGGACAGAAGACATCTAATACGTGCTTGCTCGTTCGTACTATCAATTCCCCGTTTAATAGTACATCAGCCTAGAGACATTCAAGTATCAAACTTATTAAAGTGATTAGAGATCTCATCTGTAAGATGTAATATCACCGGATGGATCATAGATCCACCCGATTACGCAGCGGAAACTACAAGATCTAGATCTAGTCAACCAAAATACATAAATAAATAGATCTAACCTACGAGGGGATTAGATCACCAACCTTTTTATGGTGAAAAACGTCAAGAACAAGTTGAGAGCCTAGTTGATAAGCCAAAGTCTTCCAACGTTTGTCTCCAAGCACCACCAGGTGGATGGTGTTTCAAGCCGCCGGACCTCCTCGATATGCTACCAGAAAAATCCCGAAGATTTTTCCAACTTGAACCGTAAGAATAGAGGCCGAAATTTTCAGCCAATTTCTCTTGTGAATAGTGATTTTTTGGTACAATGGAGAACTCTTCATATATAGGAGAGAGATCCTTGTTCCACAAGGATTTAATTTAATTAATGGATAATCAATCAAATAAATCATTTTCCATAAAAGATAAATCTAATATTTTCCCAAACAAATTAGGATAAATAAAAGATCATTATCTAATATATTAATAATTTAACCAATAAATAATTAAGCACATGTCATATAATAAAACAAGAAAACAAATTCATTGTTAATAATATATACATATTGGCGCCAATACCTAATTAAATAGGTCATGGGCCGAAATTCACCAAACCGGGTTGAGTCCATGAAAAAATGTCTTTTCCATGTTTTTAATCATTTAGTCCAACTAAACAATTAATCCACATATCAATTAAACAAAGTGCAATGCTACTATTTAATTATAATCGAGGTGCAACGACGAGAAACCTATATGCTATATTAGGAGCCACGTCGGGGACCATGGACCCATATTCGTAGCTACAATAAATCGAATAATATTATCCGTCGACCGAACAATAATATTCAATCTATTAATTCCGGGATTACACCACCATAAACCCGAAACCGAACTCGCCGAATATAGATAACTTACACTCAACCATGAGTTGATAAGGTGTCCACCGATATAATCATTACATACGGATAAATCCTCCATAGAATGTTCATTTCGAGTCGGGATATTTCCGTAAACCCTTCTCGAAACATATTATCCTTATTTACCATTAACCCCTAGTGATCAATTAGTTCACATACCAGACTAGTAGCTAATTAGTCTAACATGAACTCCGCGGATCGATCAGTTTCTAGGATTAACAAACAAGGGAACCGTTCGTCTACTTCCCGAGGGAAGGAATGGATTCCATATCCGTGATAGCACGTACTACTCACTCATTCCGAATAGAGCCAACGAGAAGTGTTGGACCACATACTTCGAAGTGATCCTTACTAACACATCAAACTCTACCCTAGTCTAAGCAGTTGTCTATGATCACCTCAGGATTGAGATTGATCCATATATGATCATCTTGTGATTCGATAAGACTTCTCGATCACGGAATTATATCGAGAACTCAAATCAAATCGGTCCAGCCCTATATGATTATCATCATATATAAATGCCCCACCAGGTACCCTATTACCGACAGTCCGGATAAGACTGTCACACCTAAAGTGTTCTGGGCGCATTATTAGCATATTAATCATGAGACCCGTACTCAGATTAATCAACGCTACGGACTAAGTTAATTTTAAGTACATCTCACTAACTCAATCCTCTTGTACATAGCCATACACTGAGTTATGTGATTACATAAACGATGTACTTAGGGTTTTCAGTAGTGTCTTATTTATTAGCATACATGCATATAATAAGATGAATTATTAATTCTGTCCTAAAACAATTACATAATTGTCTTTCGGGCACTACACCTAACAATCTCCCACTTGCACGAAAGACAAGTGGATTAATTGTTTTAGAGCACACCCTTATTTATCTATATCTACAACATTCTCCCACTTGCTCAAAACAAGTGAGACGTATCTCTCAAATCTGTACCCTCCAAGCACATCTTAGTACTTCACCCTTCCAAGCACGGCCGGAGTGTGCCGCCGCAGGTAGGTCGGTGACCCGGTGCGTACTTAGAATCCGAATACCATGTGACTTGGTACACGATCAGGTAGGTTGGCGGCTTGAGTCAATCTTTGGGATCGAAACGTCGCCTTTCCATCTAATCCGGTGGTACGATTTCAATATCTCTTTGATTCAACACTGAGGACGAAATTGACTTAACGATCATCCTTAATCTAACCTAAAGTCAGGATCAGTGCCATTACTTATATTCTAGTTTGCACTTGAATATACCAGCATATTATTCCTCATTCTCCTGAAGAGACTTGAGGATTCACAAAACATCCCATTTAGTATTCATCTGCAGGTTTAGATAACCATTCCTGAGAGGTAGGGTAGACTACATCGTTGAATGTTGCATAAATGCAAGAATATCTTAACCAGGTGAATTGATGGGATTGCCAATAATCGATTCTCGAGAATTTGAGCGAATCAAATCCTTTAGAATGAATCCCGATGGCATGTCAGACTCTGACTTCAGATAACACACCTATGTTGTTCCCAACTGTTTCAGTGTTACCATTCACAAACACTAATCTACATACTACTTTACTAATATCGAAGCCCAGTCTACGAAAGACTTATCAATATTCTGGTCAAGTCCATATATTAAAATATATGACTTTGAAATGACCGAGAGGTTTGCTTTAATCCCCAAAGGATATAAGCTATGGCGTGCATCCCGCCAAAAGTTTATTCGAATAAATGAAGATGCCGTTAGTCTCGCAAAAAGGTCTTAGGGAATCACCTATTTTCTGCTTTGTAACGAATCTGCCATTTGTTCTTAGCTAAAACTCTTCTGTTCTGAATGAATTCAGATTCCGTTGTTCGGCGAGGAAGTCTTAGGGAATCACCCCTATTTCCCGCTTTCGACGAAATCAAGGAAGACTGAGTGGTAAGAGAGATCACGGTCCGGTTAACTCTCTACCTTTTAGTGGAATCACCCCTAAATAACTCAGCTTTGCGTTGAAAGTTAAACTTTCCTATTCATTCGACTCTTCTCCGTGTAGTTCCAATTACTCCTACTGGGCCTGAGATACTCAGGTGGTTCTACAAGAGTTTCAACAGAACGGGAGTATCAAACTCCATTCACGGGGTTATGGCTTTTAAACCAACCTCTATGATCGGGATCCTATACGGTCCACGAAGGACTATAGGTCATCAATCTACCCTATATAGACCGTAAGGTCCGCAATGTGTAATGGACAAACCATACTCCCATTGCGTTCGGGGTGGATTGATATACCGATCTAGTTTAGTAGTTCTTATTAGTGTTATCACCAACTCGCCGGTGTTGGATGTGGATCGATCAAATCGGTTAGTAACATCTTGAGTACAAATACTTCAAGATCTAAGGTTGTTATTTATAGACTCTATCGACCGAGTTTGACAAGTATAACCGTCATTCTCTCGGTTTTACGAGTTTTATAACCAACCTTTACTCAATGCATTAAGATATTTCACGACTCGAACGTGTATGCAAAATTTCCAGTCCTACCTTCACTAAATGCTAAATGTCTATATTTACGGAAGTGGGGTGAACCGAATTCACTCCTTATCCACAAATGTGTAGGCATCTTTTAGGTAGACTTCTCGGTTTTTCATCACAACGTAAACCGTTATTTTGCAACTAATATCTTAAATGAGTTCAAACGACGTATCGTAGCACACCAATGACTATATAAGGCAAGTTGATGGTGTATCCTTTAGTGAAAACATTTCACCGGGAGGCGGAGCCGAGTATCAGTCCCGAAGACTACACAAGAACCTATTTCTGAGTATGGAATACTTTATCTCTGGTGAAATCAGAGATTTCCTCCAAATATTTTGGATAAACTTACCGGAGTTTTGAGTAGTTATCAGACAATATGTCACTACTCAGAAGCTCCCACTAGCTTGTATCTTTCATATGACCCCGAAGGTCGATATGAACAAGCTATGTAACTTCTTTAAATCTATTACCCTTTTTCCGATTGAAAGGAAACTTAGTCATTGTTCCTTTGAGACAGGGTTCCTTTGACTGGGAGATATAATCACCCTAAGCCAGTCTTCAGATCTTGTCGTTAGGGAATATGCACTAATTAATAGAATAGGAAGAAGTGTTTATCTAAATACGGAAACCATTTGCGTTTATATTGTGTTGCATATACCTATTCAGCATTTCTTAGTGGTTCTAACTTTATCAAACAAAAGTCTGAGTCTTGGGTTCGTGCTACGAATGTTATATTTATCGTCAATAAGACAAACAAATTATCCTATTGAAAATGAATACGTTCGTTCCAACGAATCCGAAAACAGAAAATGAATTTTCTGGGATACTCAAGAATGGAATCCGAGATTCATTTCCTTATATCACTCCCACTAGTGTATCTGAAATAACTGCCCGTTGTCTATTTTATTTATCGTTTAATGCAAAGCTACCTAGTTCTTCCAAAGAACTTTAGCTTTCGAGAAAATTGCTAAGGATGCATTGGTCAGTGATCCGAAATCACTTTCCTTATCCTTTAATTTCCAATTTTATTAATTTTCGGTTTAGCCTTAAAAATACTTAGTTTAGATGACTAACACGTATAAACATTCTTTCCCATTCTCGACTTTCCTTAGAGTAAAACAGTCTTGAACTAGCAGTTCGTTTGAGTAGACACTACTCTTGAACTGTGGGATGTTCGGTGTTACTTGCTTGGACTATCGATTTTTTTTCTAATCAACAAATCATAAGACCAAAGCTCCCACTAGTTTATCGGTTCCAAATACCGTCTAACTAGCAACACTTTGTATTTATGATTTTTCAAAGATTAGAACATCACCTAGAACTAAGCTCCCACTAGTTTATCAGTTCCAAATACTGTCTAACTAGCCATGCTGTGTTCATGATGTTTCAAAGATTATAAAATCTCCAGAACTAAGCTCCCACTAGTTTATTAGTTCCAAATACTGTCTAACTAGTAACGCTTTATTCTTGTTTTTCCAATGAATGGAAAAACTCTTGTGCAGTCCATTACACATTTCTAATGATTCAGAAAAGAAACAAATCATAAGACTAAGGCTCCCATTAGTTTATTGGTTCCAAATACTGTCTAACTAGCAACGCCTTATGTATATGATTTTCCAATTTTTCAGTTTAGAAATTTGTTGTGTAATTACACTTTTAAAATTCACTAAATGAATTTGTCTGATAGTCCTATATCATCTTTTGTAAACTAAGTATGGTCGTCTCTCGTTCAACACGAGTGACACCCGTGACATACCTATACTATGTCACTTAAGTTTTTAAAGGCTCAAGGGAAAAATCTCTTCCGAAAAATTAACTGCATTTATTGATAATTACAACGTACTTGTTACTCTCCACATTTTTAATGAAGTCCTATTACTAACAGTTTAGTAGCCTAGAGATTTAGTTGTAAATAAAATGACAGAAAATTAAATTCAAAAATAAATTTTCACTACTAGATTTTTATTTTAGGAATAATAAACTATAAAAAGTTTATCCTACAATTCCAAGGATTTAACCTCGCATAGTACTGTCCGAGAGGGTCGATATCAGCACTATGACGGTTAAACTGAGACAATCTCTCTCAATGATTAAACATTGGGAATCGAACATCCCACGAGAATCAGACATCCCGGACTTTAATCATTGATTACCTTCCTTTTTCTAGCCAAGATATTTCTAAAATACCCTTAATGAGTGTGACCTACTATATCGATCTCGAGTACGCCCCGAGTATGCCTACGAGGGGCGGGTCGATGACCCGACGAGTACCCGAAATCCTATCCTTTCGGAGACCAAGCCTTGAATTTTGATAGCGGTGAACACCATCCGAAGGGGGCCGAAATCAAAGCGGCACGAGGCGTCACCATTCTCTCACGTGCTTGCACCTATAGTAGAGGCCGTGGGGTCGGTTGTCGCCTTCCCCGCTCCCACTCAATATTTTGAAAAAAGTGGTGGGTTTACTAATTACGGTATCGGTCTTGACAATAAGAAACAATAAATCAAAGTACTCCGAACGGGGTCGGTTATGTAGGCAAGCCTACGCCGTCTTATTCGTTGGAACATATGTGACGCTCGTCGGGCCAATCCGGCAAGAGAAGCCCCGTTTAGCCCGAAGGCTTATCGGCTATGCTAAGTCCTCGTCGAACCGCCGTAACGTACATCACACGTGGAGGGAGTCGATTGAGCCGAAGCTCGGTTGAACTCGCCCAACCATGGTTAGACCATTCCCGAACCCATGTACTAAGATTCTCCGATTTCTAAATTGTCACCCAAAGCGTAATCTCGTTTCTGTTTAAGGTGGGTTCACTGAGAAGCCATCACCGAAAAGCTCAACGATTTATTCAAGTGGGATTCACCGAGAATCCATCACTAAAATCGTAACGATTGACAAAAAACCCGGTTCCTCGGTTTTAATAATTAGTTACTTAATTAATTAACTACCACATATTAATTAAATAAGCCTTTAAACTAATTATACGAGTTATATATGCCTAATTTATTCGAAATAAACTAGCTACATGTATGCATTGGAGTGGAATCATGATATGATGCATGTCATGTCAATTTTCCGGTTTCTATCACATAATTTCGATCATACACGAAAAAATAAACGGAAAATTTAAACACCGAGATGGATCGTTGGTACCCCCGTATCTAACCTATAAAAAAAAAAAAACCCTAACTAGGGTTTACAATTTTCTGATCTGCTGCTGCGTTTTGTCGATGATCGGACATCCAAATGAACTTTGATCGTCACGAAACTTTATGGACCTATTCTTCACTCCTCCTACTTGAATATGGACGGTTGGATCTGAGTTTTGACGGTCCAATTGATCCCAAAGCAAGCCGCCGATCCAACCGCCGCATCTGTTTATAAGCTGCGGCAAAGCGAGTGTCTTCCCGGGGACGATCGGGCATCGAGAAAAATCCCGATCGACCTGAAATTTTTAGGGCTTGTTCATAACTCCATGGTAGTTGTCAGTTGATCTGAACGGTCGGATCTTCGTTTCAACGGTCAAATATTTTCCAGAAATTCGACGAACTCATAGCTAGGGTTTTAATGCCTCGCCGTGATTTTTTGTTAAAGCAGCAACTTTATAGCAAGCGATCGGACATCGCGATCGACTCCGATCGTCACGAAATTTTGAGGGAATGTTCTTCAACTTTTATTATTCATTCGACCGGAGGGATTGTCGTTTCAACGGCTCAAACTCCGGGAAAAAAATAAAAAACGGAACAGCAACAAAACAGATCTACTTCTAGGAAATTAAAATTTACAATAGATCTAACGAGTAAACAATACCAACCCAATCCATCTCTTCAACCACAACATATCAAAGCATTCATCATAATGATTTTCGAAAAAAAAACAATGCAATCTAAACATGCAATTTCCACTCCTAAATCTAAAATTCACATACTTTGATTGATAGATCAAAGACTCTGATACCACTCGTAAGATGTAATATCACCGGATGGATCATAGATCCACCCGATTACGCAGCGGAAACTACAAGATCTAGATCTAGTCAACCAAAATACATAAATAAATAGATCTAACCTACGAGGGGATTAGATCACCAACCTTTTTATGGTGAAAAACGTCAAGAACAAGTTGAGAGCCTAGTTGATAAGCCAAAGTCTTCCAACGTGTGTCTCCAAGCACCACCAGGTGGATGGTGTTTCAAGCCGCCGGACCTCCTCGATATGCTACCAGAAAAATCCCGAAGATTTTTCCAACTCGAACCCTAAGAATAGAGGCCGAAATTTTCAGCCAATTTCTCTTGTGAATAGTGACGTGAATAGTGATTTTTTGGTACAATGGAGAACTCTTCTTATATAGGAGAGAGAGATCCTTGTTCCACAAGGATTTAATTTAATTAATGGATAATCAATCAAATAAATCATTTTCCATAAAAGATAAATCTAATATTTTCCCAAACAAATTAGGATAAATAAAATATCATTATCTAATATATTAATTATTTAACCAATAAATAATTAAGCACATGTCATATAATAACACAAGAAAACAAATTCATTGTTAATAATATATACATATTGGCGCCAATACCTAATTAAATAGGTCATGGGCCGAAATTCACCAAACCGGGTCGAGTCCACGAAAAAATGTCTTTTCCATGTTTTTAATCATTTAGTCCAACTAAACAATTAATCCACATATCAATTAAACAAAGGCAATGCTACTATTTAATTATAATCGAGGTGCAACGACGAGAAACCTATATGCTATATTAGGAGCCACGTCGGGGACCATGGACCCATATTCGTAGCTACAATAAATCAAATAATATTATCCGTCGACCGAACAATAATATTCAATCTATTAATTCCGGGATTACACCACCATAAACCCGAAACTGAACTCTGCCGAATATAGATAACTTACACTCAACCATGAGTTGATAAGGTGTCCACTGATATAATCATTACATACGGATAAATCCTCCATAGACTATTCATTTCGAGTCGGGATATTTCCGTAAACCCTTCTCGAAACATATTATCCTTATTTACCATTAACCCCCTAAAGTGATCAATTAGTTCACATACCGGACTAGTAGCTAATTAGTCTAACATGAACTCCGCGGATCGATCGTTTCTAGGATTAACAAATAAGGAACCGTTCGTCTACTTCCCGAGGGAAGGAATGGATTCCATATCCGTGATAGCACGACTACTCACTCATTCCGGAATCGAGCCAACGAGAAGTGTTGGACCACATACTTCGAAGTGATCATTACTAACAAATCAAACTCTACCCTAGTCTAAGCAGTTGTCTGTGATCACCTCAGGATTGAGATTGATCCATATATGATCATCTTGTGATTCGATAAGACTTCTCGATCACGGAATTATATCGAGAACTCAAATCAAATCGGTCCCACCCTATATGATTATCATCGTATATAAATGCCCCACCGGGTACCTATTACCGACGTCCGGATAAGACCGTCACACCTAAAGTGTTTCGGGCGCATTATTAGCATATTAATCATGAGACCCGTACTCGCATTAATCAACGCTATGGACTAAGTTAATTTTAAGTACATCTCACTAACTCAATCCTCTTGTACATAGCCATACACTGAGTTATGTGATTACATAAACGATGTACTTAGGGTTTTCAGTAGTGTCTTATTTATTAGCATACATGCATATAATAAGATGAATTATTAATTCTGTCCTAAAACAATTACATAATTGTCTTTCGGGCACTACACCTAACATCATCAACCATAATCGCCTATCATGGTTTCTCTATCACAGTTTAATACTAAGGACGTTATCATATAACAATTCACAATTTGTTCTTTAAAAGAACAAATATATGACAACAGAAAAACCATTTAACATATGTATAAACATAAAGAAATAGTAGAAATGATCCGACCCGGTCGGATCCGGTCCAACCTTATTGGGTTTATGACACTATTTCAACATTTATGTCCCTGATCATGTTACTTTGTTTGATTTTAATAGAATTATTCCTGAAGTTGCAACACAGGGTTCTAAGTTTGAGCTTTGAAAAACAATGGTAGTTCTGAGGTTTTCGGGCCTGGTCTTCTGATCAGAAATTTAATCAATCAACCGCAAGGTATTACTATTCCGATCGAGGTTTCTCTTTCAGGGTTGTGCTTTGATATTCTTTCTATTTTCTAGCTGAAACTTCCAATCACCCGCTATTTCATTTATGTATTTGGGAATTTCTTCACTCATCTTGACTAAAAGAAAACTCTTTTATTGATTTGTTTTTCGGTTAAAGATTTTAGTATGATTAGACGGTCTGAAAATTTATTTTCTGGGCCTGTACGCGCTAATCATCATGATTTTAAGAAACAAAGGCTCATATCATTGCTTCGGGAGAGTCTCTTCACTTTCACACAAGAAGTTGATGAGGTATGTGCCCTTTTGTCTCTCAGCTTACTTGCCATTGGTTTTAGTAGTTACCAATTACCACGACCCATCTAAATAGATTGTGCAGTTGAAAACTTATGATTTAGTGCCAAATATCTTACAGGGTATCCAATGGTGTAGTTGACATTTTAGCTAGCTTAGTACTAACTGTGTTGGTAATATATATAGAATAGGCTGTTCCTTCCTATAAAAAAAAAGAATAGGTTGTTCCCAAGGGCCAAAGGTCGAACTTATGATATCTATTCACTTGATCAACTTCAGGTCTAACTCAATAGATGGGGACAGGGTTTTTATGGCCTATAACAAAGCAAACCTCACCTCTTATATGTTGTCTCAATGGATTTTGATTAATTAGGACGTGGGAACTCCGAACTATATGTGTCTAGAGCTCCGTCCGGATATCCCCTATGGCTATAAATATGATATTTGGTCCCTAAGTATAATAATCATTGATTATGTTTTAGTACTTATATGACGGCGATTTGATCCAATTTGTTGGCTCTATCAGGGTGTTGTATGTTTGAGATAGCAGCTCATCGGCCACCCTTTAGAGCCTTTGTAAGTTTGAAAATTTTACAATAAATTCTCAGAATCATGGGGATTTTCATTATGTGGAAATGGCATCACCCAAATTGTGTAGTTTTAAATGTTTGATGTCAAACATCTACCATTTGGCTTTCGATTTATAATGGATTGGGTGTATCTTTAACTAAAACTTTGTTTTATTGGTGTATCTGAAATGGGTAAACATTACACACCAATTTATGGTATTATCTGCATTGTTTAACATGTCTATTCAGATTGTATTTTAGGCATTCAGTATTAATGTTGAGAAATCTCACTTGGTTTCTTTAATGAACTTTTTAATCTCTATATTCATTGATCACTTTGCGGTGCAACATTCATGTAGCTTTTTTTTTTTTTATCATTATACAGTGTAGTGTTGCTAATTTTTGTTTTTCCATTTTCAGGTTTTGGTTTATGGTGTATAATGTCATACTTGGTGTTCACAAGTGGAGGTAAAAGTATGTGAACAAGGTAGTTAGCTGGGTTTTGGAAAAAAATGAGGGATGACTTCAGAGAAAAGCCAGTACATTTACTTTATATTCGTTTGTTTTTTTGTGGTTTCAATTCGTTTTAACGGGAGTTGCTATAGGAGACACTGACCTCATCTGACGATTGACGGTATGCGTTCTCATTAAGATGAAACTTTGTTTTATGTTCATCGCATATGTTTTTTATGTTATATTGTCCACATTAATTTAAATAGATGCCTTAACCGTAATTTAGGAGTAGGACGGGTTTTACTCTAATATGCAATCATTTTGGTTAAAGTCGAATTTATTTTAGAGGCATTGGTTATTGAATTTATGCAATTCATTGTAGGTGATGTAGGTGAGATGTATGAATAACTCTTGACTCTTGGGCAATAAACTTGAAGGTAATGAAACAAATCCTACAGGTCGTACTGTTTTTGGATATAGTGAGATACCAAATTCTACCTAATGATATTACTGTGATCCTTCAATAGGAATGATTGAGTACAACCTCTGAAGACGTACTTTCTAATCTCTATAGACAAAAATCGAGTTCACAACTCCAAATACCTAAAATAAGAAGTTAACAATGTTGTGTCCAACAAGTACAATGAAGACCTTTATTTATACCTTTTCTCTATAATACATTTTTACAGGTATATGTGGTGATTTTGCGTTTCTGAACATGTTTGAAGAATTGTTGATGATTGGCGAGTTACAATGATGATTTATTGTTATTCCCCAGAGTTGTGGTCGAGGTTGTGGTGTAGGGGATGTACAATATTAAGATCCTTGGGGTGGAGTGCTTTGTACATTAGGATAGGTCTATGAAAACTCCACGTTTGTTAATTTCTGAACAAACTATTGTGTGGTTCTTTTGTAATATTACAGTGGTGTGGTTCTATTGTAATTTTTGAAGAAAGAGTGGGATGTGAGTTTTTGTCATGTTGTATTGAAGTTATTCTTATAACGAATTATGTTTGGTTTTGAGTGTATATTTCCCATTTGACATATTTTAATTGTTTTTTTATCACTGCGCATTACGCACGGGTTCGCGCTAGTTATATATATTATTGAATGAATGTATATTTGTTAACTAATAAAATAAATATTTCTATTCCTTCACGCGCGCGCGCACACACACACACACACACACACACACATATATATATATATATATACATATATATATATATATATATATATATATATATATATATATATATATATATATATATATATATATATATATATATATATATACATATATATATATATATATATATATATATATATATATATATATATATATATATATATATATATATATATACATATATACATATATATATGTCATGCATGATTGGTATGTACTATTTTTATTTTCTGGTGTCTGGGTGTCATAACCACGCAACTGTCAAGCTTGATATGACTAAGGCTTTTGACAAGGTGGAGTGGGGCTACCTCTAGGGTGTTATGCAGCAGATGGGGTTCCCCTCAAGTTTCATTGGTTTGGTGCGCAGGTGTGTGACTTCGATTTCATACCAGGTCCTTGTCAATGGGCGGTCGGGGCGCAGGATTATCCCATCTCGTGGGATTAGGCAGGGGATCCACTTTCTCCGTTCCTTTTCATTATTTGTGTAGAAGGGCTTACATCTTTGCTGGATAGGGCGACCAGAGCTGGCTTATTGCGAGGAATTTCTTTTGGGAGGCATGCTGAAGTTCAGGTATCTCACCTACTATTTGCAGATGATAGTATGCTTTTCTTTTAGTATGTAAACGGTGCTTTAGAGACCCTGGCTGACCTTTTCACCCAATATGGGGCTCTCTTTGGTCAAGCAATCAATTATCATAAATCTAGCCTATATTTTAGTAAGGGGCTGAGCCAGGAGGACATGTAGTATATTTCGGATTTCTTGTAGATACCAGTTGGTGATGGCATAAGGAAGTATCTTGATATGCCCTTCGTCACCGGCCATAATAAGCGGCAGGTCTATGATTTTATTCGTGAGCGTATCTGGAAGAAGCTATCTGGTTGGAAGGACAAGCTCTTGTCCCCTGTTGTTAAAGAGGTAATGATCAAATAGAGCTTGCAGGACATCCCTACTTTTATCATGCAATGCTTTAAAATCCCGGTCACGATGATCAGGGAGTGGGAGCGTTATATCTGCATCTTTTTCTGAGGGGACACAGATGAGCGTATGAAGGTGCACTAGCGAAGTTGGGAGGTGGGTTTCTTGCCAAAAAACATGGGTGGTTTGAGATTCGGAATTTTGAGTGTTTCAACCTGGCTTTAATGGCTAAGCAGGCGTGGCGTCTCATTTCCTTTCCCACGTCCCTAGTAAGTTGGATTCTTAATGCGAAATATCACCCTGGGGCGACTATTGTGGCAGCAGGCCTAAGGAGGCGACCATCCTTCATTTGGAGAATCTTATTGGAGGGTAGGGACTTGCTTATGTCAGGGATGCGATGGCGGATTGGTGATGGGAGTTCAGTTTATGTTTCCATGATGGGTGGGTGATGTATTACTTTTATATGATTAAAAATATGTGATTTTATTATGTTTTATCAACGAATTCTATATAAAATATATGAAATTATGATATAATTGGTATAAAATGTTAATCTTTATAATTTAGAGTAGTTAGTAGTAATAATAATAAAAAGTTGTAATTTTGTACCGATTTTAGTAAATCGGAGTGTCGTGTCAGATTTACGTGGGTATTTGTGATGTTTTATTGCAGATTTATAAACCGAGACCCCGAGAATCGACATATTGAAGTATAATCATATCTCTGGAATGATTTAGAGAGTGCCACGAGCTTAAATGGTCAATTGAATAGCTTAAGTGGACAAGTGACCAACCAATCTGGTTAAGTAATAATAGAGAAATGTCTTCGACAAACGAATGGCTCATCAAAACGACATTTTCAGAAAAAAAGTGTTCTTCACGAAAGTTGTAGACTTTTCCGAAAGCTTTCCAATGCAATTTAAATTATGAAGATTGGAGGTCTACAACTTAAACAGTGATCAAGTGGCTAATCGATTTGGGTTAAGAAAAATCCCGTAAAAGCTTCGGAGGAACACGAGGTAATCAAGAAGGCGTTTTCGGAGAAGAGTTCTTCATGAAAGTTGTAGAGTTTCTTGAGACCTTAATTTTGGCATTTCGTTTGCAATTTTTGGAGGTCCGAACTCGAGATATGAATTTTAGAAGTTTAATGATATAAATATCTCATACGCACATGCGAGTGTATTCAAGCATGGGAACATCATCATGATTCCGGACCGAGCCGGCCTACTACCGGACCGGTCCGGCCAAGGATCCAATTTCTATATAAGGGGCCTCATTTCAACAGACGCAGAGTGTACCAAAAAATATATATACAATCTCATATATATATTCTCCCCTCTTCTCTCTTTTCTTTTCTTTTTTTTATTTTGTAGTTTGTAAATAAGGCCTTACGCCGTAATAATGTAGTTTTAAGTATCGTTATAATGCTCGGGAAAGTCTCGGAAGTTCGGTGTTGTCGAAGTCGTTGTAATGTCCGGAAGAATACAACTCTGATTCAGCATTTGTAACCGGGTAACTTTTCTTAAGTATTTATGTTTGTTTTTATATTTTTCATTGTTATAATGTTTTTAGGCTAAATATAATACTGGCCAAAACTATGTAATCGGTTTTATTTCGATCTTTTCGTTAAAGAAATGTTGTTAAGTTAAAATTATTAAAATTGAGTTAATTGAATCTTTTTCTATTTTAATCGTATTCGTATTGACATATTTAATCGATCTGAGGAATTCATAATCTAATTATGAATTGACGCCTCGTAGTTAGGATACAAGATAAAAGATAGAAAAACCGGAGGGTAAAATTGGCCGTGTGAATAACGTGATAACGGAATCCGATTTCCTACCCGGGGGTAGATTTGTTTTGGGAGAAATGAATTTTATTATAATTTGTACTCGAGATCGTAATAATGTTAAATCATCGAGTTAATTGAAACTTAAACCGGAAAGTTGAATCGTCCGGCTTTGACAACCGGAGCCTTTTAAATAAAATTGACCGTTTGACGAACGGAATGACTCATTTTTATCTAAAGGTAGATTTGTACTCGGGACCCGTTCGAAAAACCGTAACAGTTGTGGACCTTGGACTGATGCAATGGACATATGACAATTTCATACGCTCGTGTGAGGAGGAATTGTTTACCTCGGGAGTGCACCGTTTCATTTACTCAATTGGACCTAAAATAAAAGGAGAGATCGAACACATTTCATTTAATCGAAAGATCGTATAAACCAATTATATAAGTTTTGGTCGTTCTCTAAAATTATCTCGTTTAATATTTTGGTATCTATATATACTTATATCTATATATATAAATTGCGGTTTATGCAGATCTATATATATTTATGTATTTATATATATCATGTTAGTATAGTTTTTAATTTTCGTATTTATTTTATGTTAACTAGAATAGTAGTGATCGGTGTTATAAAATTGCGGTTTAGATCGAGTTAATAATGACTCTTTGGTGTTTAACCACACATAAAAGAAATTACCAAGTTCCCCGAGGATTCGACACTCTGACTCACCATACTAGCACTACAGTTTGACCCGGTACACTGCCGGTAAGGATCGTTTAACCCAGGAAACGTCTGTCAGATTTCTGGCACCGTTCTCAGGGATAGGTTAGGCGTTGTCAGCTTTTTGGCGCCGTTGCCGGGGAACGTCGCTAATTTCTTTTTTTGTGTCTATGGTTACTACTTGTATTAGCTCAAAATTCTCGAGAATAAGTCAACAATTTTCTTATCCCATTTCTATTTTATTTTTCGTTGATACTTACCTTATAGGTAAGTTACCAATTTTTTCTACTACTATCTATTTCTAGTTATTTTCTATTTTTGTTAGTTGATGACCAGAAGTGGTAAGGCCCCGCTCACTCCTTATAAGCCTGACATAAACACTTACGAAAGGCAGTTAAGAGTAGAGAGTAAACGAGGTCATACTAGTCAGGGAAATCCTGACCAAGAATCATCTTCTAATAAAAATACGAGAATGGCTGAAATCAGTGATGAAACACCTGAACAAGGGCTGGAACATGCTCTAGGGCATGGACAGAACCCTATTAACCCTAATAATAATAATAATAATAGAAATAATCAGAATCGGAACCAGAATAATCGAAATAACCTACCAAACCCGAGACCAATCTGTGATCAAACCATAAGGAGAAACCAGACTAATAATCCCATACTTTTACCTAATGAAAGAGCGAATAATTTCGAAATTAAATCTCATCTTTTTGGTTTAATTGACGCAAGAGCCCAATTTCTAGGAGAGGATGATGAAGATCCACATCATCATCTCTATCTTTTTGAAGAACTGTGCAATACAGCCAAAAGTCAAGGTGCTCATAAGGAATTAACGAGGATGACTATGTTTCCTTTTTCTCTAAAAGGACGGGCCCGAGATTGGTTTATGTCTCTTCCACATCATTCACTTACTAGTTGGGAGGAGATTCAAACTGAATTTCTGAAACAATATTTCACTCCTGGACGAAATTTGGAATTAAAAGTCGAGGTTGCTAATTTTAGACAAGGATCTGAAGAAACACTCGGGAATGCGTGGGAAAGGTTTAAAAAACTGTTAAGAGCTTGTCCCGATCATGGTTATTCCTTAGATATGCAAATTCAACTCTTCTGTCGTAAATTGAGAAAAGATTCACGTGCCGATGTAGATCATGCATGTGGTGGTTCGTTAATGATGAGTGAAGCTCAAACGATTTACGATGCTATAGAAAAGATTTCCAAAAATAACGAGAATGTGGGAAACCGGTTCTAGCACCGGAAAAGTAGCTTTTGCAGGAGAATGTACGTCTAATACGGAAGTTCTAGCACATTTAGAAAATTTGAGTAGGAAATTTGATGGCCTACAAAACAAGAACCAAAGTTCAGAAAATAGTAAAACAAATGAATACTCAAATCAGGATAATATGCCATTAGGGAGTGAAGAACCAACATGATACTCAAGAGAGGAGGTGAGTTTTCTTCAGCAGCATAGGAATTTGAACAATGCTTATTCAAACTCGTTTAATGCTATTAGAAGAGATCACCCTACTTATCGATGGTCTGAAAACCCTAGTAAGCAAGGACAACCGCCATATCCAAATCCCATATAGGAACCAAGTTTATCAAGAAAATACATCTAATCGAATTTACGGTCATTACCTAGATCCTATCCTCAACATACCACTCAAAGTATACCAAGTAACTCAAAGTTCAACTCAACTCCGCGAGAAGGAGTTGAAAAATGGGAAAAATTAATGGAAAATATGATGGGTGTAGTATCTACTCAATCTAAGAATATGGAAACAATGATGACTTCTATTGGTACGATCACTAAGGATATGAGTACAATGAAAACATCTATGAGTGGACATGATACCGTAATGAGAACGATAGAAGCTTCATTGAGGAATATGGAAGATCATTTGAGTAGGGAAGGTGAACGTAACAACAGTAGACCCCAGGGAGGATTACCTAGCAACACTGAAAGAAATCCAAGAGAGGTAAATGTTGTAGTTACGAGAAGTAGGAAGCTCTGTGGAAGCAATGGAGTTGAAAACTTTGGGAATAATGAAGTAGAAGATAACTTAGATGGTAAGAATGATGAAACTAAAGATGAAATTGAATTCATCGATGAGGAAGAAGAAATTATAGAGAATTTCTTGAAAAGGAATAGAAGTTTGGAATCTGAGAATGAAGGTGAAAAATGGGTGAAAATCCCTAGGATTTTGAAAGACCCTATGGATAAAGATTTAAGGAATTTATTCAAGGAACATGTTAGAATAGATGAAACTGGTAATAAGGATGAGAAACAGGAAGAACCGAAAGAGTCTGAAGTAGAGATTGATTCAGGGAACAATTTAAAGGAAAAAATTCAAGAACCTGAAACATGGCGACTAAGTAATACTCAAAGGTTTAAGGAGAAAGGAAAGGAGAAATTGACTAAGGAGCCAAAGGTTATAGATTTAGAATCTTTACCTTACCCTCCTAAAGATCAAATCAAAAAGGCAAAAATTGATAAGAAGTATGCTCGTTTCCTTGACACTTTTCGTCATCTTCATGTTAATATCCCTGTTATTGAAGCTCTGATTAATATACCTGCCTATGGAAAGTTTCTGAAAGATATACTATCAAATAAGAAAAAATTAGAGGAATATGAGAATATATGCCTAAATGAAGAATGTTACGCAATTCTCGCAAAGCATAAGTTACCACCTAAACTGAAAGATCCTGGAAGTTTTACGATTCCATGTGAAATTGGAGGATTTGTTTAAGAAGGTCTTATGTGATCTAGGAGCTAGTATAAATCTCATGTCTTATGAGGATTATAAAAAGCTAGGCATAGGAAAGCTTACTAAGACTGAAATGACTCTGCAAATGGCAGATAGATCGATTAAGTACCCTAAAGGGATTATTAAGGACGTATTGGTTAAAGTAGACAAATTCTATTTTCCAGTGGACTTTGTAGTTATGGAAATGGAAGAAGGATATTCAGCGCCTCTTATTCTAGGTCGACCATTTCTAGCTACAGGAAGAACTTTAATCGATGTTCAGAAAGGAGAATTAATTTTGAGAGTCAATGAAGATGAAGTTGCTTTCAATATTTTCAAAGCTATGAACCATCCATATACATCACCGAATCATGTTCTTTTATAGAAGATATTCATTCGTCTATGATAATCGATTACCAACTTTTGAAGACAGATTAGAAGAATGCTTAACTCTCGTCTATCTATAAAGAAGATGAGGAAGACATTGAAATGAAAGAGATAATCCTTTATCTAGATAAAGGAAGCTTTACTTTTAAGCCACCATGGCATAAGTATTTGGAGTTAGAACTAGAAGGACCGGTTCTTAATTCGTCAATAGAAGATCCGCCGAAGAATGCGGAATTGAAACCGTTACCTTTAAATCGAAATATGCTTTTCTTGAAAGCGATAATCTATTACCGATTATTATTTCATCAACTTTAACCGAGCAACAAGAAGATCAATTACTTAGAATGTTAAGAAAGCATAAGAAAGCTTTTGGATGGACGATTGCCGATATTCGAGGTATTAGCCACGAGATTTGTGTTCATAAGATAATTCGAAAGAAGATGCTAAACCTTGTATTCAACCGCAACGCCGCCTCAACCCAAATTTACGGTTAATCGTTAAGAAAGAGGTGATTAAGCTATTAGAAATGGGAATAATCTTTCCTATATCGATAGTGAATGGGTTAGTCCAACTCAAGTTGTACCAAAGAAAGGAGGTTTCACGGTGAAAGAGAATGATAAGAATGAATGGATTCCAACAAGGAAATTACGGGATATCGAATGTGCATTGATTTTAGAAAGCTAAATGATCATACTAAGAAAGATCATCATCCACTTCCATTCATAGTTCAAATGTTGGAACGTTTAAGTGGTCATAAATATTACTGTTTCTTAGATGGTTATTCAGGTTATTTACAGATATTCATTGCAGCAGGAGATAGGGAAAAGACTACTTTCACTTGTCCTTATGGAACTTTTGCGTATAAAAGAATGCCGTTTGGTTTATGTAATGCTCCTGCTACGTTTCAAAGATGTATGATGTCTATATTTTCTGATATGGTTGAGAAATTCTTAGAAATTTTTATGGACGACTTTAGTGTTTACGGAGATTCTTTTGGTAAATGTTTGTCGCACTTAGAAAGAGTGTTACAACGCGTGAGGATACCAATTTAGTTTTAAACTGGGAAAAATGTCATTTAATGGTATCAGAAGGAATTGTTCTAGGTCATAGAATCTCTGAAATAGGAATTGAAGTTGATAAAGCTAAAGTCGAAGTGATTGAAAAATTACCACCACCAGTTAATCTAAGGACTCTAAGAGGATTTCTTGGACATGCGGGATTTTATAGGAGATTTATTGCAGATTTTTCGAAGATAGCAAAGCCTCTAAGTCATTTGCTTGAAAAAGAAGTACCTTTTAAGTTTGATAGTAATTGTATGGAATCATTTAAGACCATAAAAGCGAAGTTGATTCCGCACCGTATTGGTAGCACCGGATCGGGATTTGCCTTTTGAGATTATGTGTGATGCAAGCGATTTAGGTTGTAGGAGCTGTTTTAGGTCAAAGGTATAACAAAATTCTCAAAGCTATCTACTATGCTTCTCACACATTAAACGCGGCTCGGCTTAATTATGCAACTACGAGAAAAAGAACTGTTGGTTGTAATTTTTGCCTTAGATAAGTTTAGATCATATATTGTTGGTTCTAAGGTAATAATCTACACGGACCATTCGGCTACGAAGTATTTACCGAGTAAGAAGGATGCGAAACCACGTCTTCTTAGATGGATTCTCCTACTTCAAGAATTTGATATTGAAATTAAAGATAAAAAAGGAAGTGAGAATGTAGTAGCAGATCATCTAAGTAGAATGGAGACTGAGGAAGAGATAGGGAATGAAATTAAAGATTCATTTCCTGATGAACAATTATTTAGAATAGATACTCCTTCAACCATGCAGTTATTAAAAAGTAGAATTCCTTCTAAGGAAAATTCACCTTGGTTTGGAGATATCATTAATTACTTAACCTGTGATTATATTCCGTCTCATTGGACTTGACAACAGAAAAGAAGTTCTTTTATGACTTAAAATTTTATTACTGGGAGGAACCAGACCTTTTCCGTAAATGTTCGGATGGGATAATCAGAAAATGTGTGCCTGATAATGAAATTTTAAGTATTTTATCGTTTTGTCATGATCGTGAGGCAGGAGGTCATCATGGAGGATGGAAAACTGCTTTTAATGTTTTACAATGTGGTTTTTATTGGCCTACGCTATATAAAGATGCTTATACATATGTTAAATCTTGTGAATCTTGTCAAAAATGGGGAAATATTTCGAAAAAACATGAAATGCCTATGCAACCTATTTTAGAATGTGAGTTATTTGATGTTTGGGGTATAGATTTCATGGGACCTTTCCCTATATCGTTTGGAAAAAGATTTATTCTTGTAATGGTAGATTATGTTTCGAAATGGGTAGAAATTTGAAGCTCTTCCCACTAATGATACCAAAGTTGTCATACGATTCCTTAAAAAGAACATATTCACTAGATATGGCATTTCGAGGGCAATCATTAGTGATAGAGGGTCACACTTTTGTAATCGACCATTTACTAAGTTAATTGAAAAATATGGTGTAACGCATAAGTTAGGAACGCCCTATCATCCGCAAACTAGTGGTCAGGTAGAGGTGTCGAATAGAGAGATCAAAAGAATCGTGGAAAAAACGAGTTGATTCAAATCGTAAAAGCCGGGCGATTAAAGTAGATGATGCATTATGGGCGTACGAATGCTTTTAAAACACCAATTGGTTGTTCTCCCTATAAGTTAGTCTTTGGTAAGTCATGTCATCTCCCAGGTTGAGTTAGAACACCGAGCCTTCGGGCTATTAGATTTCTAAATTTCGATCCTAAGGCCGTCGGTGATCATAGATTGCTTCAATTGACGAACTAGAAGAATTTCGTCTCGATTCTTATGAAAATGCTCGAATCTACAAGAACGCACGAAATCTTTCCATGATAAGAGAATCTTTAAGCGTGAGTTCCATGTAGGTGATCGAGTGCTTTTGTACAATTCACGTTTAAAGTTGTTTCCAGGTAAGCTTAAATCAAGATGGACGGAGTCCATTTAAAGTAACAAGGGTTTACAAAGCTGGAGAGTTTGTTGAACTAAGCGATGGAAATACAACTTTTATAGCCAATGGCCACGAGTAAAGTTATTTGTGGAGGAGAAGGAATCACACCGAAAGAAGAAATAATGTTACCGATTGATCCCCCGACAAATTGAAAAAGCGAGAGGAAAAATGAAAAAGCGAAAAGCGAAACCGGAATCACCGAATACCGGGTGCTATCTATCTTTTCTCTACTTTTCTGTATTTTTAATTATGTTTAAACTCTTTTCGTCTTTTACCGGATAGACGTAAAAGAACTGGATGCCTTTTTTAGATAGAATAGGAGTTTTTATTTTACTTTTAAAATTAGGCCTTGATAAAGATGTCGCGTTTTCTATAGAAGCTTTAGTTTTTGAACAAAACAAGATATTGTTGAGAGAGATCAGATTGAGAAAAGTATGTAATGGAACATCAAGAAGTGCGATAAAAAGAAGGGCAAAGTTTCTAATGAGATGCAGAATATGTGGAAAAAGTGAACATGTTGGACGCTGTGGGAAAAACACAACCAAATCCCGGGATGAGTGTTTGAATATTGTTAGGAAGGGAACGATTAGGTGGTTATCCGAAAATCCCGATGGAATTCCGAGAGATAATTCAAATGCTTCGTTTTTAGGAGTTAGGTTGATCGAGCGTTATATCAGAACTCTGGAAGATTTAGAAATCGAAGAATCAGGAACCCCTTAAGTTTCGAGTCTTTTCTTATATTTTATTTTATAAAATTTTCGCATAACTTCTGAGAATTTTATAAAATTGGATCTTTATGAAATTTGAGGAGTTTTATAAAAGTTTTTTTTTTAGTTTTAATTTAGATGTTTTATAAGAGTTGATATAAATTTATTAAGCTTTTTATTAAAGTGTTATAAAGATTTTATTAAATTTTTAGAAATTGTTATAAAATTATAAAATTTCCTTCAATTTTTATTTTTAGTAAGTTTTAAATTTTATAAACTTATTTTTAAGATTTTAATTAAGTTTTATTAGAATTTTTATAAGTTTTCATCAAAAATCATAAAAAGTCAAAAAAATCGAAAAAGTGGAAAAAGTTGGGCACGGACCGATCCGGCCTTAACCCGGACCGGTCCGGGGTCAAAAATTAGGTAAAAACGGGGATTCCTCTTTTCTTTCCCTCTTCTTCCCCAATTTTTTTTACAGCCGCAAAACACCAAACCCCACCACTCGAAAATTTTATCAATTCTTCCACAAAAATTCACCTCTCACACTACCACTACTTGATTTATTCCTCTTTTCATCTCCTCTCTTATACAAAAGTTTGGAAAAATCAAAAAAGGATAAAAAAAACAAGCTACATTTCATTCCGGCGACTTTTCAACTTTTCCGGCCTACTTTTCAACGTTTTCTACATATTAAGGTATAATTTAGTTTATTTAGTTATCAATTTCATATTTTTCATAATTTTTTAGATTAATTTCAACTGTTTTGATTTTTGAGTGTGTTGTGACATTTTTATTTTTTGTTGTTTTTATTGTTGTTTTTGTTGTTGATTGGCATTACCAATATCGTAGAATGGCTGAGTCGAGTAGGAGAGTCTCTAAAAAGCGAAAATCAAGCATTCCTATATCAACTCCTGTCGTAGGCACAGTAATTTTATCATCTGAGGAAGAAGCCGTAAGCTTTGAAAAAACCGCATCACCTGAGGCTAAGAAAGCGTATGAGAACATTTATAGTAAATGTGATGTTCTGGTTGAAAAAGGATTAGACTTGGATGACTTAGGTGATGAAGTTAAGGATATCTTTCGAAGACGTCAGTGGTTAGATTTAGTAGCCGAAGGGTAGGGGAGATTAACACGACAATAGTAGCTGAGTTTTATTCGGTTTTATCTACTTTGTCGGAGAAACGACTTACGCCGCAAACTGTACCCTTACGAGCCGAAATATTCCTTTTAACCACTGCCGTCATTAATGCAATCCTAGGAGTTGAAGAATTTCCCGAGGAGGAGGATTACGGGGTAGTTTATAATTTAGATGATCCCGCAAGCTTTGAGCGGATCGCACGAGAGCTCGCATCGTTTTTGACCCCATTTGTATGGGTTGAAAATCGGTTTAATTACGGGAAATGTTTTAGAGGTTTAAGGGCAATTAAAAGATTCATTAGCCATAATCTCTATCCTTCTCGTAAACATACTGCTTTTGGAAAGGAAGATGTTTGTATCGCTTGGGCGATGGTAAACGATGTTAGAGTGGATGTTGGAAAGGTCATGTTTAAAAGAATTTTTGAGAGTATTGTCATCGCCGGACCGGGGAGTCATCTATACTTCCCTTGTTTTATCTCTCGATTTATGTCGTAGGTTGGGAGTACCATTCCCGCCTAATGACAAGTTATCTCTCGGGTCGATGGAAATCGATTGGACCTAGTTTGACTAGTCTTCCGGATGGTAGTATTAGATCTTTGATTAGAAGACGTCAAACTCGGCCCGGCCCACCCGGTTTTACATCATCTTCCTCTTTTCCATCTTTTTCTAGTCAGCCTCAACAAACTCCTTTCTCCAACAATATCACATATGACATGTTTCAATCTTTAGTGACAGATGTTGCACGTGGTCAAGCCAATGTGGCTTTATATGCTGAGAGTACTAGGAAGTGGTGTGATGATATTCGTAGAGGTTCAAGGAGGAACGAGCGCTGTTGCTTCGTAATCCTACTTTTGATGATCCCGCCTATCCACCTTGTCGGTCGGATCCTTATACCTTACCGAGTGGGTAACACCTATTCCACCACCTTCGAGCTTTCATCCATCGTCATATCCTTTTGGAAGCCAATCTAGTGGGACGGGTGTATTTTCGACAGTGTTCGAGAGACCAAGCAATGTCGAGTTGGGGAGGATTCACCGAGTTTGCACATGTCACGACCGGCGTGAGTTCGATGGGTCTTGATAGTTCGGTCGGGACCACGACTACAGTTCAGCCATCAGCTTCTCAGTCGTTTCCGAGTTCGAGTTTTCAAGTTGATCCTGAGGAAGACTACGATGAAGATTGAATTTAATAATTTTTGGTTAAACATTTTTATTGCACTTTTTATTCGACATTTGTCATTTAGATATTGGTTTGTTTTTGTTTTCGTTTAGTTTGATTTTACAATCGTTTTTATAAAAATTTGGTTTGCATTCTAGATCGTTTAGTTTTTATAAAAACTATAAAATATCACAAAAATAATTTTTGTATCATTACTACGTCGTTTTATAAAAATTAATGTGTCGTTTTATCCGTTCGTATCAAAGATAACATACTCTTTGTGAAATATCTTCAAAGTATTATGCAATGTTTCACACGTGAAGTAAAAAAACAAAACACAAGTTGTCTTTCACCTCTGTCCCTCAGTAAAAGTAAGATGAGGCCGGACCGATCCGGCATATTCCCGGACCGGGCCGTGAAGAACAGAAGGCTGAGTCATTTTGAAGTCTGTCTAATGCAGCCACGTACGTATACTTTTACCATCTATTTAAAGAAGTAAAGGCAGGAGCAACAATTGCTCATTCTTTCATTGTCTATCTACCTTCAGCTTTATTTCTTTTACTTTTTATCAAGATTTAAAAATGTCGAACCACTCCTCACCATCGGTTAATTCTTACGAGCCTCACACACCGGATCATCCGGAATCTCAAGCTTCCAATGAGAGTATCATTTTACACAATCGTTTTGCGAATTCTCCAATCCTATTGGAGAAAGGTTTAAATTTAGATAAGCTTGATCAATGGGGAAAAACTATCATTCGAAGTTTTGGTTGGAAAAAATTTGTCAGTACACCGAGAGGTAGGATAAATGTCTCGATAGTGCGAGAATTTTATTCTGCACTTATGACGACATCTATGATTGATATCACTCAGATTGTTCTAGTAAGAGGAGTGGCTGTTCCCTTCTCTTCATCTGTTATCAATCAAATCTTTGAAATTCCACCAGTTACGATGCCACATTTTGAAATGCAATGGGGACTACAAAATCCCTCTAATCATTTGAATAAAGTACACGAGTCGTTCCAATGTCCGTTCCCACTTTGTTTGATACAATTCACGACATGTCAACACGAGCTCTACTTCCACATCTAAAGGCGTGGAAGCATTTTATAAATTCTCGAGTTTATCCCACCTCGGGATTTTGGAAGTTTGGTGAGAATGAAATGCTTCTACTTTATGCTTTGACATTCGGTGTATTTGTTGATTGGGGTATATTGATTTAAAGGATTCGTGTTGGAGTTTGGGATCACGAGAGGTAGTAGGGGGAAGCCTATGCCTAATTCATGGATGATGTCACGTTTGTGTATTCTTCTGAATGGAGTAGAAGAGCTGGAGACGGATGAAATTTTTCCGTCTAGAGATAGTCGGTTTGGGTTATTACCGGTTGATACACCGGGATGTTCGTCTACCATCTAGAGAGTTATTAGTAGTTTGTTAGTGATAATTAAGTTTTAAGTTCTTTAGTTAAGTTTACGTTTTTCTTTTAAGTTTGTAATAATGTATCTTGTTTAATATATATGTCTTAGTTTTTTAAGTTTGTTTAATTTAATGATATAATTAGTATACGCTAAAATAAAATCAGAATAATAACGTTAATAGATAATTTTAATTTTATTTTCCAACCTACTTATTTATTACTCATTGAACATCGGGGCGATGCCACTTCGTAAGTGGGGAGTAGAGTTAGGTTAGAAAATTCATTAAAATTTTCGAAAAATAGTCAAAATAATTATATTATATGTCTAATTTAGATTTTAATAAGATTTTAAGTTTATATAATTGAGTAATTAATATTAGATATTGTTTTCATGAAATTATATAAGTATGTTGATATTTATAAGTAAAATTTTTAGAATCATTTTCAATATGAATTATGAGTTTGGAATTGGACTAAGTATGTTGATTTTTGGCACCACAAAAATATAACTATAGCCAAATAACCTACCTCAGCCTTGATTAGAGTGATCAAGACCTCACTCGAAATTGTCAATTGTAATTAAATAACCAAGCTTTAGCTAATTTTGGTCTACATTTCCTTGAAATTCCGCAAGTTTGTACGTACTTATGAAAAGAGATGGAGACATAAAAGCTAAGTTTTGGTATATCTTTGAGATTGGAAAGATTAGATAAGTATTAGTATATTCGATCTTACCTCATGACACTTGCAATATAGTCGATTTTGGTAATAAGCTCGGATATATTAATATTCTATAAAAGAATTAAGAACGAAGCACCATATTTACACGTAATTAATCAAATATCGTATCTTCCTTATACGTGATTAACAACTTAAAAATAAAAAGAAGCGATCGGTTGTAGCTACCAATGATTGGAGTGAGTAGGGTATTATCACGAAATGTCCTATATCACTATGAGGTAATTAAGCTCCCGATTGCACGATGATAGTAGTCCGGCTAGGGTATTATCACGAAATGTCCTATTTGGGAATGAAGGCACAAGATAAAATGAAAAAGAAAAAGTTGAATCATAAGATCTCGGGAATTATTACAAGTTTAAGGAAACCGGACTTGTAATTTTCGATCGAAAGAGTAGTACTCCGATCAATCTTGATGAAGCAATGCTGTAAGTTTGATTTTCTACACACACTCACGCTTTTAGTTCTTAATCTTGAAAAAAAAAAAAAAAAAAGAGAAGAGAGAAAATCTGAAAAGAAGAGATGTTATTAATCGATGAATATTTTTTGATCAAGAATATGAAGATGTAGGTACGTACGACTTGCCTCTTTCTCTTTTGATTTCCCTTTTTTCCGATTAACCAACATCTTGAGCCTAAACTCTATAAGCCATTTTTGTCGACTACCTGACCGAAGTTTCCGATTCCAAAATTTCATAATAGTTGCGATTAAAAATAATTCTGATATTTTATTTATACTTATTAAGTGTTACATGTACAATTTCATCTAAATAATATTTAATGTTTAAGTTATTTTAGTTATATACTCTTTCTGTCTTCTTATAATTTTAAATTAGCATAAGTAATATATTTGACAATATAAATTACATTAAAAATTATAATATTATCTTTTATTACCGCTTATTTTTGCTCGAGGGACGATCAAAAGGTAAGTGGGGAGTAATTTGATGTATTACTTTTATATGATTAAAAATATGTGATTTTATTATGTTTTATCAACGAATTCTATATAAAATATATGAAATTATGATATAATTGGTATAAAATGTTAATCTTTATAATTTAGAGTAGTTAGTAGTAATAATAATAAAAAGTTGTAATTTTGTACCGATTTTAGTAAATCGGAGTGTCGTGTCAGATTTATGTGGGTATTTGTGATGTTTTATTGCAGATTTATAAACCGAGACCCCGAGAATCGACATATTGAAGTATAATCATATCTCGGAATGATTTAGAGAGTGCACGAGCTTAAATGGTCAATTGAATAGCTTAAGTGGAAAGTGGCCAACCAATCTGGTTAAGTAATAATAGAGAAATGTCTTCGACAAACGAATGGCTCATCAAAACGACATTTTCAGAAAAAGTGTTCTTCACGAAAGTTGTAGACTTTTCCGAAAGCTTTCCAATGCAATTTAAATTATGAAGATTGGAGGTCTACAACTTAAACAGTGATCAAGTGGCTAATCGATTTGGGTTAAGAAAAATCCCGTAAAAGCTTTGGAGGAACACGAGGTAATCAAGAAGGCGTTTTCTGGAGAAGAGTTCTTCATGAAAGTTGTAGAGTTTCTCGAGACCTTAATTTTGGCATTTCGTTTGCAATTTTTGGAGGTCCGAACTCGAGATATGAATTTTAGAAGTTTAATGATATAAATATCTCATACGCACATGCCGAGTGTATTCAGCATGGGAACATCATCATGATTCCGGACCGAGCCGGCCTACTACCGGACCGGTCCGGCCAAGGATCCAATTTCTATATAAGGGGCCTCATTTCAACAGACGCAGAGTGTACCAAAAAATATATATACAATCTCATATATATATATTCTCCCCTCTTCTCTCTTTTCTTTTCTTTTTTTTTATTTTGTAGTTTGTAAATAAGGCCTTACGCCGTAATAATGTAGTTTTAAGTATCGTTATAATGCTCGGGAAAGTCTCGGAAGTTCGGTGTTGTCGAAGTCGTTGTAATGTCCGGAAGAATACAACTCTGATTCAGCATTTGTAACCGGGTAACTTTTCTTAAGTATTTATGTTTGTTTTTATATTTTTCGTTGTTATAATGTTTTTAGGCTAAATATAATACTGGCCAAAACTATGTAATCGGTTTTATTTCGATCTTTTCGTTAAAGAAATGTTGTTAAGTTAAAATTATTAAAATTGAGTTAATTGAATCTTTTTCTATTTTAATCGTATTCGTATTGACATATTTAATCGATCTGAGGAATTCATAATCTAATTATGAATTGACGCCTCGTAGTTAGGATACGAGATAAAAGATAGAAAAACCGGAGGGTAAAATTGGCCGTGTGAATAACGTGATAACGGAATCCGATTTCCTACCCGGGGGTAGATTTGTTTTGGGAGAAATGAATTTTATTATAATTTGTACTCGAGATCGTAATAATGTTAAATCATCAGTTAATTGAAACTTAAACCGGAAAGTTGAATCGTCCGGCTTTGACAACCGGAGCCTTTTAAATAAAATTGACCGTTTGACGAACGGAATGACTCCTTTTTATCTAAAGGTAGATTTGTACTCGGGACCTGTTCAGAAAAACCGTAACAGTTGTGGACCTTGGACTGATGCAATGGACATATGACAATTTCATACGCTCGTGTGAGGAGGAATTGTTTACCTCAGGAGTGCACCGTTTCATTTACTCAATTGGACCTAAAATAAAAGGAGAGATCGAACACATTTCATTCAATCGAAAGATCGTATAAACCAATTATATAAGTTTTGGCCAGTTCTCTAAAATTATCTCGTTTAATATTTTGGTATCTATATATACTTATATCTATATATATAAATTGCGGTTTATGCGGATCTATATATATTTATGTATTTATATATATCATGTTAGTATAGTTTTTAATTTTCGTATTTATTTTATGTTAACTAGAATAGTAGTGATCGGTGTTATAAAATTGCGGTTTAGATCGAGTTAATAATGACTCTTTGGTGTTTAACCACACATAAAAGAAATTACCAAGTTCCCCGAGGATTCGACACTCGACTCACCATACTAGCACTACGGTTTGACCCGGTACACGCCGGTAAGGATCGTTTAACCTTGCCACATTTAGTGATTTCGGAACAATACTTTGCCACGCTTTTGGAACAATATACTGCTGATAAGGTTTCCACTATTTTGTAGCTCATCTAGAACCTGTGAAGGCTAGATGTAGTGATGTGTATGACAGTGCCCCTATTTACGTCTCGCGTACAGTCTCTTCATCGATAGCATGGGCGTTGGAGTATTGGCAGGTGATGGCTGTCTTACCATCGACAAGCATAGGTCCCTCCAATCCCGAGACTTAGAGCCCCCTCATTTGGCCTTTTGGAAATGTTACGCGGATGCTTCGGTTGCGGGTGGAGGTTTGGGGGTCGGCTTGATCTTTAAAGATAGCGTGGGAACTATTGCGGCCGGTTTTTCCTTTCATTTTGACCCGAGAGACAGAACGGAACTTCTGGAATTGCGGGCGATCATTTCGGCTATGGAGGAAGCTGTGCAATGGGTCTCACCTCGGTTATCTTTGAGAGTGACTGTCTCTCTTGTGTTCATGCGCTTTCACGTCCTTCGGAGGACTTATCGGATTTAGGTTGTCTAGTAACGGGCTGTTTAGCTTTATTGTCTTCTTTTCATGCGTGTCAGTTCTCTTTTGTCAAGTGCGCATGTAATGTACATGCGCATCTTCTAGCTAGGCATGGTGTAGCTTTGCTTGGTCGAGTGGCTTAGGGTAATGCCCCACCGAATAATATAATCTCTGTTTTGTTGGCAGATTTGCCTTAATAAAAGTGTTTGGTTCTTCAAAAATAAAACAATTTATACGAATAGTGATAAAGTATGAAATTGTAAAGTTAAAAGTTTTAATATTTCAGATTAACAATGTTATCAAATTGTTTTACTTTTCAGATTTCAGATACTTATTACATTCAGATTTCAGTATTCAGATTTTAGATTTCAGATTTCAATTTTAACAAACGGCCCCTAAGATAGGCAGATATGTTGGGAAAAAAAAATAGTACTTAGGATAATGACGGATGATGAATAACTCTAAGGCACGTAAAAAGCATTGTTTTTTAAAAGATATTGCATCCCATACGATTATTCACTTAGGGATGAAACAAAAATCTCTCTCAGGATACAATGGAGGGTGTTTGATTCAAACAGTGACTTGTTTGAATCAAACCCGAGGACTCTCACAATTTTCTGATGATGCTGTAAGTTAGAATGAATTCGTTTACATGCCAATGCCTTTTATAGGCTGAAAATACCCTCATAAACTAATAGAGACACTCCTACACGAAAGATAAGGATTATCAATTTTCGCAGATTCATGTATACTTGCACAGACACATCAGTTCGAAAAATGGTGCATGAATCCGGAAAAAAAAAAGAAGAATGAAAATAACATTAATTCGTACGACAGCTCGTATGCAAACGATAATAAAACATTTATTTATGAAAAATTATCAACAAGATATATTTTATTTTTTACTTTTGTGAAAAAAACAAACTCCAAGTCCTTGATTACATCAAAATAGAATGGAGAATGATATGTGTATATTTAACGTAAAGTTTACACTACCATTTTGATTTGTGACTTGTGAGTGTATTTAAGTTTTTTTTAAATTTTTTTTTTTTTTTTTTTTTTAAGGCAGAAAGAATTTTATTAAGCCAAATTCATAATAGCGACGGAGATTACATGAATGGAAAATGCTCCCCAAATAATGTGACCAGTATGATCTAGCTCATGCCTAATCAATAAATGCGTCGAAAGATTGCCAGTACGCTTAAATCTAAAAAAAGAGGAAACAAAGAATGTCAAGAGCACAAGAAAGTCATGCGTTAAACAATTGAAGACAGACAAATCAAGCTGACGATCGTAGTAAGACTTGTTAAACACATGACATAGAGTCAATTTCGAAGACAACCGCAGAAAGGCCAATGAACGACGGTATATAATTAATTATATCTGTAAGACCCACTTGTAAACGCATTTTGCCGGAGCTGATCGTATTGGCTGATGGCTCTGCTGGGCGACGACGGCCGCGGTTATGAACTGGCTCGGATGATAGAGAGCTACGGGGTATGGCGGCCATGGCTCGGCGACTCTCTCTACTCAAACTTCATTCACTTTCTTTCTTCACCCTCCTCTTGGGACGCCTTTATGAGTACTGACTTCGGCAGCTCCGGTGCCGGCGTAATCACCGACTATTCCCGGATTCGGGCTCAGCTCCAACTTCAACTCAGAGTGCGCGCTCTTTTATTTGATAAAGCCTCTATTTCGCTCTACCTCCGACCCAACACAGTATCTTCTAACTCCATTTCCAAGCTCAACCCCAACTGTAAGGGCAATTGATTTCGATTGTTTCACCTTTTTTTTTTATAGCTCAGATTCCTCTATATCATTCGCTGATTCTGCCTCTACACCTTATAATTCCCTTTTTATTATGTTAAATAAAAAGATTTGCAGTTGTATGGAGATGACGTATACTTCACTTTGGAGGAAACAGCTCAAAGGCGGGATAGTGCTGGTGCTGGATCCAGTAGAGCTTCATCTAAGGTTGAACCTGATTATGCATTTTCGTTTCTTGCTAATTTGAAGTTTTGGTTTCAACTATTTGTCTTTGAGATTTATTTCTGGATGCTTTGAGAACATATTTTGTATATATTATCGTAAGAATGTGTTCACTATGCATTAGATGACTGCGTATAGCTTTTCATGTTTCTACCAATGTTGTAGCTTTTCATGTTTCTATCAGTATGTAGCTTTTCATGTTTCTATCACTGTGTTCCTTACCTGTGTGTCCCTTATTTTTTCAAAATATTGCATTCCCTGATTTATTTCATTGGTTTTGTTGCTGAGATTTTGTATTTCATTCTCGAGCACTGAATTTAGTAGTTATCAGCTATGTTATGCATACTGATCTGCACTTATGACTTTTCTGTTCTAGTCCAATGTTTTCGTTATTGCTTTATTCTTTCACATTTTATAGGTTCAGTCTAGATCATCTTTCAATGTTGGATCAAGATATACTGAATCTGATGTGTTGCCTCAAAAGTTTAAGTTTGATGAATTCCCAGAAACATGGTATGCCCAGTTCTTCGAGACATACAGGACAAGTAAATCCTATAGGTTATCATTTGGAGATCAGGAAACAGAGAAAAGAACGCCAGAGCAGATGTCCACGTATCTTGGGGTTGCAGAGAAACATAAAAGAAAACGAGCCGCTTTTAGAGAAGAGCAGGGAATTGGAGCTTTCAGTTCTACATTACCGAATGGTACAAACATGTTGTCTACCTCATTTATAAATGATAATCACTCCTCTGATGAAGATGTTCTCTTTTTCCCTGAAACCATGTTTTCCATGAACTCTGTTCCCGATGGTGCTGCCACGCACAGAAGTCGAGTGCAATACTGTGGAAAGGTGGCGTTCAATGGAGTTCTAGATAATTTGCCACAGGTTGTTACCAAGAGCCCTATAATGATTGAGAGGCTTGGTATCAAACCGGAATACCATGGCTTTAATCAAGTAGGAAATCAGTGTCCCGGAAGGAATGGATCTGAATTCACTAGGATATTTATTGGTGAAGAACAAGCATCAGCGTTGTCCCAAAAAGTGATAGCTCGTTATCTGTATAAGCTTGGGTTTGAAAGTTCGTCAGAAGTTCCTTTGCAAGTTTTGGCTCAGTTATTGAGTAGCCACATCTGCAAATTGGGTCGCACGTTGAAATTACTTGCTGATAGCTTTAGAAGACAATGCTCTTCCATGGAGTTGGTGAAAATGTTCCTTCACACGGCTGGTTACAGGTAAATGACAACTTCTTGAATTAAACATTACTGTTTCGGTCATAGGGATTACAAACGAGATCCTTACCCCTATAGTAGTCAGGCACCTTGTCATGTCTACTTGCAGGGTTATTAGCGAATGTTCAAATACTCCCTCCGTCCCATAATATAAGGCTTTTTAGCTTTAACACACAGTTTAAGATACATCATAAATGAATCACTTTATAACGTTTCAAGACAAAATGTTGCATTGTTTTTTATAATGCCTTATAATAATTGCATTGCTTAATGTAAAAGTGGAAACACAGTATTTAACATTGCATTGTTTTGTGAGAAAGACTTGTATTTTGGGACACCACACAAAAAAAAGAAGCTAGAATGCCTTATATTACAGAGACGGAGGGCCGGAGGGAGTATCAGCAAAGATAAATTTTAGGAATCTAATGTTTATATTCCAACTTCTAATACTTGGCCTATATCTTACTTGACCAGTAATCTTGGAGCCTTGGCTGAGCTTGTGAAGATGACCAGGGGTACTGTGCAGCACACTCAGCAAAACACACAATTAGGCCAATTACAGCTTCAGGTCCCTAGGCAGACTCAGCAGGTATACAACTCCATGCTTTCTGTAACGTGAAGTCAATTTATGGGAAATAGCAGAATCATCCATTGCTTTTCCTCTCTACTCTAATGGCCCTTGTGGAAGGAAGAGGGGGAAGGCATAGTAAAGGGGGTGGTGTGCGACATGTTTAGGATTGGGAGTTGGGGGCGTTGCACACCACATCACCTTGCTGAATCAGTCATAGATTTACGGTTGTACTTCCTTACTCAGAGCTGTTCTCAAGGCTTGTAGAGTTGGAGCATGATGGAGGGAGAAAATAGGAATTTTGCATGGCATACAAGTATATTCACCTTGAAATTATTTTATTTCGGGATTCTTAATATCAACAAGTTTGACAAATTAAAAGTCATGAATATGAGTCCAGTTTTGAATTTGCTTTGGTAGAACATCTTTCATTTCATGTGCTTGGGTTGGGTCCTATTGTAATTTGGGGTTGCTTGACAGAGGAATGAATACATTTGGTAATAATTGTGCAGATTCCAAGGCAAATGCTTCCTCAAATTCAACAGATGCTTAGCTCTCAAAATCTAACTGTTCAGCAGCAACAATTGCTGTGGGAGAGAGTGAGAAAACGCCAACAAGCAGCACCTCGACCGGGTATGAGTATGGACAAAGATCGACCTTTTGTGCAAGTTAAGGTTGAAAATCCATCTGATTTTCCTGTGGATAGCAACTTCAACTCAGTGAATTCAAGCCATCCACAGATGCAGCAATTTAGGCAGCAACAACAACAAGCTGCAATGTCACTTCATGCTCAAAGCAGCAATCATCAGTTTCGGCCCATGTCTTCTTTACCGGTTCCACAATCACCATCACCGTAAGAGATCTAAGTTTGTGGGCATGAAATTATGCTAGGGATTAGGATTTAGTGTAAGTAGGCCAAAAAAAAACACAGTGGTTAACTGTATTTGCTTTGATTGATATTTTTGATTGCAGGAGCATGGGATCTGTAAGGGCTCCTCCAGTTAAGGTTGAAGGGTTCCAAGACTTGATAGGAGGGGGGGATTCTAGTCTGAAGCACAACTCGGAGGAGAATAAGCTGACTTCACCTTCTAAATAATTTGGCTCATCAAAGATTCTGCCAACTCTCGAGGTGCTTTTTACGTATTATATCCTCTCAAAGTTGGGATCACTAAATATATATATGTTAGATGTTTTTTGGCTGTTCTTTTATACGTACAATTAATTATGCATCCATGCAACATAAGGCGTTGTTGATATTTATTAGAAGGCGGTTTTAGATATACCTTTAACACTGTATGGGCAATTATTATTATTCATATTATTATTAATATATAATAATAAATAACAAGGAGGAAGAACACATCAATGTATTGTTAAAGTAATAGGCCAAAGGCCGCAATGAGGATCGGAATATATTAAGCTGAATCCACTGGATAGCTCTTCTATCTCTGCTCCCAAGCAGGCTGATCAGAGAATGGTGCTTAATCCAGGTGAGGGAGGGCAGCTACTGCGTGAAGGTATGCAACGTTTAGCAAGTAGCATGGAACCCCATGTACCTCAATGAAGTTGATGGTATGGAATTTCCGTGGGGCTTCTTCCACGGCGTTTTTTCGGCATTTGAAAAAATATGATACGTTAGAGTAGCTTGAGGCTTAGAGGAACAATAAAGTGGCTTGTAGCTTTGTTGTTGTTTATCTTTGATTTCTTGTAATTGCTTTGACATTTTGGAATGAAATAATACAGATCGGTTTCTTTAAAAAAAAAAAATAAAAAAAAAAAAAAAGAGGCCAAAGGCCTACCTATAAAACAACAACAAAATGCATCGTTCACATCAGAGTATGCAATCACAACGCACCTTGTTTTTGTGTTTGTTTTGTTTTTGTCTTTGTTTGTTGGTTACAAACTTACAATAGAGGCCAAATGGTTAAAAACAGAAAAGGAAACGCATATTTCACATCAAAATAAGAAGCTTTCTTCAGCTTTATCAACGGTAGTCCAAGCATCAGTCCTTCTATGATTGAACTCCATTCCTAGGTTGCACGGACACGGATACGGGGACACGGAGATACGAGAGTTTTGAAAAAAAAAAAAAGGACACAGGTGCGGGGGTCAAAATGTAAATATTAAAAATATAGAACTAAAACATAAATATTAAAAATATAGGGACTGAATATAATTTATAAAAACTATAAGCACCAAATGAGGACCACTATAATTTTTTTCTTTGAATGGGACGTGATTTGGTCTAAATAAGGACCGCATGTGACTTCAATGGCCGAGCATAGATCTTTTTTTAATTGAAACTATGTCGTTTTTGGTAGAAAAGTGTCCAAAATCTAGTAAACGTGTCCATTTTTCACGGATACGTGTATCCAATTTTTTTGAAAATTCCGATTCTGCTCAATGGCGTGTCCGACATAATGGATGGCGTGTCGAATTTTTCGACAATTTGCACCGTGTTCTGGCGTGTCCGTATACGGTGCGTGTCCGACACACGCAAGTCCATCTCGGGAACGAACTTTTTCGAAAATTCCAATTGCGCGGACGACGGACGCACCGTGTTCGGCTAATTCTAAAATTTCTGGCGTGTCCGTATCCGTGTCCTCTATCAATATCTAAAATATATATATTTATTATGCGTGTCCGACACGCGACACGCCGGCTGTACGGAGTGTCCGTGCAAGTCCATCCACAGTGAGTCAGGAACCCACCTACTGACTCGTGACTCAGTATCTTCAACTGAGGTGCCCATGTATTCCACACCATCCCTCTCCCCCCTCTTCATTACTCTCTCCTCAAATCCTTCCATGATGATTGCTACACAGGAGGTTGACCTTCCTCATGTAGGTGGTTTCTCAACACCCAGAAGAATGGAACACCAGATGATTCCAACTCGAGTGCCAACTCAATGACTTGTTCTTCACTCAGTGCAACCTCACTCCCTAATGCAACGTAAACTACTGACCCTTTGTTTTGATTGTCTAGCCACTTCTTCGTTGTAATCCATGTCTGCGATGATTCATCGACCCTCTCCTCCAGCTCCAGGAGTGCCGGTGGCATCAATCCCAGCGGAATCACCTGCCGTTGATGAAGCTCAGCCAGTAGATTCAACCACTCCCCTTCAAACTCACGGAAGTGCCGGATAATGATGGCGTCACACCCCATTATAACCATCCCAGCTCGATATGTATCCGAAACTCCCGAAAAATTCGTCTTGTCGCTCTCCATGATCCAGCTGATCTCGTAAATCCGATACGCCACCTTATTATAAAAGGGTACCCACTTAGACGGAACAGTAAAATCTTCCAGCTTTGTCCTCGGATCAGTTCTGACCATAACATCAGTTGGCCCGAAGAAAGAAAAAAAAACCATGCGTTGAAAATACAGAAAAAAAAAACATGGGTTATCCACAACTTAGCTGCAGCTTGGGGAAGCCAGTGATCGAGGAGCAAAATCACAAATAATCAAGTCGACAGCAGGGGCTGAGTTCTCCAAGAAATGAGTCAACCCAGGCTCGAGGCCGTCGTATGCTTTCTTGAGATAAGGAATATCATCCGGACTATCACTATAAGAAGTTGAAATACATAGATAAAACTATGGAAGAAGCTGTGTTTACCTTTCTTGCCAACAAGTTACAGAAAGATGATTACAAGGCAGAAAGAAGAAGAATAACCAAGTTTTCTACCAAAGACAAGAATGAAGAAATGAAAGTTTGATATAAAAGAATTTGAGATATTATGAGAACAATAATGAACTACCCAAGCTTATACAATGGAGAAGATGGAAGGAGACAAGCCAAGATTACAACAAGCATTTTGCAGCTGAAAACAGAAGCAAAATTGAAGAATATCAAATTTATGACAGTGACTTCAAACTAGCAAAGCGTTTAGAATTAACAGCAAAGAAGAAGTCAGCTCAGCTAGATTAGAAGTTTTTATATTTGCAGAAAACTGATCGGCCTTTTCTAAGTGTCCAATCTTACCGGCGATGTACAGGGTTTGTAGCTTTAGAATTGATGAGTCAAGGTCGTATCCCACAAGGGAATACGGTCAAGCACCAAAGTCGGTCTCGTCCCTAGTTTAGGTCAACACAATAATTGAATGTGGTGACTTGTCAGATCACCGGTTCTACAAACTAAATATACACAAAAGAAGATTTAAAACTATATAAAATAGATAGCCGAGCTGATCCAATCTAATACTCACAAACCCTAGCTAAGTCCCGAGGTATTCTTGATTCACCTAAACGTTCTTGATGTTACAAAGGGTGTCGTTTCCTGGCTCTGAGAATAGACATTATTTCAATAATCTATCATCCTATGTCAGGTTCAACAGTCCGCTCAACGGATTTAACTGACCTCACACGGTCTATGATTCATGAAACGCTCGACAAGTCGATACAAAACCTCACAACGAAACCGAGTCTGAACAACTCAGTCGGTTTTACAGTGATCCTAGAACCCCGGCTTCCGTATCCTCTCGCAAAATACATCTATAAAGATGATACGTATGATACGATTATCGAGTAGCTAATTCAACAAACGTGATAAGAATAAATTCTAGAACTACGGTAACATTGAGAATCAACAATCAAACATCAAGAACACCATATGAACAAGCTTGGGTTCGATTTCAACGATTATCACATAACTCGACTATCGGGAAATTAGCTACTCATTCTATCAACAAAAACAACAAGAAATCAACAATAATAGTTAACAAAAATAAAGATCGAATGCAAGAACAAGAAATGAAAATGAAATACCAAATATATTAGGCCATAGAAAATCGATCCACCGAACGAAATCCCGTCAATAACGCGTCAAGCTATCTTCGAGAATCAACGGATTACAACAATCTAAGCCTAATCTAAGCTAAACTATGTACATAATCGATCTAAGCTAAGAAAAACGATGAAAAACTGAAGAAAAACGAGTTGGGAAGAAGGTGGTGTGGATCTAGATCCAAAATGAGGGTATTTATAGTGTTTTATGAGTTCTGGACGCTAGGCGAGTGCCTAGGAAAGTGTAGGCACACGCCTAGGATTTTGAAATCACGTACCGAAACTTCTGGCCAAAATTCACTGCTGGGCGTGCGCCTAGCATTTCTCAGGCGCGCGCCTAGCTGATACACCTTCAGAAAAACAGCCATAACTTTGTGTGTAGACCTCCAAATCGAGTGATTCAAAATCCGTTGGAAATCTAATGAATTGTATACAACTTTCATGAAGATGTCCAGCCCATAAAATGCATCTAAGGTAGATCAAAATGCAGATCAATGGAAGGTATGGTTGTAGTACAACCGCGTTTTGATCCGTTTGAACGTTTAAGCTTCGGGCACACGTTCCAATCCTCGTAACTCGCATTAAGGCCTTCTTGAACACCTAATACCTGTACAAGATCACAACAAATACCACACATGATCCCTACAGGACACTAGGGTGACCGAGAATGTATTAAAACACCGAAAAATAATGAGATTTCCGGACTTTTCGTCCTAGGTCTCGAAATGATAACCAATGTGTAAAATACATCAAAATATAATCAAATGTCTCCGGAAACATATAAAACGAGGTATAAACGGGGTATAATTACATAGTCAATGATAGCCAATTTGACTCTCATCAACTACCCCCTACTTAGCTTTTGCTCGCCCTCGAGCAAAGATGAGTGATTCAAAATTAAAGATGGAGTCAACATTGCAATCATACATCTAGTCTATAAGAATTGAAATGATAAAACACTAGTAATTGACACAAATGCATATGATTTAAGTTCTACCTTGCATTGAGAAAAGAATGTGTGTGTGTGAAAAGCTTCTTCAACATTTATCACCAATGACCGGTTTAGATTATAGACGTATAATGTACCGAGGCTACACCATTGGCTTATACGCCGTAAACATCTTCACTAATCGAGGTCAATCGAAGTCTAGTACGGTCGAACAGGACTTGAAGGGTTATATCGTTAAGCTAGGGTCGGGGCTAACGAAAGGATATTTACGATAAAAATAGAAAGAAGAAAGTGCAAAAGAGCTTTAACCGAGACATATACACAAAACTCGGTTATCACTTCACCTTCAATCTTGCCAAATATTTACATCTCCAGAGTCCAAACCCTAACCTCAACTTCATAATATACAATACTACACAACACTTTAGTCCACTTTTTGGACTTATAACAAACTATAAATATGTACATTTACCACTTATGTTCCTTTTCTTTTCTTTTCTTTTCTTTTTTTTTTTTATTTTTTTTCTTCTTCTTATATACATCAAAATTTCGAACAAAACCGAAACCGACACATTGTTACACTCCTCGTACCGAATAACTCATAAATTACGACTCCATACCATTACTTACGTCTCAACAATACCTCGCAACATCGTAAAAATGTGCGGAACGAACAAGCTCAATTGCAAGGTAGTCAAGGATATGTAGACCGAAATAATGTTAGGGACATCGATTTTCACGGGTTAGTAACACGAAAGGCTAGTTCGGGTGGCGGTCTAACCACCCTACAAAAGGCTTAGAGGGGTAACAGTGGATTAATCATTTAGGTTGGCCTTTGGCTCTGATCGGGTCAAAATAAATGCCAAAACCGTCATCCCGTACCTAACAACGACGACCTTTCCATTTCACCTCGAAGTTACTAATATAAGTTCTAGGTAACCGGGTCATTAATAACTACCATAATCGTTCACTAGTCAAGGTGATTCATGAAGTCGAAGCTAACGTGATAGGACTATTCCATTCTCAATACACGATCCCAACTCAAATGAAATGCATTCGTATAATCACTATATGTTCAATCAAAACAATATCAAAAGGCTCAATGTATTAAAACCAATGTCAAAGGCATCAAAATTTCTAAAAAAACGACCCATTTTACACTAAAGGAATAACAATCACTAAGTATAACTCGTTCCACATGAAAACAAAACATCGAAGCTAAACCGACTACCCCCTACTTTAAAATGAAACACGAATGATAAGGGTAGAAAAGTTAGCTTACAACCGGAAAAATACGCGAGTACGATCATGTGGCATCCATAAAATGAACTCCCAGGGTACCTGTACTTATAAAATATACACAACCAACACCAAAGGTGTACAAGTATGGAGTATAACACAATGAAACTACCCGGATTACCACAACTCATCAAAACCAAAAACACCACACTAACCCCCCAAAACACACTTCCTCGGGTTATATTACAACAAAACTTACCCAAAGTATCAAAATAGAAACTAAAGAAACACAGTGAAACACGAAGGGAAAGAAAAGCATTAAAAACACATTCTGAGTTTAGAGTCCTCAGCTCGACTTTCTACCCCCAACTATGTCAAGGATAGCTATACCAAATGAGAGCAAACTGTTGCTTCTCCCTAATCGTAAGAATTTAGCACCACTTGAAAATAAAACAATAGAACTATGGGGCTCAATCCCCACCACCACGATTTGTTAGATGAGTTCGTTGCACGAACAACGAACTCACTTTCCCCGAACTATGACATATACCAACCAACAACGACTCTAGCTCCAAGTAGTAACAAATAGGCTCAACATCAACAACAAACTCAATAGGGTGCACCCCCGTAGGTATAACAGTTATGCTAGACGAAAAAGGAATAGATGATTCAATAATAACAGGATTCATACCCTCTTCATAGCATTCCTCAGGGGTGACTTCAAGAAAAGTCTCACGTTCTCTCCTCTCAAACTCCTCAAACAGTTGTTGCACTTTAAGCTCCAGGTTCCGTATGGCTGTTTGCGTCGTTGCCATGTCATTTCGAAACTCTTGGTGGTGCTCTTGGACCACTTTACTCAACTCTTCAAGTGCCAACTGTTCCTCCATTGAGGTCTCTAATTCCGGAGGTGGAGGAGTATCGAGTTGTTGATCAAAGTAACTCGGGGCATTATCCCACTCATTTCCATAAGATGTGGCGTATGGGTTGAAACCGGTAAAATGGTTGTGTTTGGTAACCCATAGCACCGTAGTTGTAATATCCGAATGGGTAAGGATATGAGCCGTAATTGTAGTATGGATCCATTATCTGCAAAACAGGGAAACAACACGAACACAATCACGGTATCTAGTCACTACCACTACCGAAGTAAATGGTGTGACACCACAACAAAAACAAATAAAACAAACTATACATAAAAAAATCAATAAAAAAAACGACCTAATCCTAAGAACTTAACTAACTTACAAGATATCAACCCGATTCCCTGGCAACGGCGCCAGAAAACTTGTTCGGCCTTTTCTAAGTGTCCAATCTCACCGTCAGTGTACCGGGTCAACTGTAGCCTAGAATTGGTGAGTCAAGGTCGTATCCCACAGGGAATCTGGTCGAGTACCAAAGTCGGTCTCGTCCCTAGTTCAGGTCAACACAATAATTGAACGTGGTGACTTGTCAGATCACCGGTTCTACAAACTAAATATACACAAAAGAAGATTTAAAACTATATAAAATAGATAGCCGAGCTATGATCCAATCTAATACTCACAAACCCTAGCTAAGTCCCGAGGTATTCTTGATTCACCTAAACGTTCTCGATGTCACAAAGGGTGTCGTTTCCTGGCTGTGAAAATAGACATTATTTCAATAATCTACCCTCCTATGTCAAGTTCAACAGTCCGCTCAATGGATTTAACTGACCTCACACGGTCTACGATTCATGAAACGCTCGACAAGTCGATATAAAACCTCACAACGAAACCGAGTCTGAACAACTCAGTCGGTTTTACAGTGATCCTAGAACCCCGGCTCCCGTATCCTCTCGCAAAATACATCTATAAAGACGATACGTGTGATACGATTATCGATTAGCTAATTCAACAACGTGATAAGAATAAGTTCTAGAACTACGGTAACATCGAGAATCAACAATCAAACATCAAGAACACCACATGAACAAGCTTGGGTTCGATTTCAACGATTATCACATAACTCGACTATCGGGAAATTAGCTACTCATTCTATCAACAAAAACAAAAAGAAATCAACAATAATAGTTAACAAAAATAAAGATCGAAAGCAAGAACAAGAAATGAAAACGAAATACCAAATATATTAGGCCGTAGAAAATCGATCCACCGAACGAAATCCCGTCAATAACGCATCAAGCTATCTTCGAGAATCAACGGATTACAAAAATCTAAGCCTAATCTAAGCTAAACTATGTACATAATCGATCTAAGCTAAGAAAAACGATGAAAAACTGAAGAAAAACGAGTTGGGAAGAATGTGGTGTGGACCGAGATCCAAAATGGGGGTATTTATAGTGTTTTATGAGTTCTGGACACTAGGCGTGCGCCTAGGAAAGTGTAGGCGCACTCCTAGGATGTTGAAATCACGTACCGAAACTTCGGCCAAAATTCACGCTAGGCGTGCGCCTAGAATTTCTAAAACGAGAATGTATTGTAAAAATCTTTTGTAATTAGTTGAGTATTTGAATGAATGAAAATTCAGTTTTTGTTTGTTTGTTTTGTATTCTATATTTAATCTTTTCTTTTAAGGAGGGTTTTGGCATCATCAAAAAATGGGAAATCGTTAGATATAAAATTGTGTTTTGATGATGATTCATCACTTGTTTATTTGTTTGCTTGTTCTTATCCCATTGGTGAAGTGCTGGAACTGGCTGTAATAGTAAAAAGGTAAAAGAAGTCTAGAAATATATTGTATAGGATTTATTAGAGTCTGATTATTGTATAAGTTAAATCGGACAAGAATTGTAATAGAAATGTTATAGGTTTTAGTGAAGTCTAGGGCTCTTGCTGAAATCTAATCGAGATGGTCTTGCTGAGGGATCAAACTCAACTGACCAAATTCAGTTTTGAAAACTCAAGGCTGAGGGTTCAAACTCAGTTGTGAAGGCTAATAGGACAAACTCAGTTTTGAAGATTGAAGGCTAGGGGATCAAACTCAGTTGTGAAGGCTAATGGGACAAACTCAGTTGTGAAGATTGAAGGCTAGGTGATCAAACTCAGTTTATGAAGACTAAGCCGAGACTGTAAAGTTAGAATTCAGGTAAGTCTGTAATGACCTGAACTGACTTTATTGTTGGACTTATTTCTATGTTTTGATGATGAGTGCCAGACTAGCTGTTATAGTGCAAAGGCAAAAATATGTCTAGATCAAATGTATAGGTTTATTAGAGTTTGATTTATCAATAGGTTTGATCAAACAAACATCGTAATGGTCCGTCGATTCATATCAGCAGACTGGTCAATATCATTAGGGTAGTTAGGTCAGTAGACTTTTCGGAACCCGCCGAAGCGAAGGCCGAGGGCTCAAACTCGATTCTGAAGGCTAAGGGATCAAACTTAGTAATTTAAGACAAGGATATGGAATCAGAATTTAGGCAAGTCTGTGATGACCTAAACTGATTACATATACCTTGTGTACAAGGTCTAAGTTCCATAAGTTGGATGATGTTTGGAACTTGGTTATATTTTAAAAAAGTGTAATCTAACTTCACAACTAAAAGTTAGATAAAAGAAATCAGCTGCATTGTATTTTACACAGCAAATTGCGTTTAACGGATCGATAGGTATCTCGACAGACTGATGAACCTGCTGATAATATACCTCGATTAATTCAAAGATTACCTGGATAAGGACAGCCAACTACCTCTGATTTATCAAACAAATCAAGGGCTAAGATTAAACAGACGTTGGGATGATTCAGATTATTATCCAATAGATACAAGTCAAAGGGTGGACAGACTGCATTGTCAAAAAGGAATTCTGACAGTGTCAGTCCTATGAATAGTGACAAAGAGCAAATCAGATAGGACAAAAACAAGGAACGGTTACATTTGAATTTCAAATACAAGTCGCATGTTCTCCTACCTATAAATAGAGGACTTTCAACTCAGAAACAAGAAGATGAAAATTGATAAACTTTGAAGAGATATTTTACTGAGCTGAAAAACAACCTGCTGAACTTACTGAACTTAAAGCTAATGATCCAGAGAAATTCTTCAAGTGTATTCTGCTTTCAAGCCATATCAAGTATATACACTTGAAGCGCAAGCCGCCGATTATATCATCCTAATCAAGTGCGCTACGACCGAATCATTTATTTGATTCAATCTTTATTTTATAAAGAACCGCCGAAGACGAGTGAAGCACGGTTGTGTGAAAGATCGTTGTTTGTGGTGGAGTGGTGAAGAGGCAATCCTACCCTTCAAGGACCGAGTGGAAGACTCGGGAGCGACAATCCTACTGTTCCCGAGATTTCGGTTTGTGAAGCCATAGTTATTGGTGAAGGACAAGCAACTTAGGAATCTTTGTAACAACCTACATCAAAGATCTCTAGTGAATTTCCTCCAACATCACGGGAGAAGAGTGGACGATAGGATTACACCACCCGGAACCACTATAAAATCGCCTACTTACTTTCGCATTTATATTCGCACTTAGTTTATTTCACACATCAACCTATTGAATCTAGCAAGCGAAATCACACACATACACTACTGAGTATCTAATACTTAGTATCATCTTTTAACAACAAGTATAAAGGCTTAATTTTGATATAATTCCGTTGCACAAATTCAGCAAACTCAACTATCAGTAGACTACGTTTATCGCAGGCTGCGAGGTATCGACAGACTACCGAAGTTTCGACGAGACCGCCGAAGTTGCGAGAATTTGTTAACTCCAAAGTTTTAAGTGTTAAGTTTATTCACCCCCATCTAAACTTAACCAAAGCCTTTTCAAGGGACCAACAATTGGTATCGGAGCGATTACTTCTATTACGAAGAAATCCTACTTGTTGTGCTTGTGAAAATTCTTTGTAAACTTTTTCAAATCAACGATTTTCAAAGTCTTGCATCATGGATAACACTCAGTATGCTAGAACTATGCTGATGTGTTCTCTAGACAGATTTGATGAATATAAACGTCGTATGCAGGCTTACCTTGCTGCAATTCATGATGAGATGATGGATGTACTAACAGATGGACCACTGGAGATTACCAAGGCAGTAACAGTGGGTGATACAACTGAGTACATTCCTAAACCAAAAAGAGAATGGAATGCAGAAGACAAAAAAAGAGCAAACCTCAACAATATTGCTATTGATATCATTTACAGAACCTTGGATAGCAATATGTACATGAAGGTTAAAGATTGCAAAACTACAAAGGAACTTTGGGACAAGATACAGTTGATTTGTGAAGACACTGATGCAATAAAGAAGAACAAAATCGGTGTGGTCAAAAAGAGGTTTCAAAAGTTCAAGATGCTACCAAATGAAACCATTGAGCAAATTGAATCAAGATTTAATGCTATCCTGGATGAACTTACCCGCCGAGTGTAAGTTATTCAAAAGAAGAAATAAACACCAAAATCTTGGAAGCTTTACCGCAAAAGATGTTTGGAAAATGAAGGTGACCGCAATAGAAGAAATGAGAAAGTTGCATGAAGAAGACACCTTCAAGTTGTTTTCGATCTCAAGGCTTATGAATTTAGCAAAAAGCTTATACCCGAGGACCGAAAAGGAAGAGCCAAAGACCACGCATTGGGTCGCTTCACATCGGGAAGAAAATACGGTGGACAAGATGATCCGCCTTGGATGAGATGCGAGAACAGATTGCCCTCCCGAGCAAGAAAATCGGGATGATGAAAGAGGAAAGGCCCCGCAAGAAATTTCACAAAAAGGCCTACCGAAAGAAAGAAAGAAGAATCAAAGAAAGATAATGACTATACGTGTTTTCATTGCAAGAAACCAGGACACTTAAACCGATCGTCCCGAGTTAAAACAAAGTAAGGAACACGATTATCTTTGCTTCAAGCGCAAGAAGCCGGACACTTTAGACCGATTGTCCGGACCCTGCGAAGACCAAGAGTCAACAAAGAAGACATGGCAAGAAGGCTATGGTTTCGAAGATGAATCGGGGTATGAAGTGGAATACGAAAAGGAAATGAATCGGATGACACAACACCGGTTGCCGATATGGAAGATTATGCTTTGATGGCCAATATGGATGGCGAGGAGGTATACAATACCGTATCAATAAACACTCTATTTGGAAGTGATTGTGAATCAACTTGTGGTCAAATCCTAGAAATTCTGACAATAATGAGACTTTGGATGCCATCCTTAATCAACTGAGGATAATAAAATCTGGTTATGAGATTGTGAAGGCTGAAAAAGAAGCTCTTGAATTAGAAGTTGGAAGATTGAAAGCTGAAATAAGAGTTCTCAAAGGTAAGGAAAAAGATGTTGGACAGAATCAGTGTAAGTCTGTTGATCATCCAGCAGCCCCTGAATCTGCTGACCCATCTTGCTCCTCTACTGCATACAAATTTGGAAAGCCTTATGGTGATAAAACAGGGCTTGGATTTGGAACTCAACAATCCAAAAAGAGTGGATCCAGTAAGGTTACTAAACCTAGTACCAGAATTGGTCTCAAGTTTATACCAGCACAAGATCCAACTCCAAGTAAGGTTGCTGAGGCTGTAAAACCTACTGAGGATACTTCAAGGAAGCAAAATCGAAGTCAAAAAGTCAACGACTCCTAACAAGAAGAACAAATCCAAAAATAGGACCGCTTGGACCTTCTAGACCTACCGATAGTAGACACGCTACCAAGTCTATTTGGACCACAAAAAGGTAAAGGTCAGAAATATTCCAAGGATAAGAATCCTAAACCCAAAAATGTTAATCATTCAAGGGATACTTATCTCAGGGGGAAAGGTAGACTGTTCCCTACTGATGATGATTGGAATATTCCTGTACTTGCTGATAGAAACAACCAGTATAACCATATTGTTAGGGTAAAACCTAAGCAATGGAATCAGCAAAGGACTCAGCAGAGGACTTATAAAAGGCCTCGGCGGGGACCTCGGCGGACTCCATACTACGGGTACGTTCCTAACGGACGACAGCAAACAAATAGTTATGCGATGCTTCTAACAACAAGAGTCACTTCAAACAGCATTATAAATCAAAAGGCCAGAAAACATATGTGAATCCCACACAACCAACTGTTAGGACTTATGGATGTGTGGAATACATGTATGAACCAAAGTATGACACTTTTAGGAGAAGACCTTATGGAAACTAACCAAAAGTCATGCTTACTACTGACCAATATGGACCCAAACAGGTTTGGGTACCTAAAATGTATTAACTTTGTTTTGTAGGGTGTTTGGTACTTTGACAGTGGATGTTCCAGACATATGACAAAGAATAAGCAATGTTTATCAAACTTTGTGGCAAAAGATGGTCCAAGAGTGAATTTTGGCAACAAGAATACACCTGGATACACAAGAGGATATGGCACACTTGTGAGAAATGGACTTACAATCAAGAATGTTGCATATGTGGAAGGACTGGACTACAACTTGATGAGCCTTTGGACAATTTCGTGATATGGGATACAAGGTCACTTTTGACAAAAACAATTGTATTGTCATTAGTGAAAGAGGTGATCAAGTTGTACTTGTTGGTAGAAGACAACAAAACATGTATGTTGTGGATTGGTCTACTGAGTTCCGAAACTCGCTCGATTGTGCATACCAAATCCGAACTCAATTGGTTATGGCACAAGAAGTTGAATCATTTGAACTTTGATGACATCAATCGGTTGGTGAAGAAGAAGCTGGTGATTGGTTTACACGAGATCACATTCAAAAAGGATGCTATATGTGATGCATGTCGGCGGGGTAAACAGATAAAGTCAAGCTTCAAGTCAAAAACCAAACAATCAACTAATAGAGTGTTGGAGTTAATGCATATGGATCTATTTGGACCAATTACTCCAACAAGTGTAACAGAAAGAAATACACTTTAGTGGTTGTGGATGATTATTCAAGGATACACTTGGGTGGTCTTTATGAACAAGAAAAGCGAAACACTCAAAAGCATGGCTAATCTCTTAAAGAGATTACAAAATGAGAAAAGTTTAACAAGAATAAAAATAAGATCGGATCGAGTACCGAATTTCTCAACAAAGTTATAAGAGAATACGTGAACGAATGGTGTACTACATCAACTTGTCGTCTGTTGGTACACCTCAAAGCAAAATGGGGTTCTTTGAAAGAAGAAAAATGACTTTAAAGGAAGCAGGAAGGACAATGATATGTGAAGCATTGCTACCAGAAAGATATTGGGCTGAAGCAGTTAATACATCATGCTATACACAAAACAGAACATCAGTGAACAAGAAGCTGCTGAAGACACCTTATGAGATTTGGAATGGAAGGAAACCAAATATATCCTATTTCCATCCATTTGGAAGCAAGTGTTTTATCCTAAATCACAAGTTTCATTTGAAGACTTTCCAACCAAAGTCAGATGAAGGGATTTTCTTGGGATATTCTTCAGTCAGCAAGGCATTCAGGGTACTGAACAAGAGGTCACTGAAACATGAAGAAACAATCCATGTTGTGTTTGATGAACCAAAGTTCACTGGTATGGAAGATGAAGATTGTGAACCTGCTGAGAATCAACAAGTCACTGATCCAGATTGTGTTGATGTTTTGGAAAGATTCAATGACTTAAAAGTTTCTGATACTGCCCCTGCTGAACACCCGTGCTGGTGACATTACTGATGCAACAACTGAAGCAATTCAAGGATCTGCTGAACCCCATGTTGTTGAAGAAGCTACAACAGACCCTACTGAAGATGAGGTTCCTGATAATCAAACCAACCAGAATCCACAATGATTAAGGAATCACCCTACTGAACAAGTTATTGGCAATGTACAACAAGGTGTAAGGACCAGAAGACAAATTGGAAACTATGTTTACTTGTTTTCTATCTCAAATGGAACCAAAAGTTGTTGAAGAAGCAATTTCAGATCCAGATTGGATAATTGCTATGCAAGAAAAATTGAATGAATTTGAAAGAAATCAAGTTTGGACACTAGTTGAAAGGCCAAGTCATGCAAATATCATTGGTACTAAGTGGGTATACGAGAAATAAACTTGATGAATGCGGTACCATTGTAAGGAATAAGGCCGACTAGTTGCAAAAGGCTATTCTCAAGCGAAGGAATAGATTTTGATGAAACTTATGCACCCGTTGCAAGATTGGAAGCTATCGATTATTCTTGGCACATGCGCATATAAAAACTTCAAGGTATATCAAATGGATGTCAAAAGTGCATTTTTGAATGGCATTCTAGAGGAGGAAGTGTATGTTCAGCAACCTCCTGGATTTGAAGTTAAAGATCAAGAAGATAAAGTGTATAGACTCAACAAAGCACTTTATGGATTGAAACAAGCACCAAGAGCATGGTATGAGACTCTATCTCAATTCTTGGTGGACAATGGTTTTACAAAAGGCACCATTGACAAGACACTTTTCAGAATCAGTGAAGGGAATAGCACCCTGCTAGTACAGATTTATGTGGATGACATAATATTTGGTTCTGAAAATGATTTACTTTGTGAAAAGTTTGCAAATCTAATGAAGAGTAAATTCCAAATGAGTATGATGGGAGAATTGAACTACTTCTTGGGATTGCAAGTCAAACAGTTGAAAGATGGAATCTTCATTCATCAAACCAAGTATACCAAGGAGTTGCTGAAGAAGTTTGGTATGGAAAACAGCACCAAGATATCAACTCCAATGAGTACAAACATCAGATTGGATGAAGATAAAGAAGGCAAAGATGTTGATCAGACATTATACAGAAGGATGATAGGCAGTCTGCTGTACCTTACTACTAGCAGACCGATATATCCTTTGCTGTAGGTGTTTGTGAAAGATTTCAATCTAAACCTAAAGAAAGTCATTTAGGTGCATTCAAGAGAGTTCTCAAGTACCTAAAGGAGACTTTGGGAGTAGGGATATGGTATTCCAAGGATGGAAGCTTCAAAGTTATATCCTACTCAGATTCTGATTATGCTGGATGTAAGATTGATAGAAAAAGCACTACAGAACTTGTCGATTAATGGGAAGTAGATCGCTCTCCCGGTTTAGCAAGAAAGAATTCAATATCAACTTCTATCGCCGAAGCCGAATACATTAATTTGGAAGTTCTTTGTGCACAAGTACTATGGCTAAGACAACGAGTTAAGGGATTATGGAATTGAAGAAAAGGAAATTCCAATTATGTGTGACAACACAAGTGCAATTGCAATCACGAGAAAATCTGTTTTGCACTCAACCAAGCACATTGATGTGAGACATCATTTTATAAGAGATCATGTTGAAAAGAAAGATGTGGTGGTTCTATACATCCCTACCGAAAATCAACTTGCCGACATCTTCACAAAACCACTTGATAGTGAAAGATTTGCCAATCTAAGGACCGAACTTGGAATTATCAAAGTTGACTCGATATTCAAGAATGTATTGGAATTCACCAAGGGGATTAGTCTTTGCTATGTTGGGTGAGCTCACTTAGCGATTAGTCATTGGTATCAACAATTCCATGTACTTATGTTTGGACAATTGAGCAAATGAGGTTGCCAAGGAGATTGGTCTTTGTCATGTTGGGTGAGCTCACTTGATAGATCAGTCATTGGTATTAAACTTCATCTTGTATTATCAATTGAACAAAACAAGAAGAAACCAAGGATCAGCAGAGTCACTTTGTCAGCAGGCTGCTGAAGCACCCTTATCAGCAGACTGCTGAGCCTACCCTGCTGAGGACAACCCTGCTGAATGGAATGTTACACAGTCAAACTTTATTAAAGTCAAAAAGCAGTTTGGCGGGATATTTATCCCATCCTTTATTACCATAGTTAACACGATCCAACGGTTACAAAGCGTTATGGAGGAGTTATGGAACACGTGTCAAGACAGAATTCACTCAGATTAATCGTGGTTGACATGGATGTACGTGCACTAACAGTTACAACTACTCACTGTCTATTTATACAGACCTACACTCAGCAGATTCTCTCTACTTGCAAAATCTGCTATATCTCTGTTTTTACACTGTGTGAACACATATTTACAATCTATCTTCTTCATCTCATTTTTCTCATAACAATGGCGGAAAGGATTGATGTTCAGATTGAATCAAGCCAAAGTGTTAGAGGCTTCGTTGTTGATGCAAACAAAACAGATTTGGCCATCAACATTGGTAGAAGAATAAGGAGGTTTGCAGGATTGGAAAACATACTCAATATAAGATTGGAAACAATATCATACACAAATGTTATTGATTTCTGGAAAAACATGGTTGTGGAAGAAGGAACTGAGGCATTCAGAACAACTATGAATGCGAGGAGATTGAAGTTTCCCTAGCCTACTGCGAGGGAAGTTTTTGGTTTTGAAGAAGTGGCGGATGCACCAACAAATCCCGAAGCAATGGGACTATCCAAGATGGATTTTGTTGACAAAATCAAAACAAATGCAGCCACCAAATCCATTCCGGGCATCAATTGCGGACATATTGGGAATGAGTACGATCGCCGAGCAAACTCATTGCAAAGAACATACTTGAATTTGGTTGGAAGTATAGACACTCTATCAGGACCCAAGATAGAGGTTATGATGATCATTTGCAGAAGCATGAAGTTTGATTGGGCTGGATACTTCATTCATTACATGAAGAAAGTAGCCAAGGAAGAAAAAGATGGAAAAAGGAAATCCAAGGCCTTGCCCTTAGGATTAATGGTTCAGACCCTGTTGAATCACTTGAAGATTCCTGATATTGAACCTGAGAAGATTAATCAATCCTAGATACAAGAAGGAAATTGATTATGCTATTCCTGGTCTAGATGATGATGAAGATGTTGCTGACCCTGCTGCTGATAATGATAGTGATGGAGATGATGGTGATGCCGGTGGTGAGCAGGTCAAGCAAACTGTGAAGAAATCTGTCAAACCTGCTGCACCAAAGAAAACTTCTGAGAAAAGAAAGGGTGCAGATACAAGGAAGATTTCGGAGGTATTGAAACCTAAAAGAACAAAGAAGCAAACAACACAGACTGTTGTGTCTGCTGAGGGTCCAGCTAAAGAAGAGGTTACTGACCCTGCTGTAGCTGCCAGAAAAACTGTTGTTGAAATTCTGAGGGAACAACAGAAGGAAGCTAGTAGAAAGAGAAAGTCTACTAGAACTGATGATGATGAACCCCTCTCCAAGCTGATGAAGGAGATTGCCACAAAGAAAAAGTATGGCAAAGGAAAGGAATTGAAAATCCTGGAAGAACAAAGAATCCAAGAATAAGCATCAGTAGAAGAGGAAGAAAAGGCTATTGAGGCTGAGCCCTTAACTATCATCAAGCCTGTGGAAATTACTGACTCCTCACCAGAAGAGGTTGTTAAGTCTACCGAAGCCGCACGGAGTTGTTGTTGAGCAATGTTGGAGATATACGACAGTCTACCGACCCCGAGCCCGCCGTAGTATCTATCGAAGATCCACAACAAACCACCGAACCCGAACCGCCGTGGTAGTTGAAGAATTGGTTGAAGACCCTGCAAGTGTTGCAAGAACTCAGGGGGAAGAGCAGTCTGCTGCTAACCCTGCTGATGAGCATGTAAGTCAGGGGGAACCAAGTGTTGTACAGATGGAAGTAGTAGGTACAAATATACCGCCTCAGCAACCTACTGACTTTGAAGCATCTGTTGAAGAAACAATGAATTTACTTGTGGGAGCTTTTGAAGGTCATCAAGCTACTGAACCTGCCACTAGAAAGCCATCTATGTCATATGAGAAGGCATCTAAGAAGGACAAAGTAGATCCTAACTTCAAAAAGGTGCAAAACTACTTTCGGTGGAAGTTTGGATTCTACAAGAAACGAAACCACCTCGATCCAATGAGTGGATTTGAAGAATGGGCATTTGAGCGTATTTGGGTGTGGACGACTGTTGGATTTGTTAGACACTAGCATGCCGCAATCTAGGGCCGATGGATCTTTTGGATGAAGGAAAGAAAAGTGGAGGAATTATGTTCGAGAGATCCAAAGTACACACCGGACATGTGATTCATCGATTCGATGATGATTCCCCCATGTTCCCGGGGAGACCGGTGGAGTGGCTAGAGAAACAACAATTGAAGCTACCGGTCAAGGAGCCATTGATGGCATAGAAGCCGAACCCACCGAGATCGGTAAGTCCGCCGAGGGCCGACGACCGGGAGAGATGGATGAGGATCTCGCGGGATCTCACCATGGATGATCCGGAGGCATTGATCAATGAAGGAATCAATTTAAGTGCTGGTAGGCTAGCTGATGAATCATTTACATTCCATGTTGTAGAGCCTACTGCACAAACTGAAGCTGAACAAAGTGCTGATTTGGATGAAGAGAAGGTTACTGATTATATTGAGCCAAGTGCTAGTTCAGAGGACTCCTGTCAATATCAAGATGGATTTGACACTGAGGATACTTTATCCAAAACTGCCATTATTTTAACAAAAATTGGTCATGCTGAAGGATTCCAAGTGGATAATGAGGCTATATTCAATCCACAAAGAGTTGAAGAGGAGGTACAGGTTGCTGAGTTACAAACAGCACCTGGACACAAGGTTGGAACATGAGGTACAGGCTGCTGAGTTACAAACAGCACCTGGACAAAGGTTGGAACCAATTTTGGGTTTGGAGGAAACCCCTGCTGTTCAAGAGGCTGCTGTAGTGGAGCCTACTGAAGTCAAGACCACTAAAGGGAAAGATGGTCAGCAGACTGCTTTTAATGAGGATGAGCAGATGCTGGACTATGACTTTAGTGATGAGGAGTTCCAAATGCCTGAAGAAGAAAATGTTGATGTTGATCCCCCAAGCATTTGTTCCTATTTTTGAAGAACCACTCTTGATCCTATCTTGGAAGAATATCAAGGACCTAACCCCTATTTGGACTAGATAGGAGTTGGGCACCGGTAATCGACGACGAGAGGAAAACTTACAATGTAGAAGAGCCTGCTGATGGAGCTGCTGGAGAAATGGCTGGTGGAGTACCAGCACATGTCCTGGAAGAGTTGAGGATTGTCAGAAATGATATTGCAAATCTAAGAACTCAACTGGACAGGCAAGAGCAGAGATTTGATGATTTGATTAATTTGGTGGAAAACTAGAGGAGGACTACGCATCATGGTTTGCCTCCAACATTACCTCAAATCAATATGCTCTTCCCGAAGATCGATTGCTATGGAAGTGAAAGGTATCAAGCAAGGGAACTCACTAAAAGATAATTTTTTTTGAAAGAACATTTCATATCCATCCATCAAAAACTTGACAAGCTTGTATTCGAAATACCTAAACCTTGCGCTCGAGGTTCTTGGAACATCTCAACCCGGTTTGGATTGGATCCCAAGGTTATCGAGAGGATCAATCTATTGGAAGAAACTTTGCAATCCAGGATTACCTTGCGGTTGACACAAGAAGCGAGATTATGGAAGGGCAAGCGAATAATCGGTTATCTCACGGGAGAGTGTTCATGGCCTAATGTCCCGGTTTGTTGATGATGTCACTAAAGGGGAAGAGGGCCAAACAAAAAGAAGCAAAAGAGGTCGCAAGACTTTTTGCACAAAAGAGATGGATAGATGAAACCAATGCTTACAGTAACCCGCACACTGCGAGTTCAACTCACCGATGATCTCTTTAGGCAATACAAGAAAGAGTACTACAACAACAAGAGGAAACCTTATCAAGACAAGGGGTTTCATGAAGGGTTGAACTCTTTCTTGGGGTTGAAGTTTTGGGAGGCAAGGATTAAAGCCTTAAGGGCAAGCAACGAGAGGTGGCGAAGTGGAAGAGGTGGAAGAAGTGGCGAGAGGTGATAGGAACTTGCCTATCACAAAAGCAAAGGACTCAATTGATGAATTCAAGGAGCTGTACATGAAGTTTGGATTCGAGTGAATCAAATTAACCTTCTCTCGCTGAAGCATGGAAGTGGTGGAAAGAAGTCAATCCCTACATTGATTTTACACTGATTGAAAATGAATGGATGAGGGATATGATAGCAGAAATCAGAGCCTACCAAGAACAAGTAGAGAAGGCTAGACAAGAAAGAGAAAGAAGACAGTAGATCAGCACACTTATCATATTTTATCTTTGCTGCATCTAGACTGTAATAACTGTGAACAAATGTTTATAATGAGAATTGACTGAAATTTGTTCTGTTCTTGTTTTTATCTTTTTGCTTTGCGGTTAGGTGAGGGTAGTGGCATCATCACCAAAAAGGGGAAATTGTTGGACTTATTTCTATGTTTTGATGATGAGTGCCAGACTAGCTGTTATAGTGCAAAGGCAAAAAGATGTCTAGATCAAATGTATAGGTTTATTAGATTTGATTTATCAATAGGTTTGATCAAACAAGCACGTAATGGTCCGTCGATTCATATCGACGAGACCGGTCAATATCGGTAGGGTAGTTAGGTCGAGTAGACTTTTCCGGAACCAAATTTGAAGCGAAGGCCGAGGGCTCAAACTCGATTCTTGAAGGCTAAGGGATCAAACTTAGTAATTAAAGTCAAGGATATGGAATCGAATTTAGGCAAGTCCGTGATGACCTAAAGCGATTACATATACCTTGTGTACAAGGTCTAAGTTCCATAAGTTGAATGATGTTTGGAACTTGGTTATATTTTAAAAGGTGTAATCTAACTTCACAAATTAAAGTTAGATAAAAGAAATCACTGCATTGTATTTTATACATAGCAAATTGTAGTTCGACGGATCGATATGTATCTCGACGGACCGATGAACCCGTCGATAATATACCTCGAGTAATTCAAATTATAAAGATTACATGGATAAGGACACCAACTACCTCTCGATTTATCAAACAAATCAAAGGCCGAGATTAAAAGAACGTTGGGATGATTCAGATTATTATCCAATAGATACAAGTCAAAGGGTGGACGGTGATCGCATTGTCAAAATGGAATTCGACAAGTGTCGGTCCTATGAATAGTGACGAGAAAGCGAATCGGATGGGACAAAAACAAGGAACGGTTACATTTGAATTTCAAATACAAGTCACATGTTCTCTTACCTATAAATAGAGGACTTTCAACTCAGAAACGAGATGATGAAAATTGATAAACTTTGAAGAGATATTTTACTAAGCTGAAAAACACCCTGCTGAACTTACTGAACTTAAAGCTACCGATCCAGAGAAATTCTTCAAGTGTATTCTCGCATTCAAGACTATATCAAGTATACACACTTGAAGACTACAAGCCGCCGATTATATCATCATAATCAAGTCTTTCGCGCAACCGAATCATTTATTTGATTCAATCTTTATTTTATAAACAACCCGCTAAAGACAGTGAAGCACGGTTGTGTGAAAGACTCGTTGTTTGTGGTGGAGTGGTGAAGAGGCAATCCTACCCTTCAAGGACCGGTGGAAGACTCGGGAGCAAAGCAATCCTACTGTTCCCGTTTTCGGTTTGTGAAGCCATAGTTATTGGTGAAGGACAAGCAACTTAGGAATCTTTGTAACGCCTACATCAAAGATCTCTAGTGAATTTCCTCCAACATCACGGGGAGAAGAGTGGACCGACAGGATTACACCACCTAAAACCACTATAAAATCTATCTACTTACTTTCGCATTTATATTACGCACTTAGTTTATTTTACACATCAACCTACCGAATCTAGCAACCGAAATCACACACATACACTACCGAGAATCTAATACTTAGTATCATTTTTAACAACAAGTATAAAGGCTTAATTTTGATATAATTCCATTGCACAAATTCAAAGCAAACTCAACTATCGTAGACTATCGTTTATCGCAGAGCTGCGAGGTATCAACAGAGACTCGAAGTATCGCAGACCGCCGAAGTTGCGAGAATTTTTAACACCAAAGTTTTAAGTGTTAAGTTTATTCACCCCCCCCCCCTCTAAACTTAACCAAAGCCTTTTCGAGGGACCAACATTTATAAATCTTGTATTAAAGGTCTAAGATCCATAAAGACAATGAGATCGTAGTTATTTTATGTGATAAAATGGTGTACTCTGATCTCACAAAACATAAATCAGATGAATAGAAGCATCTTAGCTCAGACGAAGGACAAAAGCTGAGTTAATGCTAAAGCCCAGCTGACTACTGAGTAAACCAAATACCAGCATAGCTGAAGCACAAGTTAGATAATCAGTTCAACTAAGGATAATTGAAACGTTAAAATTCAAGAAATCTAATTGGTTGAAAGTCTGACATGTCTGAACGGACCCTGTGTTAGGAAATCTACGCGGGAACGCAGCGGAATTTAAAATTTATTTCTTATCGACCCAAGATCGACTTCGTTTAAGCAATAAACAAATAAGCTAAAGACGGTGGTTACCTTGCTTGATCTAAAAGATCGACGCTTTGACCGTCTAAAGAGAGTAGTTCTGCATAGAGCCGCCCAAGTGTTTGGCCTTACCGCTAGTCCGCACGAACAGCCCGCCGGAATCCCATCATGGATTGCTACTAGAAAAATTCGGCCGCTAGACCGACTTTTTCTCTCTCTCAAAACTCTCCTAAGAAGCTCTCTATTTTTCACAAGAACTATTAGCTATTGGAATTGTGTTGTCCAAAAGAGCTAGCCAACCCCTTTCTTATATAGGGTGAGTGGCGCCACTTATGTCTCCCAATCTGATTGGGATTAGCTTCCTAGTAGATTGAGGAGAAAGAAAAGATTTTCCTAATAAAATAAGGAAAATATATTTGATTGATTTATCATTAATAATAATATCTTATATTAAATATTTCAATATATTGTCGATATCTTATATTATATTTATCTTATTACTATAAATCAATTTACACATGTGTATATATCACATATATATTATTACACATATAAATCCATTTATATATATTATACATACATGCGCATGCATAGCACCAACTTGCACTATTGCACACACGCACACTTAAGTATATATATATATATATATATATATATATATATATATATATATATATTTAAATAATACCATGTATATATCACATATAATTATTACACATATAAATCCATTTATATATATTATACATACATGCGCATATAGCACCAACTTGTACTATACACACACAAGTAATACCATTAATTAAATTACAAAATTGCGCCACCTTTAACCAACAAATTGGCATCCGGAATTTTCTTTAATTAATATAATACTATTAATATCTTGTATTTAATTTATTCATAATAAATAAATACCACCATATTAATTTACCACTATAACCTTTATAGTATGAGATAAACTTTTCTTTTTTGGACATCAACTATAACCACATTTTAATCCGGCTAGATGTTCATATGTGTGTGACCCGATAGGCTTCCGAATATGTTGGCCGTAGACACAAAGTGCAAATTATGAAAATGCCCTTCATGCCTAACGATCACGGGATAGCGTCTAGCAACACACCGTGACCCCCAATCATCGGAAGAGTCAAACGCAATGACTACTACCTTTCATGTGAAATAGTTACCGTGTAACTTACAATCCCATCGCTGTAATAATATCCATACGGTCGTACGTCGAGTGTCAAACATTAACGACCGTATCTTATAATCTGGATATCAAGCTCTCTCAAAGTAACTCATTTACTTCCACTTTGCAAAGATTCACGAGAGAGTAAGACATTCCTTATAAGAAGGCCCTTTCGGATATTCACCCCTACTGCTAGGGTACGCGATTCCCAGACGACCATACATGTATACTCGGAATGCTTCAGTATCATACCCAATCACTATCGCATGATCGCCCCGTGGCTAGGGAAACCTCAATAGTGTCAAAGCATGATAATCCACACCGTGATGCCATGAAGACTCCGGTCTAAAGGATAATTACACAAGCGCCACATAGTGCGACACTTAATGTAAGTGGGTCAGTCTAACATACGCATTCTCTAATACACGTCCACGTACAGTCCAAGTGTCACTACACTTTCATAGACGAGATCTATCCGTGCCCTTAAAGACAGAAGACATCTAATACGTGCTAGTCTGTTTATACTATCAATGCCATGTTTAATAGTACATCGCCTAGAGACATTTAAGTATCAAACTTATTAAATTGATTAGATCTCATAAACCATAATCACCTATCATGGTTTCTCTATCACAGTTTAATACTAAGGACGTTATCATATAACGATTCACAATTGGTTCTTTAAAAGAACAAATATATGTCAACAGAAAAGCCATTTAATATATGTATAAACATAAAGAAATAGTAGAAATGATTTGACCCGATCGGATCCGGTCTAACCCGATTGGGTTTAGGATACTATTCCAACAATCTCCCATTTGGCCTAAAACCAATCACTCGCACACACAAGACCAAGTTGAAACACAAGAATCTCATGCAATACTCGCAACCACCCCTAGCCATAAACGGATCGCTATCCGTGGGGACTCAGACTATCTTCATACCATGCACCAAATGACCAAGTCAAAAGAAACCGCCTCAACACACACGAATCTCTGACGAGACCCTAGTCCTTGCTTCAAGCAATAAATCCACTTACTATATCAACTATATAGAAAAGGTGGAAAAACCGTATAAGGTTCGGGAATGAACCTTCTAGATCCATGTACTGCTCCCGCTGCGCCTCTAAGGCACTACTGTGTTTTGGCTAAGTTGTAGAGTTTACAGTGACCCATAGGCTAGAACATTTCCAGCTTACTGTATCACTTAATCAAAGTGACTGCAAACCTAGACAGTAACTCTCACTAGCCTTCGTAAGACTTAGGACATATATCTGTATAACTATATTTATCTGATTCCAAGTTTCGATAAACTAGAAAACCATCCTTAACTTGTTTAAGGATATTCTCGACCTTTACCAAATTTACTTTCATACTTGCTTATGGCTCTTTATAAAGTATGAACATCTGGCATGACTCTTATGATGGTTCCTATCGCAGTAGCAAAGCAAACCTTCCATAACCATCATCTTTCACCTTATCTTTAGGACGGACGTCCTAACATAGATAGATCTTGAGAACACCGGCTAGCAGTATCCCCTGTCGCGATCTATGCTAAACTCTTTTAGCATCACATCTATATAGGTAAACTATAATCTAAGAGCAGTTAAATCTATCACTATAGATTCTTATTTCTAAAATAAGAACTGCCAATCCAAGTGCTTTCGTAAAGACCTTGAACTACCAAACATTAATTGACTGTGACATGGGGTGATGATTTCTGAGAGAGATATCTTATATCTTACTCAAAAATTGTAACACACTCCCACTATCCATATTGAAACATGAGGCATATTCTTCTTTTGACTAAATCAAACTCCTTTGATTATCAAACAAAGAAATCGTCTAGAGAAACTTGTTTGAGTCCATAAGTGAATCTCGTGGGCTTACATATCATGTCATCGTCTATGAACATCGAGGTTTCTGCCCAACGTCTTCAACACTATCATATAGCCATGATACGAAGTTACAACGAGCATATAGTCTGAATAGAACTGGGCTCAGCCTCACAGGGACATTCCCTCTAGGTAAGACAGACTAGGTTCATAACCCGGTTGTCACATATGGAATCTAATTCAGATATTATGGCTCCTGGCCATATCTCTCAATCTTGCCTTTCAAACATTCTTTCATAAGTCGTGAGATATTCATTCTTCTAGATGAACATACCAGCAGCCTTTTCAGGCTTGAGGTTATCCACAGACTTATAGAAATTTTGTGTGCACTGAGCAGTGTTCTATACCTCATCGCTATGCGGCGTCTGCTTATGTTCCAATGGTTGAATATATCTTTGTGGTTCGCAAACTCTTTTGAGATCTTATTTACTCCCACTGTCTCTTTTGGAAGTAACAATTCCTCTAGAGAACAGCATGTTTGGAGATAAACATTTTGCTCCACGGATAGGTAAATAATATATAGCGTACTTGCTAAGATACTTCACAAAGTCGCATATGTCGTATTAGGCCCCAAGCCTTCCTGACTTTGCCTATGACAACTTCAAATCATCGATTAAGATAGATTCGATATTATCCCCTTCCATATCTAATATGGAATTTATTCAACCTTTATTCTTTGGAACTCGGTTAAGTATAAGGGCACTATCCCGAAACGGGTAAGGGATACTTCGCATGGCTTGTGTCACACATTTATTATATAAAGTGTTGTTTCCATTTTGGGAACACAATCTAATTACGTATCCCAAATATGGTATCCGTCAAGGGAGAATTTTATTCCTTTTCAGACGACTTCTGAAACACTCTTCAGGCATTAATTACTTCGATCCAATTGAAGTTTAATTCCTAAGTAGCTCGTCAATCTCATATTCGTACTAGCTCGAACTTTTCGGTCTTTCCGAATTGTTGTACTTCAATAAGTACATTCAACTATTTCTAAAAATAGTCATAGAGATTAACAAACAATTATTTATGGCATTAATTTCCATAGGCCAACACACATCGGTATGTTTAGGCTTTAGACAATTTTTCTAGAATTTATAACCTTTTTCATAAAAGGGTATTTTAGTTATCTTTAGATAAGATACGTATCACCCACATGATTCATAATCACATGGTTAGACATCATCTGGATGACATTTGATTATACATTTCTCTTCCAGAGAGTCGACATCTAGAACAACTACAAATATCAAGGATAACAGCCATACAAATATTTAGTTGAGATCTCATCACATTTATCAACTATATAGTGACATCAATCTAGTATGTTAGATTCAGTGACCTTCCAACTTTATCGGAATAATATTTATTCTTTACAATTGAATATGTCTACTAAATCCTAACAAAAAATTGAAAGTATGTTCTTTACAAGAACCGGAACATAATAACATTTATTTAGTTCCCTCATCAGTTTACTAGATCCAGAACGTGGTAAGTGTTACAACGTTTGCTTCACCTTCCATATCTGTATTTAATCTTTCTAATTTAATCACACTCGCAAGATATCATATAGTTGGCTTGAATTTAGATAGATTTATCTCAACTCTCTTGCCTAGAATAAAAACTTCAATAAGTTTTCTATTTAACCACATGCCCTGACTTTCCTTTTTAATCCTTTAAGCACTTGAAAAATGTTTCTTATTGTAGTCTTCATAAGACTTAAGAAAGATCACAAGAGCCATGTCCTTAATTTCCTTTCATAAAGAAAATCTAAAGTTTATTAAATAGTTTATTTAACCTTTTGAATCGTATTCAAAACATTGACTATTTAATTAACCTTTAAGCAATGATAGAATTAAGTCGATACTTAAATCTTATAATTTTGAAAACAACATTTCCAAAATTAGATGTGGTCATTCTTATCCAACGTTTGAATTAATTGTCATCGTATGACAGAATGATCATCTTGGATCGTATCCAATATATGACTAATTCGTTGAAACTTATTTCAAATGATTTAATCATATCATGAGCTTCCTCTTTCATTAATAATTAAATCCTTGGAGTGTTGCATCAAATATGTAGTCTCCTTGTCTCTAACTACTATAACGGGATTCCTCGTGTCATTGCTTATTTTAAAAGGATTAAAATTACTTAACCATACTTGAGAACGTTTCTCAAAAGGTAACATTCATAATTTGGTTTTACTAATCGAGAATAAAACATAAATATAAAGGTTTGCTAAAACTACACATAAAAATGAAAATAAAAGAGTGTTGTTGTTTATACACGCAAAATCAAAAATGGTATTTTTGGTTTATGATTTTGCTCCCACTAGTCAACTATTCCCAATTGACTTTCAAGAATTATTAATTTCTTTAGTGGACAAGATCCAACTAAATTACCGCGACCCCCGCTTTGGCTGGTGGGCCGAAAATAGTCTAATAGGTAGACAACAACCCTTTGTCAATCGTATCTTATACGACTCGTGTTGTTTGACTAGTCAACTCTTTGACAATTTTCATCTTATGAAGTAGTCAAACCATTGCCTCTAAAATCCAAACGACCCCGCTTTGGCTGGTGGCCGAGAGAATTCTTAGTCAAATCATAACCCCAATATTCGTGAGATCTCATACGATCATATCTCGATAATGACGATATACCCGAGGTAGGTCAACCCCCTACTTTGAGTGATGAGTTGGATCCGAACAAAGGCTCTTCACCGTCATTATATTATGGGGGGAAATTTCAACTTGATTCTTTTGAGGTGGAAGTATTTATGTAATTAATTCACTTAATTAATTTTAATTATGATCTCATCAAGTATATCTATCTCTATAGACATACATCCTACACATTCATCTAGATCGTGCCTAGTCATGCATCTATCGTATCATATAAAATAAATACAAATACAAAATAAATAAATGCGTAAAGTAACCGGTATGATCATGGACTTTTCCTAGGTGCGGTTTTGAATACAAACTGACAAAACCGCGGGTCACAATCTAAGGGTAGCTGCAATCGCCAATAGGATCTTTAATGCGCCATCTCCAATGGGATCTTTATTCTTCTTTCTTTGGTCTCCATCTTCTACTCCATTCTTGTTACATTAATTCTATCTAGTAAAATAAATACACCCGCCGCAAACGGGGGGGGGGGGGAGCTAACGGGAATGGGATAAATACATAAAATAAACTAGGTCACGTTCTTCATAACGGCCTAGGACAATTTTTAAACCAACAGAAAAATTAAATCATTCACATCTATCCTTTCGGTCGAGTCCGTAATCAATCGGGGGCCATATAATCATATTATATCTACTATATCTAATTCATACAATAACATCTTATGAAAAAGATAAAATTAAAATTTAACTACTTGCGTCAATTAACATTTAATCTATTAAATAATTTTATCCAATCAATTAACTAATTAACATTTAATTAATTATATGATTTTAATCGAAATAAAATTAACGATTAATTTTAAATGATTTTAATTTTTAATTTTAATTAATTAGAATTATTCTAAAAATAAATCAAAATTAAAATTAAGTCTCTTTTGTTTCTTTTCTTTTGATTCCTAATCAAAAGGGATGTCTTTGGTTTCCTAAACCAAAAGGCATCTTCCTAAACCAAATTTGGTTTAGGCTTGGCCATTTTCCAAAATCAAAGTCAGATCGGCCTTTTACAAATCAAATATTTAAAAAGGCTCAGCCTATTCCAAATCAAATATTTGGAAAGGCCAAATAATTTTGGTTTAGGCCTGGCCACTTTCTAAAATCAAAATTTTAGTGACCTAGCTGCGCTTTTACAAATCAAATATTTGAAAAGGACATAGGCCCATTCCAAATCAAAATTGGAAAGACCAATATTTTATTTAATATGCCGACCACTTTCCAAAATCAAAATTTTGGAAGTGACCTACGTCTTTTCCCAAATCAAATATTTAGAAAATGGCATAGGCCTATTCCAAACAAAGTTTGGAAATGCCAATATTGTTTTAATGCCATGTGGCATCTTAATCGCCCAAACTATTTGAATCATTGGTTAGCCACATGACACAACTAAACAAAGAGATATCAATCACAACTATGAACCATATTGAAACACAAAATACACAAAACAAAATTTAGGGATATACCAAAAAGATGCACCAGCCGACGTCGACCGCCCCAAGGGGGAGCCGCCGCCGCCGGCGCAATTTCCGGTGGGGGTGCCGCCGCTGATCGGCCGAGCACCCCAAAAGCCGCCCCCTTTTTTTTCGTGTATCGTTTTGCGAATAAAAAATCTCTCATCTCTTAATTATGTTATTTAAATGATAAAATTAACTACACAAAATAACATGCTTATTGCTTAAGCTCGAACCTCGCTCTAATACCACTGTTAGGAAATCTACGCAGGAACGAAGTGTTCGGTAAAAACTAGTTTTAAATTTATAAACCGAAACACCCAAGTATAAGGTTCGTAGTAAAGGGTGTTAACGGGTCGTCTAAGGGAATCGAACGTTTATCGGTTATTATATTGATTAACGATTACTACCTAAAACTAAGGCACTTAAGGTGGATGGGCGTCCGATTACGATCTAAAAACGAAATATGCGAAAAAAAACAGGTAACAACTAGGGTTTTTAAAATAACTAAACGTAGCAATCACAATTGATACGAACGAATTTGGTTTATCAAAGATTTAAAATAACGGCAAGGCAACGAGAATCCACCAACCAACCAACCAACCCTAACTGGATTGTGAGCTAAAAATACGGTTTTTAGTAATGATCAAATCACGAATTCGATTAAATCTCTTTAATCAATTTCTAGGGTTTCGTTTTCTTTCCCAAGCAAAACTAAACTAGCATGCATAACAAGATCATGAGATTGTCTTCAATACTCTACTCAACTAATCATGAACAATCTCTTGAATCACAATTAAATGCATCAATTGAAAAGATCAAAGCTTGAATCAATACTCTCATATAAATTCAATCAAAAAGATAGCTCCATCGATCTCTCGATTCAAGAAAACATAAACAATATAACAATATCCAATTGATGAAAAATCATAAATTTAACTCACTAAGATATAGCTAAAAATCCTCTAGTTGGTGTGGTTGTTGATTGGTTTCCTTCGTTGTCCCACCGCGAATTGCTTAGCCAACAATCATATTGGTGATCATGATTGTTGGGATGGAAGAATTCATCTCCTTGTTTGCTCTTTTGGATATGCGCGGTCGCTAGGGTTTTTAATGAATGAATAATGCGTATGATCCGTGTGTTCTTCTCTGCTCGAATGGTGCTGCTTATATAGGAGTTTTGCCGACATAAGGAAGGATCTAGAAAAACGTGTCGATTTTCAAAGCCTGGGTAGACCGACTAAAGACACTCGGTCGACCGAATAGCATGGCTCGGTCGACCGAGCCTACCTATTCACGCGTTTTCACACTGTTGCTTCGTATACCGTGTTCCCCACTTCACTCTTTCGATCTGATCTGATTTATCCTCTCTTCAATGCTCCGATTTTCTTCTTTATTTTGAAATCACTTGATTGAATGAGATTAATCTTCTCCATTAATAATATCCCCATGCATATCTTTTAATTTTCTGCAAAATTGTTGTTACACCAAGTCATCGAATAATAATAATAATAAAATGTGTAACAAAATAACTTTTAAACTCAATATTTCCTCATAATTAAATTATAACCCCTCAATAACCATTATAGGAATTTAACGGTTAAAACACGCTTTTCTCATTTATTTCCCTTAAAAATAAGGTAAATTGTTTAGGGATTAAGCCCGAAAATATAGTAAAATTTACCCTAAACACGCAGCGGAATTTAAAATTTATTTCCTATCGACTTCGTTTAAGCAATAAACAAATAAGCTAAAAACGGTGGTTACCTTGCTTGATCTAAAAGATCGACGCTTTGACCGTCTAAGGAGAGTAGTTCTGCATAGAGTCGCCCAAGTGTTCAGCCTCTACCGCTAGCCACACGAACAGCCCGCCGGAATCCCATCATGGATTGCTACCGAGAAAAATTCGGTCGTTAAACCGACTTCTTAAGTATTTATATATATATATATATATATATATATATATATATATATATATATATATATATATATATATATATATATATATATATATTATATCTAATATTAATATTTGGTAATACCATTAATTAAATTGTAAAATCAAGTGTATCTTATACACACACAAGTTGTGCCACCTTTAACCAACAAATTGGCATCCAAAATTTTCTTTAATTAATATAATACTATTAATATCTTGTATTTAATTTATTCATAATAAATAAATACCACCATATTAATTTACCACTATAACCTTTATAGTATGAGATAAACTTTCATTATTTGGTCATCAACTATAACCACATTTTAATCAGACTAGATGTTCATATGTGTGTGACCCGATCGGCTTCCGAATATGTTGGCCGTAGACACAAAGTGCAAATTACGAAAATGCCTTTCATGCCTAACGATCACGGGATAGCGTTTAGCAACACACCGTGACCCCCAATCATCGGAAGAGTCAAACGCAATGACTACTACCTTTCATGTGAAACAGTTACCGTGTAACTTACAATCCCATCGTTGTAATAATATCCATACGGTCGTACGTCGAGTGTCAAACATTAACGACCGTATCTTATAATCTAGATATCAAGCTCTCTCGAAGTAACTCATTTACTTCCACTTTGCAAAGATTCACGAGAGTAAGACATTCCTTATAAGAAGGCATTTTCGGATATTCACCCTTACTGGTAGGGTACGTATTCTGAGACGACCATACATGTATATTCTGTATGCTTCAGTATCATACACAATCACTACCGCATGATCGCCCCGTGCATGGCTAGGGGAAACCTCAATATTGTCAAATCATGACAATCCACACTGTGATGCCATGAAGACTCCGGTCTAAAGGATAATTACACAATTGCCACGTAGTGCGACACTTAATGTAAGTGGGTCAGTCTAACGTACGTATTCTCTAATACACATCCACGTACAATCCAAGTGTCACTAAACTTTGATAGACGAGATCTATCCCCGCCCTTAAAGACAAAAGACATCTAATACGTGCTAGTCTGTTTATACTATCAATGTCCTGTTTAATAGTACATCAGCCTAGAGACATTTAAGTATCAAACTTATTAAAATGATTATAGATCTCATCAACCATAATCGCCTATCATGGTTTCTCTATCACAGTTTAATACTAACGACGTTATCGTATAACAATTCACAATTGGTTCTTTAAAAGAACAAATATATGACAATAGAAAAGTCATTTAATATATGTATGAATATAAAGAAATAGTATAAATGATCCGACCCGGTCGGATCCGGTCCAACCCGATTGGGTTTAGGACACTATTCCAACCCCGACAGTCTGACAAGATGATAATAGAATCCAATATGACCGTTAAGGAATTCAAAAATTCGAATGTTGGATTTTACACTATAAATAAAAGACTTAGCCACAAGGATCAAATGACGAATTAAACAATTTGTGAACGAGCTTTAAGTTTTTGCAAGAAGTATTTTTGCTTAGTCATTTCTATTCATCATCTGTGTTTACAAAGACATATCCAAAAAATCTTTAAAGTGTCCAAGCATTTCAAGACTTATCAAGACTAAACACTTGAAGATTCCTAAGCCTGAATCACTTTCTTGATTCAACCCAACTTTGATTTTATCAAAGATTTTGGACTGTAAAGTATCCGGTTTAGGGTGTCAAGGACAGTTGATTGCAGTCTGGGTGACTTTGAATGGTGAAGCTGGTGAAGAGTCAATTCAACCCTTCAAGGACCAGTGAAGCAGTTGGAGAAGCAGCAATCCTACCTGTTATCCAAGTGCTTAGATTGTGAAGCTATGGATTAGTCAGAGACAATCATACTAGGGCTTTTTGTAACTGTAACCTAAAAGAGACTAGTGGAATTTTACCTCATACATCACAGAGGAAGAGTGGACTGACAGGATTACACCACCTGGAACCACTATAAACTTCGTGTTTTTATTCCATTTACTTTACGAATTTACTTTATTGCAATTTACTTTACTGTATTTATTTCAAGCATCAGCTGACATACGAACTAATTGAACTCGCACCAAGCACTCAGTTGTAGTTCACCAAACTCTACTCAACATATTTCAAACTGAACATCAAGAACTTAACAAGACAATAAAAGGCTAATTAATTAATTCCGTTGCATTTAACTCAGCATACTTAATCTCAGCTAAGTTATCTTAACTCCGTAAAAAGTTTTTTAAGAGACAAGTTTATTCACCCCCTCTAAACTTGTTTGTAGCCTTTCTAAGGGACCAACAAGACCTTTAGAGTTTGATGTCGGGGAAAGAGTGTATCTCCGAGCTTCACTGATGAAATGAGTCAAATTGTTTGGACAGAAAAGAAAGCTAAGTCCATGCTTTGTAGGACCATTTGACATTATTGAGAAAGTTGGATCTTTAGCTTATTAGCCTAGAATGCCGGAATTTATGCCAAGAGTACACAATGTGTTTCATGTATTAATGTTGAAGAAGTGTTTGATGAAGACGGATGTTGAAACCGAAGTTGATCCGGAAGTGTTACAAGACAATCTTTCGTATGAAGTGAAGCCGGTTAAGATTCTTGATAGAAAGGAAAAGATGATCAAGAGAAGTATGATTCCTTTAGTCTTGGTGCAATGGAGCATCATACACCGAGCGAGGCTACTTGGGAGATTGAGGATGACATGATTCTTGAGTTTCCAGATTTTCTTGATCTACTATGTATGCTTTAATTTCGAGGACGAAACTCCTTTTAAGGGGGGAGAATGTAATATTCTGAATTTTTATAAAAGGACAAACTTGTCTTTTAGTAATATATTGGAATATTATTATATTTAAAGGATTTTCAAGATAAAAAAAGGTTGTTTGAACATTAACTGCTGTGAGTTATGTTTGAATAAAACCACCTTTCATTAAGGCAGTTATCATAAAACTCCTAAGAAGTTCGATCATTGTAAAATAAAAAAAAAAGAATTTTTCAAGTATCTCATCAACCGTTGCTTGAATCACAGATTCGAGTAGAGTACCAGCGATGAGGGGGCTTCGTTATGATATCTGTGGTTCGGTGTTTTGCGAAGGTATGAAAATAGCCCTAAATTTATAATCTCATAGAATTGATCACGTTTTATTGTTTTGAGTTGATCAATTCGTAGTTCAGAACATTTAAAAACCCATGATCATAGTTAATGTAAGTTTCGATTGCGATCATATAGGTTTTCTTGAAGAACACAAGGATTGTTGTCTTTTGCTTCAAGCTTGGATCGATTTTTGCTTGGAAATCAAGTAAGAGGGTGTTCATATTGAACTAGTATTGTTTTATAATTAATGTTTGGCAAGTGTTTTGGTTTTGTTTGGTTCTTATTTTGTGTTGAATTTGAAGTGTATGCCTTGGTGTTGGTTGGGTTAAAGAGCTGCAGAAAATTCTGCAGTCTTTAGAGTAAATCGACCTTTTAGTGGCTGCCAAAAGGGTTTAACACGCGCCAAAGGTGATCATAGATTAGGCAGAATATGTTTAAGTGTTTTGGCGCATGCCAAGGGGATTTAGCGCGTACAAAAGTAAAATAGAGATCAAACAGAATGCTGCTACAGTTTTGGCGCATGCCAAGGGGCTTTAGCACGCGCCTGAGTTGTGCAGTTTGAAGCAGAGTATTCTGTAGGTTTTATCGCACGGAAAAAGGGCGCTAATACTGAACATAAACAATTTTAGAGTCCCAATATCGTTTTAGCGCGCACCAAAGGGCTTTGGCGCCGGTAAAGACCATTTGTGTAGTTTTGAGTTTTAAGGCTTGGTTTGGGTTTGGACCTTTTCTATGTAATATAATTAACTTAAAATAACTTGACAAATCAATGAATGAGTTTCTGATGCGATTAATTCCGGCACATGATAGATTCTTTGGTGAGATGAAGTACGGGACCACCGGAAGTTTAGAATTGACCTTGTGCTTTGGTGAATTAGGGATTCATCATTGGCTGTGTAAGTGCTAGGTTTCGCCTAGGGTCTAGTAGTCTAAGTTGAGGGAGTAAAGTTGTTAAGTGAGCATTTACTTTAAATTACTTAGGTGGCTAGTTAACAATTAATAACATACATACTCGACTTGATAAAAGATTGAACATCAATGTTATTCTTGGTAAGGCACAAGACAATATCGGGATGTGTTGTGTGGTCAAGAAAAGTGGATTACTTCGCCGATCACAAAGATGGTCAGGAAAAATGGAAGGACTGCACCGAACACACACACTAACGGGATTAGCCCGAAACTACTAGAGCGGATCTCTAGTAGGTTTCACCTTAATGTTTCTTAGTGCATGACTAGGCGCAATGCCCTTGAATACTTGATGTAGCAATGATAAGCTAACCTAGAAACAAAATAGAAACCTCACACGTGTTATGGGACATAATGTGATTTGTAGTTGTATTGTCTATCTCATTAAGATAATCTTTAATAATGTCTTTGCTTTCTTTTCATTATAAATCTTGTTGTTCAATAGCTTCTACCTATTACTAAGTACACTATGTACTTACCCCTTTGCATGTTTCTATGTTTCCATTCCTGAGAAGATTCGCAGGATGATATTGATGATGAGGATGATGTGCGAGCTTTGGCAGCGTTTGGAGTTTTATTATCATGATTTCATATCTTACTATTGTACCTTAATGACTTTGTACTTTTATTTGAAGATATGTTGCAGTTTTATTTGGTTTGTATTTTAAGACATATGTTTGTAAGATAAACTACCCTTGGTTTGTAAGACAATATCTATGTATAAGTTATCTTTCATCTTTTAGTTGGATGACAATGTTACTCACGTATTAGATCTTGGTATGATTTCCCGAGTTTTTTTTATCTTCCGCAACGCTTTACTTTTGATATGATGACGTAAGACTTACGTATAATTTTAGACGTATTTAATGTTATACGTGTCAAACGTTTATTTTTTCGGATAATGACTCGGTAGATATTCAGAAACATGACGTCACAGATATTAAGTTTTGAATTTTTATTTTTTTTGTGGGGAAGTTTTTGAATAGTTAATAGGTCAGAATAAAAATTATTTTTTTTATAAAATATTCGATCAAAATAGTTATTAGATGTGAAAAACGGATCTCTTTTTTCTACAACCATTTCTTTTCCTATAACATAATAATATATAGTACTCCAAATGGTGGTTTTTAAATAAATAAGAGAAAAACAATTATACAACAACTTTTGGATTTTATGTTTGTTTGTTTGTTTTTTTTTATGATATAATTAATTGTTTTTAGAACAGATGCGCGATTTCATATTAAAGGAGGCATTTCCATATGGCCATTAAGACAGCTCCACGCTCCTTACGGAGAGTCAAAGATCATCGGATACTGTTAAACACAAGAAAAAAAGGAAAACCCCATCAGGAAAGAAAGGAAAGATCCTCTTTTTTTTTTTCTATCTTTAATTCCTCTCTTTTCTTCTTCATATACGGCGATCACAAAACCGATGATGAACTTGATGCAGAAGTCAGATTCATATCCCCTGTTATATTGACAAAATCTACAACAATTACGACATTTAAGATTTGATAGCAGCAGCCTGAAAGGGATTTTTTTTTTTTTTTTTTTTTTTAGCTGGAATATTTGGATTTGTTGCGAAAAATGGAGACAGAGAGTATTGAATGCGTTACATCTTCGGATGGGGTTGATGAGGATGAGATCCATTCCATTCATCATCATCATCCCCATTTCAATATCCATTCCCAGTTTCCTCCTCCTACAAAGCAACCCAACAAAACCATCATTCAGTCGGGCGGTGCTGCACTTCATCCCTCCGCTAGCGTTCGTGAGCTCCTCGAATGCCCTGTTTGCACTAATTCCATGTATCCTCCAATCCATCAGGTTTTTCCCTTTTTCTGTATTTTTTTTTCTTTCTCTCTGGGTTGCACTATCTTCAAGCCAGATTAATTGGTTCCTGGCGTTTTTTCCTTCTGTGGTTAATTTCAGGCGTATTTTTGTCGGTTTTAGGCTGGTTAAAAGTTGATTAATTTTTACAAGTGTTTCTTTTTCTCTCTCTCTAAGATTCATAGAGCTAATGGTTGGTATTTCTCTCATTCTAACTCGTGTCTGTTGCCAAATTCTTTGGATAGTTGCCTTCATAGTCTTGGTTTCCAGAACTCAGCAAAATCTGGGGATTACTAGAATTTCGAAGGCTATTTCCAGTCAGCTGGGTTTATATATGAGGTCTTCAAACAGCTACTGTATGTGTTTTTACAGGATTTAGAGTGATAAACGACGAATAGATTAGTTTCTAATTGGTGGATTGGATATACCATTCTGTCGAAAGGGTTCTCAGCAACTTTGTGCTTATATTATGTTTTTTTTTGTTTGGGTAATCCAATATGGATTTGAATTGCTTTTTCCGGTATATGAATAAGTGTAGGAAGACAATACAAGCTCGTGGGTCATTAAATTTAAATTTTGGAGCAAAGATGTGCTAAATCCTAAGAATAAATAAGTAACCCATCTGGTGCTTGGGTATAACCAAAGCCGAAGGGAAAGTTTTTCACCAACTTCAACTTGCAGCCACTTTGAGACACACTGCAAAATGAAGGAAAAGTGTCATTTTTCCTTTGATTCAAACAATAAGGGGTTGGAGGTAAACTATTAAGGGCATTGGGCACCTTATATTCGCATTATTCTGGAAAATAGATGTACATTACAGCCACAAACTGGTAGAATGTATGTAAGGGATAGTCCTAATTTGGTGGAGTATAAGACTAGACCTTTGAACATTTTCTTTACCCTGAAGATTAGCTCAGTGTTAGACTCTTGTGGGGGAAGGAGGGTGGGGGTGCCTCTAGAGGTATAAATTTCTATTGCGATTTTTCTGCCAGATGCTAGGCAGCACAGCAAAAGGTACATTCACCATCCAGATGATTTTTAAACAAAGGTACCTTCCAGTAGTGTACCGGAAAGCTGAATTTGTTGTTTCCGTGTTTTAAGTTTTCAGGTTTTACCTCTTTATCTTGGCTATTATAAGTACCAGTAGTTAATCTTGAATCATTATATAATAGTTTCAAAACAGATGGGGGGATTTAGTTGTATTCTAAGGTATTTTCCTGAGACGTGGAATTCATGTTCCTCTAAAGGTATGTTACAGCAGTCGTTCCATTCGGTTTTGTAAAATATTGTCCTGGAATGAATCTTGACTGTGATGGGCTCCCTGCTCCCTGCTCCCTGCCTGTTCGTTGTTCTCAGTATTCTTTTCATAAAGATGTCAAAACCTAAGCATGCTCTGATGATGCTTCAATTTTTCTTTTGTCTGCTGCAGTGTCACAATGGACACACACTTTGTTCCACCTGTAAAGTGAGGGTGCAAAATCGGTGTCCAACTTGTAGACAGGAGCTTGGTGATATAAGATGTTTGGCTCTAGAGAAAGTGGCCGAGTCACTGGAGCTACCGTGCAAGTATTCCTCTCTCGGTTGCCCAGAAATATTTCCTTATTACAGCAAGCTCAAGCATGAAATTCTCTGTAATTTTAGACCCTACACCTGTCCTTATGCTGGATCAGAATGCTCTGTTGTCGGGGATATTCCTTTCCTAGTGGCTCACTTGCAAGATTATCACAAGGTGGACATGCACTCTGGATGCACCTTTAATCACCGCTATGTGAAGTCTAATCCTCGGGAAGTAGAGAACGCTACATGGATGTTAACTGTAAGTACCCTTCTGATTTCATGTTTTCTTGTGATTCAATTTGGGAACGTCTTTTCACACAACAAATTATTCTGACCCAATTTGAGTAAGAAAACGATGAGTATCTTGATTCAATACGAGTCAGAATTTTAAACGTTTTTCATACCCAATACCGGTCAGAAAGATTTTCTGACTAACATTGAGTCAAGTAAACCTTTAACATTCTGTCTGAAATTCGGTCGGAATCAACGAGTTTGCAAATTATTCGACCGAATCAGAGCCAGAAATGATGATAATTCTGATTTAATTCGAGTTAGAATTTTGAATGTTTTCCATACGCAATACCGGTCAGAAAGCTTTCTGACTGAAATTGAGTCAAGAATACTTTTATATTCTGTCTGATATTCGGTCAGAATCAACTAGTGCGAAAAACATAAATTTGAAGGGTAAAAGTGAAAAAAAAATACCGTGTATTAAGACTTTTAATTGTGTGAAAAGACATTCCCTTTAATTTCAAAACATTTCCTTCAATTTTGTTCCTGGTAGCTCATTATGTTTTCTTGAAATTTTTCGAAATTCCCTCTCTACTTGTCGTCTCTAGGTATTCAACTGTTTTGGTCAATTCTTTTGCCTGCATTTTGAAGCATTTCAACTTGGAATGGCCCCTGTTTATATGGCGTTCCTTCGTTTTATGGGGGATGAAACTGAAGCTAGGCAGTTTAGCTACAGTTTAGAGGTTGGAGGCAATGGTAGGAAACTCACATGGGAAGGCACCCCAAGAAGCATAAGGGATAATCACAAGAAAGTTAGAGACAGCCATGACGGTCTAATCATTCAACGCAATATTGCACTTTTCTTCTCTGGTGGAAATGGAGACAGGAAAGAGCTTAAGCTTCGTGTGACAGGGAGAATATGGAAGGAGCAACAGAACCCGGAAAATGGGGTTTGCATACCTAACCTTTGTAGTTAAGGAATTGTGCTCGAAAAGTGTACTGCGTCAAAGTGTACTTCTTTCTATCTATCATTTCACTTGCTGACTTAAACTCCTTTGTACTCACTGCTTAAAGTTGTTAAAGATCTCTTTATATATATTATATATAAACTGTTTTGAGTTCAACAAACACTTGTTGTACGTACATCGATTTGAACATTGTGTTAAGGTCTACGAGCCTTGAGGGCAGTCGAATATGTGTTGTTTTATTGGGCATATAAGTTTTTCAAAGGTACTTGTGGCATGTGAGGCTTCGTTGAACCGAACCTTGAGTTCGAATGTTGCCCTTAGTTTGTGTCCTATTTCAGCTAGCTAGCTTTTAAAGCTACAATTAGAGGGGCTTTTAAAGGCATTTCTTTTCACTAAAAAATAATTGGTGAAATTATGTCATCATTACTTTAACCAGTGTAGAGCAATTTATAGAAAGTGCATATTGGATGGAAGTCTGTCAGTGTCAGGTAAGTAGTTCTTCTCTGAACATTTGAAGTGACCCTATGAATATTGCGATCTGATCGGATCTGATCGGATCGTAAATACAACTGCTCATTATAGGCTACAAGGCGGCGTTGAGGGACCATGGGATCTTCTGCATTGAACGGACGACGGCCTACTGTTATGAATTGAAGCAAAAAAATGCAAATAACTGGAAAAAAGAAAGAATCCTCCTGAGCAAATTGACATCTTGAAGACAACAACACTTGACTCTTGACATGATTCAGCTGAATAGTTGTAGAATTCTTTGGAAGAGAAATAATTCTTCTCCTTGATTCAAAGAGAGAATTACAGGAATGGGATCTTGCCTCTTTGAAACGGCGTCGTTTTTCAGTGTATCCGTTCGCCGTGTAGACCAAAACGACGCAGCTTCCTCGCCAAACGACGCCGTTTTGGCGTCGCAGCAGCCTCTCGCCGTGAGGATCCGGCCTCAGAATTACAGATAGATATCATGATGAAACTCAAGGGTCAATGTCCAACTATAAAAAGCAACTGCCTAATAAAAGAGACCAGCCAACTGTAAACTTAATGACTTAAACGGCTACTAACATAATTGTTACTCCCTGTTTTTTTTTTTTTTTTTTTTTTAAAATATGTTAGCACTTAAATCTATGCATTAGTTGGAATGAATGCACGTTTAGACTTATTTTGTCCATTTTTTTTAAAGCTAAGTCTTTAATATATTTTTGGGAGCAAAATTGTCCTTTTGAGGGTTGTAGTTGGTGTTTTGAATAATTAGAGAACCCGTGAGAATATTCAACCTATTTTTTTTTTTTTTACATTACACCTCTAAGAACAGGAAGGTAACGACTCACCCCTGATAAGGGCCCGTCCGAGAGTGGAGTGTTAGAGGCTGCACTGCCGTGGGGTGTTAGAGGCTGCACTGCCGTGGTGGTGGTGATCCATTTTCTTGTTTCTTGTGTATTTGAAACTTATGTATGGTTCATATTGATGTGTTGATGGGTAGTTGATTTTCTTTTGTTTTGTTGTGGCCGTATGGCTTTGAACCATTGGATTGCCTCATGGCCTTCCATATGGTTCAAAAGTTTGAACCAGGCTAATCTAAACCTTTTCAAAAGGTTGAGCCAATGTTTCATTGGTTAATCTTGACCTTTCGAATTTTTGAATGTTTTCAAATTTTGGAAACACCAAGTAAATGCCTTATGACTCAAAGTTGAACCATACGGCGTCAATTTTGATTAATGAATCAAAAGAAAACAAACAAAAGAAATTTTTTATTTGACTTTTTTTTTTGAATAGTTCTATTTATAAAAGTCAAAAATATAATATTGATTTTAAAATTAATAGTTAATTTTATTTTCAATGTCAAGTTAATTATTAATAAATTAGATGGAAAAGACGCGAATAATTAGTTCTCTTCAATTTTTATTCTTTTCGTATAATATGATTATGTGAATGGATGTTTCATTTTATATAATATGATTATATGAGCATCGATTGATCATGGATTCGATCAATAGGATATATGTCGAATGTATTTACTTTCTTTTGAATAAAAGTTGTCCTAGGCTGTTATGAAAAACGAGCTTAGTTTATTTTCTGTATTTATTCAATTCCCGTTAGCACCCCCCGTGTGCGGCGTGTGTATTTGAAATGACACATAGGAAAAATCCATGATCATACCGGTTACTTTACGCATTTATTTATTTATTTGTGTGCATAATGTATGAATAAATTTTATGTGATACGATAGATAAATAACTAAACATGATTTAATAAAACAGATGAATGCGTAGGTGTATGTTTACTTTATATTAATAAACGTGAAAATATACACACTTTATGATAAGAACATAATTAATTAAAAAAACAAATACTCCCACTTCAAAAATTAAGTCTGAAAATTGTCTTTCAATATTATAACGACGATGGAGAGCCCGTGTTCGGATCTAATTGATCGACCAACGTCGGGAGTTGACCTATCTCAGGTGTATCGTCGTTATTAAGATATGATCGTATGAGATCTCATGAGTATTTGGTTAAAGCTTAACTAAAATTTTGTGGTGATTGACCAACGTCAAGGCCGCCTAATTATATAGACAAGGGGTTGACTAACATATAGAGATGTGAAATGTCAAAGAGTTGCCTACCTACCGAAATCGTCTCGGTCGATCGACCAACGCCGGGGATCGGGACGGCTAGATTGGATCTCAGCCACTAATGAATTTTTTTTGAATAATTCTTGAAAGTCAATCGGGAGTAGTTCACTAGTGGGAGGCAAAATCATAAATCAAAAGACCATTTTTTATTTTGCATGTATAAACAAAACACTCTACTTATCTTTATATGTATGTTGTAGATTTTAGTGTACTTATAATTCTACGTTTTTCTCGTTTGTTAGGCCAAACTATAAATGACTATTACATCATTGAGAAATATTCTCACATATGGTTAAGTATTTTAATTCCTTTAAAGTAAGCAATGACACGAGTAATTAAAGACAAGAGGACTACATAATTGATGTCGTGCTCAAAGACTTTAATTATTACTCATGATATGATTAAGTCACTTGAAAAGAGTTTCAATAAATTAACCATATATTGGATACGATATTCAATGGGTCATTTTGTTATACGATGACAATTAATCAATCAAACATCAGATGTATTTTAATATGAATGACCACAATTAAATTTAAAAATGTTGTTTTCAAAATTGGAAGATTTAAGTAGCGACTTAATTCTTTAATCATTGCTTAAAGGTTAATTAAATGATTTATGTTTTGAATATGATTCAAACGGTTAAATAAGTATTTAATATACCTTGGATTTTCCTTATGAATGATAAGCGATAAAAGGCTCTTGTGATCTTTTTTAAGTCTTATGAAGACTAAATTAAGAAATATACACATGTGTTTAAGGGATTAAATGTTAGAATCGTTGGGCGTGTGCTTGAAGAGAGAGAACTTATCGAAGTATATATTCTAAGCAAGTAAGTTGAGATTGATCTATCTAATTTTTATAAACTCTAAGATATACTATATCTTACAAAACGAGGTTGATTAAATCAGGAAGACAAATTATAAAATATTCTAATATATGGAAAATGAATCAAACGTTGCAACATTAACCATACTATATTCTAACTCTAGTAAACATATAATGTGTTGAAGTTTGCAGAAAGACAAACGAAGACGTAAAGAAAATGCGGAAGCATTATTATTGAAGAACAATAAACAAGTTAAGTTACAATTCTACTGATCTTGAGGTATTTATAGCTTCATACACCTTATTATCAGTTATAAGTAAGTTACAAACGGTTACAAGAGAATTTAAATAAATAACTGTTTTCTGCACTAATCAACTCAGCAAGTCGTTCGAGCTTCATGTCATGTTGTTGAGTTCCTCAGCACTCTTGCACTCAGAATTCCCATCATCACTTGTACTGTAACACCTTCTCTCAAGCTGAGATTGGTACACGAACAACTTGCACTCAGCATTCCTAGAACTCCTAACTGTGGTAATTTTGACAATAGGTGAAAATATCTCTTGGTAGTCGGTGCCATATGTTTGAGGGTATCATTTTTTGCCACCCGTCTAGGTTTGTAACCATTAGAGTTTTACTTGATTTTATATACCCATTTGCACCCAATAGGCTTCTTTCCTTGGGGAAAATCAACTATTTCCCAAGTATGAGTGTTCTGCAGAGCTTCAATCTCTTTTTGCATGGATTCTTTCCATTCATCATTCTTGATGGCCTAATTGAAGGTCTTAGGTTCTTTAACATCATCAATAGAATTAATGAATCTTGCATATTCTTCTAAAAGTTTCTCTAAATTCATCACATCACTCAGCAGATGTGGGGTCTGCTGAACTGCATGAGCACCATCTTGATAAAAGGCTGGTAATTTCTTTGTCCTTGTTGATCTCCTCAATTGAACACGTGCAAGTGTAGGTACCTAGCTTACAGGAGCATGCCCTTCACTGGGAACCTCAGCTGCAGTTGCATTTGTGTTTGGCTACTTTCTGACTCACTCAGCAGACCATCAAAATTGTCCATAATTGGTAAAGGGACTGGCATATCGAGATATATCTAGCCTTGCCTATAACCTGCTGAAATAAAGGAAAATAAATCTCATGAAATTGAGTATTTCTAGCAACAGCACCCATGGAAGTGTTGGAGTTGCCAAGGTAGACACAAGTCCTACACCTGGAATCAAATTTTGTCATGTACTGCTGCGGTGTGCAAGAGAAAACTAGGCAACCAAAAACTTTGAACACAAAATAATCTGGTTTAGTGCCATAAAGCATCTCATGAGGAGTGCTTTCCTGCAGCAGTGGTGTAGGAGTTGCATTAATTAATTTTATAGAATGTAAAAGACAGAAACCCCAATACTCAATGGGTTGGTTACTCTGAAATCTCAGACCCCTGGCCCCATTCAACAGATGATGATGTTTCCTTTTAACAATACCATTCTGCTCAGGTTGTTGACACGGGATGTCTGATGTATAATCTCTTGCTGAGCATAGAAATCCGAGCTGAAACTCAGCTCATTATCAAACCTAATCACTTTGATAATTTAATTAAATTGAGTGGAAACAAATTTAACAAAGGATTTAACAAACTCAGAAGCTTCAGATTTGTGATTCACAAGAAAATCCCAAGTAAACCTAGAAAAATCATCCACAAAAGTAAAAAAAAAAATTTGATGACCATTCACAGTATGGTGCCTCAAAGGACCCCAAATATCCATATGAACAAGATAAAAAACAACATTCACATTAGTAGTTATTAAGGGATAAGGATTTTTCTTTAATTTTGCCATAGTGAAGACATAACAAAGATCATGTTCACAAAACTTAACATCAGCAGACTGAGAACTGATAACTTGCAGTCTCTTATCTGGTAGATGTCATAGTCTATAATGCCACAAAAGGGCATCATCTAGTCTATCAGACAAAGTGTTATTCTCCACAGCATTAACAATAGAAACTTTGACCGGTTGGTCTAAGACATAGAGTCCTCTTTGTAAATCAGCTGAACTAATCACTTTCTTGTTCTTGTCCTGCAAAACACACTTGTTAGCATAAAAAATAGCTGCACCTTTGGAATGGTTAATCAAAGAAGGCAAAGATAAAAGATTATACTTAAAACCAGAAATGCAAAACACATCATGTAGGACTAACTGAAAATTTACCCTCACTTGTCCTATATGTGTGACATAAACTTTATTCCTATTAGGTAATCTTATTTTTATACCATTTGAAGCTTTAGGATTACTTAATAGGTCTAAAGAACCTACAATGTGATCTGTGGCACAGATCACGAGAGTCCAAGATCCTCTGCTTTTGGATCATTTTTGTGCACTTGTATACAAATTCTATCGACAAATACTTTTCCATTTAATGAAGTATATAGCTATTTATTAATACAGATTTCATCATCAATGATAATAAAAGTGTTTTTTTAAGTGTTGAGTGATTTAGAATTGCAGATGGGATGAAAATATAAGTAGCACAGGTATAATATAGCTCTCTTTGCATGCAGCCACCCGTCGATTCCCACGTAAATATTGGGTCAATATATATCTTCTCTTTGAATGTGAACTTGCTATTCTTAGTAGTAAAGACCAGACCAAGCCACACGGTTAGAATTTGCTAAATTGATCCATTATCCTGCGCTTTCAAATTGCAGAGGAGATCACACATTCTTCCGGTACTTAGGATTCGATTGGTAACGGGCCGATCCATTCCCTTCTTCTTCTTCTTGTTCTTCACTGGACGAAACGAAGTGAAATGGAGAATTTGATCCAGTTGGTTAATAGACTTCAGAAAGCTTGCACTGCTCTAGGTGACTATGGTGAAGAAAGTGCCTTGCCCACTCTTTGGGATGCTTTGCCTTCCATTGCTGTTGTCGGCGGCCAGGTTTACATACTAGCTTGTTTTACTCTTTGCACCACCATATCTTACGCGTTTTCCGCTACATTAATTATGTCTTCTCTGTGTTTCTTCCCACATTTATATGACCTCTTTGCTGGTTTGCGATCGTCCTGTCTCCTTTTAATATCTATATGACTTACACTCATTTGCTCCTTAATTACTTTGAGATCTTCAACGATGCCGTGATGATTTTATTATGCTAAATTGCCATTTTAGTCCTGTAACTGAACACGTTTTGCAATTTTATTCTTGGTTTTTCTCCGGTCACAATTTTGATCCCATAAGTAGTATTTTTTTTTTACAAAAATGGTCCTGCACGCCGGAAAATACTGACCGGACACATTTTCCGGCCAAAAATCATGACATGTAATCCAATATTTCCATGTCCTTAACATAAAAGAAGTTTTTTTAAAGCTGGTTAATAATACTATATTGTTTCATGCTTTTTGACTGTGAAACTATTTTTGTTTTCCTTCGGCTATCATTTTTTACCAGTTACACTATGTATTATTTTGTAGAGCTCTGGGAAATCTTCAGTGCTTGAAAGTATCGTTGGGAAGGATTTCTTACCTCGTGGATCTGGTAAAATTCTCATTTTATATTTCCCTGTATATATGTTAACATATTTATGTTGCTAATTGTCTTCTAGGACAATGATCAGTGGCGGAACTACATATAAACTAGGAAAGAGAATATACAGAATTTGGACTATGTTTATAGTCTCCCCCCATCCCTTAATTTTTTTATCCGCCTTCAAAAAAAATTATTGCCCCTCCTTACCCGAGATCTTGCGTCCGTCCCTGATAATGATCAGAGTGAGATGTTGTGCTTATGTACTTTCATCTTCAGGTATTGTCACTCGCCGGCCTCTTGTCCTACAGCTTCAACGTATTGATGAAGGAAGAGAATATGCAGAATTCGGACACTTGCCAAGAAAGCGGTTCACTGATTTTGGTATGTGTTTTTGCGGTGTTTTTTTTTTATTTTCTTCAATGATAAATCGGTATTTTCCCCTTAGCACACTTAACATATTGTTAAGATTTACAGAAATGTGATTCATTCAAGGAGATGAAACTCTAGAAAGTTATATATATATGATGTTCATCTAATCTAACATTATGTTTTTCGATCTCTTGCAGCTGCTGTAAGAAAAGAAATTGCTGATGAAACTGATAGAGTGACTGGACGATCCAAAGGAATTTCTACTGTCCCAATCTATCTCAATATATCTTCCCCTAACGGTGAGAGAGTGGGATCGAGTATATTTTGGTCATGGTCCATTTTGTCAGATAAATATGTTTACAAAAAATCTTTAGAACTTTCGCCCCGTTGCCCGGGATCCTGCGTCCGCCTCTGAACATGTCATCTCACTTTTATTTGGCAGTTGTGAACTTGACATTGATTGACCTTCCTGGGCTCACAAAAGTTGCAGTAGGTGAGTTTAGCTGCTTTTCTTGTTGATGTTTTTCGCGGTGCGCGTATGGAGCTCCTTTTTTGTTTTTTCATGTTAATTAAGATGGGAAGGTATGATCCTAGACGATAACGACATCCAATTTCATGCAGAGGGTCAGTCTGATAACATTGTTCAGGACATTGAAAACATGGTTAGATCATTCATTGAAAAGGTAAAATTTTCAATCTTTTGTGATTCCTCTTCTTGTTCTTATTCGAGCCGAATTCCTGGATTTATTTTTTACTGTGCCTGGGGACCTTTGGCTTTTGTTTGTTTAGTAAGGAAAACATATCAAGTGGGGGGGGGGGGGGGGGGGGGGGGGGGGGGATTTTGGAGAAAAAAGGGGCATGAGGGGGGTTAGGGTTGAAAAATGTGTATAATAATAGTCTTTAGGTTTTGTCGCGATTCATACACATCAACAACAACAAGATTTCTCATAAACAATATTTATGTCTTGCTGCAGCCAAATTGTATTATTCTGGCCATTTCTCCTGCTAATCAAGATCTCGCTACCTCCGATGCTATTAAAATTTCTCGTGAAATGGATCCCAAAGGTACGAGCATGTTCGTCAATTCCTTCGGTCCGTTTTGTGATGTAAAATATATACATTTCTAATTGGTTTGTGTTATGTATCGTCTCAGTGTTAGTCATAGATCAACGGGGTACTTATACAGATTGAATGATGCGTTTTGTTGTCAGGGTTTCGTTTTTTACATGTTAGTGAAATATTAATAGGTTTTGTGCTTAAATATATTTTCAGGCGAGAGGACTTTCGGGGTTCTTACAAAAATTGATCTCATGGACAAGGGCACTGATGCTGTTGATGTAAGTTGGCCTTTTTATTATACTATCTCTCCTAAAAGCTTAAGTTGTTGGGGAGGTGAGTAATCTACATATTTTAAAATTATAAACACTTCAACACGCTCCTTCAGACATGGGCCTAATACAAAGTGTCGGGGTCAATACTGGCTCAAAGAGGCAAAGAGAGAAGGGCTCATACAAGCCGATAAGTAAATAAGGAGGGCTGACTGACGATGCCAGAAACTGACCTTACCCACGTGTCACCTCCACGTCAGCACAATAATAAATAAAGATAGAGAAAAGCCTCTATCAAGGGCCGAACCCCCAGTACCCGAGCCGCATGAGCTCGGTTACCATCCTCCGATCCCTTCAGATCGGCCGGTACTTGTGATCAAACCTGCCCTTGCCCGACCCTATAAGACGGCCTAAGTCCCTCTCAGACCAAACCTCTTATGCACACAAGAATCCGAGCTGATCCCAGCTCGGCTATCTCCCCCGACCTCCATAGGTCGGCCCAAACACAGAGTTAATCTCTAATCGTATTTCCCACGTGTGTGATCATCAGATAAATATAGGAAGAATCCCTCGTATTTACTACTCTAATCCTGACATTCAAATATACACACAATTATCTCCTACAATTAAGGAGATTAAATCGTAGTTATCTTTTCCTTAGGAAACACGGCAATCCAAGCCCAACAAGGACAAAGCCCACGCCGCCTTAGGGCACAACTCTTCTCTATATAAACCATCCCTAAGAAACTACGAAAACTTGATTCCAATACATGCATTGGATACGTAGGCAGCTTGAGAAATAACATTTCAAGTCCAGTCTAAACCACCACCAAAACACCCCCTCTTTTCTATCGTTTTTGTTGTTCTTGAAGCTTTTGGCAGGTTGTCTTTAAGAGAACGGCCATGGATTTATTATCTGACGATTTCAAGCATCGTCACCGACACTTGAGTACGTAAACATGGTGGAAAGGGAGGGAAGATGGTCCAATGACATCAATCCTGATAGCATGATGAATTACCATCTCTTTTAAAAGCTTGAGGTAATAGGGAGGCGAGTAAGAAAAAAAAAAACTTTTTGAAGGAAAATAATATCTTACTAGAAAGAATGAAAATAAAAAATTCCTTACAATCGCCATATCTTGTCCATTTCCTAAACAAATGCGTTAAGGAACGTAGCTTTATCCCCTTAAAACCTATTAAATGACAAACCTAGTGTGGGAAAATTCACTATTGTAGGAACGAGTAAAACACCGTTCGAGTGTTTAATCTCAGAACGGGGCCGGACTATTTTTCATAATGACTGCGCGCATGGTGTTCCTAAAATTTTCAGATATTGGAAGGAAGAGCATATAAGCTACAGTTTCCATGGATTGGTGTTGTGAATCGATCTCAATCTGATATCAACAAGAATGTTGACATGATTGCAGCCCGGCAGAGAGAGCGGGAGTATTTTGCAAATGCCCCAGAATACAAGCATATGGCAAGCAGAATGGGTTCGGAGCATCTTGGGAAAGTCCTTTCAAAAGTATGTATATATACAAGCATTCATTAAATCTAATCTCTCGCTGAAAAATGACATTTATATAATTTTTCATATTGTAGCATTTGGAGTCTGTAATCAAGTCTCGCATACCATCTCTTCAATCTCTCATAAACAAGACTATCATCGAGCTAGAGACAGAATTGAGCCGCATCGGGAAGCCCATTGCCACTGATGATGGAGTAAGCATGCATGTCATTCGTTCATGTTATTCTTTGATTCCCGTGATTCTTTTGAAATAAACCCCTTTTTTTTTTTTTCTTCTCAAATTGTTCACATTTTCATCAGGGAAGGCTATACATGATAATGGAAATTTGTCGAGGTTTTGATAGCATTTTCAAGGAACACCTTGATGGAGTGTACGTGTGACATGGATTCTTTTTGCTAATGATCTTTAACCTAATTATTATGATCCTTTACTACTTTTTGTTGTTAAACTTTCTTGTTTGAAGCCGACCGGGTGGTGATAAAGTATACTATGTTTTTGACAATCAACTCCCTGGTGCACTAAAAAGGCTGCAATTTGATAAGCAACTTTCTATGGATAATGTGCGGAAGCTAATCACTGAAGCCGATGGATATCAACCTCATTTGATCGCTCCTGAACAAGGGTATCGCCGTCTCATTGAATCCACTTTGGTTACTGTAAAAGGTCCCGCTGAGACGGCAGTGGATGCGGTATGCTTATATATATTACGTTGTTTACATATGTTTATTTTTTTCTGAACACTTTCTTTGAGAAGATATCACGGTTATTCTCAAGAAACGGGCTTTTAGAGGAAAGAGCCTTTTAAAAATGTATCTCGGAACCTGTCATGGCTGGTTGGGGTTCCATGACATCAGAGTTGAGTGAGAACTTTATGTTTTACGACACTACAACTGAAATATGGGATGCATCCCATGAACTGTACTTAGAAAAGGACAATACCTCTGAAATCTTTGAGTTGAAAACTCATTACTAAAGTGGGACATCAGATAAAAGAAAAAATGAGAGACCAAGGTGTGATCAATGCAAAAGACCAGGTGATACACCAAGGAAACTTGTTGGATTTACTTTATTGGCGCGTTTTGACTTGCTTCGACGTTCATAACTAAAGAACCTTCTAAATGTTCAACTATCATTTTCCCCATCGAAGCATTATGTAGGTAGTACGTTAATGCCTGTTAGTTGTCTTGTTATCTAAGAAGGCGATCCGTGTGTACTGAACAAGTTCATATGGTTTCAGGTTCATACTATTTTGAAAGATCTGGTCCACAAGTCGATCAACGAGACGACGGTATATATGTCTCTTGTTTATTTGGGTATATATTACGAGTAGAACGTACTAAAAAAAGCTAGAATGTTTCTTGGTGCTATATTGCTTAATTGCAGGAGTTGAAGCAGTATCCTACCCTTAGAGTTGAGGTCGGAAATGCTGCTGTAGAATCGTTAGATCGGATGAGGAACGAGAGCAAAAAAGCAACTTTACAGCTTGTCGACATGGAATGTAGTTATTTAACCGTCGATTTTTTCCGAAAACTTCCTCAAGATATAGAGAAGGGTGGAAATCCTACACACTCGATTTTCGATAGATACAATGAGTCATACCTTCGACGGATTGGTAAGAACGCACTAAAGGCGATATTCTGCTGTTTTTTTTTTTTTTTTTTAAAACCGAATCCGGACAAACAAGAATGTGATATTCGGTTTGGCTTTCATTTGATTCTGAAACAGGATCAAATGTGTTGTCTTATGCGAATATGGTGTGTGCAAGTCTGAGACATTCGATTCCAAAATCTATAGTATATTGTCAAGTTCGTGAGGCAAAACGCAGCTTGCTCGATCACTTCTTTGCCGAGTTGGGAAAAAGGGAGGTAAGAATGTTTTTTTTTTAATTTAAAAAATCTATTATATTCTCTACATATAATTATCAGGCATATTTCACCGCGCACATGTTTGATGATATCGTAACAGGGTAAGAACTTGGGTAAAATGCTGGATGAGGATCCAGCAATAATGCAACGAAGAGTGTCCTTGGCGAAACGACTAGAGCTATATAGGTCTGCTCAGTCAGAGATTGATTCTGTAGCTTGGGCAAAATAAACACACTGGGAGCTATTATGTGTGTGAGTTCCCTTTAGGCATGCTGAAATAACATAGTCAAGTGCTTGATTAAGGAATAATGTTACAGACCATCGTTTCGGTCCTTAAAAAAAAAAAAAAAAAAAAAAAAAAAAAATATTGTTTTTTATTTACTCACAATCCGTGCAAAAGAATTTCAAATTTTGTTGTATACTGTTACTCTTTCCAAAAATTGACTTACTAGCAGCAGTTATCATTGCCAAAAACAGTTGATATTATTCGTAACATAGCCACTCTAGAAGAACAGCAATGTACGCCGAATTTCACGAAAGAGTCGAAACTAAATCAAATTAGCATTCCTGGCTCCTGTATAAAAAAAAAAAAAGTATTCGGCCGACAGAACTAGGTTTGAATCTAGAAAACAAGATTAAAGAAAGAAAAACCAGACTACAAAATGCGTGTTTTTTCAGCAGATGTACACACAAAAGGTACTCTCGAGTCTTCAGGTCAAAATTTCCAATACAACTTGTATAAGGAAAAAGAATCAGCACCTAGGCGCACCCCTTCTCAAATGTAAAAACAAAGTTTAGGAAGGAGCCTGCATTTCACACAGAAAAAAAAAAAAAAACATAAATTCAGTGTATAATAAAATAAAAAAACAGCAGCAGCTGGCGAAGTAAGAAGTTAGTTTAATTGTAAAATGATTAATGATAAAGGGAAACTGGTAAAGGCAGACAATTTCTAGCTCTCATATCCTGTTTAGAAAGCTAATTCTACTATGATTCCGAACTTCAAGTTCAGCTAAATGCTACTTGAGAGGTTGTAAAACGTATCTAGATCAGGTGCAGTAGTCAGTCAAATGCAACCACGGTTGTACTCAATCCTACCCGGTACATGGCAGCATCATACCTATGTGGATCATTTAGATTTAGGCCTATTGTATGTATGCATGTCACACATTAAATAATAAGAGTGTTTTCACGGCTAAAACTTGTGGCCTCTGGTCATACAACAACATTTATCCGTAAACAACTGTTATAAGCCAAGGTTCCTCTTTCTTAATACGACTATCTATATCTGGTATACAATAGACTCCACAGAAACAGAAAACGCCTTTTACAGCTACGTCAAGACTTCCTTTCTCATTCTACCTTCTATAGCTAGTAGAAAATAGGATTCACAAAGATGAAAGAGGGAGGGGGGTTGTTTTTTCCGAAATTTTACAAGGAATTCAAGACATCATGCTGTAATTTGTAATCATGAACTGCAGTTGTTAGATTGTTTTCATTTCAAGAGTTGAAGAACATGTAGAAAGATGCAATAATAGTTAATAAAGTATTAAACAAACACGGGTCATATGACCCTTTCCCCTCAGGTGTACCATTCAAATCAATAGATGAAGAAAGAACAAAGAGATTACCATTGACACTAAAAAAAAAAAGGTAAAGATTTAATTAGGGATGTGAAGAGTAACCTGCAGATAGTCAGAACATGCTTGTCAGACATGGACGAGCAAGCTTGGAGTAACGAGTATTTTGGACCTTGTCTATCAAACACAAAAAGAAACATCATTCACCTATTTATTTGGCCGAGGGTATCCTAATGATTTCCTTCCTACACAGCAGTTGCCTCAACAGTTTCATTATTGCCAGAACTGGCAGAACTTGGAGCTTCAGTTTCCCTGATGACTCTGCTGTACACTACTTTGAATGATTGTGAACTGTAAGGCCTTTTAAGCAAACTGATCGGCATTCTAAGAGTTTGTCTTTTGTTCCTTCTACCCCTTATTAATATGTTGAACGTTTTCTCGTCATCATTCTTCGACTGGTGCCTCCATGCCTGATGATTGTCACCACGTTGTCCAGCGTCCCTTTTTGGAACATTATTTTCTGTTTGATTCTCCGAGACGGGGGAGCTGAGCAAATCTGAGGCATTTGAAACCCTATCATTTTCAAAATGAACCCCAGCTATACCATTTGAGTTTTCTACGGCTGCCTCGGGAGAGCTAAAGGTTACTTCTTTCTTATCCTCATCCCCAGTAGAATGATCACCCGGCAAATTAGATGTCAAACTCAGAGTCTCTATATTATCAGATACGACGTTGGCATCCATTCTTGGCACAACTACTGGCTCAACTGGAGACGACGATGACACAGAGTATTCTGCTGGATGGCATCCAGGCCAAACTGGCACAGGAATAAAGTCTGATCCACCTGGTGTCATATTACGCTGCCATGTAAAATGGCTGGGATGGAACGGGCCATTATTTACTGGATAACTAGAGGATAATGCTGGGGGCTGCGGATACGGAGGATACCTAAGAGGCAAGGAATGCATCATGTTCGGTGTTAGTGGAGGCGACGGGTAAGGGTGGTGGGGGGACGAGCAAACTGGACTAGGTAGAACGGTTGGTTGTCCTGGATGCATTGGCACATTCATTGCCCACGGGCCCATAGTTAGAACAGTTCCTCGACCAGGGATGTTTACATTCATGGGCGTTGGTGCTACACGTGTAGCAGCTAGTGATGGATTGAATGGAGCAGCTGAAGCAGACAACTTCTTGTTGGGCAGTTCTCTAGCATCACTTGAGCATGAAATTGTCAGCTGTACTGCTTCATCGTTTCCCCTTTCTGATACGCAGTTGGAATTATCTAGAGATTGAAATTTTACTGCAGAATCGTTCCCACATTGAACCAATACAGGAGAATCACCTGAATTTATCAACTCATTGCTGGTCTTCACCACTTTATCTTCCATATCACCGACATCAAGAGAGCTGGATTCATCTTTTATGGTACTTTTCTGCATAGTTTCAAGATCAATAAAATCACTATCATCTGTTCCAACTTTCAATAAATTGCTGCTGCTTTCTTCCCTAGTGGTTTCTTTCTCACCTTTCTTGTCCGTTGAAAATTCGTCATCTTTTCCAGTCATGGCTTCTTTCTCATCTCTGCTATTCTCTGCTGAATCTCTCTTTACATCCTCATTTTCTTCTTCCACTTTTTCTATATCTTGCTTAATGTCCTTAGACATCTTTTCAGCATCATTATGTTGCTCTTCCACGCATCCAATTTCTTCACTAGACAAAGATGGACTTGGAGAACCTCTAACCTGTAAAGAACCAGGTGGTGCCACTGCCACCTCTTTATAAGATGGAGACCTTCCTAGGTTCATTATTGAGCTTTTCTTATGCACTGTTCCAACTTCTGTAGGCACAGTATTGGAACCAATCTGTAAAGAAGAACCTGAGACCTCACGTCCATTTCCTGAATTTTCGATTGTGGTTTCTTTGACGGGAGAATTAGCTGCCTTCACTCGGTATGCGACACCTCTAACAATTCTCCTTCCATATTTCGGTCCGGTAGAGGAATTCTTTGCTACATAATAATCACCGTAGCTTCCAGAAGGGGGTCTTTGCTTCTTTACCATGTAATATCGACTGGTTTGATAGTTACCCTTCACTTTAGAATCTAAATCAGAAACATCATCTTTCTTCTGATAACTAAAAGATTTATTAATTGTTTGCCGCCTCTGTCTCAACCGGCGGCTATACAATCCGGTAGATTTCGGTCTTTGAACAGGATGCCATCCTTCTTCTCCTTCGGCAGGAGTTTCAGGAGAATCATCACTGGCAACAATAGGTTTAACCACTCCTCCATCTCCATCCTCGATTTGTCCCACACTCTGGTTTCCCTCCACAGTAGTTTCGGTTTGCTTGGAGTCAAATGGTTGAATAAAGGCACCATTGTCCTCATTTGAATTACCTTCTGGTTCGGGAGCTTTAGTCTGTTCGTCATAGGAGACCTCCTTCAGAGGATCCTTATCGGAAACACCGGAATTTGATGAAACACTGCTTTGATGGTCAGGTTTTAGCATCATCTGGAAAGCAAATCACATTGATATCAACTCTTTAGACAGCAACAGCAATAAATAATCATTTATACACAAATTATAAAGTATATTAATATACTATATACAGATGTCTAACACTTGACATTCATATTTGAATTTTTTTCAGGACAGCCATAATTACTCTCATTGGCATTATCTTGTCAAGGAATATAATATTTGATGTCATAACAAGGAATGGCAAAATAGGTGTGGAGAGGGCAGAGACATTCCCTCACAGTATGAAAAATAACCAACCTGCTATGGCTAGCACTATTTGTGGCTATGTATATGGTTTGGAAGGAAAGGAACAGTATGTTCTCTATACGGCAGGAGATGGGCATGATGAGTATGGCTCAAGATATCATCATTACAATCAGAGTTTGTGCCAGGAACTTTGAGAACAATGAGGAAGACAAGATTTATTGGTTCATTTGATGCAAATGTATTTTCTAAATAATAACAACCTATTATATTCTAGATGTTCTTGTATTTAGCTGAGTGATATTTACAATGTGTACTTTGGGGAAGCAAACAAATAACTTACATTACGGGAAAAAAAAAGATATACCTTCATAGCATAACTTCTCTTCTTAGCTGCCAGAGTCTCCCTTCCACTAGCATTGTGGCTTGGATTGATATAGTCCAGCAAATCTGACACACTGCCAAGAACATCAGAAGAAAGAAAAATATCAAGTCCCAGATATGCATTAAATTCACTTTCAGTGATGCCAGAGAAAGTCTGAGATTCATTATTCATGAAAGTATCCTGAAATGCAGTGAATAATCGCAGTGCCTATAAATTTGTTTCATTTCTTCTAATAACTACAATAAAGAGGAATAATACAAATTACATTATAAATTCGACAACTGTTTCATCACCATTAAAATCATTAACTTCAAGACATTCTAATCCTACCTCAGGTGGCCCTTGCTAGCTATAGATGCATCAGGCTTCCGTGTTCCATTTCGAGCAGCTTCTTGTTGTTCGAAAGCCTTAGATTCAAAATACTCAAGCCAAGCAGCAGCATCCTGTGACATAAGACATTCAGTTACACAAGTCTCACTTTCAGAAGCCATCATAAACTTGGAGAGAAGAAAGCTACAGAAGCCTCTACAGCCAATTCTATCCAAGTTGTGTATGGATAGTGCGTTTAATCAATAGTCATTCTTAAAATGCTTCAGCACTGAAATTATGTTTATCTAAAAAACAAACATATATGTGCATGAAACCTTGAAGCAGATTCATGAAAGATTTAAGTTGCCATAAAAAAATCTATAATTATAATTTCTTGTCACACATTATAAAAAAGTGGGTTTATTTTTTAAGGATTTCATGATAGATGCATTGCTCGTGTAGAAAAATTCACCTGTGTACGAAGATCATCGGTGCCAAGCTTTGCACGTAATATTTGCAACGTTGTTTGTTCATGCTGAACACTCAGCGGATATGCTTCCATCAAGGAGAGTGCAATTGCTATGGCATGGTAACTTGCAGCAGTCTGCAGAACGTTTGAAAGCACAAAAGAACTTCTCATTAGAAGGCTGTTGCATAGCTGTCAAAAGTGCATGTTTTTCACTTCTTAACACAAAAATATAGATTAAATAAACCAGAGAATTCTTGCCAACGACACATGGTTTTTGTAAATGTAAACTTAGAAAGAATGAGGAAAGTATTCTTGTTATTTAGAATATAAAGCTCATTACAAACTAGGGGCCATCTTACTTCTATTTATAGAAGAGATGCCCAACGGCTATAAAGTAAAAAAGGTAAAAAGCAGGAAACACTGTTCCAACGGTTAGTTGGACAGTGTTTCTTCTGCTAAAAAACAAGGAAAAAACAGGGATGATTAGCCACTAATTTATAAGATTATTAGGGCTAATTCAAGGTAAAAAAATACACTAAATGTTAACAGATTAAAGCTTAGTCTACTGATGACTTAGAGAGGAGTCAGTAGACTAGAACCCTGCTGAGGTACCCTGCTGAGGTGACCCTGCTGATGTACCCTGCTGAGGTGTTCTAACACTCCCCCTCAAGCTGGTGAATGGATATCAATCATTCCCAGCTTGCTAAGGAGATAATCAAAGGATTTCTTAGGCAGACCCTTAGTAAGGACATCAGCAACTTGATTTTGAGAGTTGATAAACTTGAGCTTGATAAGGCCACAGTCCAACTTTTCCTTGATAAAGTGTCTGTCAACCTCAACATGCTTTGTTCGTCATGTTGAACAGGGTTGTGGGAAATGTCAATGGCCGATTGATTATCACAATGTAGAATCATAGGTGCCATTCTCTGAATTCTTAGATCATCCAGAATGATTTTTAGCCATAGAAGTTCACAAACACCCACTGCCAAGGCTCTAAATTCAGCTTCAAAGCACTTGATCTGGACACAACCCCTTGTTTTTTACTCCTCCATACTACAGGATTTCCAAAAAGAAACACACAATGACCGAGAGGTAGATCTTGTCATCAATGCGGCAAGCATAGTCGAATCGAGTGTAGGCCTCTACAGCGACTTATGATCATCCTTTTTGAATAAGACCCCTTTTCCAGGACAGCTTTTCAGGTAGTACACAATTCTTTCAGCAGCATTTTGATGGCACCTCTTAGGTTTGTGCATATATCTGCTCACAATGTTCACAGCAAAGGCAATATCAGGTCTTGTGTGAGACAGATATATGAGTCTGCCTACAAGTCTTTGATAGGCATTTTTGTCCACATCTTCATCTTGAGGTGCTAGGTTGATCCCATGAGTGAACTCTATGGGAGTCTTCATAGGTTTGCACCCCATTTTGCCACAATCCTTCAGAAGATCTATAATATACTTTCGTCGAGAAATAAAGATTCCTTGCTGAGAGTACATAACCTCAATGCCAAGGAAGTACTTTAATTTTCCAAGTTCTTTGATGTCAAATTCATTACTCAGAAATTGTTTTAGAGTAGAATTGCCTTCTACATCATCACCAGTGATGATTATATCATCCACATACACCAAGAGGATGGACCTCTTGCCATGTAAATTGAATTTCATAAATAAGGTATGATCTCCTTGGCTTTGTTTATAGCCAATACTTATCATAGCTTTTGTGAACCTCCCAAACCAGGCCCTAGGGGACTGTTTAAGACCATATAGGGCTTTCTTTAATCTGCATATTTTTCCTTTTTCCACTTGGAAACCAGGAGGTATATCCATAAAAATGGTTTCCTCAAGGTCCCCTTGTAGAAAGGCATTTTTTACATCATATTGATGTAATTTCCAGTCAAGGTTGGCAGCCAAGGATAGGAGTATTTTGACAGTGTTCATCTTTGCCACAGGGGCAAAGGTGTCAAAATAGTCAATTCCATGGGTTTGGGTATATCCCTTGGCAACTAACCTTGCCTTGTATCTTTCAATAGTGCCATCGACTTGTACTTGATGGTAAAGACCCATCTACAGCCAACGGTTTTAGCCCCTTTAGGAAGCTCAGCAAGCTCCCATGTTTTATTTTTCTCAAGAGCATTCATTTCTTCCTTCATAGCCTGTACCCAATTTTCATCTCCTAAGGCATCTGAGAACCTTTTGGGCACAGAACTATTTAGAAGGTTCTTCATGAACCTTTTTTGTTTGCTAGAAATCCTGTCATAAGACAGGAAATTCTTCATAGGGTGCAGGGTGCAAGCCCTAGTAGGTTTCCTCAAGGCAATGGGAAGATCATTAGTGGATGAAGCACTACTGTTTTCCTGTTCAGATATAGGAAAAGTAGGATCATCTTCATCAAAGTTTTGAGGAATATCAGTAGCATCAGAAGTAGGTTCCTCATTTGTACATGGAACATCTTGTTCATTTATGTCAATAGTAGTGTCCTTAATTGGAACCACATTTTGAACCCTCATCCAGTTCTTCCGGTATAGATTATGGGAGTCTTTTCTTTGCTCTTATTCATAAGAGGAGCATCGATTGTTGCTCGTAAGAGGAACATCAAGTTCATGTTCGAGAGATAGTACCTTCATGATTTGCATCATTACTAGGACCCTGCTGAGGGACCCTGCTGATTCTGAAAAATCAGAATCAATATCAAGAAGAAACATTTCCCTTTCATAATCGGATTTAAAGTTCTCCCCCTGAATTATAGCTTTCCCTGAGAAGTAGGGATGCATTTCATAGAAGGTAACATCCTTGGATATAAAAATCCTCTTTGTGAGAGGATGGTAACATTTATAACCTTTCTGTGTGTTGGAGTATCCAATGAACACACACTTAACGTATCCGGGATCAAGTTTTCCCCTGTTAGGTTGGTGTATGTGAACAAAAACCTCACATCCAAACACTTTAGGATGAACTCCCTCGCATTTAAGAAAATCCGGAAAGTGTTTAGTAAGAACATCAATAGGACTTCTTTTTCCAAGGACTTTTGTAGGCATCCTATTTATAAGATGAGCGAGCGAAGAAGGACTGCCTCTCCCCAATAATGTTTAGGCACGTTCATTTGGAAAAGAAGGGCCCTAGCTGTATCAATAAGGTGCCTATTCTTCCTTTCAGCTACCCCATTTTGTTGGGGTGTGTACACACAAGAGGATTCATGTATGATCCCTTTTTCTTCCAAAAAAGGACTTGGGAATTTGTTGAAATAATCCCTAGCATTGTCGGTTCTTATCTTTTTGATTTTGACCTCAAGCGAGTCATAATCATATTGTAGAACACAGGGAAAATCGTGCAAGATCGATTTTTGTTTCATAAGATACAACCAAGTTGTTCTAGTACGATCATCAATGAAGGTGACAAACCAATGAGCACCATTGATATTGGGGTTGGTGGAGGGACCCCAAATATCACTGTGTATAAGATTAAAAGGATTAGCAGAAAGATTAGATGCAATAGGATAAGACACCCTTTTATGTTTAGCAAATTCACATTCATTGCATTTGAAATCAATAGAGTTTAACCCTTTACATAAATTAGGAAACAAATGCATAAGAATCTTAAAGGAGGGGTGACCAAGTCTCCTATGATACAACATAATCTTATCATGACTAGTCTTAGACAAAAAAGAAGTATTCTGACAACTAAGCTTGTCATTATCTTCAGCCTTCAAAACATAGAGACCTTCTTTAGCCCTAGCAAGTCCAATCTTCCTCATGGTTTCTAGAACCTGTATCACACAGAAGTTAGTAGAGAAAAGAGCATAACATTTAGAGTCTCTAGTTAACTTTCGATAGATAGGAGACTAGCGCAGTGAGATTAGGAACATGCAAGACATCTTTTAAGGTTAGGTCATTGTTTATAGTAACATTTCCAATGCCTGCCACACTCATTGAAGAACCATTAGCAACTGTAATGTTCCTTTTAGTAGTACAAGGCACATAGACAGAAAAACGTGCAATATCGGGAGTCATATGGTCGGTAGCCCCGAATCAACAACCCAATCCCGGTAACATTCGATTTAAGAGATTCAAAGAAGCCATACCGAAAAAACCATTGAAGATGATGGATTTTCCAAGGTATCTAGGAACTTCCTCAATTTCTCTATTTCAGATTGACCAAGAGTAGGATTCTGATTCATGGGGTTTTGATCCATACCCCGTCCATTGCTTTCGGACTTGCGAATTTGCGGTGTGAGCCAAGGGTTCTTTGTTTTTCCCCGGTCTCCCATGCAATTTCCAAAGAATTCTTTGGTATGTCCGTTCTTTTTACGGTGAGAGCAAAACAGATCGTCCCTATCGGGTTTCATATTTTCCTTTTGAGAAGGAAATTTCTTTTCGGATATCCCTTTGACTCGGTGGTCTTAGGGTACCCCGATTCCTCTCGACCGCCTATTAAAGCGAGCCATCAATAGAGGGAGTGTCAATCATGACACCCCTCCTACTTTCCTCTCGCTCTAACAATAGCAATTGTTTCATTCAAATTAGGGAGATCATCTTTTCCAAGAATTTGGACCCTCACGGGGTCAAAGTCCCGGTTTAAACCGATAAGAAAGGAAAAAATCCTATCTTTTTCCATCATCCTTCTCAAGGTAGCGACATCATCTTTATCTTTCATTTGAATGCACCGATAATGATCAAGTTCCCGCCACATACCTTGCGAAGATTGGAATACTCGGTGATGGATTTGTTACCTTGCTTGGTGTTTTGAATCTTTGCTTTTATCTCATAGATTTGAGCAAAGCATCATTCACCTTGGAGTAGGATCGCTTGGCCGTGTCCCGATTTCCTTAGCTGTTTCCAGAAACATGTAGGGGTCACTGATTTCTGAAGTCATAGAATTCCAGAGCCATGACATCACCATTGAGTCCTTTTCATCCCAGCTATCAAACCTGGGAGCATCCCTTGCTGGACCAGTCCCTAAAAGATGGCTCAGTTTGCCTCTACCTTTCAAGAAGGTTTCGACAAACTGTGACCATTTCAGATAATTTTTTCCATTCGGCTTGTAAGCAGCATGAATGTTTTGAAGCTCTCCGAGTTTATAGGATTTTCGTAATAGATGAATCGGTGGTCTGCACTAGTTGCGGTGGAACCACCATTGATCGAAAGAAATTTGAATTATTAAAGAAGAAATTCCCAGAAAAAAATCTAAAGCTCTGATACCATGTAAACTTAGAAAGAATGAGGAAAGTATTCTTGTTATTTAGAATATAAAGCTCATTACAAACTAGGGGCCATCTTACTTCTATTTATAGAAGAGATGCCCAACGGCTATAAAGTAAAAAAGGTAAAAAGCGAGGAAACACTTGTTCCAACGGTTAGTTGGACGGTGTTTTTTCCGCTAAAAAACAAGGAAAAAACGGGGATGATTAGCCACTAATTTATAAGATTATTAGGGCTAATTCAAGGTAAAAAAATACACTAAATGTTAACAGATTAAAGCTTAGTCTACCGATGACTTAGAGAGGAGTCGTAGACTAGAACCCCGCCGAGGTACCCCGCCGAGGTGACCCCGCCGATGTACCCTGCTGAGGTGTTCTAACAGTAAATCTTGATGAAAAAACAGCTTCATATTCATGAGAAGAATGAAGACGAATATCCTCAAGATACTCCCTCAGAACTCTTTAGTTACGAAGGCCCATGTCAAATCTCCCAAATCAATGGGCAAGAACATATGACAGATTACCTTAATTCTACCAATCATATGATTGCGTCATCAATCAAGTTTGACAAGTGTTGGACATGCAGTAAAATAGTCTGTGGTTAAGAGACTGATTCTCTAAAGCTAATGGATACACAACGACCTGAAGATAATACATGTGTGATATATATAGAAAATAGGAGTTAAATCTGCGCCACATCATGCTTATCAACGCCTTTTTTTATTGTCTAGGTGTATCCTTGGAATTCACTCTGTAATTACATCATAACTCCTATTCCTAATGGATTCAATCCCCACCCCTACCCTAAAAAATAACGCGGATCAAGCTTCTGCTTCAATCTCTGGCAAACTGTAATTGCAAAGGCACCATTGTCGTCATCAACAACTTATTACAACTCTCGTAATCACCGCAATCTTCCATTTGATAAAAAAAACTTGAGTGATTAATCACTATTACATATATTTATAAATTACAGTTCTCCTTAAAACGTATGATTTTAGTTAAGTTGGCAATTTATCGATCACACCATCTACCTTGCTTTTATCAAAAACCGGCACTTTGCTTTTCTCTAAAACATAATCAAAGAACCATCGCCTTGCTCCCTTTCACTAAAGCTACTGCCATCAACTGTCATGACCAAATCAGTTCATAGTCCACCTCTATTCCCATCACGTCAACTACCCTTCATTACTAAAATTCTGATGCGAATCTCCCAAATCTCAGTGCAGAACCACGCTAATTTCTGCCCTCAGACCAGCAACACTTTTCAGGCATCACACGTCTCTTATTCCTTTTGATTGCCTACACCCTTGACTCATTGCTCTTTTAAGTTTTGAAACTTTCTTCTGGTTTCAGTGGGCTATAATTGACTATGAGACATTACACACCATAGAGGGAGAGAGAAAGGATCAATTCAGAATCTTGGGAACGTGGTGGACAGCAGTCGTTTTCTTCGTTACAACTGTTAGATGCGGCTGAGACGTGGATTCAGTTGTGCTAGTAATGGTGATTTGAGCTTCAATGAAATGAAAGTATGATTATTCTTAATTCCTATGTTATGCGACAGTTATTGGAGTCATTAGTCTCTTGCCTACACCAGTGAGGTTTTTTTTTAGGGTCACCAGTGATGGTTTGATCCCGTGATTCCATATTCATACTAACATGAGCTAGACCTGAATTAGGGTGTGATGGATAACAAGGTGCGGAAATGCCCTACCATATGTAAAAAAACATGAGACACGTACTCATTTATCTTCATAAATTAATATAGAACCTGAATGTGGTCTGGACCAAGTAGTCTTTGGTTGCACTTGAGTGCTTTGTGAAGATATCTAAGGGCAACATGCACATTTCCCAAACCTTCCTCCATCATAGCTACATTAATATATGTTGCAGCAGTATTTGGATGTGATGGGCCACATGTGAGGTGTAGCAGATACAGTGCACGCTTGACATACCTAAACAAATAAGAGAACTAATCACTTCCAATAATAGAAAAAGAAATAAAAAGATGCACACAATCACTCTTCAAATACCAATAGCACCCAAAAGCTTAAGTTGTCAATAAAAAAATTTAATTCATACATCTAACATGACCCCTTACATGTGGCCTTGTTAGCCGTGGACAAGAAGCAGTAACAGTAGAGTAGAAGTAGAGGAGACATGCATATATATATATATATATATATATATATATATATATATATATATATATATATATATATATATACTTCTACTATATATATATATATATATATATATATATATATATATATGGCAGCTATGAGTTTTAATCCCAGTAACTCCTGCTTTAATATCAACTACAATTCTAGAATTATTAACTCACCCAAAAGATTTTGTCTCCTGCTTTGATATCATTTAGAATTACCGGCTCATCCAAAAGTTTGTTGTTAGGAAGAAGTGTAATTTGTAAATGTATGCAGTCCAACAAGTGGAAGACAAACGTACGGAAAAAAAAAATCATGACTGATTTAATTATCCTAGAAAACAAACACGGGTTTTCGAAAAATAAACATTAAATATCAAATGATGGGAAAAAATGCTTGATTATTGCCTGGGAAATGTGTAGGATGTCTCGTTCACTCACGTATTTTTAGTCTAGTCACATTATAATAGACTGAAAAATCAGTTCATTTTGGATCCCCACTTCGTTTAGATGAATTACCATACCATTCCTAATCCACAATGCAATCAAATGTATGATAACGAGTTACGGAACACTTTATCTGCAAAAAAGCTCTAGGAACAATTATGAGAGAAAGACTATTTTTGGACCATCTTATGAAACACTTTTCTCCACAAAATACTCCAAAACAATGATGGCATAGTGCCTTTCTTGTAAATCTCTCCATATACTATGCTTGTATATGTTAATAATGCTTCGGGACAGAGCTAATCAACTTAGATAATAATTCGTTATATGTTCAATCTTTTCAAATAAGATGCCAGCATCAGTTGGTAAAAGCAATGCTGTGATTGAATCAAATCTTTTCCACACCATATCATAATTAATTACCATTCTCAAAAGATGCAAAAGGGTTAATTCTTTCTTTTCCTTTTCTTCTTCCTTTTTTTGGAGGGGGGGGGGGGGGGGGGGGGGGGGTTAAGTCAGTGCGCAAAGCTTTACTGGTCCTTTCAGCTACCAGGATATCAGTCTTCACTAATGCTTGAGAAACTCAATAATACATTCTGTTCTGTTCTTGAATTACTTGGTACATTACTATTTCGATTTCCTTGTATTTCTTTGTGTCTAACTTACTGGATAACCATACAAACTGAAACTACATAAGATTTACGTACTTGAGAGCTAGCTCGGTATGTTGAAGTCTGTAATAGAATACAGCTAGATCCCCATAACTTTTCATGGTATCTGGATGATCAAGTCCCAACTCCCGCTCATTGATGTCCAAAGCCTTCTGCTGATATACAGTGGCCTGTAGGGCTGAACTGAGTTAGCAAATTACATTGGAACCCCACAGTGAAAAATGAAAAAGAATAAACGACACACACAAGAACACAAAGTGTTGGGGTTGCCAGCAGTCCTGCCTGTCCAAGCGTAAGAGGATTGACCGAGACGCTGAAAATCTGTGTTGTTATAAGGAAATATAGTAGCACATTTGCTAACACCAATTGGTTTTAGCACAATGGTAAGCACTTGATCCTCACACAGAGAATAAAAATAAACACACACATGAGAGCAGGACTGACCACATCAAAGTGAGATACTTTTGTGTCATAGAATCAAACTACTTGGATTATATGACAGGCAATTTATTCGGTGATCCAGTAAATGGATAGAGTGGAAGGAAAAAGAATACAAACCTGGTTAAAATCTCCAGTATGATAGAGAACTACTGCCAAAAGGCTATAAGCTCCTGCTGTCATGCGATGGTAGGGACCACATACTGCTACAAGCTTTGCAAGAGCCTGAGAATGACAAAAATGCAGTTACATCATGTACCACAGTCATGCATTTCAAAACAACTAAACACTATTGTTTAGTCAATAAGAGGCAATCGGGGATCAACTGAAATGACAGGTAGAAAGAGATACTCTGAAGGAAACAGTGGTTTCAAACAATGTACTGTTGAATAACACACCTTTGTCCCATAGCTAACAGCGTCTTCAAGTTTACCCTTATCCAGAGCTGTTTTAGAAGATTCCAGAAGTTGTCTTCCATCTGCAGAAGAGCATGCCGCTTGCTGCAGAGTAACCAGAAATGTTACAGATTACCGCATGACAACTAAATCCATACGAAGTATGACTAACAATGATTTCAAACTTTTTGATGAAAAAGCACACTTATTTATCACCTTATGCACGGGCACTAGGCTGATAATGTCCACTTTTCGGAAAGGGGTTGGGGAGTTCATGTCAAAATCTCTTGGAACCAGCTCAATGCCAACCTACAAGGGAAGAGAGGAAATGTTACTAGCCCATCTAAATTCTAATCTCCGTAACAAACACTATACCAACACGCCTTTCCAGGATAAAATATTTGCAACTACCATAAGACCAGATAAAGTGTCAAAGTAGGCAATTTAACAACTATCTTCCCTGAGCGAGCAAGAACATGTGGGTGGGTGTTGAAATTACAAGCTACTTGCGAAATTTTCCATACCTTGTGGCAGAGACCACGAAGAACTGCGCATTTTCTCACATCCTTGAAGTTTGATTTCTTAAGATCCCAATCATATCTCTTCTTTAGGAAGACCTCCAGCCACCTCCAAATGAGGGGATGCACACCATAAGACTCACTATCATGTTCATGTTCAGGTACACCAAGCATCATATTCAAGGCAGTAGCAATTATTGCAGACAATTTCTCTTTCTCAACAACAGCAGCAATCACTGCCTGTAATACATGCTTAAAAGCCCGAACAATCATCTCATGTATACAGAGGCATTGCACATGGGATAACTTCTCCGAAAGCTTAACCTGTGCATTAAGAAAAAAATGGTTAACCATGGATTTAGGCACTTAATTATGTTTGAGGGACTCATTATTCTATCCATGACATGAGAATCGATATATTAATCAGTTACAAAAGAAGTCCTTATAAATCAAGAAACATCCAGCTATTGCAAGGTAGGACCAAGGACCAGCAGTTTCAGAACCTCAGCTGAAGAGATTTTACGGTCCCTATTCTTGAAAAGAACAACCTTTTCTGAACTACTCAAAATTTAAGTGACAGGGATGCCATCAACTAGCGAGCTGATCAATCACGCATTAGAAAACTAACTCACGCCATGACTGTTTTTGTAGCAATACATTGACAAACCAAGATGAAATACAGCAAGTTTATGTGCAAAATAGACCAAACTGGTAAATGCATGTCTAGAAAATGAAGTATAAGCCTTTGCAATTATGAAATTCAATATCCTTTTACTTTATAATAAGGGAAGAATACCACATTAACACTTACAACTTGTCCAAGGGATCGCATGCGGAGGCCTCTAGTATGCATAAAATCTGTCAATGTTCGGCCATCCACCGGAGATAGTTCCAACGAACCAAAATCTGCAACCTGCATTGCATTTAGAAGCCAATGATTAAACAGTGTCATTGCACCACATATGTCCCCCAAGTAAACTATTTTTTTTTTTTTTGAGGGGTCAAGTAAACTAAATAACAGTAAAAATGTTACCAGTTTTGGAAGAGCAACTTCATTGTAATATTTATGTGACAAGCCAATTAACTCTTGCAATGACTGTTGATAAAAAAGTGTTAGATTAGTCACCTTAGGACATTCTAAACCTTCCTAAAGAAACGGTATATATATATATAGGGAGGAAAACACCTTGGAATGAAGACCAGTGTCGGACTCTTTCAACCGACTAAAAGCAGAATCAGACAATAACTTCTTAAGCATAAGCTCATTTTCATCCAAACCAGGCTCAAGCTGAGATTCTGTGGAAGGCAAGGCAGCTTTTTCTCCTTCAACATGTATTCCACCATTCTTATTTGTTTCATCTGATGTCTTCTTTTTGCTCTTAAGGGATTTAAGAGGTATTCCAAGACCCTCGACCTTCAATTCTTTCTTTGTTTTCTCAGTAGAAGTTTTCTTATCTTTTTCGGTTTTTTTCTGATCTTGCAAGTGCTGAATCCAGCAAGCCCCAAGTTCCCATCTCACATATGTATCCCCTTCTGATTGTTCTTCTTGAAGTTTGCTGAGACTCGCTTCCAAAAGATTCTCAACAAAAGCATAGGAAATGTTAAGATCCTCAAATTCTGAAGTTTGTAAATATGCTGATGGTGTTGCTTTATCATGTAGTAGAAACCTCAAACTGTATGTAGTTTCAAAAGAGAAAACGATTAGGAATCTAGGCAGTAGACATCAATAAAGCATCCTGAATAACTAATAGCACAAATAACCAAAAAAGGCAACCGCAACCCAACTTCAAGGAGATGGCAAAACAAAATATAATCGGATGTTAAAGCAACATAAGATTGACAGTTCTTACTGGACATCCACGAAAGGAAAGTAAATTACATACAATGTTCCAATCAGTATTTCTGAAAAGAAAAATGAAAAAGTTTTGCTCAACAATGTGGAGTGTTCAAGCTTAATCTATCATAGAAGCTTACGCTTTTATACTAGAAGGTTATTCATCAACTTACGTACACAATCTAATGACAGTATGACACTATACCAAACTGCCTTAAGATACAAGAGCCACATCATATTATAGTAGGAAGGAATAGAAGAAGACCATGCAACGTGTCATGCGTACAATAATTTGCTAATACGGTATTCCACTAGTACGTCATATGCAGGGTGAACAGAAAGAGACAGATTGGAGAACTTTTATGTGGCCCAGTTCTTCATTAACAATTACTCCTTCCGTCCCAAAATAAGTGTCATTTTAGCAAATACAAATTTGTCCCCGAATAAGTGCCATTATAGAATTTCAAGAAACATATATCCAATTTTACCAAAATTGCCCTTACTAATTCCTTCACAAATAAATACCAAAAATTGGAAAGCATTAACATCACAAAGTCTAGCAGAGTCATCCCAATGAAAATGTAAGGCATTTACTGCGGTGAAGATAAACAGTCCCAAATATTCCACATTTTCTATACTGTTTAGAAGACCGATACTTACAAATTTAAAAAGAATTTCCAGCCTATCTTTAAATATTGAACATAAATAAGGTTATACTGGTCTTTTTATCAGCATTCTTAATATATGTGCAAATTGTTAAAACGACACCTACTTTGGGACAGAGGGAGTATGGATTTATGCTCATTATTTGGAAATGCAGTATGGTTGACCTAGTAACCTACTGAGAGTCATTCCTCTCCCCCTCCCAAAAATTTATTTCTGGTAGTCATGCTAAAAGCAAAAATAGAAGCATTAACAAGAACTTCATATCCTACCATGATAATCATTTCTCCCCTAAATGGTGTTACAGGTTTCCAAATTTCTCTGTTATGAAAACCAAAAGAAAGAGTCACAGAATGTCCATCCACCGTGGTTGAGCTAAGAAAAATGATATAAAAGTAAACCTGTAAATATTCAGGGCATTAGCCCCACCTTCAGGCTGATCAAGAACTTCTACACTTTTCAAAACAGGGCCTCTGTTCACATCTTCTCTCCTATTTACTTTTACAATAGCTATATAACCACAATGCCTCACATTGACAACCCCTAGCGTAGGTATGTCCTGCAATTAAAACCATCTTTCTACTATTAAAATATCTAATAAGTGAAGAAAGTGTGAGGATAACTGCAGACACATGGATAGTAAATGATCTACACAGTTTTCTTACATGAGCAGAAGTATTCTCGTCTGCTGTTAAGCCCTTGAGTAGGTTTCTTTCAATTAAATTCTCTTCATTTACACCAGTGGCTTGAGTTCCATCAATCTTAGTATCAATTTTAGAACTCGCATTGGATGTGTCCTTGAAGACGGATATGTTCAAATCGCCAACCCTTTCTGAGTACATCACTTCATTGCTGACGGCAGAATGAGCTAATTCAGGCTTTGAAAGTACATGTTTTACAGCTGAAATTGCTCTAAAAATGGCAACATCCACAAATAAACTGTGAAGAAGAAAAGCTTTTCTATCTCGAATCTGCCTCTCCTCTGGTGTCTTGCATGGCATAGAAGCAATAAACGCAAAGTCGTTAGCATAAGGGAGCAGATCACTCTGCCCATCTCTGCCCAGACCACCCCCATTTCCTCCCCATTTTTCATCCTCAACAGGCAAAGCAGGAAAGTTAGATGGTGACTGTGCCGCTACAGGGGGGATAAGCCACGTGTTTGCTCTAAATCCATAGGGCAGATTTCCAAACTAGGAGACGAAAAAATATGAAAAGTTAATAATACAAATAAGAGGAGCGCAATAAAATTGGAAGAGAATGACGAACAAGTGTTACAATAGAGAAAAAGAATTCAAGAGAATGTTAGCACCTTATTACGTTCTGAGAAGGCTTTCATGAGATCATCATAAGCCTGAGGATAGGAAACAAAATAGACTATGTTTAATCATGGGGAAACATGGATGTTATACTGTAAGAAAGACAAAAGTGTATCATGTGCTTTAGGAAAAGAAAAACAAGGCACGTAACTCAACCCGATCCAGTTAGCTGCATTAAAGAGTGAAAAGGGAAGTTTCTGTAAAGTGAAACATGTATAGAACACAAGAAAAGTGCAAATCATAGGTTCTCCACAAGTAGACAAGTCAAAGATACCAGGCTACTTGAGAGACAGAACATATACCAAGGAAAATATTTCAATTCAAGGCATTTCAGAAAGCTAAAATGAACAATAATCTATGCATCAGGCAAAACAAAAGGTGTCTATGAAGCTACTTTCAGTAAATAATACTTACGGAATGATCCAGGAGGAAAAATGAGAGCAACAAAACTGCATATCGACTTGTCCTTTATTTTCTTCTCATATTTTTAATGACACAATTTAATGAGCACAGAGGCAAAAAAATTGACAGAACTACTTATAAAGCTTGTTAAGTAATGTATCAAGATGGAATACGGAGGGCATGACAGTAAGAATCAACTCTCTGTTCGAATCCGCTTCCTTTTTGGTGTTGACAGAAAGGATAAGAAGAATTCGACATACAACATAAGAAGGCAAATTTGAAGAACTAACATTATCAAAGGCTCTGCTAAGTTGTCTGAGTAGATCCACAAGATTGTGGCAAAGAATCTGCTGCTTCCCCATGCTGTAAAACCCTTTACTGCAAGCCTCGAGGTGCACCAATTTTCCATTGCAAAGCTTCAACTGGAAACAACAGAATTTGCTTACTACACAGGCTCGTGCTATCTTATTGTATTACCCCAAAGAAAATAAATAAAAACTAGGACTCAAAGACTAAAATTGACTTCTGTGAGCCTTACTTCGAAAGAGAAAAGATGATCATCCGAAAGACGCTTATCATCCAAATTTCTTGAGGACTTTCTGATGACTGCAATAATCATGTCACGATTGGCGTCGATCAGATTCAGGTAAAGAACAAAGATTAAATTTCACACATTTTCCTTAGAAACCGACATGCGTAATGCCCGAATGAAAGGAACTCACACTGAATAGGTGGTGTGAGATGAGAAAGGGAGAAGAACTCGTAAAAGCTTCCAAGCTTCGGACAAGAGCTGCTCATTTCTCCCTCTCCCTCAATTGGCAGAGCATCCTTAGACGCCGCCGTCGTCGAAGGCTGCGTCTGTTTGGATGTCGGCGGTGGTGGTGGTGAACTTGGTTGCTTGCTGTTTCCATGAGATTTGCTCGTTTTCTTTGAGCTCTTGGTGTCCTGAGGACTCGGCGCCGTCTTGTCTCCTTTCGATTCTTTAGTCGCCGACGGCCCAAAACACGTAGTGCAGGCTACAATGTCCAGCAGCCGCCGGACGTGCGCGGTGGCGCCTTCCTCGTCGTAGTCCTCTGCAGAGAGGAGGAACAAAGATTTGAGGTCAGAACAGTCATTTCCAGTGGCAGGGTAAAATTGTAATTAGAAAGAGAAATTTGAATCGCGTATCTTTTGCGTGGGAGGTTCTATCATGGTGACTCCAACATGGAGAGTCACCAGTGTAAGCGTGATTAAGATGAGACCACACAGCTTCGGTTTAGATTCGTAATAAAGCTGCCAGCATGGTCAAATTATGTCACATGGATAAATCCGTATGTTGGAGTCCTTAGGATAGACTTTCCCCTTTTGCACGTACCTTCTGTGAGAGCAAGGACGCACGGTTTCAGTGCAGCTACGTCCACCGTATCTTTCAGTCGCGGTCCTCTTACCTATTGGGTAAATGTGTATTAAAATCATAAATAAACCCAAAAAATAAATAAATAAATTTTTTTTTAAACTCAAATGAAACTAGAAAAACACTTGCCTTTGATTTCATTTAATGCTCTACTCTATTCTCCCAAAATGACTCCGTCCTTAAAAATAAAAAATAAAAAATAAAAAAAAAGGTATGGTCCTCCTAATGGGAAATTCTTACCCGCATTATTTTTATGTATCGATTTGGTTGGATGTGCGATATGTGTGCATTGTTTTCTTATGCAAATGTCGCACATCCAACACTGTATATACGAAGACTCACCGGGTTAGAATTTCACCCTCCCAACTTAGTAAAATCCTTAATGAGCAATTTTACTATACAAATGTGTTATGAAATTGTTTGAAGTGATAAACATTACATCCTCTTGTTTCTAACATTTCATATACTACCTTCGTCTCATATTATAAATTATCATAGTTTTATACATATAAATTAAGAAAATCAATAAATAATTCAATTTCGATAGTTTTGGACTAAAATGCTCTTAGATTGATTAGACTAATAAAACTTTGGAATAAAGAATAAAGGTGAAACAAGAAAAAAGAGCATTATTATTGCCTTGAGATGTAAAAATGATTTATATAATGAGACGAATAAAAAATACTAGAATGATTTATAATAATACGGGAAGGAGATAATATGAGATAAAAGTTTATTGTGAAAGAGAATATAAATGAAATGCTCTGATGTAGAAATTTTCTAATTTTTTAACCCAAAAAAAAAAAAAAAAAAATTTGAGTACCTCGTGGGATAATGAAAAATTAGTGATATGACAAGTGGCAGTGTTGACGGATAGCAATCGCCCAACATCTAGAATCCGATCCGTTGAAATTCCCTATGGAGAGATCATTGGACAATATCTCATCAGTTAATCCAAACACATAATCAGATGAGTAATGTTAGTCAGAAACTAATGAAAGTGTGTGTCATCCTGTTATGACACGATGGTCGTACACGTATTATTATTATTATTACGAATTGAATCATTTAGTTTACCGAAATTTCGAAAAATTGAGTAATAAATATTACTATATTCGCTCTAAAAGTAAATTAATGAATAGGAAGAGACTATTAAACCTTGGTGTTATATACACCTTACGATCCATTTTCATACATAGTCGTATAAATGAAAAAATATTTATAACGTGAATATGAAATGAATATATAAATATTAAATACTATGATAATAGTATGATTGAAAAAAATTGTATTAAATAATGTATTGTTTTTCTAAATAAACATATTTTTTATAGGATAATTTATTTTTATAAATAGAATTTTTTTATGGAACGTGGAATTTCAGAATATGAATTTGGTAAGTAAGCTACAAAGATACTACTGGTACTACCAACCAAACTCGTGGACATCACACATCTTCGACGGCTAATTAATTGAAATTGGAATTTATTTATTTTTTTTCACTTAATTCAACATTTGTGAAGTAATTTATGTCAATAATTTTTATCTTGAAAGTGTTTGGTGTAAGATTCATTCACATCTTAACTTTATAAATGTGGGTTTATCACACAATAATAACCCACTGAATTGGGATTAATATTGGAGACGTGGAGGTAAGATGTGGATTACCGTAGACCACTCAATGTCATTTAATTTGAAATTATATGGTCAGTGGTCCAGTTTCATCCACCGTATGATAATTACAAACATCTAAGTTGTAATTATGTGTTTAGTGGTCCAATTTCATCCACCGTATGACAACAACAAAGTAGAAAACTATCCAATAGTGTTTTAGAAAACTATCCGATAGTCTTTGCCATGTCATGTTTTTTTTTTTTTTCAAAAGATTTTGCCGTGTCATGTTAATAATCAATTTTTTTTTTACGAGGATGGAAGTAAAAATAGATTTTTATTCGGGACGTGGATGAGAATCATACCACGGTTCCTACGATAATAATCTATACCACTAGGAGTATTGGATTTCCTCGTAAACAGGAAAAAAAAAACAAAAAAAAAATCGAAATGATTTAATGCTAATTTATTTTTTTTTTTTTCACAGCATTCCTATTTAAATTCCTATAACAAAGTTTTTTTTTTCTTTCATAGTTTTCTTTCATAAACATTATGATTATTTTTTATATACTTTTTTTTTTTTTTTTTAAAGTTTCAGAAGGGAAACACTTAGAAGAATTTTAAAAACAAAATAAAAATAAAAAACCAAAAACAATCGGGCAAACCTTTAAAATAACATGGCTGTCGTCTGGAAGATTGACCCTTATGTCCAACACAACAGGGAGAACTGGAAGAAGAAAAAAAAATGAGAATGAAAAAGACGATTTTATAAATAAAAAAAAAACATTAAAAAAAAAAAACAGTGTTTTATAATAATCCAAAATTCATTCAATTTGTATAAAAAAAAAATAAATAAATAAAAAAATAAAAGATTGAGACCACATACCCTTCTCTTCTTTCTTTTTCTTATCTCCTTTAGCCTTCCCACGACCACCATTTTTGGGTGCCATAATATCAAAAACTATATATTTTTGCTCAAAATTCAAGCTCAACCACACCTGCTCCAAATAAACACTACTGAAGCTTCACAAAAAGAAAATGGTAATATAAGAAGACACCCTAACATTTAACAACAAAAAATGAAAACAATATATATATATATATAAATATTAAGTATTTATTTTGAATAATAATGAACTCAAAAGAGTCTTACCAGTAATTAATAACTTATAATTTTGATATAAAATGTAAGTAAGTAAGTTGGATAGAAATATTGAATTTAAAGTGTGAGGGTTTATGGGAGGTTTGTGGGAGTGGATTGGGAGGCTTATAAAAAGAGAGAATTAAAGAACAAATGAAGAGCAAGCAATGACAGGAATAAGAAGAGAGACTAAAAGTAAAGATGATACATTGGGTTGGGGGGGTGTGTGATAAGGTAGGAAGGGTGGAGATTAAACACTCTGAATATATGGAAGCCTTTTTTTTGTTTTTTTCTGCCTTTCAACTACGTGAGTAATTATCATCCTTCTATTCTTTTTTTCCCTCAAGATAATTATATTATATTTTATTATAATATTATCCTTCAACCCCCCAACTAAAAAATCTTCAAAGTTTTCTTTTCATTTATTTGTTTTCTGAATATCAAGTCGAGAAAGGTTTTCTCCTTTATTGGTTTGATTTTTTGAATATCAATTTGAGAGGTACGTACGTACCCATGATGATCATTTATCATTTCCAGGGATTAATTGCGTTGTTTTCTTAATGTTAATCGAAGATGAGATGTTTTTGTGGTTGATTGCAATGTTTTTTTTTTCTATTTTATTGAATTGTTACACACTTTTGAATTTTGATATCACACTCAAAATTGAAAATCAGTTGATCGTCTACATGTATTTTTTTCAAAACTACGTCGTTTTGGTGATAATGTATAAAAACAAACGACTTTCTTGCAAGTTAAGTCTTGAGAGGATCCACTCCCGAATTGTTACACCGTTTTGAATTTTGATATCATAAATTGTAGTTGCCTACACCAACTGTTAAGATCAAACGCGAACCGTTGTACTAAAACCATTTGTGGTTGTTAAGGCGCAACTACATTTCTTTACGCATTCAAGAGTGTGGGAATCTTCTCAACACCCCCATTAAATGTGGGCAATCTGTCACAACACTTGCACAATTTTTCATTCAAGAGTGTGGGCAATCTCTCCCAACACCCCCTTTAAGTGTGCGTAATCTCTCCCAACACATGCACAATTTTTTGAAAACTAATGTTCCAACCAGGATTCTATCTCGTGACATCTGGCTTTAAGAGAGATTCTCATACTCTTGAATGCCTAAAGAAATATAGTTGCATCTTAATTATCACCAATTGGTTTAGTACAACGGTTAGCGCTTGATCTTTAACATGGTATCGGAGCTAGAGGTCACGAGATCGAACCGTGGTTGGAACATTATTTAAAAAAATTACAAGTGTTGGGACACATTGCTCACACCTGAGAGGGGTGTGGTGAGAGGTTGCCCACGCTCTTGAAAAAAAATTGTGTAAGTGTTGGATAGATTGCAAACACTTGAGGGAGGGTTTGGGACAGATTGTCCACACTCTTAGATGATAAGGAAATAAAGTAGCGCATTTATTAACATTAATTGGTTTTAGTATAACAGTAAGCGTTTGATCCTAACACCAACAATCATTCTTGTACAAGGAAGTATATCGGATATGTTCATGGATATTCAGAAACGATAATTTCATGATACTGCATATGCAGGAACTGCTAGAATTAATAGCACCGATCGAGACACTCGATCTTTGCACAGCGGAAGCTTATGCGATTTACGATATGAGACATAACTAATTAATCTCTATAAGAAGGTTAGTAGATTTACCCAAACCGGAGAGAGATGATAAAATCGACCAAGGGAGAAGCCGTAGTCTTCCGGATTGTATCTCCTAGCGACGACTGGTGGATGTCGATCCTCGCCGTAGAACCTCCTCGAATATGCACAAGAAAAACCTTAGGTTTTTCTTCTCTTAATGACTAAGGCAAGAAACTAATTTTTCTTCCTTCTAATTGTAATGTGGCGCAAATTTCAATGTGAATTGTGTTAGGAGGAACTCTCTTTATATAGGAAAATAACTAGTCAAGAGAGTTATCATTTTCACACCACAAAAACCTATTCCCATAAGGAAAATATATTTTCGCTACAAAATAAGAGATAATTCCCAAAAAAATCAATCTCTTTATTTTTCCATTAATTATCCAATAAATAGATAATTAATTAATTACACAAATGAGATAATCTAGGAAAATTTATTCTCCCAATTTATCCCAAAAGTGGCGCCTCATATGTCATTAAATTTAATAGAAAATGTCTTTTCTATTTTACATATTATTTACCAAATAAATAATATTGCATATTCATTAAGTAGACCAACTATTTAATTTAATCTCAAGGTTTCATAAAACGAGAAAACACTCGCGTGTTAGGAGCCAACCCGGGGACCATGGACCTATAACCAGTAGCTACAACAAATAAAATAAAATATTCATCGAACAGAATATTTCTACTTAATTCATTAATTCCGGAATTACGCCACCATAAATCCGAAACTGAACTCTATCGATTATAGATATAACTTATTCTCAAAACGTTGAGTCGAGTCGATAAGTGTCCATTGATATAATCATTTCATATAAACTAACCCTCCATAGACTATCCGTACCGAAATAGGATATCAACAAATAAGGGGATTGTCTTTCTATTTCCCGCAGGAATGAATGGATTTCATATCGTGAGACACACACTTCTCACTCATTCCGAATAGTGCCAACGTGAAAGTGATTCGACCGCGCTGCTAAGCGATCCTTAACGAACACATCAAACCCTATCCGAAACAAGTAGAAGTCCGTAATCACTTCGTAATTAAGGTTAATCCATATATGATCATCTTGTGATTTAATAAGATTTCTCAATCACGGAATTATATGAGAAACTCGATTAAATCGGTCCAAATCTATATGACTCTCATCATATATAAATGCCCCACTTAGACAACCAATGTCGACGGTCCGGATAAGACGGTCACACCATAAAGTGTTCTGGGCGCATTAATGGTGGTTTAATCAATAGACCACATACTTTGATTAACTTCACCACGGACTAATATTTCAAGTATATCACCATAAACTTAATCCTCATGTGTGACACACACTAAGTTATATGGCTACATAAGATACGACTTGGGGTTTTCAGTATTATATATATTACTTACAAGCACGAAGCAAGTAATAAGATGAGAATAAATCTGTCATTTATTAATTCTAAAACAATTACATAAATTGTCTTTCGGGCGCTACTTCCAACAGTTACATGAATCTTAATGGCGATTCATGTCGCCACTTCTTCTACTCCATCATCTATCCCAAATAAAAGCTTGATATCCAATCTTGTTGGTTTGTAATAGTTAGCTCCAAACTTGAAAATTTGTTTTTCTTTGTTATATATTGAAATCACTTCGTCCAGCATGTCATTGTTCCCTTTTTCTAACAAGAGTTTGCCCTCATTCAAAGCCATCTAGAGATTGCCCACACTCTTGAAAAAATTTGTGCAAGTGTTGGACAGATTGCCAACACTTGAGGGGGGTGTTGGGACATATTGCCCACACTCTTAGATGATAAGCAAATAAAGTAGCGCCTTTATTCACACCAATTGGTTTTAGTACAACAGTAAGCGCTTGATCCTAACACCAACAATCATTCTTGTACAAGGAAGTATATCGGGTATGTTCATGTTCAAGTTCATGGATATTCAGAAACAATGATTTCATGATACTGCATGTGCAGTTACATGAATCTTAATGGCGATTCATGTCGCCAGCTTCTTCTACTCCATCATTTATCCCAAATAAAAGTTTGATGTCCAATCTTGTCGGTTTGTAATAGTTAGCTCCAAACTTGAAAATTTGTTTTTCTTTGTTATATATTGAAATCACTTCGTCCATCATGTCATTGTTCCCTTTTTCTAACAAGAGTTTGCCCTCATTCAAAGCCATTTAGAAGTGCCTGAATGGTGTTCTTTGCATGACAATCAAGTGATTATTTGTTATTGACTTGGAAATGTCATCATATAATTGAATTATTGTCTTTAGTGTTCACCTGTACATCATCTAGCCATGTTTCATTTAATTTAATCAATAAGAAATGAAGATATGCAGTAAAAAGTGCAGTGACAAAGACTTAAAAAATGCTACATTACAATGGATCTGCCCTTCTCTGGGACCAACAAATATATATTACATATTTGATCTACCAACCCTTTATTTTATTTCCTTATTGGACCCGAAATATCTATTGAGCCCATTAACTTCTTATTTCTCTATGTCAGTCCTTGATCCATTTATCTCATTAACCCTAAATTCACATAACCCTTACACCGGATATTTCATAACCCTAAATCTGTCTAACTCGGCTGCTCTCTATCATTGTCTCTCCCAGCCCTTTCTACCCTCTAGGCTTATCCATCTCCTCCTTGTGTCCCTCCTTACCTTTAATGATGTGTCTCACCCGTTAAAATTTCCAGAGTTATTGATTCCCCGATTTCCTGCACTCTTGTTTCATCTTCATGCCAAATTGCTCTTATGGAATGTTTTTGAATTGCCTTAGCAACATGAATCAATCGATTCGTGAAGGCTCTATTCCGACTCTCTCTTTGACATGTTTCTTCAGTTTTTGTGGGATTCATATCCGTCTCATAGCAACCTCTATTGGAAGGTTGTTCATAAAGCCGTGCAGCCATTATTCTAAAATTTTGGCTTGGCAAGCTGCATCTCTATTCCAGCATGTGCATAAATCGAAGACTAAAATCTTCGATTTGCTGAATTTTAGGGAAGTTTCATTTTTCCTTTATCCTTTGTTAATATCGATATATTCTATTGATTTGGACATGTTTCAACACTAACTTTTCCTCTTGTTGTGATTTTAGGATTGTCTGTCTCAATTGAATCAATGTAACATGTTTACCACGTGAAGGCATTGTATCTGGTTGTTTGAAGGTCAAGATTGTAGCTTAAAGCTCTAAGCTTTCATGGAAATCCGTTACCGGTTCAAGGAAGTCTCTGTCTTTCTCTTACCATTTTTAATTTAATTCGAATATATGCTATATTAAATTGCTTTAGTCCCTTGACTGAACTGATACCACCTAATTTTTTGCCTTTTTGGTTAGATAAATGGTTATGTCCTATCGGTTGCGAAAATCTGCGAAAGATTGCAGCTTGGAGCAATTTCCGGCATGGCGGTTTTGTGCAAGTCGTGATTCGGAAAGATACTGAACTGTTGGGGCATTAACTTTGAATATTGTAGCCATTGAAGTTCTCCTCTAGAAATAAACTCTGACCGGTGAATATCTTCGGACCGAATAAACTTGAAGCGGTGAATATCTACCTGGTTTGCAATGGTACATTGGTTGTAACCTAGTTTAACGCGGCGGAATTTAAAATTTGATTTCCTTTTTCTAGATCGTTCTTCGTTTAATGCAATAAACACGTTAAGTAGTTTGATGGTAATACCTCAGATGATCTATAAGATCGTCGCTTTGACCGCCAACGGAGAGTAGTTCAATGCGCAAGCCGTCCACGCGTCCGGCCTCTATCGCTAATCCACACGAACCCCTCGCCGGAATCCTCCTTGGATTGCTATCGGAAAATCTCCGGCTGCTAGACCGGACCTTTTCTTCCCTCACAAACTCACTATGGAAGGCTCTCTATTTTACACAAGAATTATGAACTCTTGCAATTGTGATGTACTAAAGAGCTTGACACCCACCTCCTATATATAGTAGAAGGTGGCGCCCCTAATGGTGTGTAGGAGAAGAAAACCCTTTTTCCAATAAAATAAGGAAAATCAACTAGATTGATTTATCTCTTTAATTATAATTTATTTTGCCAATATCATATATTGATTATAATTATCTTATTACCATAAATCTATTTTTCAAAATCAATTAATATCTTATATTAATATTATGGCAATCTTATTAATTAAAGTGCACAATCCAAGTGTATCTTATACACTTAAAAGTGGCGCCCCCATATGCCAATAAATTGGCTTCCGGAATATTCTTTAATTAATCTAATTTATATATAATTAATATCTTGTATTTAATTTATTCATAATAAATAAATACCACCATATTAATTTACCACTATAACCTTTATAGTCTAGAGATAAATTTCCTTATTTGGTTATCAACTATAACCGCATTTTAATCCGACTCGATGTTCATATGTGTGTGACCCGATAGCTTCCGAATATGTTGGCCGTAGACACAAAGTGCAATCTACTAAAATGCCCTTCATGCCTAACGATCACGGGATAGCGTCTAGCAACACACCGTGACCCCCAATCATCGGAAGAGTCAAAAGCAATTACTACTACCTTTCATGTGAAGTAGTTACCGTGTAACTTACAATCCTATCGCTGTAACAATATCCATACGATCGTATCTCGAGTGTCAATACATTAACGATCGTATCTTATAACTGGATATCATGCTCTCTCGGAATAACACATTTACTCCCACTTTGCAAAGATTCTCGAGAGCTAGACATTCCTTATAAGAAGGCCATTTCGGATATTCGATCTCAATCATAGGATACGCGATTCCCGGACGACCAATCATGTATACTCCGCATGCTTCAATATCATACCCAATCACTACCGCACGATCGCCCCGTGGTTATGATAAATCTCAATAGTGTCAAAGCATGACAATCCACACCGTGATGCCATGAAGACTCCGGTCAAAAGGATAATTACACAACCGCCACATAGTGTGACACTTAATGTAAGTGGGTCAGTCTAACGTATGCATTCTCTAATACACGTCCACGTACAGTCCAAGTGTCCCTACACTTCGATAGACGAGATCTATCCCTATCTTCTAAAAGATAGAAGACATCCAATACGTGCTAGTCTGATTATACTATCAATGTCTCATTTGATAATATATAAGACTAGAGACATTTAAGTACCAACCTTGTTATAGTGATTAGAGATCTCATCAACCATAATCACTATCACGGTTTCTCTATCACAGATCGATACTATGGACGTTACTATATATATACAACAAACAATATGAAGATAAACAATATATAATAACATAAGTGCTTTTATTAATCATAATAAAGTTATTACATGAACTAAATAGATCGTAAATGACCCGACCCGGTCGGATCCGGTCCAACCCGATTGGGTTTAGACACCTTTCCAACAGATCTAACCACCAAAATACATAAATAAATAGATCTAAACCTACGATGGGGTTTAGATTGCTTACCGGTTTATTGTGAATAAACGTCTAGAACAGTCCGAGATCCAAGATCCAAGAATTGAGAAGCCACCGTCTTCCGACGTGTATCTCCAAGCAACACCAAGTGGATGGTGATTCAAGCCGCTTGACCTCCTCGATATGCTACCGGAATAATCCCGAAGATTATCCCAACTCGAAACCCTAGTGTTGAAGCCGAAAATTCTAAGCTTCCAACACTCCCAATAATGTGACTTTTGTGATGTGATTTAGGCTTAGGAGAACTCTCTTTATATAGGAGAGTAATCATTGTCCTCCAAGGATTAATTAATTAATACAAAATCAATCATATTAATCCTTTTCCTTAAAAAGATAAATCTAGAATATTCCCAAATTAAAAAGGATATACAAAAGATTTTCTTTTCCTTAAATTATTTAACAAATAAATAATTTAATCACATGTCTTATTATTTATTAAGAAAACTAATTTCCCAAAAAATAATAAACAAATATGCGCCCCACCCTAAATAATTAGGTCAAACGCATATTACACCATATTGGGCCGAGTCCACGAAAAAAATTCTTTTCCATGTATTTAATTATCTAGTCCAACTAAACAATTAATCCACATATCAATTAAATAGTCTAATCCAACTATTTAATTATAATTGAGGTGAAACGACGAGAAAACCTATATGCTATATTAGGAGCCACGTCGGGGACCATGGACCCATATTCAGTAGCTACAATAAATTAAATAATATTATCCGTCAGACCGAACAATAATATTCAATCTATTAATTCCGGGATTACACCACCATAAACCCGAAACTGAACTCTGCCGAATATAGATAACTTACACTCAACCATGAGTTGATAAGCGTCCACTGATATAATCATTACATACGGATAAATCCTCCATAGATCGTTCATTTCGAGTCGGGATATTTCCGTAAACCCTTCTCGAAACATATTATCCTTATTTACCATTAACCCCCTAGTGATCAATTAGTTCACATACCGGACTAGTAGCTAATTAGTCTAACATGAACTCCCGTGATCGATCATTTTCTTAGGGCTAACAAATAAGGAAACCGTTCGTCTACTTCCCGAGGGAAGGAATGGATTCCATATCGTGATAGCACGGACTACTCACTCATTCCGAATAGAGCCAACGAGAAGTGTTGGACCACATACTACGAACTGATCCTTACTAACACATCAAACTCTACCATAGTCTAAGCAGTTGTCTGTGATCACCTCAGGATTGAGATTAATCCATCTATGATCATCTTGTGATTCGATAAGACTTCTCGATTACGGAATTATATCGAGAACTCAAATCAAATCGGTCCAGCCCTATATGATTATCATCATATATAAATGCCCCATTAGGTACCCTATTACCGACAGTCCGGATGAGACTGTCACACCTTAAAGTGTTCTGGGCGCATTATTAGCATATTAATCATGAGACCCGTACTCAGATTAATCAACGCTACGGACTAAGTTAATTTTAAGTACATCTCACTAACTCAATCCTCTTGTGTATAGCCATACACTGAGTTATGTGATTACATAAACGAGGTACTTAGGGTTTTCAGTAGTGTCTTAATTATAAACATAAATGCATATAATAATATGAATTATTAATTCTGTCCTAAAACAATTACATAATAGTCTTTCGGGCACTACACCTAACAATCTCCCACTTGCACGAAAGGCTAGTGGATTAATTGTTTTAGAGCATACCCTTATTTATCTATATCTACAACATTCTCCTACTTGCTCAAAACAAGTGAGACGTATCCCTCAAATCGTACCCTCCAAGCGCATCTTAGTAATTCATCCTTGCAAGCACGACCGGAGTGTGCCGCCGCAGGGTAGGTCAGTGACCCGGCGCGTACTTAGAATCCGAATACCATGTTACTTGGTACACTGATCAGGTAGGTTGGCATCTTGAGTAAATCTTTGGGATCGAAACGTCGGCTTTCCATCTAATCCGGTGGTACGATTTCAATATGCCTTTGATTCAACACTGAGGACGAAATCGACTTAACGATCATCCTTAATCTGACCTAAAGTCAGAATCAGTGTCATCACTTATATTCTAGTTCGCACCTGAATATACTAGCATATTATTCCTCATTCTCCCGAAGAGACTTGAGGGTTGACTAAACATCCCATTTCGTATTCATCTGCAGGTTTAGATAACCATTCCTGAGAGGTAGGGTAGACTACATCGTTGAATGTTGCATAAATGCAAGGATATCTTAACCAGGTGAATGAATGGGATTGCCAATGATCGATTCTCGAGAATTTGAGCGAATCAAATCCTTTAGAATGAATCCCGATGGCATGTCAGACTCTGACTTCAGATAACACACCCATGTTGTTTCCAACTGTTTCAGTGTTACCATTCACAAACACTAATCTACATACTACTTTACTAATATCGATACCCAGTCTACGAAACATATTAAAATATATGACTTTGAAATGACCTAGAGGTTTGCTTTAATCCCCAAAGGATATAAGCTATGGCACAGCATCCGCCGAGGTTTTTTTCGAATAAATTAAGACACCGTTAGTCTCGCAAAAAGGTCTTAGGGAATCACCCCTATTTTCTGCTTTGTAACGAATCCGTTATTTGTTCTTAGCTAAAACCCTTCTGTTCTGAATAAACTCAGATTCCGTTGTTCGGCAAGGAAGTCTTAGGGAATCACCCCTATTTCCCTCTTTCTGACGAAAATCAAGCAAGACTGAATGGTAAGAGAGATCACGGTCTGGTTAACTCTCTACCTTTTAGGGAATCACCCCTAAATTACTCAGCTTTGCGTTGAAAGTTAAACTTTCCTATTCATTCGACTCTTCTCCGTGTAGTTCCAATTACTCCTACTGGGCCTGAGATACTCAGGTGGTTCTACAAGAGTTCCAACAGAACTGGAGTATCAAACTCCATCCACAGGGTTATGGCTTTTAAACCAACCTCTATGATCAGGATCCTACAGAGCCCACGAAGGGCTATAGGTCATCAATCTACCCTATAGACCGTAAGGTCCTGCAATGGTTAATGGACAAACCATACTCCCACTACGTTCGGGGTGGATCGATATACTGATCTAGTTTAGTAGTTTTTATTAGTGTTATCACCAACTGCCGGTGTTGGATGTGGACTGAACAAATCAGTTAGTAACATCTCGAGTACAAATACTTCAAGATCTAAGGTTGTTATTTATAGACTCTATCGACCGAGTTTGACAATATAACCGTCATTCTCTGATTTTACGAGTTTTATAACCAACCTTTACTCAATGCATTAAGATATTTCACGACCTGAGCGTGTATGCAAAATTTCCAGTCCTACCTTCAAGCACTCGGTGCTAAATGCCTCTATTTATGGAAGTGGGGTGAACCAAATTTACTCCTTATCCACAAATGCATATGCATCTTTTAGGTAGACTTCTCGGTTTTTCATTACAACGTTAACCGTTATTTTGCAACCAATATCTTAAATGAGTTCAGCAGCGTATCGTAGCACATCAATAACTATGTAAGGCAAATTTATGGTGTATCCCTTAGTGAAAACATTCCACTGGGAGGCAGGCCGAGCATCAGTCCCGAAGACTACGCAATAACCTATTTCTGAGTATGGAATACTCTATCTCTGGTGAAATCAGAGATTCCTCCAAATATTTTTGATAAACTTACCGGAGTTTCGAGTAGTTATCAGACAATATGTCGCTACTCAGAAGCTCCCACTAGCTTGTATCTTTCATATGACCCTGAAGGTCGATATGAACAAGCTATGTAACTTCTTTAAATCTATTACCCTTTCCCGATTGAAAGGAAACTTAGGCATTGTTCCTTTGAGACAGGGTTCCTTTGACTGGGAGATAGGAATCACCCTAAGCCAGTCTGTAGATCTTGTAATTGGGGAATATGCACTAATTAATAGTATAGAAAGAAGCGTTTATCGAAATACGGAAATCATTTGCATTTATATTGTTTAAGATGTGTTAAATATACCTATTCAGCATTTCTTAGTGGTTCTGACTTTATCAAACAAAAGTCCGAGTTTTGGGTTCGTGCTACGAATGTTATATTTATCGTCAATAAGACAAACAAATTATCTTATTGAAAATGAATACGTTCGTTCCAACGAATCCGAAAACAGAAAATAAATTTTCTGTGATACTCAAGAATTCCGAGATTCATTTCCTTATATCACTCCCACTGGTCTATTTGAAATAACTGCCCGTTTCCGAGATTCATGCCAAATTGCTCTTATGGAATGTTTTTGAATTGCCTTAGCAACACGAATCAATCGTTCGTGAAGGCTCTATTCCGACTCTCTCTTTGACATGTTTCTTCGGTTTTTGTGGGATTCGTATCCGTCTCATAGCAACCTCTATTGGAATGCTGTTCATAAAGCCGTGCAGCCATTGTTCTGAAAATTTGGCTTGGCAAGCTGCATCTCTATTCCAGCATGTGCATAAATCGAAGACTAAAATCTTCGATTTGCTGAATTTCAGGGAAGTTTCATTTTTCCTTTATCCTTTGTTAATATCGATATATTCTATTGATTTGGGCATGTTTCAACACTAACTTTTCCTCTTGTTGTGATTTTAGGATTGACTGTCTCAATTGAATCAATGTAACACATTTACCACGTGAAGGCATTGTATCTAGTTGTTTGAAGGTCAAGATTGTAGCTTAAAGCTCTAAGCTTTCATGGAAAATCGTTACCGGTTCAGGGAAGTCTCTGTCTTTCTGTTACCATTTTTAATTTAATTCGAATATATGCTATATTAAATTGCTTTAGTCCCTTGACTGAACTGATACCGCCTAATTTTTTGCCTCTTTGGTTAGATAAATGGTTATGTCCTATCGGTTGCGAAGATGTGCGAAAGATTGCAGCTTGGAGCAATTTTCGGCATGGCGGTTTTGTGCAAGTCGTGATTGGGAAAGATACTGAATTGTTTGAGCATTAACTTTGAATATTGCAGCCATTGAAGTTCTCCTCTAGAAAGGCTCTTCAGTTCAGACCGAATAAACTTGACCGGTGAATATCTACCTGGTTTGCAATGGTACATTGGTTGTAACTGTAGGATGTAATATCGCCGGATGGATCATAGATTCACCCGATTACGCAGCGGAAACTACAAGATCTAGATCTAACCACCAAAATACATAAATAAATAGAACTAAACCTACGAGGGGGTTTAGATTGCTTACCGGTTTATTGTGAATAAACGTCTAGAACAATCCGAGATCCAAGATCCAAGAATTGAGAAGCCACCGTCTTCCGACGTGTACCTCCAAGCAACACCAAGTGGATGGTGATTCAAGCCGCTTGACCTCCTCGATATGCTACCGGAATAATCCCGAAGATTATCCCAACTCGAAACCCTAGTGTTGAAGCCGAAAATTCTAAGCTTCCAACACTCCCAATCATGCGACTTTTGTGATGTGATTTAGGCTTAGGAGAACTCTTTTTATATAGGAGAGTAATCATTGTCCTCCAAGGATTAATTATTAATACAAAATCAATCATATTAATCCTATTCCTTAAAAAGATAACTCTAGAATATTCCCAAATTAATAAGGATATACAAAAGATTTTCTTTTCCTTAAATTATTTTTCAAATAAATAATTTAATCACATGTCTTATTATTTATTAAGAAAACTAATTTCCCAACAAATAATAAAAAAATATGCGCCCCACCCTAAATAATTAGGTCACACACATATTACACCATATTGGGCCGAGTCCACGAAAAAAAATTCATTTCCATGTATTTAATTATCTAGTCCAACTAAACAATTAATCCACATATCAATTAAATAGTCTAATCCAACTATTTAATTATAATTGAGGTGAAACGACGAGAAAACCTATATGCTATATTAGGAGCCACGTCGGGACCATGGACCCATATTCAGTAGCTACAATAAATTAAATAATATTATCCGTCAGACCGAACAATAATATTCAATCTATTAATTCCGGGATTACACCACCATAAACCCGAAACTGAACTCTGCCGAATATAGATAACATACACTCAACCTTGAGTTGATAAGCGTCCACCGATATAATCATTACATACGGATAAATCCTCCATAGATCGTTCATTTCGAGTCGGGATATTTCCGTAAACCCTTCTCGTTAATTCTATCCTAAAACCTCTTATACCCGGTTCCTTTGCGATTGACTGAGATTTAACTCATTGAAGTCCTATGACTATAGGTTTGGTTGAACCAGTAATCTCGAATTTTTGCTTTCTATTACGATATATTACTGGTTTAATCTAAATAAGTTGAGGGTGAATGAAAAAACCGATGAAATAACAAAAAAGATGTAATAATTCAAAACCAGTTCGGAACCAATAAACGGAAGAGCGAAAGTTATTATACCATGTGATGCAATTGGTTCAATCATTGTTCTTATATGTGAGATTTTTGACTGAGAAGTGTGAACCTCCATGATGTGTTGATTAAACCACCCCCTCTTGGTTGGCTTTTGTTTTGGGTCAAGCTAAACACCATGTTTGACTCAAAACCAGTCGGTTCAAGACCCATAAGAACAAACCCTTATGTTGTCATATTTTGGTTGTTCAAATATATTGTCTACTATAGCCCTAATCTGTGTAGTTAGATTCCCTTAATACATGTCTCTCACCACATATTTTGAGCCATTAGGTTACCCTAACTATACTTTGACACTGTCTTTTTCAAAACATGGAAAAAGGCCGAGGGCACCTCCCCAAGAAAATGACATGGGCAAAAACTACTTTAAAAGGGTTGCCTAATTTGGATTTAAGCAATTATATCATTAACTGCAAAAGATTTCTCCTTTACTTACGAGGACTCCCCGATCCGGTGAATCACAACCTGAATCCTCAGGTTTACTGGCTTGAACCTTAGGTGGTTTAATCGTGGTCCGACCAAGGGATTTATCCCAATGATGTCTCGGTTCGAGTGTTGCTGAGGGTGTTTATACCCTATGATGCCATGTCTTGTGAGTTAAGAGATGGTCTCTCCATAACCATTATCTAAACCATTAATCTCTCAATCTTTGATTTAGCCAATAATGCTTGTGTTTGTTGGTTTCCTTGGTCTGGATGAATAACCGGTTTGAGTCCTGTCCAAATCTTGACTATGTGAAGATTTGATTCGATCTCTATTAGTGATATGAGAGGCATACTCTATTTTATTGTGTAATGACATGCTGATTTACCCGTAATTTTAGCATGACGGCGCGTAGACGGGAACTGCATGTTTATTCACTCAAAACCTACTAAGGTTGCCTTGTCTGGAAATATCATACGTGCCTCAATCTATAGGGATTTGGATTCTTTGTTTTCACACTTAGGTTTTAGGTCTTTTCACTCATAAATCCTGTAAAGAGTCACATATAGCAACATGATTTTCATCATTCACAACACATGAAATTCTACATTTCAACTTTTCAAAAACCTTTCTTGGTCCGTGTTTTGGAAAGTGTTTAAAGTTGTGGGAGTCTAAGGCTGATCAACTGATCGGTATGGGTGGATACTGAAGCAAAGGATATTGAGTTGCTACTGGTTCAATAGCTTGGTGTTCAGCATCCTCTGGTGGCTTATAAGGTCGGATTTATCACGGTGTGTTTAGCGGTGGTTTGTGGTGGATATCTGGCTATGAAAGTGAGTAAAGGCCGGTAGTGCATGGCGGTGGTCAATGATTCACGATGGTTGGAAGAAAAGAGTTGAGAAAGTATGAAACTTGGCCGAGTTTGCCTGTGTTTTCTATTAATTGAATATATGTAAAATGTACATTGAGCCTCTATTTATTGGCAAGCAACTGATACGTTTCCTTGCGGGTAACATACTGATGACTGCCAATATTTTACATTATGCTCTATGCAAAATTGAGTGAAATCATCTCTGAATTGTGGCCCATGGTCGGACACAATCACTATTGGGACTCCGAATCGTGTCCAGACATGATCAAGCAAGAAGTGAATTATATCATTGGAAAAAAATTTGCTAGGGATTTTGCTTCGATCCACTTTGTAAAGTAGTCCATGGAGATGATGACGTATTCACAAGTAGACCGACCTTTGCAGAGCGGACCAATGAGATCGATCCCCCACATGTCGAATGGCCAGGCGGCGACGACAATGCTTTTGCTCTATTGAAGGTAGTCTAGGTATGTCGGCGAAGCACTAACATTTGTTACAGTATAAAGGCTGAAGGGAATGCTGAGTGCAATGTGTCTGCTGTGTTGAAATAGTGTCATAAACCCAATCGGGTTGGACCGGATCCGACCGAGTCGGATCATTTTTACTATTTCTTTATGTTTATACATATATTAAATGGCTTTCTGTTATTATATATTTATTCGTTTAGCGGACCAATTATGATATTATATATATGATAACGTCCCTAATGTCGAACTGTGAAGGAGATTTCATAATAGTGATCATGGTTGATGAGAAGTCGACTCACTTTAATAGGTTTGATACTTAAATGTCTCTAGTCATATGTGCTATTAAACAGGACATTAATAGTATGATTATACTAGCACGTATTGGATGTCTTCTATCTTATTGAAGGTAATGATAGATCTCGTCTATCAAAGTGAGTGACACTTGGAATGTACGTGGACGTGTATTAGAGAATGCGTATGTTAGACTAACCCACTTACTTTATTAAGTGTCGCACTATGTGGCGGTTGAGTAATTATCCTAAGACCGGAGTCTTCATGATATCACGGAGTGGATTGTCACTTTCGAGGTTTTCCTTGCCATAGGACGATCATGCGGTAGTGATTGGATGTGATACTGAAGCAAGCATAGGATTTATGTCTTTTGTCCGGAAATCGCGTATCCTATTAATAGGAGTAAATATCCGAAAGGGCCTTCTTATAAGGAATGTCTAGCTCTCGTGAATCTTTTCAAAGTGGGAGTAAATGAGTTACTTCGATAGAGCATGATATCCATATTATAAGATACGGTTGTTAATGTATTGACACTCAAGATACGACCGTATGGATATTTGTAACAGCGATATCATTCTATTTACATGGTAACCGTTTCACATGAAAGGTAGTAGTCATTGCATTTGACTTCCGATGATTTGGGGTCATGGCGTGTTGCTAGACGCCATCCATGATCGTTAGGTATGCATGGTATTTTAGTAAAAGCACTTTGTGCCTACGGCCAACATATTCGGAAGCCTATCGGGTCACACACATAAGGACATCTAGCCGGATGAAAATGCGGTTATAGTGATAACCAAATAAGGAAAGGTTTATCTCGACTATATGTTGTAGTGGTGAATTAATATGATGGTATTTATTTATTATGAATAAATTAAATACAATATATTAATTATGTTGATTAATTAAATATACATAATTGATGTATAGGTCAAAATATTTATGAATTAATTAATCATAAATTTGTGGCTATATGGGGCGCAAGTTTTAGTGTATATGATACACTTGGATTTTGCAAATTAATTAATAGTATTATCATACATTAATATTAGATATTAATGTGTACTGATTTACACACATGTGTGAATTGATTTATGGTAATATAATAAAAATATATTTAATATTAGATATTGTCAATATATATCTTGAAAATATTTAACACTAGTATAAAAACCGGTGCAATGCACGGGAAAGCGTAAAATGTGTAAATGTGTAGGAAACCCCAATAAAACCATGCATTATGTATGAATTTAAAATGGTTGATGAGTGACGAATATAATGTATACTTAATACACTCAAAAATAAATGTTTATGCTTGTAAACATTATAGTTAGTATGAGAATATTGAATCCATTTTTGGAGATGTATGTCAAATGTAGAATCCATGTCATATCTCAAAGTAATATATGTTGTACAATACTTCTCTCCAACGGCTCGAGATGGCACATCCTGCTCGTTTATAACTTTAACGTTACACCATTTTAGATTCATGGTTTCGGCTAACAATTTATTGATAACATGCCCTTTCCTATCTACCTGTGAAAATTTACTGTAAGAAATAAATGTTAGGCTCCAACCTAGGAAACAAATAATGAAACTAAATAACATCACAAATGTTATGCTCCAACTAAGGAAACAAAATGTGCATACATTCCAGAAGTAAAAACACACACATATTCTTGTATGTGGTGGTAATCATTAGAAGTATAGAACATTCACAAAAAAATATAAATCTGAAAAAAAAAATTAAACAAAGAAACACTTCAATTAAGTTAAAAAAAATTAACATGGAAAAGCTCGGGTGACAATATCTACAAAATCATGTCTTCATTGCAAAAGCTAGAATATGTTAATAAGTTTTTGAATGCTACTTTTATTAAAGAGCATATGTCAATATGTCAAATTTAATGTCGGTCTGGTTCAAATATAATGCAACGGCAATATGCATATATGATAAGCCTCTAAAAATCTAAAATGAATCTCAAATGTTAAAAAAACATAGGAAGAAAATAATTGTACACAGGTAACAATCCATAATATGAGCTATAATTTATTCAACAAAAGCAGAATATCGTTGGAATCGAATCCGCAACTTTTCAATGCAGTAATATATATTCACTTATCACATAGATATATAGTGTTGTATTTGTGTCAATCTCAAGCAGGAATTCAATATTTTGATGCAGCAAGAGTACATGCAAGCAAAGAACACCGATAATCCACCCAAAACAGCAGCATATGGTTGGTTGAATAATCCGAATGCACACAATATTGTGAAGTAATTATCGGTAACTAAATTCCGAAGACATTAGTCATATGAATAATCTGAACACACCTTGACATGCATTTTAATCTATATTTAAATGGAATGGTCGTTAACGAAAAATCAGTAGCTTCCTTACCTGTCTTCCTATAATGGTGAATTTGAACTCCCAAGGCCTTACTAACTTGGATGGAAGAATGATCATCTGCCTGCAACTTACTTTAACAATATTTATGTTGAGCATCAAAGTTGACCTTAAAAAATGGAAAAATAGGAAGATTGAGTTTGTTATAGTTGTTCCAACTGCACTAAGACATGATCACATCAGTAGGAAAAAAACTTTTTTTATAGCTACATCCTAGAAAAATAAAAGATAAACCAACACTTCAACCAAGGCTCATCTGTATGACCTGAATAGGTGTGATGAAAACGGAAGTATTATCAATGAAATTGAGAGCATGTGTATTCGAAAATAAGCAGACAAAGTCTATTAGGCCCACTTCGTAAATTAATGATGGATAAAAAACGTACATGGAATGATACCGAACATGAAGGAAAGATCTGACAGGTATAGTTTTGATTTAAAATGTGCTTATCTTGTCAGTCCGATCACAGTTAGCTTTTTGTTGCGTTTGTATCATTCCACATAACAGTCAAGCTGTCTATGGTAGTTGATTTATATGTATAAAAAATGTCAAATAAATGAATAACCATGCAAATAAAGCACATCTTCAAAATGTGATTGCAAAGACTTACATCAGATAATAATAATAATAATAACACCTTAGAGATGCAAACCACGGTTAGCTGAATTTATTAGTCCCAAAATCACATAAATTCAATGGCCCCAACATGAATCTATCCCAACACTTTAAAACAGAAAATTCAAGATATCTATCCCTATTAAACATTGAAGCAGTTGCATTAATTTTTGGTTAAAGTATCTTGTTTAGTAAATCTTTGTTTAGTCACATGATAAATAAGAGACTAAGGCCACAAAGAACATGTTCCTTAAACCATCTCTTTAAAAAGAATCACCTAAATGAACTTCACAACCAAACAATTGTTAGGTGTAGTGCCCGAAAGACAATTTGTGTAATTGTTTTTAATAATGGATGACAGAATTTATCTCACCTTATTACTTGCTTTGTGCTTGTAAAGTAATACACTCTCGCAAACCCTAAGTATATCGTATGTAACCGCTTAACTCGGTGTATGGATTACATGTGAGGATTGAGTTAGTGGTGATATACTTAAACCGTTAGTCCGTGGTGAACTTAATCGAGTTTAGGGTCTCTTGATTAAAACACCAATAATGCGCCCGTAACACCTTAGGGTGTGATAGTCTTATCCGGACTGTCGGTAGAGGTACCTACGTGGGGCATTTATATATGATGGCATTCATATAGACCGGACCGATTTAATCTGTATTTCTCGGTATAATTCCGGAATCGAGGAATCTTATTAAATTATTAGATGATCATATATGGAGCAACCTTAATCTTGAGGTGATCACAGGGTGCTGCTTGTCTCGGGGTAGTGTTTGATGTGTTAGTTACGGTTCACTTAGATATGTGTTCCAAGCCACTTCTCATTGGCACTATCTCCTGATGAGTGAGTAGTTTTGATTTTCACAGACATGGAATCCATTCCTTCCTGCGGGAAGTAGAGAGACAGTCCCCTTATTTGTTAGCCCTAAGAAAGTGATCGATCCCGGAAGTTCGCATTTGACTAATTAGCTACTATTCAGATATGCATACTAATTGATCATCAGGGGGATAATGGTAAATAAGGATAAGATATTCTGAGTCGGGTTCACGGAGACTTCCCACTCAGAATGGACAATCATCATGGAGGGTTAATCCGTATGTAGTGATTATATCAATGGACGCTTATTCACTCTATGGGTTGAGTATAAGTATACATCTATAATCGGTAGAGTTCGTTTCGGGTTTATGGTGGCGTAATCCCGGAATTAATAATTAATGTCTTATTCTCGTTCGATGAATAATTAATTATTGGAGCTACCTAAGTTATAGGTCCATGGTCCCCGATGTGGCTTCGTAATTCGGACTAATAATCTTGTTATTTGGGCCTCGGGGATAATTAATTGGCCGGGCTAATTAATTGATATGCATGGATATTATTTAGTTGGCTAAATAATATAATACACGAAAAAGACATTTTTCGTGGGCCAGTGGGCTTAGTGTGGCGTCAATATGTCTTGGATTTTCCAAGAAATTAGTTCTCTTGGATAAATGACATATTGTGTAATTAGTTATTTATTTGTTAAATAATTAATTGGATAAATAAAAGAAAATAATCTATTTATTATATATCTCTTAACTATAAGGATAATTATATTTTCTTATTATAATTATCTCTTATTTTTATTGGATAATAATAATTAGAATTATCTCTTTTATTTTGTTAAACCGATTGGGTATAGGTTTTCTCTCTTGGATTTTGCCTATAAAAAGAGAGTTCTCCCCGAGCCCTAGGAGAGGAGAAGGCCACGAAATTCATAGAGAAAAAAGGCTAAGGAGTTTGATCCTTAGCTCCACCCGGTTGGAGAAAAACCCAGTTTTTCTCGGTTACATATCAAGGAGGTTCCAATTCCAAGAATCGGTGTCCACCAACCACCGTTTGGAGAACACATTGGAAGATCAAGGCTTCTCATCCTAAGATTAAAGCTTTTCTTCCTACTATTGGTAAGATAAACTTAACCCCCTTGTAGTAGTTTAAGTCCTTTAACTATGTATTGTGATGTATAAGTCGTGATCCATTCGCTGCACGTAGATCTAACCCGTTTAGATCTAAGATCCTACATCCTTCATGTGGTAGCAGAGCCAGGTTCCACGATTTATATAGTCATAATCATAATTAAACGATTTAAAGGAGTGTAATTGCATGTAGGTAAATTTTATTTATTGTTTTATGCTTTGATAATGATTAATTGCTATGGTTGACGAGATGGATTGGGGGTTGGCACTGTTTACCCGTTAGATCTATTGTAAACTCATATAAACGATGATAATTCGTTCATATGAGTATAGGAAATTATGTAATTTATTTTTTTTGCATTTCCAGAAAATAGATCTGTTTAGTAGCTGTCTAGTTATTTCGTTTTTCCCGTTGATCGAGCCATTGAAATGACGATCCCTCCAGTAAGAATCAAGATTGGAAGATGTAGAACAAGTGTACAAAATTTGGCGTCGATCGGAGTCCGTTTTGATATCCGTTCGTTGCCGCAAGAAAGCCGCCGTAAAGTAAAAACGTAGGATTCACGTAAACCCTACCCGTGTCTTCCTCGAATTTCGGGAGAGTTTAGACCGTTGAAACGCAAATCCAACCGGTCAGATCGATAAATTTGGAGTTTTTGACGTGGAATAAAAATTTCAGGTCGATCGGGATTCATCTCGATTACCGATCGGCCTCGGGAAGTCACCGATGCGCCGCCGTAAGAGACGATTCAAGAAGAAGTTAGGCGGCTCACTGGAGAAAATTGACAAGTCAAAACTCCAATCCAACCGTCCATATTGAAACCCGAGGAATGAAGAACCTGGAAAATTTCATCGCGATCCGAGTTCGTTTGGTTTGCCGATCGTCGAAGATTTTGAACAGCTGCAGATTTTGTTAGAAAGTAGTAAACCCTAGTTAGGGTTTCGTTATTTATTTTCTAATAGGTTAGATACGGGGGTGCCAACGGTCCATCTCGATGTTTATTTTCCGCACTAGTATACATGTTTAGATTGTATGTGTAGAACCGGAAAATTGCCATGACATGCATCATATCATGAATTCCACTCCATATGCATACATGTAGAAATTAATTCGAGGAATTAGTTAGGCATGTATAAAACACGCAATTAGTTTTAATTAATTGTTTAATATTAATTAGAAACTAATTAGGGTAAAAACCGAGGAACACGGGTTTTGTCAATCGTCGAGGTTGGGTGATGGATTCTCGGTGAATCCCACTCTGCGAAAGCATAAGGAGTAAAATCCCGAAACCTCGTGGTTAAGGTGTTGGATTCTCGGTGAATTCCACCTTACCTAAACGAGATTACGTTTTTGTTCCGTAGTGTCTACGTGAAAGTTTGATGTTTAAGGATTGGATAATCACGGGCAAACATGGTTCGAAAGTGGTTTAACCACGGTTGGGTGGTCAACGTAGCTACGGCTCGATCGACTTCACCCTCCACGTGTGGCGTCTGCACGGGGGTCTGGCAAGGCTGAGCCATCCGAAGAGCCACTATGGCTCAACGGAGCTCCCCTAGTCTTGACCCGTCCGACGGCCACATATGTTCCAACGAATAGGTCGGGTGGGCTAGCCCACATGACCGATACCATTCAGGCCTATGATTTATTGTTCCTTAATGTAACATCAAGTCCAAAAAACGTGATCAGTAAACCCACCACTTTTTCAAAATATTGAGTGGGAGCGGGGAAGGCGACAACCGACCCCACGGCCTCTACTGTTGACGCAAGCAACGTGAGAGAATGGTGACGCCTCGTGCCGGCTTTGATTTCGGCCCCCTAAGGAAGGCCTTCACCGCTATCAAAATTCAAGGCTTGGTCTCCGAAAGGATAGGATTTTGGGTACTCGCCGGGTCACTGACCGACCCTAAGGCGGCACACTCGGGGTCTACCTAAAAATCTGAGATAGTAGGTCACACTCATAAAGGGTATTTTTGGTAGTACCTTGGCTGAAAAAGGAAAGGTGATTGACGATCACAAATGAGATGTTCGATTCTCAATCTGATCTTCAATATTAATTGAAACCTCTTTGACCTACCCTAAGGCGGCACTGAGGCATTAGATTAAATCCTTGGAACGGTAGGATAGACTATAAGTACTTAGTTTATGTTCCTAAAATTTATAAGTAGTGTATAATTTGGATTTATTTTCTGTCAATTTTATTTACAACTATTTAAATATCTCTCTAGGGTACTAGACTGCTAATGTATGTTTTAAATTGACTAGTAACGACTTCCGTAAAAGTGGTAAGTAACTAGAACATTGTGCTTATTAATCTTACATGCAATTAATTTTTTGGAAGAGATATTTCTCTTGAGCCTTCAAGACTTGAGTGACGTAAACAAGTATGTCCCTGATGTCCCTCGTGTTGAACGAGAGACGACTGTAGTTAGTTTGAAAGATGATTGGGACGATAAAATTCTTCTAGTGAATTTTAATAGTGTAGTGACTACACGAGAAATTTTCTAATAAAAAAATTGGAGAATCATAAATTAAAGTGTCGCTAGTTAGACAGTATTTGGAACCGATAAACTAGTGGGAGCATTAATCATATGTTGTTTTTCTAATTTATTAGAAAATTAGTCCCATTGGGTAACACTTTCATTAGACATCCCACAGTTCACGAGTAGTGTCTACTCAAACGAACTGCTAGTTCAAGACTATTTCCTTTTAAGGAAAGTCAAGAATGAGAAAGAATGTCTGCAAGTGTTAATCATCTAAACTAAGTTTGAGGCTAAACCGAAACATTAATTAAAGAAAGTATAGGATAAGGAAAGTGACTTCGGATCACTTAACCAATGAATCCTTAGCGACTTTCTTAAACCGAGTTACTTGACTCGGTAGCTTAGTTCTTTGGAAGAACAAGGAAAGTCGTGCATTAACAATTAATAGAGTAGACAACGGCGCTTGTTTCACTAGAATAGTGGGAGTGATATAAGGAAATGAATTTCAGATTCTACCCTTGAATATCACAGAAAAATTTATTTTTCTATTTACAGATTCGTTGAAACAAATGGATTCACTTTCATCTCGATACTACAGTTGCCTTAAACAAAGTGAAGATGACATTTGTAGTACGAATCTGAGACTCGGACTTTCGTTTGATAAAGACAGAACCACTAAGAAAAGCTGAATAGGTATGTGTACCACATCTAAAACTATTAAAGGTAAAAGGTTTCTGTATTAAGATATACGACCTTTCAATATCTATTAATTGGTGCATATATCCTGGAGATAAGACCTGACGACTGGCTAAGGGTGATTCCTATCTCCCGCCCAGGAACACTATCTCAAAGGAAGAATGACTAAGTTTCCTTTCAATCGGGAGAGGGTAATAGATTTGAAGGGGTAACATAGCTTGTTCATCATGACCTTCGGGGTCTAGTGAGAGACACAAGCTAGTGGGAGTTTTTGAGTGGTGACATTTTGTCTGATAACTACTCGAAACGCGATTTAGTTTATCAAAAGAATACGAGGAGGAGTCTCTGATTTTAGCAGAGAATAGAGTATTCCATGCTCATAAATAGGCTATAGCATAGTCTTGGGACTGATGCTCAGCCTGCCTCCTAGTGGAATGTTTCTCACTGAGAAAGAAACCATAGACTTGCCCTATATGGTTAGTTATGTGCTACAATACACTGCTTAACTCGGTTAAGATATTATTGCAAAATAACGGTTAACATTATTATGTAAACCGAGAAGTCTACCTAGAAGATGCTCGTGAATTTATGGATAAGGAGTGAATTCGGTTCACACCACTTCCGTAAATGTAGGCATTTAGCACTTAGTGTTTGAAGGTAGGACTGGAGATTTTTGCACACACGCACAGAATATAACTATTCATGAAATATCTTAATGTGACGAGTGAAGGTTGATTATAAGATTCTTGAGATCAGAAAGTGACGGTTGGACTGTCACACCCTTTTCTGAAAGAATCCATACATAACAACTTTAGACCTTGGAGTACGGTTACTCTAGGAAGTTACTATCTGATTTAGTCAGGCCACGTCCAACATCGGATGTTGGTGAATACACTGATAAATACTACTAGATCAGAATGTCAATCCACCCAGAATGCAGTGGGAGTATGGTTTAACCTGTGGCTGCTGGGGTGATTGATAACCTGTGGCTCTTTGTGGGCTGTGTAGGATTCTGATCATAGAGGTTGGTTTGAAAACCTTATCCTTGTGAATGGAGTTTTAGTACTCCGGCTTCAATTCACCTCTTGTAGAACCACCCGAGTGTCTCGGGCCCGGTGGGAGTAATTGGATCTACGCCGAAAAGAGTCGAATGAATAGGAAAGTTTAACTTTCAAAGACAAAGTTGAGTGGTCTAAGGGTGATTCCCTAAAAAGTAGAGAGTTAACCAGACCTTGAACTCTCTCACCACTCGGGCCTTGCTAGATTTTGTTAGAAAGCGAGAAAATAGGGGTGATTCCCCGAGACTTTCTTGCCGTAAAACGGAGTCCGGATTCATTCGGAATGAAGGGTCTTGGTTAGAACAAATGGCGGGTTGTTGCCGGGACTTATGTCCTTTGTGGATGTAAGAGAACCTCTCGGTCATTAAAAGTCACATGTTTTAAAGTATGTGGACTTGACGTAATATTGATAAGTCTTTTGTAGACTGGGTATCAATATTGGTAAAATAGTAGTATTAGTGTTCACGAAAGGTAACACCGAAACAGTTGGAAACATCATGAGTGTGTTATCTGAAGTCAGAAACTGACACACCAAGATTCTCTAGATGAGAGAATGGACTATATTCTAAGAATTTAATTCGGTCAAATTCACGAGAATGCGTCATTGGCTATCCCATCCATCTTATTGAATAAGATGATAATGCATATACGTATGCAACATTCATCGAGAGTAGTCCTACCCTACCTCTCAGGAATGATTCTCCAAATCTTCGGATAAAGAGAAAATAGGATAGAGTCTCTCTGGGATAACGGTAAGTCAGCTTAACATGAGTCAATTGCAATCGAATCTTGGATTTGAGCAATAAGTAGCAGTTTAGTACGTACTCAAGTATCTTTAGAGAACGAGGAATCATATGCTTGTATATTTGGGTGCAAACTTGAATATGGTTGACTACACTGATTCTGACTTATAGTCAGATTAAGGATGATCATTGGGACGATCTCGGGCTCAGTGTTTACTCATTGTGATAGAGCTATAGTCTGGAGAAATCCAGCACCGCCAATTCGACTTTGATTAATCGGATACGTAGCAGCTTTCGGGGCAGCTGAAGTGGCGATATAGCTTAGGAATTTCCTTCATGATCTGGGATTAATTCCAGGTCTAGTGAGCCGATATCACTTCATTGTGAAAACAGTGAAGAGATAGCTTAGAAGGATTTTCTCAGTCACTAGAGGTCAAAAGCATATTGAGAGAAAGTACCGCCTGATTAGATGGACCGGCGGCGTTTCGTTCCTAAAGATCGTCTCGAGCCGACAACCTAACTGATCAGTGTACCAAGTCGAGTGCTTGGAGGATACAGCATTGAGAGATATATCTCATCTGCTTTTAGAGCAAGTGGGAGAGTGTTGTGAATAAGATGAGAATGAGTGTGCTCTAAAAACAATCATTGCTTGTCATTTCGTGCAAGTGGGAGATTGTTAGGTGTAGTGTCCGAAAGACAATTTGTGTAATTGTTTTTAATAATGGATGACAGAATTTATCTCACCTTATTACCGGATTTGTGCTTGTAAAGTAATACACTCGTCGCAAACCCTAAGTATATCGCATGTAATCGCTTAACTCGGTGTATGGATTACACGTGAGGATTGAGTTAGTGGTGATATACTTAAATCGTTAGTCCGTGGTGAACTTAATCGAGTTTAGGGTCTCTTGATTAAAACACCAATAATGCGCCCGTAACACCTTAGGGTGTGATAGTCTTATCCGGACTGTCGGTAGAGGTACCTACGTGGGGCATTTATATATGATGACATTCATATAGGATCGGACCGATTTAATCGTATTTCTCGGTATAATTCCGTAATCGAGGAATCTTATTAAATCATTAGATGATCATATATGGAGCAACCTTAATCCCGAGGTGATCACTGGGTGCCGCTTGTCTCGGGGTAGTGTTTGATGTGTTAGTTACGGTTCACTTAGATATGTGTTCCAAGCCACTTCTCATTGGCACTATCTCCCGATGAGTGAGTAGTTCGATTTTCACGACATGGAATCCATTCCTTCCCGCGGGAAGTAGAGAGACAAATTCCCCTTATTTGTTAGCCCTAAGAAAGTGATCGATCCCGGGAGTTCGCATTTGACTAATTAGCTACTAGTCGATATGCATACTAATTGATCATCGGGGGTTAATGGTAAATAAGGATAAGATATTCGAGTCGGGTTCACGGAGACTTCCCACTCGAATGGACAACATGGAGGGTTAATCCGTATGTAGTGATTATATCAATGGACGCTTATTCACTCTATGGGTTGAGTATAAGTATACATCTATAATCGGTAGAGTTCGTTTCGGGTTTATGGTGGCGTAATCCCGGAATTAATAATTAATGTACTTATTCGTTCGATGAATAATTAATTATTGGAGCTACCGGGTTATAGTCCATGGTCCCCGACGTGGCTTCGTAATTCGGACTAATAATCTTGTTATTTGGGCCTCGGTGATAATTAATTGGCCGGGCTAATTAATTGATATGCATGGATATTATTTAGTTGGCTAAATAATATAATACACGAAAAAGACATTTTTCGCGTGGGCCCCAGTGGGCTTAGTGTGGTGCCAATATGTCTTGGATTTTCCAAGAAATTAGTTTTCTTGGATAAATGACATATTGTGTAATTAGTTATTTATTTGTTAAATAATTAATTGGATAAATAAAAGAAAATAATCTATTTATTATCTATCTCTTAACTATAAGAATAATTATATTTTCTTATTATAATATTATAATTATCTCTTATTTTTATTGGATAATAATAATTAGAATTATCTCTTTTATTTTGTTAAACCGATTGGGTATAGGTCTTCTCTCTTGGATTTTGCCTATAAAAAGAGAGTTCTCCCCGAGCCCTAGGAGAGGAGAAGGCCAGGAAATTCATAGAGAAAAAAGGCTAAGGAGTTCGATCCTTAGCTCCACCCGGTTGGAGAAAAGCTTAGGGTTTTTCTCGGTTACATATCAAGGAGGTTCCAATTCCAAGAATCGGTGTCCACCAACCACCGTTTGGAGAACACATTGGAAGATCAAGGCTTCTCATCCTAAGATTAAAGATTTTCTTCCTAGATAAACTTAACCCCCTTGTAGTAGTTTAAGTCCTTTAACTATGTATTGTGATGCATAAGTCGTGATCCATCCGCCGCGCGTAGATCTAACCCGTTTAGATCTAAGATCCTACATCCTTCAACAATGGGATTAAATAATTAACACCAACATACCTTCAGATAGGCCTGCAATCTTCTAGAATTGGACGAATAAATTGTAATATTATCATAGACTTGGTCATATAATCAGAGCAGATATAAAATTGAGTAGCACACAATAATAAACGCTATCAATGTGAATCAAAGGAACAACAGATAAACAAAATAATTAAAATTGCTGAAAAAATGCACTACCTTCAATCATAGGAAATGAAAACATCTACGACCTCCGGTAAGTTGATAACCATGAGTAGTGTAAATGTCCTTGAATATGACCAACTCGGTTGAAGTGAGACATTTTCGGTGAAACGAACAGCAACATAAAACAAAATAGGATGTAATGTCCACCATTAAGATCAAAACATAATGGGATGTTGCGCTGCACATATGAACCAACTTCAAAGACAATGAAAATCAAACTCTAAAAGCCGGAAATCCCCAATAAAAAGGTGCAAAATTAAAGATTGAGGAAAAAAAGAACTATATAAATGGAAAATTAAAACACTCACATTCAACATTCCTGTTGAAAGCGTTGGATCCATCCCTGAAATTTGAAGCTTTCGAAGCAGACAGATTAAAATTTTTACTTTATACAAATTTTGACAATGGATCACGATATGGTACATGGAATGAGACCTAACATTTGCTGATAATTATCAACTTTACTTGACTATGTTAGAACCCATGTGCCAATCCGAAGTCATGAGTGTCTAATGTAAACGTTGAAGGTATAAAATTCATACAAATGTTGACCATAATTTGAAGAAAAAGTAAATAAAAATAATTGACAAAATTGTACATCTGGAAATAGAGTTTAATTCTAGAAACATTACGGAAAGAAAATAATATAGATGTTGGGTTGATTCATTGAGCAAAGATTTGAAAGAAATCATCAGGCAGAACAAAATGTACGGGCATGTAATGCTCAATTGGTGAAGGTGTACCGCATACTTGTTCCACCAATGGATTGAAGACCAATCTACCCTTTAAACATCAGCATGTCAAAACCCACTGAAAAAAATCGACATCTGTTACTTTGGTAGAAGAATAAAGAAAGTTTACATTACACAAATGAGATGAAGATTTAGCATATTAAAATACAATAACAGGCCATTGAAACGAAAAGCATTCAACAATTGAGAAATGAATAAATTGCAGCAAACACAAAAACAATAGCAGATAAATGTTCATCCAACTCAGAGAAGCACTCAATGAACAACATCGAAACTGTATATTCCAAAGAATAAACCAATAGGTAAAAGAAAATCTTGAACAACTTTGAGAATTCCTGCAGTGAGAAAAGAAATTAAAGAGTTCAGAAGCAAAACTAAGGCACAACGATTACCTCTGACATGATACTCCATCCTTGATGCTTAATTAGACATGTTCTTTGTTGTTACCTACGAACAGAAAATACCAAAATAATATAAAAAATTGTTCAAATCTTTAAGCTCAAACTCCAATCATAATGGAATTAGAGATCATGGAAAAGAAGTTGTAAAAGCTCGGTGGGGTGAAGAATCTGATAATGGAAATAGAGATCGTGGGACGTTGGGGGAGTTTTTGGGAGTATTGTGGGCAGTTTATCCGGGAGCAGTTCGTGAGGGCAAACACAAGGGTTAGGGTGATTTGCGGGTTCACGTGTGTTAATTAAACGGGTCAGAAGCGGGTCAATTGGCCAAATACAGGTCAATTGACAGTTATTTCTCTTAAATATTAATATAGTTAAGATATTGAGTACTAAATGAGATAAATTTAGAATATCCGTTTTCCTTATTTTACTAGTAAAAAGTTTTCATTCTCCTTACTCCACTCATAAGTTTTTCCCAATCAGATTGGGAGACTACATGGGGCGCACCTTTCCCTATATATATGTAGTGGGTGTCAAGCTTTTTTGGATCATTACAATTAGAAAAGTTCTAATTTACTAGAAAAATCGAGAGCTTCCTAAAGAGTTTTGAGAGAGAGAAAAGGTCGGTCTAGCAACCGAGTTTTTCTAGTAGCAATCCAATGGTGGATTCCGGTGGGTTGTTAATGTGGATCAACGGTAGAGGCCGAACACTTGGGCGGCTTCGTGCGGAAACTACAACCGTCGATAAAGCGATGATCTATTTCAGATCATCCAATGTATATTCTAAGTCAACTTCTTTTATGCTTGTTGTTTAAACGAAGTCGATCCTGGTTAAATATGAAATAAATTTTAAATTCTGCTGCGTTCCCGCGTATATTTTCTAACATGTTGAACTCAGCAGGCTGCTGAGCAGTGTAGTGTAGAAAACGGTTATTTAGTTATAGTTTGTTATAACCGTTTGTAACTTACTTCCAACTGATTCAAGAGGCGTATGAAGTTATAAATACCCCATGATCAGATACATTGAAATGTAACTTGTATTTTTCAGTTCTTTTAATAACAATTCCTCAATTTCTTTTTTCTGTTTGTAATTCTACAAACTTCATCATGGTATCAGAGTAGAAATTTGAGAATTTCTGAATGCTTTCTTGCGTTTTCTCTAGTCATTGAAGAATCTTGAGAGTGTTCTTCTTCTTTTCTGTGATTTTAGTTTCTTGAGAGTAAACTGTACTCGGTTTTTTTCCGAGTTTTGTTCGATTCTTGATCATTTTTCCACTTTCATTATTGATAGTTGATAAATTTTGGAGTTCTCGATAGCCATGGCGACAAAGAAACAAGAATTAAGCCCCTCCAGCCGATTCTATGTTCATCCTAATGAGAATCCATCTATGGTTCTTGTTCGACCATTGATGAATGGCAACAACTACAATCCATAGAAGATGTCTATGGAGATGGTGTTGATCACCAAAAATTAAATTGGCTTCAAAGACGGAACAATCAAAAGGCCATAAGCAGATTCAGTAGACTTTCATGCATAGAGACAATGTGATACAATGGTGAGATCATGGATCTTAAATTCTGTGGTGAGATCATGCATAAATACCATTGCACAAAGTTTGATGTATTTTAAAAGCGCATATGCATTTTGGAAGAATCTTGCTGCAAAGTTTTCTAATGTTGATGCAATGAGGCTTTTAGATCTTCTTGAAGAAATGCATCTTTTAAAACAAGGTACTGATTATGTTAATCAATATTTCAAAAAATTGATGGTTCTGTGGGAAGAAATCAAGATCGACAGGCCTATGCCGGTTTGTTCTTGTGATCCTCAATTTCACTTCAATGCAATTAACACACTAATGGATCATATGGAGGTTGAACATGTCATGAAATTTATTAAAGCTTTAAGGGATTATTTTGAACCAATGGTTTCACAGGCAATGCTGATGGTACCTTTCCCAGAAATGCATGATGCCTTTGCAATGGCCATTAAATTTGAAAGACAAAAGTTGTATGTGGCTAACAAGGCCAAGAATCAAGATTCAATGGTTCTCTTGTCTCGAAGAATGGACAGGGGCAAAATCAAATGACGATGCTGGGTATCGTCTGTGTATAAATCTGGGCCGTAATTACTTCTATGAAAATTAATTCAAGAACAAATTGATGATGGGATGGTTTTGGTGTGTATTTTTAGACTAAGCTTGGGTAATTTTCCCAAGTTGCCTACATATAATATGATAATTCAGGAATCAAGTCCCTCGTAATTCCTTAGGGATCATTTATATAGAGGACGTCTCGTCCATTTTCTTGTCCAACAAGGATTCGGTATTTTTAATCACTAAGGATTATCTTGTGTCAATCCCGTTGATTTAGAGATAATTATGAATATGTTTAAATGACAGGATCAGTGTCATTATATCATGGGATTCTTTCCATGTTTATCCTATAATATAGGAATGTGCTAAATATCGGATAAGGAAAGCTCTGACCGACCTGCGGTGAGCTCCTCAGGTCGTCTCGACCTTAGCTGCACTACCCGGCCTCCGATATGACTTTAGCTAACCTACGGTGGTCTGATCAGGAGGACGGGTGAGACCTCCCACCTGGGGTGCGGGTACGTTCAGAATCGATCGTGAGGTACTTAGCCTTTAATGTTGTTACCTTTCTCTTTCTTTATTTATTATATAGTCATTCCTTGAATGACATATGGCAAGGGCTAGTCCGACCCTCGTCATAAGCCCCTCATATTTGCCCGAGCTTCGTGGTCGGGTCAGATCTGACTTGGGTGGAGCTCCGCTCCTTCTCTTAGACTTGTAGAAATTTCACAAAGTCTAGCTCCGCAAACCGTTATGACACTGTCATAACATCTCGAGAAATGATACATTTCTTCTTACGTAGTAGGATCGTGCCCCAAGATCACGCTTGGGCTTATAACCCCCATTGTATCACATGTCTTCTCACACGTTGGAATCCCAGGCTATTAAACCGGAAATTGGAGTTATTGGTGATTGTTCTTCTTCTTCTCAATTTCAACTATCACAAGTAAGCTTTTGCTTTTTTCCTTTCAGTTTTTTATTTTGTTGATGAGGGCATCGACCCCTACTAGTAGTTCCATAGAAAAATAAATTGAGTCTGATTCAGGAGAGCGATAGTTCCGATTTTAGGATTCAACCACGCGTTCGTGTGCCCTTGATAAATCGTAGGGGATTAGAGCACTTGGTTCTAGCCCCTCAATTCAATCCTTCTTCTTCCATCCCTAGTTCTTCTTTGGAGACCTCTAGATTTGTCTTATCGTTGAAAGCACATATGGCTATGAGGTCACAAACAGGTAGCCATGGTATAAATACCACACTGACTCAAGGGGATATGATTTCACTCTGCGACAAATATGGCATAAACCAGAGATTGTACGCTCCCCGGCTCCCCTGCTGGTATTTATGCCTACTAGCCTCCAGAGAGGTATTGTACGGTGTACAACGAGCAGTTCGATTGCGGTCTTAAGGTCCCGTTCAACCCTGCCTTTCAAGCCAAACTAGAGAATTATGGACTAGAGACTGCGCGATAGTCCCCAACGGGGTGAGGGCAATTATCATGTTCACAATCTGGTGCCAATGTATTAATGTGCCGTTCACGGTGAAGTTATTCCGGACCTTTTATCAGTGTAAGCAAGTAAAAGACCTGCCCCAGTTTTATTGCTTCCCGTGCCGGGATGATTCTCTAAGTAGTGTCCCCATCCTTTCAAAAAGGGAATCTTCTTATAAACAGTGGAAGTGTTGGTTCTTTTTCATCCGACCTGAGGTGAAGATTAATTTGGGTAGGTGGAACACGGTTGACCTCTGTAAGGATACATGTCCTAAGTACATCAGTTCTAAGCTACTGAAGTGTCAGTTTGAGTGACTTGATCTCTAAATTGATGAATAAACTAGTGGAACTAATATGAAAAACTGAGACTGAGAATGATGGCTAGTTCAGTTAAGTATATTCCGTTCTGTGAAAGTCAGTTTGATGAAGTGCAACTGAGTTTCTTCTGAAGTCAACAATCAATTTGGTCTGTTGAGTTTTGTTGAGTATAACTGAGTTCTACATCTGAGTAGTTGATTACAAGTCTAGAAAAGTCGTTTTTGAGCTGAGTTTTCATCTGATGGATAATAGCTGGAGCTGGGGTCCACATCTGGGGCATTTATGGCAGTCCCAACAAAGATCTTTGGCGGTTAGTTTAGGGAAATGCGTCTATAAATAAGAATGTTGTAATCAATGCAGTGTGTGTTAATTTCACAAGTGTGTGAAATACCTTGTAACTTTGTGCATAATAAAATATCTCCTTTCTGGTCGTGAAGTAGTCGGCACAACGCCGGAAACCACGTCAAATCACTACGTTCTCTTTGTTTCTATGTTTTTATCAATTTCCGCCATTCTTTACGGTTGCATTGCTTCTGTCTTAACCTTTCTTAAATGCAAGTTTCTCTTCTGTGTTTTAACAAACTGGTATCAGAGCGTTATATTCAAGATTCAGAGAAGTTGCAAGTTGAACATAGTTGATCTTCACCAAGACCGGTGGCCGGTGCTAGGATTTTATGATCAAAGGTTTGTTCTTTAATTAGAAAGATGTCAGCAATGAACGTGAAGATTGATAAATTTACAGGGAGGAACAGTTTCAGTTTGTGGAAAATCAAGACGCGGGCCTTGTTAAAACAACAAGGATTGTGGACTCATTTATCTGATAAAGAGGATGTCAGTTCAGCAGATTATGCTAGTCTGAAGGAGAAAGCACATTCAACCATTATGTTGTGCTTGTCTGATGATGTTATCATAGAAGTTGCTGAGGAAGACACCGCTGCCAAGTTATGGTCCAAGCTTGAAAGCCTGTGTATGACTAAGTCGTTGACCAACAAGTTGTTGCTGAAGCAAAGGCTGTTTTGCCTGAGGATGCATGAGGGACTCAATTGAGAGATCATCTTGATTAGCTGAACACAATATTACTTGATCTCTGGAATATTGATGTTAAGATTGAGGATGAGGATGCTACTTTGATTTTGTTGGTTTCATTACCAGCTTCCTATGAGAAATTTGTGCAGTCCTTCATAGTTGGGAAGGATACAATTGCTTTAGAGGATGCAAGGTCAACTTTACATGCTAGGGAGCTAAGACATAAGGCAGCTGGAGAAAACAATCAGGCTGATGGACTATTATTCATTAGCAGCAGTGGAAAAGAGCATGGTCAGTCTAGGAAGAAAAAATCCAAGAAGACAATGTCCAAAGGCCCTAAATCCACATATGTTTGCAATTACTGTAAGGAGCAGGGACATTGGAAGTCCAATTGTCCAAAGAGCAAGAAACAGCAGGAGAACAGTTCTGGCACAGCTGTTGTAGTAGCTGAGCATGATTCAGATGAGGACATAGTCCTAGTGGCAGGAGAGTCTATACATCAAACTGATGTGTGGATTCTAGACTCTGGGACATTCTTTCATATTTGCCGTCACAGAGAGTGGTTCTCAAGTTATCAATAGATAGATGGTGGTCATATATTTATCGCAAACAGTAAGGCCTGCAAGGTTGTTGAGATTGGCTTAGTTCAGTTTGAGGACAGAGAATGAAGATTCTATAAACTGAGTGAAGTTAGATATGTTCCATAAATGACTTAGAACTTGGTATCTCTCCAGTTCTTTAGACATCAGGGGATTCAGTTTCAAGGGTGAAGGTGGAATACTGAGTGTCTATAAAAACTCGGTTTTGGTTCCCAATGAAGTCAAAAAAAGGGACTCTGTATATACTACAAGGGGCAGTTGTTGCTGGTTCTACTGATGTGGCATCGACGAGATTCATCAGTCACAGCTTACAAATTGTGGCCATGAGGCTGGGTCACATGGGTGAAAAATGGATGCAGGTTCTTTCTCAAAAGGATCTTCTTGAGAAGTGTAAGGTCAATCATCTGGACTTTTGTGAGCATTGTGTGTTTGGGAAGCTTCATATGGGAAAGTTCTCAAAAGGGGTACACAACACAAAGTCATCATTTGATTACATTCATTCTGATTGTTGGGGGCCTTAAAGGTGGAGTCATTGGGTGGTCACAGATATTTTGTGTCATTCACATATGACTATTCAAGGATGACTTGGGTGGTGCTGATGAAACACAAAAATGAAGCATTTAATAACATCAAGCTGTGGAAAGCTCTAGTTGAAAATCAGTTGGGAAAGAAGATCAAGAGGCTTCGTATAAATAATGGTCTGGAATTCTGTTGGACTGGGTTTGATACATTTTGCAAAACTGAGGGTATAGCCAGACATCAAACAGTCAGGTATACTCCTCAGCAAAATGGGGTAGCTAAAAGAATGAATCAGCAAGATGCATGCTCTCTCATGCTGGTTTGTCAACGAGATTTTGGGCAGAGGCTGTAAGCATGACTTGCTACTTAATCAATATAAGTCCTCACACAGGGATCAGTCACAAAACACCAGTGGATATGTGGTCAGGAAAGCCGGATGACTACTCAGTTCTAAGGGTATGGAAGCACAATTTACTATCATGTCAGTGAAGGGAAACTAGAACCTAAGGCCAAGAAAGAAGTTTTGTGGGGTATGGTGATGGAGTAAAGGGGTACAGAATATGGTCATCAGCAGAAAACATAGTTATTCTCAAGAGAGATACAATTTTCGATGAAAATTCTATGCTCAGTTCATCAGTGGGGAGGATAACTAAAACTGAACCAAGTCTGAAACTGAGAAAATAGACAGTAAAGTGGAGCTTCAGGCGGAGTCAGTTGAAATGCAACAATCAACTGATCCAAGTCAGTTTTCATCTGATCTGGTTACTAAACCCGAACTAAGTCCAAGCCAGTCAGCTGAGGAAATGTTAGTTGAGCGTCAAACTGAGAACATGGGTCAGCAGAGTATAGCTGTCAGCAGAGCTAGAAGATCCAATGATGGGGTACCTCCCAAGAGGTATAGTTTTGATGAAGATACACACCAAGTTGCGAGATGGTTTTGTACCTCCTTTGTAGTGACATGTTCTGAAGCATCTCAATGGCTTGCTACTATAGGAGTTTGATGAAAGAATTAGACTTGAAATCTAGTTAAACAGCCAGCTGATAGGAGAGTTGTTACTTGCAAATGGATCTTCAAGAAAAAAAAAGGATTCGAGGTAGAAAGAGTTAAGTATAAGGCACGTTTGGTTGCAAGGGTGGACTTTGATGAGATATTCTCACCGTAGTCGACATACTTCAATCAGAGTGTTACTAGCAATAGTGGCACAACAAGACCTTGAACTTGAGCAGTTAGATTTGAAGATGGCTTTTTACATGGTGAGGGAGATAAAAAGATATACATGACTCAGACAGAGGGTTTCCAAGTTCCCGGCAAAGAAGATTTTGTGTGTAAGTTGAAGAAGTCCTTGTATGGACTAAAACAAGCTCATAGGCAATGATATAAAAGGTTTGATAGTTACATGATCCAGCTGGGTTATAGCAGAAGTCCTTATGATTGATGTGTTTACAACAGTCAGTTGAAAGATGAATCATACATCTATCTTGTGTTATATGTGGATGACATGCTGATAGCTGCAAGAAAGAAGTCTGATGTTCAATATCTGAAAGACCTTTTCACGTCTGAGTTTGAAATGAAGGATTTGGTGATGGAGATCTGGAGAGATAGAAGTCAGAAGAAACTTTTTTTTTATCTCAGCAGGGCTATATACAGAAGATTTTGTCAAAGTTTGGCATGTCAGTTGCAAAGCCAACGGATACTCCTATGGCATCAAATGTTCATTTGTCAGTTTTTTTCTTTATAATCAGTAGAAGAGAAGGAGTTTATGTCAAGAGTTCCCTATGCTAGTACAGTTGGCAGTCTGATGTATGCCATGGTGTGCACTAGGCCTGATCGGGCTCAGGCAATCAGCGTTGTCAGCAGGTTAATGGCTCAACCTGGAAAGGAACACTGGAAAGTTGTGAAAAGAATGTTCAGGTACCTTAGAGGTACAACTGATGTTGGTCTCATTTATGGAGGTGATACTCAGAGTTTAGTCACAGGATATTGTGATGCTGATTATGCAGGTGATGTGAACAATTGAAAATCAATGACTAGTTATATTTTCACATTAGGGAATTCAATTGTCATCTGGAAAACAACTCTTCATGCAACAATGGTTTTATCAACTATTAAAACTGAGTATATGGATCTTACTGAAGCAGCCAGGGAGGGTATCTGGTTGAAGGGACTAATCAGTGATTTAGGGCTACATAGGATCAAGCTGAGATTTATTGTGACAGTGTGAGTGCAATTTGTCTAGCTAAGGATCAAGTTCATCATGATGAGAGAACCAAGCATATTGATGTGAGGTATCATTTCCTGAGAAATGAGAAGAAGGTTGTAGTGAAGAAGATTTGCACCAAGGATAATCATGTTGATATGTTCACTAAACAGTTCAGCAGAGCAAGTTTCAGTTGTGTATGGACTTGCTGAATATTCAAAGCTTGTAAATTAAAATATGGATACTCAGTTGAGGGCAGATCAACTGAGTGGATTCTGTGGAGAAGTCTGGTACAAGTACATCCTGGCATTGACGAATGCATTTGGTACAAGTACATCTGATTATGCTATCTGATTGACTGTGAATGAGAGTTCAAGTCAATGTGGAGATTTGTCAGTTTTAGTGACTTGATCTCTAAACTGATGAATAAAGTGGTGGAACTAATCTGAGAAACTGAGACTGAAAATGATGGTCAGTTTAGTTAAGTATATTCAGTTCTATGAAAGTCAGTTTGATGAAGTGCAACTGAGTTTCTTCTAAAGTCAGCAGTCGGTTTGGTCTATTGAGTTTTGCTGAGTATAACTGAGTTCTACATGTGATCAGTTGATTACAATTTTGGAAAAGTCATTTTTCAGCTGAGTTTTCATCTGGTGGATAATAGCTGGAGCTAGGGTCCATATTTGGGGCATTTTTGGTAGTCCCAACAAAGATCTTTGGCGGTTAGGGTTTAGGGAATTGTGTCTATAAATACCATTGTTGTAATCAATGCAGTGTGTGTTAATTTAACAAGTGTGTGAAATACCTTGTAACTTAGTGCATAATAAAATATCTCTTTTCTGTCCGTGGAGTAGTCGGCACAACGCCGAAAACCACGTTAAATCATTGTGTTCTCTTTGTTTATGTGTTTTATCAATTTCTGCCATTCTTTATGTTTACATTGCTTCTTTCTTAAACTTTCTTAAACTGCAAGTTTCTTGTCTTTGTTTTAACATAAAGGATATCCAAGAGTCAAATATCTGGCTCAACTTGAAGAAGTATTTCTCTGAGCTAATCAATGCAGCTCAGCTTACCCTGGATGGTCTTGACCTTTATGTGGAACTCCGTGATGCTGATTATAAGATTTGTAGGATTTCCTTCTCATTTTTTAGTTTTGTTTCTAACTTTTACTGATTAAGTACTGACCTTGTCTCGCATTGTTTCTTCTACAGTGGGCGATTTTGCTTCCATTCTTTTAGATGCTACTGGGGAGGAGGTGAAAGTTGTTGATCCTGACTAGAGTCAGGGGTCTGAGAGGACTGTAAGTGTAGAGCCTCCAACTGTTTGAGATGGAGACATCATCCTGGGTGCGTTCTAGATCAAGGCCCTGGCTGGACAATCTGATGATGCCTTAGTGTCACCCTCTTCTCAATCTCGAGAGGGTGTTGACTTTGTGGAGATAGATGAGTCTGACCCAGAGGGACTCGAGAAGCATCAACTCCAACTGAGAGGCTGATCTGGGAAGGTGGTGGCTGCTCGGGAAGGCAGGCCAAACAAAAAGGGGTAGGTCTGCTGCCCTACCTAAAGACTAGGACTTTGTGAACCTGGAAAAAGAAGCTCCAATCGAGCAGGATGGGTTGTCAGAGATGACCGACAAGGAGTTAGTTGATGTTGTAAGTTTACTTACTTTTATTATTCCTTTCCATTATGATAGCATTTTTCACAGTAGACATATTGCCGTGCAGGGGACTCGAGTTGGTAAAGAGGTTCTAAAGAGGTTTCCTAGAGCTTCAAACACCAAGGACACCTTGGAGAAGAAGATGGCCGAGCTACTAGCTAGTTAGCAACGGCACGAGGACTTGGGAAAGTCCAAAGATGAAGAGATCAAAGCTCTGAAAGGGCAACACGGACCTTAAGAGGCTGAGCCGCATAAAGTAAAAGACCATTGTGCTGCTGACCTTCAAGCGGCTTTTGATAAACACAGTGGGGAGAAGTCTGAGCTAGAGCAAGCAGTGGCTAAGCTCCGAGCTGAAAGGAATGATCTAGAGGCAGGTATCCCGTAGCTCAGATCGCTCGAGCTGTGCATGAGTATAAATCTTCAGGATAGTTTGTTGAGGCCTTGAAGGTGCTGCTGAGCCCTGTGATGTGGCATGGTTATACCATGGGGCTTGATGAGGCCGAGTGCAGTTTTCCGACCTAATCATTGACGATCTTTCTCACAGAAGCATGTACAAACCTGGCTTTGGTAAGGTCTATGATTGCCGATTAAAGGAGTTCAAAAACAGGGAGGATATTGGCAATAAGTATGCAATCCACCATTCTCGTCAAGGCACTTAGACTTCCATGAATTACGTATTTTTGTATATGCTTTTGAAAACTTGAAGTTGAGCCAACTCCTTCTTCTTGAGCTCACCTTCTACAACCGAGCAACGGGAAGGAAATCCAACTCATCACAACGAAGAACAAGGGACTTAGACTTCCATCGTAATTCTCAATTTCTACCCTAGATCGTATTTTTGTATTTGCTTTTGAAAAACTTGAAGTTGTAAACAAGTACTATTATTTTATCTAATCTTTATACAACGATTCTCATCAAACGTTATGCAAACATCTCTCGATTTAATTGCATAAAGACAAATTAAACATAATATAAATATATATATATATATATATATATATATATATATATATATATATATATATATATATATATATGGCATTCTCCTATGTTCATGTACTTTTACGTTATTTTAAGTACTTATGCCTGGAGCCTTTTTGAGCATTTTTTGAGATGTGGCGGGGTGCCCTTCTACCCCCTGAGTATGTCATTCCTTAACCTTTGGTGTTTTGGATGTCATACTTATTCATAGGAACTATCTAACTTGTAGATTTTATATCGAATTGTCTGTCCTGCAGAATTAAGGAGTTTTCCCTTTGCAAATTTGTTGAGTCTGACCTGCAGAGCTCAGATCGAATTGTCTGTCATGCAGACTTAGGGTGTTTGCCTTTGTAAACTTGCTGAGTCTAACCCGCAGAGCTCAGGTCGGATTGTCTGTCCTCCAGACTTAGGGTGTTTGCCTTTGCAAACTTGCAGAGTATGATCTTCGTAGAACTCAGATCTGATTATCTGTCTTGCAAACTTAGGGTGTTTGCCTTTTGCAAACTTGCTGAGTCTGACCTGCAGAGATCAGATCGAATTTTCTGTCCTGCAGACTTAGGGTGTTTGCCTTTTGCAAACTTGCTGAGTCTGACCTGCAGAGCTCAGATCGGAGTCTATGTATAGACTTTATAAATTTGTCTTGCCAACTTAATTAAAACCATGCACACATATATAATGAAGACAAACTTTATTGATAACTTCTGATGTCGATTACATATTATTAAAAGAAAATTAAAGTAAAAGGAGATAGATGCATAAGTTTGGAACATGTCCTAGACATAAAATTTGCGCAAGTTGTTGGCGTTCCAGCTACATGGTATGGTTCTGCCATTTGCATCGGCCAGCTGGTATGCTCCCCTGTCTTGAACTTTCACCACTTTGTAGGGGCCTTCCGAGTTCGGGTAAAGATTAACTTGAGGACCATGTCTACTCACTTCATTCCTCCTCAACATCAGATCCCCTTCTTCGAAGTAAGAGTGCTTAACTTTGGAGTTGTAGTACTGTGATATCCTTTGTTTATACTTGGCCATTTTGATGAAAACCACATCCTAGGCTTCCTCTAAATCATCTTTCAAGTGTCAGAGTTGGATTTCTCGATCTTCTTCGGTATAAAGCTCTGTTCTAGGGGATGAGACCCCGATCTCAGCGGGGATAACTGACTCGCATTTGTATGCTAAGGAGAAAGGTGTTTCTCTTGTAGCCGAGTTCGGAGTAGTTTGATATGACCATAATATGTTGGGCAAATGTTCTACCCAATTTTATCCTTCTTTCTCTAGCCTTTTCTTCAGATTGGTTTTGATCTGCTTGTTAGTTTGTTCAACATGTCCATTTGCTTGAGGATGGACAACAGATGTGAAGTGTTGCGTGATGCCTAGCTCGGTGCACCATGATCTGACTATTCTATCTTCGAACCGAGTTCCATTATCTGAGATCAGAGATTTGGAAATTCCATACCTGCAACTATGTTCTTCCAGAGAAACTTCTGGATTGCTTTTGTTGTGATCGATTTAAGGCTTCGGCTACTACCCACTTGGTAAAATAGTCAACTGCTACGACCAAGAACCTGAGATCACCTGGAGCTCGAGGAAGTGGTCCGACTAAGTCCTTTCCCCATTGATCAAAGGCCACGGAGATGCGATCGGGACCATCATCTGGGAAGCCTGGTGAGACAGATTATCGTGTACCGACACGACTTGCACTTCAGTATGAGTTCTTTTGCATCTCGCTGCATGGTCGGCCAATAATGCCGAACAAACGACATTTCTTGGCTAGAGTTCTTGCTGCAGAATGATTTCCACATATTCCAAATGAATTTCTCGAAGGAGATAGTTTCCTTCATCTTCCAGGGCGCATCTGAGCCAGGAAGATATTTAAGACTTTCTGTAAAGTATTTCATTAAAGAAGGAATACCTTCTTGCCAAAAGCCATTGCTTTCGGGCCTGAGATTTATCTGTAGGAAGAATTTCATCCTTCAGATATGATACGATTGGATCCATCCAAGTGTTTTTCGGAGTAAGTGGTTGAATAACTTTTTGATCATAGCTGCGCTCTACTAGTTTTTCCAATAGCACTTTCTTATCTGACACAAAGTTAGATGTTAACTTTGAAAGTGCATCTGCCCTCTTGTTCTGAGATCGAGAAACATGCTCGATATGCACAGAATGGAAATCATGTTGTAGTGATTGGGCCACAGCTAAATACTTCTTCATTGGCTCTTCTTTTGCCTTATATTCTCCCTTAACATGATTCACCACAAGTTGGGAGTCGCTGAAAACCTGTAGATTCTTTGCTCAAGTTTTACTGCCAACCTGAGCTAGGGCTTCATACTGTAATACCCCACTCCCGACCTCTAGGTCCACTCGGGTCATTCTAGGAGGGGTTGTGAAGCACTCACCGCGACTTCAATAACAATATTAAAAATCCTAATATAACTGTCAGTATAGTGATTTAAACTCTACATTTGGTGGAACCAATCTGCAGACTCAGCTGTGTGATGGGCGGCTAAGAAGTGTATTCAATTTTGTACGTCAGTAGGGTGGAGTCTTCTGAGGCTTCTGTCAGCTGGGTGAAGGGCTGCTGAGTACTGGAATACAGCAGGTCCCACATCTGTTAATTCTGTTATATGACAACTATACAGTGTCATTAAAAGGAGGACACGTGCAGGGGTATTTATGGCGTATCAAAAAAAGATTCCTTGTGGATAGGGTTTAGGGATTTGTAGCTATAAATACAGTTATTGTAACATTGTCTGTGTGTGTGAAATCTAAAACTCAGTGCATAATAAATATCTCTTTTCCGCACGTGGTTTTTTTTATCTCTCTCACTTGGAGAGGGGTTTTCCACGTTAAATCTGTGTTCTTCTTGTTTTCTGTTATCTCCTTTGATTATTTATGTTTGATTGCATCTGTTTCTATTTCTTGCATCTGAAGTTATCTCCATCAGTTTTATAACAAGTGTTATCAGAGACAGGTTCTGGAGAAAAAATCTATACGATCAACTTCATCTTCACCATGACCTTCATTAAGGTGCTAGGATCTGTGATAAAGTTGTGATCTTTATCAAGAAATGATGTCAGCAGTAAACGTGAAAATCGACAAATTTACAGGAAGGAACAGTTTTGGTCTGTGGCAAATCAAGATGCGTGCACTGTTGAAACAACAGGGTTTGTGGAGTCCTTTATCTGACAAACAAAATACAGGTGCAGCAGATTATGCCAGTCTGGAAGAGAAAGCACATTCAACCATCATGTTGTGCTTATCTTATGATGTTATCACTGAGGTTGCTGAGGAAGACACCACAGCCAAGTTGTGGAAGAAGCTTGAAAGCCTGTATATGACCAAGTCACTGACCAACAAGTTGTTGTTGAAACAAAGGTTGTTCAGTCTGAAGATGCATGAAGGGAATCCACTAAGGGAACATCTTGACCAGCTGAACACAATATTACTTGATTTAAGGAATATTGATGTTAAAATTGAAGATGAAGATGCAGCCCTAAACCTGTTGGTGTCATTGCCGGCATCATATGAAAACTTTGTGCAGTCTTTCATAGTTGGGAAGTATACAGTAGCTTTAGAGGATGTGAGGTCCGCCTTACATGCCGGGAGCCGAGACACAAGGCCGCCGGGACGGACGAGTTAGGTTCTTTGGGCTATTGGCTAGTAGCAATAGTGGAAAAGGATATGGACGAGAAGAAGAAAAAGAAGTCGTGGTCCAAAGGTCCTAAGTCTACTAATGTCTGTAATTACTGTAAGGAGCAGGGACAGTGTTCAGTTGTAGTCCTCAAAGGGATCAAGAAGGGTTGTATATATTACAAGGATCTACTGTATCTGGAACTGCTGCTGTTGCATCCTCAGCAGTTCACCAGTCTTAGTAGACTCAGCGGTGGCACATGAGACTAGGTCACATTGGTGAAAGGGGTATGCAGATTCTTTCTTCAGCAGGTTTTCTTGGGGGATATAAGGTCAAGAATATGGACTTTTGTGAACACTGTGTGTTTGGGAAATTGCATAGAAGTAAGTTCTCAGCAGGGTTTCACAACACAAAGGCATCACTTGATTATATCCATTCAGATCGTGGGGTCCATCAAAAGTTGAGTCATTGGGTGGTCACAGATATTTTGTGTCATTCATAGATGACTATTCAAGGATGACTTGGGTGGTGATGATGAAGAACAAAAGTGATGCATTCAGTAACTTCAAGCAGTGGAAGGCCCTAGTGGAGAATCAGTTAGGCAAGAAAATCAAGAAGCTCCGTACAGATAATGGTCTGGAATTCTGCTGGATGGATTTTGATTCATTTTGTGAAGCTGAGGTTATTGCCAGACATCATACTGTAAGGAATACACCTCAGCAGAATGGTGTAGCTGAAAGGATGAATCAAACTCTACTGGAGAGGGCAAGATGTATGCTTTCTCAAGCTGGTTTATCAAGGAGATTTTGGGCAGAGGCTGTAAAAACAGTTTGCTACTTAATCAACAGGAGCCCTCACACAGGGATCAATCTCAAGACACCATTTGAGATGTGGTCAGGCAAGCCTGCTGACTACTCAGTTCTAAGGGTTTTTGGAAGTACGGACTTACTATCATGTTAGTGAAGGGAAGTTGGAGGCAAGAGCCAAGAAGGGAGTGTTTGTGGGGTATGGTGATGGAGTGAAGGGATATAGAATTTGGTCATCAGTAGAGTCCAGAGTAATCCTCAGCAGGGATGTTGTGTTTGATGAAAATTCTATGTTAAACTCATCAGTGGGGAGGTCTACTGAATCTGAAACCAGTGCTGAATCTGATAGTGTTGAGAAACAGGTGGAGCTTCTGGTGGAGTCTACTGATATGCAACAATCAGAGGATCCAAACCAACACTATACTGATCTGGATAATGAACAAGAATCTGATCCAAGCCAGCCTACTGAGACCTCAGTAAGGCATCATACAAACATTAATCAGCATAGTCTAAGCCGCCAGAAGGCCTAGAAGATCTAATGTTGGGATACCTCCAAGGAGATATGTGTATGATGATTTGGCGGGATATGCACTCCAAGTTGCAGAAGAGGTAGAGGTTGCTGAACCTACTACTTACAGGGAAGCAGTGACATATACAGAAGCATCTCAGTGGCATGCTGCCATGAGAGATGAAATGGAGTCATTGTTGAAGAATCAGACTTGGGAATTGGTCAAACAAAGCCTACCGACAAGGGAGTTGTGACTTGTTAATGGATTTTCAAGAAAAAGGAAGGAATAACTAAGGCGAGAAAGGGTCGAGGGTATAAGGCACGTTTGGTTGCAAGAGGTTTCGAGTCAAAAGGAAGGGTTTGACTTTGATGAAATATTTTCACCGGTGGTCGACACACTTCAATCGAGTGTTACTAGCAATGGTGGCACAACATGATCCGGAACTTGAGAAATTAAATGTGAAAACTCGCTTTTCTACATGGTGAGGTGGATAAGGAGATATACATGACACGGCTCGAGGGTTTGCAAGTTCATGGCAAGGAAAATTATGTTTGCAAGTTGAAGAAATCGTTGTATGGTTTGAAGCAAGCTCCAAGGCAAGTGGTATAAAGGTTTGACGAGTTTTATGCTTCAAACAGGTTACAACAGAAGTCCTAATGACTGTTGTGTATACCACAGTCTGCTGAAAGATGGATCACATATCTATCTTGTTTTGTATGTGGGTGACATGTTGATTGTTGTTGCAAGGAAGTTTGATATTCAAAATCTGAAGAACCTTCTCAGTGCTGAGTTTGAAATGAAGGATTTGGGTGCGGCCAAGAAAATCTTGGGGATGGACATATGGAGAAATAGAAGTCGAAGAAATTGTTCTTGTCTCGGCAGGTTATGTGCGAAGATATTGGCCAAGTTTGGGATGTCTCGTCGCAAAACCAATAGATACTCCTATGGCATCAAATGTTCATTTGTCTGTTTATGCTTCACGATCAATTTGAATAGAAGGAGTATATGTCAAAAGTTTCCTATGCTAGTGCGGTTGGTACCGATGTATGCCATGGTATGCACTAGGCCCGATCGGCTCGGGCGGTCGGTGTTGTCGCGGGTTTATGGCTCAACCTAGAAAGGAACACCGGAAAGTCGTTAAAAGGACATTCGGTTACCCGAGAGGTACAATTGATGTTGGTCTCATTTATGAATGTGATACTAATGCGGTCACAAAGCTGCTACCGTGATGCCGATTATGCGGTGATGTTGACAAGTAGAAAATCAACGATCGGTTATGTGTTTACATTAGGAAATGCAAGTGGTCACCGGAAAGCTACTCTTCGAGCTACAATAGCCTTATCAACTACCGAAGCGAGAATATATGGCTTTTACCTTGAAGAAGCTAAGGAGGGTATCCGGTTGAAGGGGCTAGGCGGTGATTTAGGATTGCATCAGGATCAGGCTGAGATATATTGTGACAGTCTAAGTGCAATATGTTTAGCTAAGGATCAGGTTCATCATGAGAGAACCAAGCATATTGATGTCAGGTATCATTTTATGAGGAATGAGAAGAGGGTTGTAGTGAAGAAGATCAGCACCAAAGTTAATCCTGCTGATATGTTCACTAAACCAGTTCAGCAGAGTAAGTTTCAGCTTTGTCTGGACTTACTGAATATTCAGAGTTTATAATCTTTTTCTGGAAACTCTACTGAGGGCAGATCAGTGGAGTGGATGCTGTGGAGATAGTCTGGTACAAGTACATCTGGCATTGACGAATGCATACGGTACAAGTACATCCGGTTATGCAATCTGTTTGACTGCGGTGAGAGTTGAAGTCAAGGTGGAGATTGTCGGTATAGTGACTTAAACTCTACATTTGGTGGAACCAATATGAAGACTCGGTGTGTGACGGGCCGCCGAGAAGTGTATTCAATTCGTGCGTCGCAGGGTGGAGTCTACTAAGGCTTCGTCGGTAGGGTGAAGGGCGCGAGTACCGGAATACGACAGGGTCCCACATCCGTTAATTACGTTATATGACGGACTATACGGTGTCATTAAAAGGAGGACACGTGTAAGGGTATTTATGGCGTATCGACAAAGATTTCTTGCGGCTAGGGTTTAGGGATTTGTACCTATAAATACGAGTTGTTGTCACATTGTCTGTGTGTGTGAAATCTGAAACTCACTGCATAATAAATATCTCTTTTCTGTCCGTGGTTTTTTATCTCTCTCACTTTGAGAGGGGTTTTCCACGTTAAATCTGTGTTCTTCTTGTTTTCTGTTATCTCCATTGATTATTTACGTTTGATTGCATCTGTTTCTATTTCTTGCATTGGAAGTTATCTCCATCAATTTTATAACAAGTGGTATCTGAGACAGTTCGGAGAAAACAATCTGTACGATCAACTTCATCTTCACCAAGACCTTCAGTAAGGTGCTAGGATCCGTGATAAAGTTGTGATCTTTATCAAGAAATGATGTCGCGAGTAAACGTGAAAATCGACAAATTTACGGGAAGGAACAGTTTTGGTCCGTGGCAAATCAAGATGCGTGCACTTGTTGAAACAACGGGGTTTGTGGAGTCCTTTATCCGACAAACAAAATACGGGCAAATAGACAGATTATGCCGGTCTGGAAGAGAAAGCACATTCAACCATCATGTTGTGCTTATCTTATGATGTTATCACCGAGGTTCTTTGAGGAAGACACCACGGCCAAGTTGTGGAAGAAGCTTGAAAGCTCGTATATGACCAAGTCACCGACCAACAAGTTGTTGTTGAAACAAAGGTTGTTCGGTCCGAAGATGCATGAAGGGAATCCACTAAGGGAACATCTTGACAGTGAACACAATATTACTTGATTTAAGGAATATTGATGTTAAAATTGAAGATGAAGATGCAGCCCTAAACCTGTTGGTGTCATTGCCGGCATCATATGAAAACTTTGTGCAGTCTTTCATAGTTGGGAAGGATACAGTAGCTTTAGAGGATGTGAGGTCTGCCTTACATGCCAGGGAGCTGAGACACAAGGCTGCTGGGACAGACAGTTAGGTTGCTGGGCTATTGGCTAGTAGCAATAGTGGAAAAGGATATGGACAGAAGAAGAAAAAGAAGTCAGGGTCCAAAGGTCCTAAGTCTACTAATGTCTGTAATTACTGTAAGGAGCAGGGACAGTGTTCAGTTGTAGTCCTCAAAGGGATCAAGAAGGGTTGTATATATTACAAGGATCTATCGTATCCGGAACCGCCGCCGTTGCATCCTCGCAGTTCACCGATCTTAGTAGACTCGGCGGTGGCACATGAGACTAGGTCACATTGGTGAAAGGGGTATGCAGATTCTTTCTTCAGCAGGTTTTCTTGGGGGATATAAGGTCAAGAATATGGACTTTTGTGAACACTGTGTGTTTGGGAAATTGCATAGAAGTAAGTTCTCAGCAGGGTTTCACAACACAAAGGCATCACTTGATTATATCCATTCAGACTGTTGGGGTCCATCAAAAGTTGAGTCATTGGGTGGTCACAGATATTTTGTGTCATTCATAGATGACTATTCAAGGATGACTTGGGTGGTGATGATGAAGAACAAAAGTGATGCATTCAGTAACTTCAAGCAGTGGAAGGCCCTAGTGGAGAATCGAGTTAGGCAAGAAAATCAAGAAGCTCCGTACGGATAATGGTCCGGAATTACTTTGGATGGATTTTGATTCATTTTGTGAAGCCGAGGTTATTGCCGGACATCATACGTAAGGAATACACCTCGGCGAATGGTGTAGGCGAAAGGATGAATCAAACTCTTGGAGAGGGCAAGATGTATGCTTTCTCAAGTTTGGTTTATCAAGGAGATTTTGGGCGAGGGTAAAAAAACGGTTGCTACTTAATCAACGGGAGCCCTCACACGGGGATCAATCTCAAGACACCATTTGAGATGTGGTCGTGCAAGCCGCCGACTACTCGTTCTAAGGGTTTTTGGAAGTACAGCTTACTATCATGTTAGTGAAGGGAAGTTGGAGGCAAGAGCCAAGAAGGGAGTGTTTGTGGGGTATGGTGATGGAGTGAAGGGATATATAATTTGGTCATCAGTAGAGTCCAGAGTAATCCTCAGCAGGGATGTTGTGTTTGATGAAAATTCTATGTTAAACTCATCGGTGGGGAGGTCTACCGAATCGAAACCGATCTTGAATCGATAGTGTTGAGAAACGGTGGAGCTTCGGTGGAGTCACCGATATGCAACAATCGAGGATCCAAACCAACACTATACTGATCTGGATAATGAACAAGAATCTGATCCAAGCCAGCCTACTGAGACCTCAGTAAGGCATCATACAAACATTAATCAGCATAGTCTAACTGCCAGAAGGCCTAGAAGATCTAATGTTGGGATACCTCCAAGGAGATATGTGTATGATGATTTGGCGGGATATGCACTCCAAGTTGCAGAAGAGGTAGAGGTTGCTGAACCTACTACTTACAGGGAAGCAGTGACATATACGAAGCATCTCGGTGGCATGCGCCATGAGAGATGAAATGGAGTCATTGTTGAAGAATCGGACTTGGGAATTGGTCAAACAGCCTACTGACAAGGGAGTTGTGACTTGTTAATGGATTTTCAAGAAAAAGGAAGGAATAACTAAGGCAGAAAGGGTCAGGTATAAGGCACGTTTGGTTGCAAGAGGTTTCAGTCAAAAGGAAGGGTTTGACTTTGATGAAATATTTTCACCAGTGGTCAGACACACTTCAATCAGAGTGTTACTAGCAATGGTGGCACAACATGATCTGGAACTTGAGAAATTAAATGTGAAAACTGCTTTTCTACATGGTGAGGTGGATAAGGAGATATACATGACACAGCCTGAGGGTTTGCAAGTTCATGGCAAGGAAAATTATGTTTGCAAGTTGAAGAAATCGTTGTATGGTTTGAAGCAAGCTCCAAGGCAGTGGTATAAAGGTTTGACAGTTTTATGCTTCAGCAGGGTTACAACAGAAGTCCTAATGACTGTTGTGTATACCACAGTCTGTTGAAAGATGGATCACATATCTATCTTGTTTTGTATGTGGGTGACATGTTGATTGTTGTTGCAAGGAAGTTTGATATTCAAAATCTGAAGAACCTTCTCAGTGCCGAGTTTGAAATGAAGGATTTGGGTGCAGCCAAGAAAATCTTGGGGATGGACATATGGAGAAATAGAAGTCAGAAGAAATTGTTCTTGTCTCAGCAGGGTTATGTGCAGAAGATATTGGCCAAGTTTGGGATGTCTGCTGCAAAACCAATAGATACTCCTATGGCATCAAATGTTCATTTGTCTGTTTATGCTTCACGATCGAATTTGAATAGAAGGAGTATATGTCAAAAGTTTCCTATGCTAGTGCAGTTGGCAGTCTGATGTATGCCATGGTATGCACTAGGCCTGATCTGGCTCAGGCAGTCAGTGTTGTCAGCAGGTTTATGGCTCAACCTAGAAAGGAACACTGGAAAGCTGTTAAAAGGACATTCAGTTACCTGAGAGGTACAATTGATGTTGGTCTCATTTATGAATGTGATACTAATCTGGTCACAGGCTACTATGATGCTGATTATGCAGGTGATGTTGACAGTAGAAAATCAACGACTGGTTATGTGTTTACATTAGGAAATGCAGTGGTCAGCTGGAAAGCTACTCTTCAGGCTACAATAGCCTTATCAACTACTGAAGCAGAATATATGGCTTTTACTGAAGAAGCTAAGGAGGGTATCTGGTTGAAGGGGCTAGGCAGTGATTTAGGATTGCATCAGGATCAGGCTGAGATATATTGTGACAGTCTAAGTGCAATATGTTTAGCTAAGGATCAGGTTCATCATGAGAGAACCAAGCATATTGATGTCAGGTATCATTTTATGAGGAATGAGAAGAGGGTTGTAGTGAAGAAGATCAAGCACCAAAGTTAATCCTGGCGATATGTTCACTAAACCGATTCGAGAGTAAGTTTCGGCTTTGTCCGGACTTACTGAATATTCAGAGTTTATAATCTTTTTCTGGAAACTCTACTGAGGGCAGATCAGTGGAGTGGATGCTGTGGAGATAGTCTGGTACAAGTACATCTGGCATTGACGAATGCATCTGGTACAAGTACATCTGGTTATGCAATCTGTTTGACTCTGGTGAGAGTTGAAGTCAAGGTGGAGATTGTCAGTATAGTGACTTAAACTCTACATTTGGTGGAACCAATATGAAGACTCAGCTGTGTGATGGGCTGCTGAGAAGTGTATTCAATTCTGTGCGTCAGTAGGGTGGAGTCTACTAAGGCTTCTGTCAGTAGGGTGAAGGGCTGCTGAGTACTGGAATACAGCAGGGTCCCACATCTGTTAATTCTGTTATATGACAGCTATACAGTGTCATTAAAAGGAGGACACGTGTAAGGGTATTTATGGCGTATCAGACAAAGATTTCTTGCGGCTAGGGTTTAGGGATTTGTACCTATAAATACAGTTGTTGTCACATTGTCTGTGTGTGTGAAATCTGAAACTCACTGCATAATAAATATCTCTTTTCTGTCCGTGGTTTTTTATCTCTCTCACTTTGAGAGGGGTTTTCCACGTTAAATCCGTGTTCTTCTTGTTTTCTCGTTATCTCCATTGATTATTTACGTTTGATTGCATCTGTTTCTATTTCTTGCATTGGAAGTTATCTCCATCAATTTTATAACAAGTGGTATCTGAGACAGGTTCTGGAGAAAACAATCTGTACGATCAACTTCATCTTCACCAAGACCTTCAGTAAGGTGCTAGGATCTGTGATAAAGTTTTGATCTTTATCAAGAAAGGATGTCAGCAGTAAACGTGAAAATCGACAAATTTACGGGGAAGGAACAGTTTTGGTCCGTGGCAAATCAAGATGCGTGCACCGTTGAAACAACAGGTTTGTGGAGTCCTTTATCCGACAAACCAAATACAAAAAGTGCGCAGATTATGCCTGTCGGGAAGAGAAAGCACATTCAACCATCATGTTGTGCTTATCGATGATGTTATCACCGAGGTTGCCGAGGAAGACACCGCGGCCAAGTTGTGGAAGAAGCTTGAAAGCCTCGTATATGACCAAGTCACCGACCAACAAGTTGTTGTTGAAACGAGAGGTTGTTCACCCGAAGATGCATGAAGGGAATCCACTGAGGGAACATCTTGACCAGCTGAACACAATATTACTTGATTTAAGGAATATTGATGTTAAAATTGAAGATGAAGATGCATCCCTAATCCTGTTGGTGTCATTGCCAGTATCATATGAAAACTTTGTGCAGTCTTTCATAGTTGGGAAGGATACAGTAGCTTTAGAGGATGTGAAGTCTGCCTTACATGCCAGGGAGCCGAGACACAAGGCTGCATTGGGACGATCGGTCGGGTTCGGCGGGGTCGTTGGCTAGCAGCAATAGTGGAAAAGGATATGGACGAGAAGAAGAAAAAGAAGTCAGGGTCCAAAGGTCCTAAGTCTACTGATGTCTGTAATTACTGTAAGGAGCAGGGACATTGGAAGTCCAATTGTCCAAGGAAGAATAAACAGCAGGAAGGCAATTCTGGCACAGTAGCCTTAGCTACTGAGCAATCTGATGAGGATCTGGTTCTAGTTGTAGGGGACTCCACACACCATAATGATGTGTGGATACTTGATTCTGGAGCATCCTACCATATTTGTCCAAACATGGAGTGGTTTTCTACTTACGAGCAAATGGATGGTGGTCAGATCTATATGGCCAACAGCAAGGTTTGCAAAGTTGTGGGAATTGGCTCAGTAAAGTTAAGGACAGATGATGGTAAGTTATGTACACTGAAAGATGTAAGACATGTTCCACAAATGACCAAGAATTTGGTATCTCTTAGTCTACTGGACAACAAAGGGTTCAATTTCAAGGGTGAAGGTGGACAGCTGTATGTCTTCAAAGATTCAGTTGTAGTACTCAAAGGGATCAAGAGGGGTTGTATATATTACAAGGATCTACCGTATCCGGCACCGCCGCCGCACATGTTGCATCCTCGCGCAGTTCACCGGATCTCGCGAGACTCGGTGTGGCACATGAGACTAGGTCACATGGGTGAAAGGGGTATGCGATTCTTTCTTCACGGGTTTTCTTGGGGGATATAAGGTCAAAAATGCGGACTTTTATGAACACCGTGTGTTTGGGAAATTGCATAGAAGTAAGTTCTCAGTAGGGTTGCACAACACAAAGGCATCACTTGATTATATCCATTCGATCGTTGGGGTCCATCAAAATTTGAGTCATTGGGTGGTCACGGATATTTTGTGTCATTCATAGATGACTATTCAAGGATGACTTGGGTGGTGATGATGAAGAACAAAAGTGATGCATTCAGTAACTTCAAGCAGTGGAAGGCCCTAATGGAGAATCAGTTATGCAAGAAAATCAAGAAGCTCCGTACAGATAATGGTCTAGAATTCTGCTAGATGGATTTTGATTTATTTTGTGAAGCTGAGGGTATTGCCAGACATGATACTGTAAGGAATACACCTTAGCAGAATGGTGTAGCTGAAATGATGAATCAAACTCTACTAGAGAGGGCAATATGTGTGCTTTCTCATGCTGGTTTATCAAGGATATTTTGGGCAGAGGCTGTAAAAATAGCTTGCTACTTAATCAATAGGAGCCCTCACACAGGGATCAATCTCAAGACACCATTTGAGATATGGTCAGGCAAGCCTGCTGACTTCTCAGTTCTAAGGGTTTTTGGAAGTACGCTTACTATCATGTGAGTGAAGGGAAGTTGGAGCCAAGAGCCAAGAAGGGAGTGTTTGTGGGGTATGGTGATGGAGTGAAGGGATATAGAATTTGGTCATCAGTAGAGTCCAGAGTAATCCTCAGCAGGGATGTTGTGTTTGACGAAAATTCTATGTTAAACTCATCAGTGGGGAGGTCTACTGAATCTGAAACCAATGCTGAATCTGACAGTGTTGAGAAACAGGTGGAGCTTCTGGTGGAGTCTACCGATATGCAACAATCAGTGGATCCAAACCAACACTATACTGATCTGGATAATAAACAAGAATCTGATCCAAGCCAGCCTACTGAAACCTCAGTAGGGCATCATACAAACATTAATCAGTAGAGTCTAGCTGCCCGCAAGCCTAGAAGATCTAATGTTGGGATACCTCCAAGGAGATATGGGTATGATGATTTAGCGGGATATGCACTCCAAGTTGCGAGAAGAGGTAGAGGTTCTTTGAACCTACTACTTACGAAGAAGCGATGACATGTACAGAAGCATCTCAGTGGCATGCTGCCATGGGAGATGAAATGGAGTCATTGTTGAAGAATCAGACTTGGGAATTGGTCAAACAGCCTACTGACAAGGGAGTTGTGACTTGTAAATGGATTTTCAAGAAAAAGGAAGGAATAACTATGGTAGAAGGGGTCAGGTATAAGGCATGTTTGGTTGCAAGAGGATTCAGTCAAAAGGAAGGGGTTGACTTTGATGAAATATTTTCACCAGTGGTCAGACACACTTCAATCAGAGTGTTACTAGCAATGGTGGCACATCAGGATCTGGAACTTGATCAATTAAATGTGAAAACTGCTTTTCTACATGGTGAGGTGGATAAGGAGATATACATGACACAGCCTGAGGGTTTGCAAGTTCCTGGGAAGGAAAATTATGTTTGCAAGTTGAAGAAATCGTTGTATGGTTTGAAGCAAGCTCCAAGGCAGTGGTATAAAAGGTTTAACAGTTTTATATTTCAACAGGGTTACAACAGAAGTCCTTATGACTGTTGTGTATACCACAGTTTGTTGAAAGATGGATCACATATCTATCTTGTTTTGTATGTGGATGACATGTTGATTGTTGCTGCAAGAAAGTTTGATATTCAAAATCTGAAGAACCTTCTCAGTGCTGAGTTTGAAATGAAGGATTTGGGTGCAGCCAAGAAAATCTTGGGGATGGAGATCTGGAGAGATAGACGTCAGAAAAAATTGTTCTTGTCTCAGCAAGGTTATGTGCAGAAGATATTGGCCAAGTTTGGGATGTCTGCTGCAAAACCAATAGATACTCCTATGGCATCAAATGTTCATTTGTCCGTTTATGCTTCACGGTCGGTGAAGAGAAGGAGTATATGTCAAAAGTTCCCTATGCTAGTGCGGTTGGCGGCCCGATGTATGCCATGGTATGCACTAGGCCTGATCTAGCTCAGGCAGTCAGTGTTGTCAGCAGGTTTATGGCTCAACCTGGAAAGGAACACTGGAAAGCTGTTAAAAGGATATTCAGGTACCTGAGAGGTACAGCTGATGTTGGTCTCATTTATGAATGTGATACTAATCTGGTCACAGGCTACTGTGATGCTGATTATGCAGGTGATGTTGATAGTAGAAAATCAATTACATGTTATATGTTTACATTGGGAAATGCAGTGGCCGTTTGGAAAGCTACTCTTCAGGCTACAGTAGCCTTATCAACTACCGAAGCGAGAATATATGGCTCTTACCGAAGCAGCTAAGGAGGGTATCTGGTTGAAAGGGCTATTCAGTGATTTGGGATTGGATCAGGATCAGGTTGGGATATATTGTGACAGTCTAAGTGCAATATGTTTAGCCAAGGATCAGATTCATCATGGGAGAACCAAGCATATTGATGTCAGGTATCATTTTCTGAGGAATGATAAGAGGGTTGTAGTGAAGAAGATCAGCACCAAAGTTAATCCTACCGATATGTTCACTAAACCAGTTCAGCAGAGTAAGTTTCAGCTTTGTCTGGACTTACTGAATATTCAGAGTTTATAATCTTTTTCTGGAAACTTTACTGAGGGCAGATCAGTGGAGTGGATGCTGTGGAGATAGTCTGGTACAAGTACATCTGGCATTGACGAATGCATCTGGTACAAGTACATCTTGTTATGCAATCTGTTTTACTCTGGTGAGAGTTGAAGTCAAGGCGGAGATTTGTCAGTATAGTGACTTAAACTCTACATTTGGTGGAACCAATTCGAAGACTCACCGTGTGATGGGCAACCGAGAAGTGTATTCAATTACGTGCGTCGGCAGGGTGGAGTCACCGAGGCTTCGTCGACGAGGGTGAAGGGCTGGCCGAGTACCGGAATACGACGGGGTCCCACATCTGTTAATTCTGTTATGTGACAGCTATACAATGTCATTAAAAGGAGGACACGTGTAAGGGTATTTATGGCGTATCAGACAAAGATTTCTTGTGGCTAGGGTTTAGGGATTTGTACCTATAAATACAGTTGTTGTCACATTGTCTGTGTGTGTGAAATCTGAAACTCAGTGCATAATAAATATCTCTTTTCTGCCCGTGGTTTTTTATCTCTCTCACTTTGAGAGGGGTTTTCCACGTTAAATCTATGTTCTTCTTGTTTTATAACAAAATAAATCCACAAAATTGCTAAAGAAAATCCACAAAATGATTTACCATTATTGTTTTCAAAATATATAATATTACAACAAATAAACTACAATACTTATAAGTTACAACTAACTCAATCCGTGGACCACGATCCGTAACATCAATTTCCTTAATCTCCAAATCTCGAACAATCATCGCCTACACTTTCTTCTTTTTCCTCGATCTAAAACCTATACATATATTTATAAAAGAATAGAAAAAAAACAAAAGAAACAAAGAAAGCGAGGCGTCAGGAAAGGGCTGGTATGAGCCGTGTGTGAGAATGTTATATGTATTATATATATAAATATAGAAAAACAAATTTTATAAAATTTGCAGCGGAACATTTATTAATATTGCAAAACGAGTTAGTAAATAATTCTTGAAAATAAAAATAAAAGACAGAGCATAAATAATAATAAGTCAATTTTAAAAGTTATATAGTGCACGAGCATTATGGAAAAACATGTCGAGTTTATTTTACAAGCACCAGCTTTGGCCGAGCCGATGAGTCAAGTACCGACCAAACACCATATTTACCAATTGGATTTCAACCGCACTCCACGAGAACTAGCCATGCCTGATGACTCCGGCCGAACGCCAAGGAAAAGAATCAACCTTCACCGTGCGAACCTCCCACACGGCTCCAGCCAACCCTATACATGCCCTAGGACCCACGCACCAACCGTCGGCCCTTGCTTTCCTGGCTGTAGCATGAATCTTCGGGGAAAAAGGTACCATCCCCACTCTTACGAGCCAGCGCTCTAGCTACTGTCGGAAAGACTTCGAGTCAAGAGGCCCCGAGACCGGTGACTAGCCGTTCTCCTAGAGCAATAACTCTAATCCCCCTAGCCACTAGAGCTTTGACACTTTCGTGCCACGAGTTTGCGAGTATTTTCTGTCAATTCCAAGTTTCAGTTTTTTTGTTACAAAAAGTGTGCAATGGCTCAAAACAATCATTTGTTAATTTTAAAGACATCATTCAAAAATGACTTCTGAGTTTAAACCGTCATTTTGACATAAGTAAAATACTTGAAAATAATTAAAAAGACACACTTGGCTTTATATCAAAATAAAATGAACTCACACTTCGATTCGAGCCGATTTCTGGTCCTAAATGTTGGTTTGTTATTGCCACTTCCCACCAGCATGCAAGCACCCAACCAAGCAGGTTACAATATGTACTCAATGGTTCATATCTATTACTACCAAATATCCCTTGTTTACTTTTATTGTTCTTTCTATTCTACTGTATTTTTTTTCCTTCTGACATTCTTGATCCTAAAACCTTCTCCCCGATTCCCCGACAAAAATGATGATGCAAAGCGTTTCAGTCGAGTTACAAAATCACATAGAAAAGATGGTTGTCAACGAGCCTCCACATATGATAGTTCGGTGACAATGGTCTTAAAATGACATCGGAAAAAAAAAAGGCAGGTGTTATTGTCTTTTTTTTTTGTTAAAGGTAAAAAATATATAACCAAGGTAAGCAAAATACAAGAAATTACATCATAAACAATGAAAAGACTAAGCTAACTCCTACACAGTGTTGATGGGAGGTTAGATTTATTTATTTCAAGCACCATAAGACCCCTGAGGTTATATGCTACTAGAAACAACAGTCACTAAACACTCAACAACACCCAAAAACTGCAAAAAGGGGTCATGTGAGAGCATAACTCACAGAGCCTATCCCAAGGTGTGTAGAGAAACAAAATAATCTCATACATCCACCAACAAGCACCAAAAGAAATCACAAAAGATGTACAAAATCCTAACATCATGGGGTAAAAATGTAAAAAGAAAAAGCATCCTGCATTATATAATAGATATGAGTCTTAATACAATGCAGGATATCAGAAATCTTCAATTGGCAGGTGTTATTGTCTATATATATGTTGATGGTGTATTTGTTGAAGGTGAATAGAAACGTTTTTTTCCTTTCTGATTTGGATTTATGGTCAAAGTAGAAAATAATAGCCGGAAATCCGAGTTAGTGATAGAGCAATAATGCTTTCGGTACCAACATAAACGGTTGATGACGATTCACCGCAACAATACTTCGGATGACCATTTGGCTATGACGACTATCCACCGGACAACATCGTGTCAAGTGGATGCAAGGGCGGAGCCATGATTTAAATATGGGGTGGACTAATGGACTATATTGAATTCGTCAAGTGGCTGGATTAAAAATATTTTATAGATCAATCTCGATTACATAGATTTTATAGTGTATATTTTTTTTGTGGGTGGGCTTAGCCCCTCTATGTCCATAAGAAAGTTCCGCCATTGAGTAGATGATAAAGGGGTAATATGGCGGAGGAGAATGGGTTTAATGTTCTTGGTACATGTGGTGGTTTCCGGTGACCTGATTATGTCAAGTTATCGGCAAGGAAAGCTTGTGTGAATCAGAGGGTTTCACTTGCTTGGACTCGACGGAAGCTGGCAGAGAAAGATTTAATATATAATTGGTTGTATTTATTAGGAGTTAATTAGGTGTGGTCAGTTTATAAGAAACGGAAGAGTCTAACTAGCTAATTGAAAACGAAAGTTACAAAAAGTAGAGGGTTAACTAAAATATTTAACATAGTTAATGAATATAATAAGTATAAAGTGGCATCCCCCACCCGGGTGGTTGATTTGAGGCCGATTGCGCTGTGTAATTCGACATACAAGTTGCTCTCGTGTGTCATTGTCAACAGATTAAAGCAAGTTATTAACGACGTCATATCAAGCAACCAAAGCGCTTTTGTCTTAGGCCGGCTGATCACTGACAATGCCATTGTCGCCTTTGAGGCGTTTCACTCCATGAAAGTCGGCGTGCATGGCTGCCATAACCATGCTACTATCAAACTGGATATGGCCAAAGCATTTGATCGGGTGGGGTGGAACTATCTGTGGGGAGTTATGAGTTATGCACCAGGTGTGGTTTCCAGGAGCATTCGTTGACTTGCTGCGGCGGTGTGTTTCCTCTGTCACCTATAGGACCCTTGTGAATGGAAGGCCGGGCTCAGATTCTACCTACTCAGGGGATTCGACAGGGAGATCCTCTCTTCCCGTTCCTTTTCATTATATGCGTAGAAGGCTTGACGGAATTGTTGGACCGGGCAGTGAGAAGAGGGATGCTGAGGGGTATTACATTCGGTAGGCAGGCACAATTTAGGTTTCGCACTTGCTCTTCATAGACGATAGTATGTTATTTTTCGAGTATGTGGTTGGGGCTTTAGAAACACTGTTGAATCTGTTCACTCAATATGGGATGCTATCTGGACAGGCTATTAATTTTTATAAGTCCAACTTATATTTTTGTAAGGATGTTTAGCAAGTGGACAGGGAATACATTTCAAACTTTCTTCAGATTCCGATTGGAAATGGCACGGGTAAATACTTGGGCATGCCATTTGTCACTGGAAGGAACAAGCGACATGTCTTTGATTTTCTCCGGGAAAAGGTATGGAAAAAGCTATCTAGTTGGAAGTGTTGGACTTATTTTTAGTTTTAGTGATGAGTGCCAGACTAAGCACTGTTATAGAGCAAATGCAAAAAGATGTCTAGATCAAATGTATAGGCTTATTAGAGTTTGATCTTGTATAGGTTTGATCAAACAAGCACGTAAAAGGTCGACTTTCATCGAGACTTGTCTAGATCGGTAGGGTACCCGAGTCGGTAGACTAATTTAGGAACCCGCCGAAGCGAAGGGCGAGGGCTCAAACCCAGTTATTGAAGGCTAAGGGATCAAACTTAGTATTTAAAGTCAAGGATATGAAATCAGAATTTAGGGTCTGTGATGACCTAAACTGATTACATATACCTTGTGTACAAGGTCTAAGTTTCACAAGTTAAGTGGTGATTAGAACTTAGTTATATTCAAAATGGTGTAATCTAACTTTATAATAACAAGTTAGTTATAAGAGAAGTCAGCTGCAGTGTTTTTATAAATACAACAAATTTGGATCAGCTGACTGAAATTTATTTCAGCAGACTTACAATCACAGGAACCTGTTGAACACATATTTTGATTTAATCAAAGGTTACATTAGAAGTTTACAAGGAAAAGGACATATAACAACTCTTGATTTTATCAACAAATCAATGGCTAAGATTAAAGGGACGTTGGAAAGAAACAGAGGTTTATCCAATGGATACAAGTCAAATGGTGGACGGTCTGAAATCTGACAAAAAGTAAACTGACATTGTCAGTACTATGTACAGGGATTGATAGCAAGTCAAGATGGGACAAATCTGAAACGGCTATGCTTGAATTTCAAACATAAGTCACAAGGATTATCACCTATAAATAGAAGACCCCTATTATATAAACAAAGGATGATTTTTGAGAAAAAAACAACAGATAATCTTGAGCTTCAGATTCTTATCAAGAAATCACCCTGCTTACCCTACTGAACTTAAACCTACTGATCCACAAAACTTCTTCAAGTGTAATTTGTTATCAAGCTACATCAAGTTTACACAGTTGAAGAATCCAAGATGCTGATCATATCATTCGATCAAGGCTGTGTCAAGAAAGGCCGAATCACTTAATTGATTCAAACTTTCTTTTATAAGAAATCTGCGAAGACAGTGAAGCATCTTTGGGTGTTAAGGATCGTTGTTTGTGGTGGGAGTGGTGAAGAGGCAATCCTACCCTTCAAGGACCGGTGGAAGACTTTGAGCAGCAATCTTACCTATTCCAAGTGTTCAGTTTGTGAAGCCATAGTCATTGGTGAAAGACAAACAACTTAGGGATTTTTGTAACTGCTACCTCAAGAATGTCTAGTGAATTACCTCCAACATCATAGGAGAAGAGTGGACTGACAGGATTACACCACCTGGAACCACTATAAAAATTTCCTACTTACTTTACGCATTTACATTCGCATCTAGTACATTTAGCACATCAATCTACCGAACTAGCAACTGAATCACACACATACACTGCGAGTATCTAATACTTGGTATCATATTTTAACAACAAGTAATAAGGCTTAATTTATATATATTCCGCTGCAACAAATTTAGTAAAGTCAATAGTCACGGACTATCGAGCAATCGACGGCTGCTTTGAAGTTCCGAGTTTGTTAACTCCAAAAGTTTTAAGTGTTAAGTTTATTCACCCCCCCCCCCCCCCCTCTAAACTTAACCAAAGCCTTTTCAAGGGACCAACAGGAAGGATAAGCTTTTTTCTCCTGTAGGGAAGGAAGTTATGATCAAGTCAAGTATGCAAGACATACCTACTTTTATTATGTAGTGTTTCAAGGTTCCCTCCACTCTGGTAAAGGAGATTGAGAAATATATCCACGGGTTTTTTCGGATTGATTTAGAGGCTATTTGGAAAGTGCATTGGCATAATTGGGATACCTGTTGCCTGCCCAAAAATCTTAGGGGCCTGGGTTTTCACAATCTAGAGTGTTTTAATTTGGCTTTGCTCGCTAAGCAATCGTGGAGTTTCCTCACTTGCCCCACCGCTATAGCAAGTCGAGTTCATAATGGAAAGTACCATCCGGGTACAACTATCATGGCATTCGGGTTGGGAATCAGACCTTCATTCATGTGGCACAGTTTGTTGGATGGTCGGGATATGTTAATGAAGGGATTACGATGGCGTGTAGGTGATGAAAGCTCCATTTATGTCTTTCATGATGCTTGGGTTTCTAGACCGCCGTCCTTTCGGCTTGTTCATTCATCACATTCTTTACCCACGGATAGTAAGGTGCAGGATTTGCTTTTGCCCGGAACTAAACAGTGGAATATGCCACTCTTTATAAACGAATTCTGGCTTGGGAAGTGGATGCTATCTCGCACACTTCAATAGCATGGACTTCGCGCCCTGATAAGTTGATTTGGCATTACGATTGGCGCAGCAAGTATACCGTGAAGTCAGGGTATTTTCTTGCATTGAGCTTTTATGGAGGTTTGCCGGACGCGGTGCATGCATCTTCCACTTCCGGTCCGGACATGGTCTGGCGAGATGTTTGTAAAGTCACAGTGCCGCCACGTGTTCAACATTTCTTATGGAGATGTTTGCAGGATTGTTTGCCAATTGGGGAACAGTTTTCTAAGAAGAATTTGGGCTCGGGTCTTCGTTTGGCATGTGGCAGGGAGATGGAATCTCTACGACATGTGCTTTTTGATTGTGATTATGCTAGGGCAATCTGGGAAGCTTCACCATTCAGCAGCTAGTGGATTCAGCACGGATCGAACTTGAAGGAATTTTTTGGAGCACTGATAGCGTGTTACACCACAGATGAGGTATCTACTTTCTGTCTACTACTTTGGAATCTATAGAAAAAGCCCGGTGTTATGCGGTCTTTATGATGCTCCTATCTAAGTCACCCATGTGGTCTCTATGTCCTTAGCCGGGGCAGTGGAGTTTCGTCAGGCCATAGGCTCGGTACAGGTGGACGTCGAGGGGACCGCCACCCGATTATCTGGAGTGCGCATCCTGAGGGTAGCTGGAAATGTAACACCGATGCTACGGTCACGGACTCGGGTTTTGGAGTGGGTGATCGCGTGTAAGTCACTAACGTCGATATTACTAGCAAGAATACTAGGTACATCGTAGTATAGTAAATGCGAGTCAAGGTCGATCCCACAGAGACAATGCAACTATAAGTATAAACGATTCTAACCTAATTAAGAAGCAACATAGAGGCGGTCATTGACCAACAATAAACATAAAGAAAACATGGTATTTCTCCCCCTCTTCTCACCGATCTACTTACTTGGATTAGTTAATCGTTACGTTTACTTCCCCACTATAATTTCCTTAAATTAATCGTGAGCTTTCGTTTTAATTATCATTAGCTACGGGTGCAACTCCTACTCCAATCTACTCCGACAAAGGTAGTAGACAATCTATACGCAAGCTACCCTCCTTAATTGGTCCGTAATATCCCACACGCATAAAGAACTAGAATTGCCGATATCGAGCGCTAACTCATACCGCTAGATGTCGATATTGATCAACACGTTCCTAGGGTCCATTCAAGACTATGTCTGATCGCGTGTAAGTCATTAACGTCGATATTACTAGCATGAATACTAGGTACATCGCAGTATAGTAAATGCGAGTCAAGGTCAATCCCATAGAGACAATGCAACTTATAAGTATAGACGATTCTAACCAAATTAAAAAGCAACATAAAGGCAGTCATTGACCAACAATAACATAAAAGAAAACAAACATGGTATACCTCTCCCTCTCCTCACCGATCTACTAACTTGGATTAGTTAATCGTTACGTTTACTTCCCCACAAAATTTCCGTAGATTAATCGTGAGATTTTAATGATTATTATCATATTTATCAGCTACGGGTGCAATTTCTAACCATATCTACTCTGACAATGGCAGCATACAATCTATGCGCAAGCTACCCTCCTTAATTGGTCCGTAATAGCCCATACGCATAATGAACTAGAATTGTCGATATTGAGCGCTAACTCATACCGCTAACCCGCCTAGATAGTTGTCGACATTGACCAGCACGTTCCTAGGGTCCATTCAAGACTATGTCCTAATTAACACTTCACTAACAGTCCTTCATGTTAATTTACGAATTACGAATACTAGATTGGCCGGACCTATTACTCATTTAATTTATTCCTGCCGATCAACGTAGCTGTAGTGAATCCCAGTTTAGGTTTTCTAAAACATGCCTCAGTAAACCGGTATAGACCGCCGGTTTACCGGGGGTGGCTTTTCCTAATTTCTGGATCTACATTGCTCAGTACGATTAAAATAAGTAAATTATGGGGTTGTTAAACATGAAGATTAACTAAAACACATAAATATGAATATATATACCATATTGAAGACAATAAAGGAACGTTCAAAGCTTTGTGCCTTCAACAATGGAGATCTAGCTCGATCTACTCAAGCTAGAGATGATGGAAGAAGGGAGGAAACAAAAAAAACAACTCTCCAAAGCTCAAGAAAACTTTATTGCATAATAATAATTGTAATGTAATATATAAAATTGATGATTGTATTAAGCATATGAATTATCTCTGTATATGCGGCTTTATATAGATACAATAGCCGACTTAAGATTCTCTAAAACACTAACCGACCTAGATAATGCGGCAGAATTAATTTCGTGTTCCACAAGACGCCGGTTTACCGGGCCTACTTTTCTTCCTTTTCTTCAGCAGGCTTCTTCTTAGACTTCAATCACTTGTCCCAATGTACTTCTTTTGGTCCAAATCCGTTCTCCAATGCTCTAGTTTCGGTACATCCTATAAAACACGCAAATCAAGACAAAATAGTACCAAAACATCGGGAAAATAGCATAGATGCAGAATTACGATCCTGGAAACACTCACATATCATTTGACATATATTCCAAATAATAACGAGCCTATCTATCCTCTCTTGAGCAAAATTCGGGGTGAATATAGGTATAATTATTGGTACCATTTAGAGCGTTATCAACTACCCTCCACTTAGCTTTTGATCGTCCTGAGCAAAAAGGCAAAAAGAAAATAACACTCTGATCAATACACAAGTTAATTAAAAACAACTATGCCTCACAAAGTCAAGATCAAGATCATGCCACTCATATTCATCAGTAACACATTAAACACTATTCAAGTCATGAGCCAATGTGTGTGTGCAATAACTTTCACAACCGCATAGAAATGCAGACAATTTCACATTACGTCAACCCGTAGTCGAACTAACCAGTCTCGAACATGTATTTGCTAATTAATTGAGCTGGCAATGTGGATTGAGAACCGAGCATATATTACTCTTAGGCTCACGTTTATCGGTCAATGCAAAACTCGTGCGTTTTACGCTCCATCGACTAAGATATTGCCAAAGAGAATATAGATGTATATATTTCAATGCACTTCTCTTTCTTGGCGGGTGAACTCTCATTGATTTAACTATCCTCACGGCCTCACTCATGATAAACTACCGAATCCGAAATTCCTTTGACTTTATAAGCGTAAGTGAAACATGATTCGTGATGAAGCCATGGTCAACTCTAGTTAAAGCAATATGCTATCGACTACACACCAAGGGAAGTGAGTTATATGTGCTTAAAATGATGGCTCATAATAGAATAGGCGCTTAATACGCCACTACTTTAGAAGTGGACACTTTCTCTTACTCGTACAAAGTAAAACAAGGATGAAGTCAATTAACTCGAAAAGATCAAAGATATCCTAATTTTTCGAAATTCTATCGAAAGGAATCAAAGTCTAAGTGGTGAATCGTGCATCAAAGAGAATCAAGATAATCATGCAATTCATGGAATATAATGCTAAGAAGCTAAGTGACGTTCTTCTACCCCCACTTAATCAAAACATTGTCCCCAATGTGTAAGATGAGAAATGAAAAATGAAAAGGAACTTAACTTCGGTTAAGGGCGGAACCAAAGAAGAATCAGATCGTCGTATAAATCATCGGTCTCATGTAAGTAGTCCATGAAGAATTTGCTGAGTAACTCAAATAAACTAAGAAGAATAGTGGTGACAAGAAACTGTATAACAAAAGAGCGGCAGTAAAAGAGAAAATAATATAACTCCAAAACAATTTAAGCCGTCAAAATCATTATATATTAATATCCACTACATCAACTAGATAGGAAAGAAAAATAAAAAATAAAAACAAGAAAATGGGAAACAACAATACAAAGAAATAAAAGCTAGTCATCATCAAAATAACCCTCCCAGTCATCTCTAAGCTCAAAACCAGGAGGTGGTGCAGAACTCGAGGCGGCTATGGTGGAAGAGGATGCTCTATGACGAGGGTCAATCCTAGGTGGCGGGGTAGCTGGCGTAACTCTAAAAAAGTCAATAATCCGATCCATCTTGCTATGTAGACTCGCAATCTCTTGCGAGTTCTCCTCACACAAGGCTCTCTGAGTCCTCGGTGCACCATGCACCGGAGTACGCTCCCTCTCAGCTCTAACCCGTCTCGGAACTCTCGAGACTGACTGTGAACTGAGCTATGGCTCAGGATCTTCCCAATCATCACTGACAAGCATCTTCACCTCGGCCTCAAGAGCAAACATATCAATCATCGGCCCGTATGGTAATAGCTCTCGCTCAGAAGTGGCGGCAAGCTCATGAATACGGCTATGCATCAAAAGACCGATGTTGATTGGGGAACCCATCTCTAGATAGAACATCAACTCTGCCCTCGTAGTAGTGACAGAGACCGTGTGCTTCGTCGGTGTCACGGATTTTATTAATACAAAATAAACAAGTAATAAAACCGGTTAACCTCAAGTGCAAGGATCGTAGTATAGAGGCTATGCCGGGTCGATCTTACGGGGAACTAGACCTGTTGTTGACCCTAGCTTTTGTTTTAACTAACTATGTCACGAACTACACTAAACGAGTGGACTAATCTAAACAAAGATTGCGAGAAAATAAAACTAGACGAGAGAAATTTGAACACCAATGCTAGGAAGGATACGGGTAACGAACTTATTAACTAAACTAAACCAATTGCAAAAAGGAAATTAAATAAGCAAAGCAAGACCCGAGTTGCAAGGATTTAAAATCAAATTATAAAAGGCAAACGAGGATTGATCCACCTATCAACATGTATTGATTTCCTATCTCGATTATATGTGGTATTTATCTAGGTTGTGATTCACCTTACCTAAACATGAACCCTAATTCCTTAGGCAATTCATCTATTAACCTAGTATCTTCCAATGCTAGATTAACGCGTTTTAAGATCAAAGGTGTCAACTTTTACGTTCAAATCTAGTGATTAGACTTACTAACTTCCGTTATTATAAATCTAAGGACTATTCTTATCTATGGTGATCTAAAGGTTTATCATGACTTCCATCAAACATAAACATAATCATACATGCAAATCTTCCGATATAAACGCAATTAAACGAGATAAAACATAAATAAGAAACAACCTTGAATAAATAACTCACAGTATAATCGAAATACAGAAATCAATCCAAGTTGATGGCTTCACAATTCTCGTTTGATTGAAGCTATAGCTCCTGAACATCCTCAGCAACACAGTTTTGCAGAAAAAGAACATAAAAAACTGCTCTAAACTAATATAGTTTAAAGTTGCATAAAAGTGAAAGAAAAAGAAGTAAAAACGCAGCCTTAGCCGCCCCTAGGGTTTAGGGTTTGTATGATGTCGAATTGTTCTCTTAGGGTTGAGAAACAGCCGCTTATTTATAGATTTCGTAGTCGGTTTCACTAAGTCGGCCGACGGACGCTCGTCCGCTTAATCAAACGCCCGTCCAGATAACCCTAGACTGCTTCAGACGCCCGTTCAGACGGCGTTCAAACTCTCTGTATCAAAATCGCTCCTCAGGACGCCCGTTTGCTTCATCAAACGCCCGTTCACTCTGGACGGAGTATGGACGCTCGTTCAACATGACTTGAAGGTGATTTCTTCATATTTATCTCTTTTTTTCTTCACTCCACTCGATCATTATCTCTTCCCTCAATCACTTAGCTCGAATTTCAATCTCTTTAAATCATCATTTGAGCACAATAAACATACCTATAACACATGGAAAACATCGCAAACTGTAATAATATTCAAATAATCATATTTTAACCATGAAATCACATAAATATATCGATATTGCGATTAAGCCGTCAAAAATATCGTTTGCTCAATATTTTAATATAAATACCAATTATTATGCAAATTATACAATTAAGAGGGAAAATATCATAAAATATACTCTTGAAAACCACATAATTTCACCCTTAACAACTCCCCCACACTTAGCTTTTGCTCGTCCCGAGCAAAACAAAACGAAAAATTAGGGCTCGAGACAAAACAGACATCTACAAATATAACATACATTCAATAACTTAGAGGTTCACCGGTGTGTGTGCATAGCCATAGAAAACTTCCACTAAAACCAAACTTGAGAAACTCAAAGTAAAACTAGCTAATACCCCCTCGTAGAATAGCAATAAATGACACTCATAAGATGTACCCTACAAACGTGACATATCCCGAAAAAGATGATCGAATGAATCTAGGGCCTTTACGAAATACTCGAGAGGATAATCCTACAAGCATATCTATCGGTTTATCTTTGGGGATAAGATTATCGAAAACTAAGCCTTATATTCAATTTTGTAACGATATCTTAGTCGATTTAACTTATTCACTTTAAACACACATTAGGATAAGCCATTGCCCTCATAGTAGCATAGGACATTTCGAGATAATCCCCTACCTTACTCCAATCATAAGGCGACTCTTCCTAAGCTGTCGTGAGCTTTTAGTCATCATGGTGGAATAGGACATACGTGGCACACCCTACCTCACTCAAATCATCGACTAGCTTTCGACACACCCATTTCATTCATTAATTCAACTTTTTCACTTTGGACAATAGTTATGTGTACTTATCACATTCAAACTTCTAGATATTCAGTATATCATACTTCGGAACCGAATACAAACTATCATAATTCGCGAGATATATACGTAACACTAAGCACATGACTTATAAGAAAATCAAAAATCACTAATCCAAAACGGGGTATAGCTTTATAAAATAGCTCATCGTCACTATGGCTCGTGAAAAGTAGTGTCAGGTGAAACAACTAACTTACCAAGTACATGAAATATCGCATAGATGACTATAAAAACAACGAACTTCAACTTGAATTGCCTACTCGGGACCAAACAAAGACCAAAGTGTTGGAAAATTTTAAAAAATTACGCTCATTTTGCATAATAAAAACATTCTAGCGTATTAAACAAACTTATATGCATAGGTACAAATCGAACAAATCGAACTATCCCCTCCCCCACACTTAAAAATGCAACATGTCCTCATGTTGTGCAGAAGATGAAATAAATAATAAAAAAAAATAAGAACTTAGCTGAACTTGCGTAGAAAACCGAGCCGTCGGTCAGGCTGGAGCATGAAAAGGCCAACGCTCGCAAAAAGCGCACAAAAACGTCCCAAAACTAACTCAATCGGAGCTCGACAAAAACTACCGCTGCAAAACTCGAGAAGCAGAAAATTCGGGGGAAAACGGGGTATAATACGGCAGTAGAGACAATAAATCAAAACGGAATAAAAAGAAAAAGTCGTCGATAAATACGGCCAGACAAGTCAAAGAAAAAGGGTGCAGGGTGCCTTACGGCTTACATGATCATCCAAAATATACGCCTATGATAAACAACAGTAGCGTAAAAACTAGAAAGTACAAGAATCATGAACAGTGCCGAAAGGTAGCAATAGTCAAAATACAACCAGATCGAATAAAAGTATACCAAAAAGTGCAACACCAGAAAGAATAACAAGAAATAATCAAGATGGCCCCGGAGTCGTCCCAGTCATCTCCAGCTACCTCTAAACCTCTAAAATGGGAAGCCTGTAGTACCAGCGCTAGATCTGTCAGCATAGGGTCATTTAGGATCGTATATGGACGTCCTATAGCTTCCTGTAGCTCCTCGCAGTGAAGTCACTACCTCCCGAACAACGGGGTACAATGAGAACATAGGTGATGGTCTTTGTACGGGTACTAAGCTCAAAATCTACGTGCAAGACTATAGTGCCTCCTGGTCCATCGCCCTATCGTAATCGGTGGGATCCGACTAATGATGGGGAACTCCTCGGGAAGAACTCCGTAATCCATATCTAAAAAGCACACTAACCGACGGATATAAATAGAAAAACTTAGTCGGCTAAAACTTAATTAAACTAAAACTTAAATAAATAAAACACTAACAAGCGTGAACGAACTTAACTAATATAATAAGGGATATCTAGGATGCCTCCTAGTGGCGCTTTTGGTTAATGTCGTTAGCTCGACACCGTTGAAAACTCACTGGGTCGGGCCATTTGACTTTTACGCCGCCCACTACCTCGTGTAAGCTCGATCGCAGTGTGGGGAAACAAAGCATCTCACACATGGGGTGAAATCTTTAATAGTTTTCCACATACACTTGAACTTCCCCATGGGTGACCTCTTCACTCTCTCGAGTCCTACGATGACGCTTCAAGCGACGCTCCCTCTCCAATTCTTCCATATCCCAACTACCAGCTAGAACTTCTTCAGAAGGACCACTACAACCATCCTCTGAAAACAGGTTGAGTGAAGACTCGTCGAATTCTTCGTCTTCCGTAGCACCACACCCTAGGATGTCGAGGCAACGGACATTCGAAGGTCTCTCTTTAGGTTCACCGATATAGTGCTTGCACCTTTGGCCATTCACTCGAAATGGGTCTCCACTATAACCACGAAGTTCTAGAACGCCTCCGGGAATGATTCGGAGAATCTCGAAAGGGCCGGACCAACGTGTCCTTAACTTTCCGGGGAAACGAGATGTAACCTAGAATTGTATAGAAGAACTTGTTCGCCGACTAGAAATTCTCTCCTCTTAATCTTAGCATCGTGGAGTAGCTTCATCTTATCTTTACTAATCCGGCACTTTCATAGGCCGGAGTCCGAATTCGTCTAGCTCGTATGCTAACCGCTTGTAGTCGATGTTGTCCACAAGATTGGGAATCAAAGTTCGAAACTTTGTAGCCCAATAAGCTCTATGCTCTAACTCGACGGGCGGATGACATGGTTTCCCGTAGACCATTTGATATGGAGATGTACCCATAGGGGTTTTATAGGCGATCTGTAAGCCCGAGTACATCATCCAATTTCAAACTCCGATCCTTTCTATGTTGTTTACCGTTTTCTCCAGGATTTTCTTGATGCTCGGTTGCTCCTTTCAACCCGACCACTAGTCATCGGATGATATGGTGTGCCGGTTTATGACGAACACCATACTTTTCAAGTACTTTCTCTAGGGGTCGGTTGCGAAATGCGTCCCTTCATCACCGATCAAGGCACGTGGACATCCAAACCTCACGAAGATATTCTTCTTTAGAAATTTCATCACCGTCTTATGATCATTGTGAGGAGTGGCTTGGGCCTCCACCCATTTAGACACGTAGTCTACGCGAGACTAAGATGTATTTATTACCGCAAGATGATGGGAATGGTCCCATAAAATCGATACCCCATACATCAAAGACTTCGCATTCGAGGATGGGTTTTAAAGGCATGTCAAAACGCCTTGTCAGAGTTCCGGTCCTTTGGCACCTATCACAAGCTTTACAGAAAGCTTCTGTATCTTTAAAGATCGTAGGCCAATAGAAACCGGATTGAAAGATCTTAGCAACGGTTTTCCACGGACCAAAGTGACCTCCTGTGGGTCCACTGTGGCATTGCTCAATAATATCGCGTTGCTCGGATTCTGGAACACATCTCCTAAGCAACCCATCTTTACAGATCTTGAAAAGATAAGGTTCATCCCAAACGAAATATTTCAAATCAGAGAAGAACTTTTTCTTCTCCTGATAAGACATTTCGGGATCGAGATAACGGGCATGAAGGTAGTTCACAATGGAAGAATACCACGGAACATCGGGAGGACAACCATCTATCAACATAATGTTTTCTAGAGGAAAGTAAAGATCTATATCATACGGTTCATCCTTTTCCTCATTTAACATTCTAGAAACGTGATCCGCCACTACATTTTCACTGCCCTTTTTGTCCTTAATTTGAACGTCAAACTCTTGTAGGGTCAGTGTCCAACGCAGTAGGCGCGGTTTAGCCTCTTTCTTAGTCATCAGATAACGCACAGCAGCGTGATCAGTCCACACGATCACTTGAGCTCCTAACAAGTAACTACGAAACTTGTCCATAGCAAAGACTACGGCCAAAAGCTCCTTTTCAGTAGTAGTGTAGTTAACTTGAGAGGGGTTCAATGTGTGACTGGCGTAATAGATAGGCTGGAACTTTCCCTTGATCTTTTGCCCTAGAACAGCACCAACAACATAGTTTGATGCGTCGCACATAAGCTCAAATGGTAGGTTCCGGTCGGGCGATATAAGAATTGGAGCGAGATATTAAACGATCCTTGAGCTCCTCAAACGCTTGCTTGCAGTTCTCATCAAAATTAAACTCAACTTCTTCCTTTAGTAAAGTGGACAGGGGCTTGGCTATCTTCGAGAAGTTTTGAATGAACCTTCTGTAAAAACCGACATGTCCAAGAAAACCTCTAACTTCCCGCACATTTTTAGGGTAGCTCATCTTCTCGATAGCTTCTACTTTTGCCCTGTCAACTTCTATACCTTTGGCGGAGATCTTGTGGCCAAGAACTATTCCCTCATCTACCATGAAATGACATTTTTCCCAGTTCGGTACTAAGTTCTTTTCCACACATCGGATAACACTTGATCAAGATTGTCGAGGCAATCATCGAAGGATCGACCAAAAACCGAAAAATCGTCCATAAAGATCTCCATACACTTCTCTACAAGCCCGTCAAAGATAGCCAAGCATACATCGTTGAAATGTAGTGGGGCATTGCGAGAGACCGAATGGCATTCGTACGTAAGCGAATGTACCATAAGAAGCGAGGTAAAAGTGGTCTTTTCTTGGTCGAATTTGGATCGATGGGTATACGGAAGTATCCACGAATATCCATCTAGGAAGAAATAGAATGCATGTCCCGCCGGACGCTCAAGCATCCGATCAATGAATGGAAGGGGAAAGTGATCTTTCATGGTTACTTCATTGAGCTTTCGATAATCGATGCGGACTACGTAACCGGTGACAAGTCTCAATGCGATTTCCTCTCCCTTCTCATTCTTCTCAATTGTAATTCCACCTTTCTTGGGAACTACTTGAGTCGGGGAAACCCATTCACTATCCGCGATGGCATAAATGATTCCCATGTCCAAAAGTTTGATGATTTCCTTTTTTACGACTTCTTGCATATGAGGGTTTAGCCTCCTCTGGGGCTGTCTAATACACTTCGCACCCTCATTTGTCTTGATCTTATGCATACAGATGTCCGGAGATATCCCTCTGATATCTCCTACCTGCCAACCAAAGGCTTCTTCATTTTTCTTCAAGACGTTGATTAATTTCATTTCCTCTAAACGAGACAGCTTGGCAGATATAATCAATGGAAGCTTGTCACCTTCTCGTAAAAACACATACTTAAGATGTTTAGGTAACGGCTTCAACACCAAATACGTAGGGGTCTTCTAAACTCGACTTGAGATCTCCACTTTTCAACTCAATATCACCGAGTTTACTCGTGGTCCCACCGCCAAAGCTTCTCCTTCCAACAATTCCTCCTCAAAAATTTGCTAATTGATCTAGATTAACCACACCATGAGTATTTAGGTTGTCAACCAATCGCTCATATTCCGCTTCTACGGCCCATGACTTGCTTATCCATATAATCGGTAAAATCATCCATCATATAATCGATGGAAAAACCGGTTGGAGGGCCAGAGGGTACTTGAATGGACTTTAAGACATTGTAACTCACCTCTTGATCACCAACTCGGATAGTCACGTGCCCACCATCGCAATCGATGAGGGCTCTAGCTGTAGATAAGAAAGGTCTTCCCAGAATCAGGGGGACGTTTTCATCTTTCTCCATATCTAAAACATACCAATCGACTAGAAAGGTAAATCTATCAATCTGAACCAAAACGTCTTTCAGGATCCCTGAAGCTTTTTTAGAAGACCTATCAGCGAATTGTAAACTCATAGTAGTCGGTTCTAGAAGGCTTTCTAAACCGAGCTGTTTGCACACAGACATTGGCATAAGGCTTATAGAGGCACCTAGATCACATAAAGAATTAGGGAAGACCAGACCTCCCATTAATACTGTAAGTACGAACTTACCAGGGTCACCTCTTTTAATTGGTAAGTTTTCATAATTAATCATGGAACAATCCTCGCCAATTTGCCTTTCCATGCCTGCTAGTTTCTTTTTCGAAGACACAACATCTTGATAAATTTTGTATACTTAGGCATCTCGACCAAGACATCTGATAATGGAAGATTCACCTGAGTATTTTTTAAAAGGCTTAGCACCTTTTCATACTTCTTATCCTCAATCAAGGGAATGTTGCTCTTTCTTGGTGGAAATGGAAGTTTCTTAAGGTCATCCTCAGAGAAAACCTTCTTTGAGGATTGACGTGGGTTTTCCTAGTGCTATTCCAGTCCTTAACCGACAGTGTATCGGGTCAAGCTTGTAGTGCTAGTATGGTGAGTCGGTGTCGAATCCTCGGGGAAACGTATGGTAATTCGAGTGTGGCTAAACACCAAGAAGCTATTATTAACTCAATCTAAGTCGCAATTTTCTTTTTTTCTATTTAGTAACCTTAAAACAAGTAAATAAATGCATAAAACTAGAACAGAGATATATATAGATACATAAATATATATATAAATATATAGAAATACATATATATATATATATATAGATATAAATATATATAGGTACCAATACAATATATAAGATATAAATACTAGTAATATTATAAAAGACTAGCCAATAATATGTCACCGAATCGGTATCTCTTTTTAGTAGAAATAGATGTGCTCGATCTTTCCTTTTTTTTTTAAGGTGAATCAATTATATATGAATCGGTGTATTCCTAAGCTAGACAACTCCTCCTCACACGAGCGTATGAAATTGTCATATGTCAAATTGTCATCGGTTTAATCTCCACAATGCCCCATGCTAATCTTAGTTAGTACGACAGTGTACCGAGTACAAATCTACCCCGGATAAAAGAGGTTATTCCGTTTGTCGGACGGCCGATGTTATTCAAGAGGCTCCGGTTGTCGGGCGGATCGATTTAACACAAACGGTGTAGTTTTAATCAATTTGTGATTTTAACATTATTATGATCTCGAACACAAATTTAATAAGATTCATCTTTCCCAAGATAAATCGCCCCCGGGTAGGAAATAGGATTCCGTTGTCACGTTTTCACTCGGCCATTTTTACCCTCCGGTTTTTCTATCCTTTATCTCATATCCTAACTTCTCGGTCGGTTCATCGTTAGGTTATATGTTGCGATTCATCTTGGTTAATTACGTCAATCCGAATATTATCAATACGTTGCAAGATAGAAAAAGATTCATTATAATCGATTTTAATTCAATTTTAACATAGTCATCATCTATTTCCCTAAAAAGATAAACTAATTCAATTTCATATCTTGGCTAGATATAGAGTTAGCCTAATATCATTATAACTAATATATAGATACTAATAACAACAAACAAACATAAATACATTAAAAAGTTACCGGATTACAATTGTAGTGTCGAGTCGTATTCTCCGGAAATAGCAACTCCTTTAGCAACAACGAGCCTTGATAAACCTTCTAAGTATTAAAACGATACTTATACTACGGTATTATTTCGACGAGTGTCGTTTACGGTATTTACAGAACTACACACTAGATTAAGATAATATATATATATATATATAAGTGATATATATATATATATTGGTACAACTTCCTCAAGCTGCAAATGAGGAGTATTTATAGAGTGGATGTCAAGGCCGGCGCGGGCCGGTGTAGTCCCGGCGCGGGCCGGTGCTACGGTGGAGATTCTCTCCCCGACGGTCCCCCGTGTCTTTGGTGGCGAGAGAGATTCCGGCTCGGGCCGGATTTTTTCGGTTCGGGCCGGATCTTGAAAAATATATTTCTTCCGTTTCGTCTTGTTTCGGTTTTAATTCTTCGGTTTTCTATCACACGTACCACGAAACGAGTCAAAAACACGAGCCACGGTAATTTTGATCATAAAAACTATAAGTTTTACTAAAATATTAACGATAATATCTATTTATAATGATTTCGATTTTTATGTGTTTTTAGATATATTTTTATAGAATTTATACGATATTATCGTAAATACGATATAAAAAGTCATATAATATGATTATATTTTTATCATACATCAACTACTCCCCACTTAGCTTTTGATCGTCCTCGAGCAAAATAAGCGATAATATATAAAGCTGTTATAATGCAAACAATATAGCTCTTCTAGATTAAATTTCTAACTCGGTAACGTATCTTGTCAACATTATAATCATATTAATTTTATCTATCTAAGATTATTAAAAAAATAAAAAGTGTGTATAACTTAATAAATCGAGTTATAAATATTATCTAAATGAAATTCTACATGAATTACTTAATAACTATAAAATAAAATACTTAGAATAACTTTGTAATCGCCACTATATGAAATTTCGGAATCAAGGACTAAGTCAAGTAGTTGGCAAAATGGCATATAACGTTCAGGCTCAGGGTGTTTGGCTAATCGAAAGGATAACAAAGGGAAATCAAAAGAAAATAGAGGCAAGTCGTACGTGCTTACACCTTCAACTTTTGATCAAAAAAATACCTTGATTAGAAACATCCTGACACTTTGTTTTTTTTTTTTTTTTTTTTTTTTTTAATAACAACAAACATATCCGAACTTATTACCAGAGTCGACTATCTTTCAAGTGTCATGAGGTGAGTACGGATACATCAGCAATTAATTATTCCAACTTTTTATTTTCTAGAGAATAACACTTTTTGTTAATAGATTGCCTTCCGAATAATATTTATTCCAATCTCAGCATATATCATTATTGAATTTCGATGTCGTCACCGCTATCCATAAGCACATACTAAACTTGCGGGATTTCAAAGAAATGTAGACCAATTCAAGTTAAGGGTTGGTTATATCTAGTTAATCATAATGGCTAATTTCGAGTGAGGTCTTAATCACTCGCAAGGTGAGGTGGGGATAAAAATTGGGAATTACATTCGGGTAGGCTTATTTGGCCATAGTTAGTCAAAGTAATGCCAAAAATCTCATCATTCCTAATCGATTCCAAATTCATACTTGTCTTGAAAACAAAATCATTCTAAAATTTTATTATAATTATAAGTAACTTTTGTCTAATTTCAAAAAAAAATAATATTTCATACTATTTATCTAGGTATACATACTTAAAATCTTGATAAAAATCTAACATAGATATAAATAATATAGAAATAATATATCGAGATTACTTTACTTAATTAAAAATTTATTCTATCCAAATATATCATTTTTATTATAATGATTATATATTATTTCGTTTATTTCCTTAAGATTGATTAAACTAAGTGCATCAGTAATTGATATATTAAATTTATTTTATTTACTAACCAATCTCTACTCCCCACTTACGAATTGGCATCGTCTCGATGTGTAATGAGTAGTAAAAAGTTGGTTTAGGAAATAAAATAAATTTTATAACGGGTGAATATTGTTACGTGTCATATAGATTAGCGTTTATATAATATAGCATATTAAAAAAAAACATTAACACAAACAAATATATTACAATATTAAAAAGTACAAGTTAACTACTAAATACTACTATAAACTAAAAAACTAAAACTAAGTTAATCTAAGTTATTATTAAACTAATTTATTCTAAGTTAATTTATTCTACCATTATTATTATCTTTGATATTCCTTCCTTACAACCAACATAACTATCTAATTTTCTCCACTTGAAGATCCTCCCGGAATATCGGCGGTAGTAGCCCTACTACGAGGAAGTCGATTTGGAAAGTACTCATCTGTCGCTCTTTCCGGTACCCTAGCCAAACGAACACTTATTCGGAAATCGGCCATGCAAACGGCATAGGCCGACGGAACGGATCGCTTCCAAATGCAAAACTAAAATTTGCTTTCGAATCAATATTCCCCAATCTATAACGACCCCGCTCGTTATAGCATACAACGATAACAATTCATCATCACCGAGTTCCGAGAAATCATCGAGTTGGATAAACCCGTGAATTGATGAAACGTTTCCGGGTTCTCAAATGGGGAAGTAAAGCGGCGGTGGAGACATCTCTATCCCTATCATAATGTTGGAATAAAACTTGATAAGATTCCGAACATTTGTTAATAAATCCTTCGGCGGTGTCAAGTCTCCAATGATACTCATAATGACTAGAGAGTGATGTTTGATTGGTGGTATATGAAAAATTTGATTGATTACGGTAGAAGTAAAAGGAACAACGGTACCTCTAATGGTAACAGATACGTAACGACTCTACGGTACTAGCCTGCGCAAGTACCGAGTAAAACTCTCTTACTATTGTAACATTAATTCTTCCTCGGGCATACGACAAAAATAATCCCACCCATCCGCATCCATTCTTATGAATGCCCAATTATCCACTTTTCGAAAATTTAGACCTCTTTCAACCAAAGCACCGGTGATTGGTTGAAATTACTCAAGAAAGGGTGTGGATTTGCTTCATTCATATAATTGTAAGGAATGGGGTGGAAAAACGGATAATGCGAATTAGGGAGTACGGAGTTTGGGGTATGCGGAGGAGAATAAGCGTTAAGCGAAGAACGATCGGACATTTTATACGGAATATATAAGAAAACGAGAGGCTTAAGAGGTGAATTGGCAAGCTGAGGAGTGAGCCCTCAGTTTCCTTATATAGAAGTGCCAGAAATAGGTAAGAAACAACCTGAATGAGGTCGGTAGAACACCAGACCGGCGCGGGCCGGTGTAGTCCCGGCGCGGGCCGGTGCTACAGTGCTCGGTCACTGATTTTTGCATTTCAGGATGTTCTATCAGGTTTACTCAGTATGAATGTATGTAATTTTATCTAAAACAGGGGTGGAAAATTCTAATAATACAGAAACAACGAAAAAAACGTAAAACTGCGCAGTGTACTAACCACAGAGTACATTAAATTGTCTGAAATAAAAATCAAACCAAAGTATATCGTCGTACATTGTAAAATAGGAAAAGTTTACTTAACTACTCATCTCCATCATAATCCTCATCTTCGTCATAAGATGAGTCAAAATGAGCCGAAAAAGATCCAAACATACTAGAAGTAAAATCAGCCCCGAGAGACCGAGTCGTACTAAAATCATAGTTAAAGCTGTTGTGGATCCACCGACGTAGAAGCTTGAAATGTAGCACGAGTTTGCCTCGTCGTCATTGTCACCGAACCTTCTAATCCAAACGAGCCGAGACCTGTTGTCACATCTGCTACTGAAGTTACTCCTCCCATGCCCATGGATGCATCAAATGAACCTGTAAACATACTACCCTGTCCTACAGATGACGGCATATAGTCCTGGAATAAAACTGGTGGTGGGACAGGTGGAATCCAATCTGGCATAGTATACGGGTCAGGCTGACTCTGAGGATAACGTGTAGAAATCTCTGCAAATCCGGGTTCTATTGCACCGATGAAAGCTCGCGTGACCTCTTTGGCCAATCCTAAGATCTTCACCCACTTTCTATTTTGTTCACAAGCTAAGGCTATATTAGCATCGGTTCTAACCCGAGCTTGAATCATATTTGAAACATAGCCTCTACTTGGCTATTCGGCCCCGAAGTGGCTGCGGGCCGAGGTGATTGCCTAGGAACTTGAGATGTATGAATATGAGATGGTTTGTGGTGGTTGTTGACGTTGTGGCGGTTGGGATCATTGTAGTTGATTCTACCAAAGCAAGGCGGTTAGTCTCGACCAATAAGTGGAGCAAAAGGTGACATAATCCTATCCGAGGGTAGTGCGGTACTTCATGAAGATCACACAAGGCAGAAATAAGATTAGGGAACGGCAGACGTCCTCCTCGAGTTCTATTTTTTACGAAATCACATGCCTTGGTAAAAATTAACTTCCCTAGATTTATTGGAATGTCATGCACCATAGCCCAGGCCAAAACAACATCCTCACGACCATAAGCACATAGATGAGCCGAAGGATTAACATTATACCCTATAAATTGCTTGATAGCCACGATGTCCCTTATACACTTGTCCATAAGGAAACCTATTATCCTTCCAACCGCTTGTGGAATCAAAGGCACACTGAGCTTCAAATGATTTAGCTAGTAGTCTACCGGCGAGTCTAAATTCCAAACGATTCGATAATCATCATCCTCAAGTATCTCGGGTAACCCATAAAAAGAATTTATCATGACGGGATTGAAGGAAACATTAACCGTCCTAAGAGGGATATTTTCTAGTTCATCAAGAGTAGCCATATCATAAGTAGATAAAACGAGAATAAAATTCGGCTACCATTGTGACATTTATGTTACTAGTGCGTTCCATCGCAATTTCCATCCATTCCCTATCTTGGAAGATTTTCTTCACTTCTTCTCCCAAACAAGTCAAAATCAATACCACGTTTAGAGTGACCCCGCACTTCTTGAAAAATCCATCATAGGCATTTTTAGCTTCAATACTAGCGGTTTTTTCAAAAGAAACGGCTTCTTCAAGTTCGGTTAAGGGTCGCGGTTCATGAACCGGTACTACTACGGGGTTATACGGTTTTCTTTTCTTAGAGCTTCTCCTAGATGATGAGGCCATCTACGATATTTGGTATGACAAAATAACAACAAAAACAACAACAAACAACAAACACAAACAAGTACTTAGACCAAATTATAGGAAAATTTAAAATTAAAATTGAAAGCTTGATAAAAAATTAAAATGATTGATATATATATATATATATATATATATATATATAGTTACCGTAGAGAGCTAGAAAGAGTAGATAGTTGCCGGAATAAATGGTGGTGCCACCGAAATTGTGTTGAAAAAGAGAGGAGCTTTGCTTGAAAAATCTATCCTTTTATGGAATGTTGATGAATTTGTGGAGTGGAATGGAAGAGAAGATGATTAATTAAGTAATTTGGGATAGAAAATTTGGTGAAAAGTGATGAAATTTTTGAAAAGGGGAAAAGGGGTGGGGGTCGGCCTCCTTGGTGAAAAAATGAGGAAGATGAAGATGAAAGTGTGATAATTTTTAGGTTATAAAGCTAATGAATCGAATCGAACTCCTATCGACTCGATTTGTTAGTAATTACTCGATTCTCCTTTTTTTTTTTTTTCTTCTCTTTCTTTTTTTTTTGTGTAATAATTTAGATTGTATCATAAAAATATTTTTATAAAATCATAAAATTATTTAATGATAAAATAAATTATTACGATTTTTATAAAAGCTTTTTAAAGAAAATATTTTTGGTATGATAAATTTTAATTTTATCATATAAACCATATATGATATAATCCTAAATTTATCATAAAATTTTTATGAAATTTTTTGAAAATAAACATAAGAGAAAGAAAAATTTAATCTAATTCTACTCCTATCATCTTTAAATCTTCAAGATTTCTATAGTAACGGTCCATCAACCTGATTCCTAGAAATGATGCATTTGAATTCTCTCTTTGTTGTCCATCGGGATTTTCGGATAACCACCTAGTCGTTCCCATCTTAATTACATTCAAACATTCATCCTGGGATTTGGTTGTGCTGTCCCCACATTTTCCATTATGTTCACTTTTGCCACAAATTCTACATCTCTTTAGAAATCTTGCCCTTCTTTTTATAGCACTTCTTGAATTTCCATTACAAAGATCTCTTTCTCGATTTCGCGTATCGGTTCCTTGTTCGGAGTTAGAAACTAAGGCTTCTATTCTAAAGGCAACATCCTTATCTAAACCTAATTTTAAAAGTAAAATAAAAACTTCTATTCTATCTATAAAAGGCATTCCAGGTTCTTTTACGTCTATCCGGTAAAAGACGAAATTACTTAAATTGCATATTAAAAAGTGAATTTAGAAAGATAGTACCCGTAATCGGTGAGTTTAGAATTCACGCTTCCTTAATCCATTTGCCGGAGGGTCGTTAAGCACTAATATTTCTTCGGTTTGAGGTATCCCTTCGGTTTCCACGAATAATTTTACCCCTGTGACCATTGGCTATAAAAGTTGTTTTTCCATCGGTTAGTTCAACAATGACTCCGGACTTATAGACTTTAGTTACGTCGTAGGGACTCCGTCCATCTAGATTTAAGTTTTCCTGGAAACAACTTTAAACGTGAATTGTACAAAAGTACTCGATCACCTACATGGAACTCACGATTATAGATTTTCTTATCATGGAAAGCTTTCGTGCGTTCCTTGTAGATTCGAGCATTTTCATAAGAATCGAGTCGAAACTCCTCCGGTTCGTTAAGCGAAGTAATCTATGATCACCAATGGCTTTAGGATCAAAATTTAGGAATTTAATAGCCCATAAAGCTCGGTGTTCTAATTCAACGGGGAGATGACAAGATTTACCAAAAACTAATTTATACGGAGAACAACCAATTGGTGTTTTAAAAGGCTGTTCTATATGCCCATAATGCATCATCTAGTCTTTCGCCGCCAGTTTCTACGATTTGAGTCCTTTGTTTTCTCCACGATTCTTTTAATTTCTCTATTAGACACCTCTACTTGTCCACTAGTTTGCGGATGATAGGGTGTTCCTAACTTATGAGTTACACCATATTTCTCGATTATCTTAGTAAATGGTCGGTTGCAAAAATGTGAACCTCTATCACTAATGATAGCCCTCGGAGTGCCATATCTTGTAAATATATTCTTTTTAAGGAACCTTAGCACAACCTTGGTATCGCTAGTGGGAAGAGCTTCAGCTTCTACCCATTTCGAGACATAATCGACCATTACAAGAATAAATCTTTTTCCAAACGATATAGGGAAAGGTCCCATGAAATCTATACCCCATACATCAAATAATTCACATTCTAAAATCGGTTGCATAGGCATTTCATGTTTTTTCGATACATTTCCCCATTTTTGACATGATTTACAAGATTTTACATATTTATACGCATCTTTATATAGTGTAGGCCAATAAAAACCACATTGTAAAACTTTGAAAGCGAGTTTTCCATCCTCCATGATGACCTCTGCCTCACGATCATGACAAAACGATAAAACACTTAAAATCTCACTATCGGGAATACATTTTCTAATTATTCCATCCGAGCATCTTCGGAAAAGATGCGGTTTCTCCCAATAGTAAAACTTCAAGTCGTAAAAGAATTTCTTTTTCTCGCTTTGCCAAGTCCAATGAGACGGGATGTACTTACAGGTTGGATTGACTGGTGGAGGTAACTTTTCAATTACTTCGACTTTAGCTTTATCTACTTCGATACCCATTTTAGAGATTCTATGACCCAGAACAATTCCTTCTGATACCATTAAGTGACATTTTTCCCAGTTTAATACTAAATTGGTATCTTCACGAGCGTTGTAACACTCGTTCTAAGTGTGATAAACATTCATCGAAAGAATCTCCATAAACACTAAAGTCATCCATAAAGATTTCTAAGAATTCCTCGACCATGTCGAAAATATTGCCATCATACATCGCCGAAATGTAGTGGTGCATTACATAAACCAAATGGCATTCGTTTATAAGCAAAAGTTCCATACGGACAAGTGAAAGTTGTTTTTTCTCTATCTCCGCTGCAATGCAATGAATATCTGTAAATATCCTGAATAACCATCTAAGAAACAGTAATATTTATGTCCACTTAATCGTTCCAACATTTGTACGATGAATGGAAGTGGATGATGATCCTTCTTAGTATGTTCATTCAGTTTTCTAAAATCAATACACATTCGATATCCTGTAATTTCCTTGTCGGAATCCATTCATTTTTATCATTTTCTTTTATCGTGAGACCTCCTTTCTTTGGTACTACTTGAGTTGGACTCACCCATTCACTATCTGATATGGGAAATATTATCCCCATTTCTAATAGCTTAATGACCTCTTTCTTAACAATTGATTGTAAATTTGGGTTAAGGCGGCGTTGCGGTGAATACAAGTTTTAGCTCCCTCATTTAGGATGATCTTATGAACGCATATCTCAAGGCTAATTCCTTGAATATACGCACCTTGTCCATCCAAATGCTTTCTTATGATTTCTTAACATTCTAAGTAATTGATCTTCACGTTCATTAGTCAAGGTTGATGAAATAATAATTGGTAGTAGATTATTATTTTCAAGAAAAGCATACTTAAGATTTGTAGGAAGTGGTTTCAATTCCGATTCCTTGGTGGATCTTCTATGAAGGTTTTAGAAGCGGTCCTTCTAGTTCTAATTCCAAATACTTATGCCACGGATGTTTAGAAAACAGCCCTTTATCAAGATAAAGGATCACTTCTTTCATTTCAGTGTCATTTTCATCTTCTTTATAGATAGATAATGTTAAACATTCCTCTAGCTTATCTTCATAATCTTGCAATTGATCATCACAGAATGTAGATATCTTATCTATAAACGAACATGATTCTGGTGATTTGTATGGATGATTCATAGCTTTGAAAATATTGAAGGAAACTTTATCTTCATTAACTCGTAGTATCAGTTCTCCTTTTTGGACATCGATTAATGTTCTTCCCGTAGCTAGAAATGGACGACCTAGAATAATTGGCGCTGAATATCCTTCTTCCATTTCCATTATTACAAAATCTACTGGAAAGTAAAATTTGTCTACTTTAACCAACACGTCCTCGATGATTCCCTTAGGATGTTTAATCGATCTATCTGCCATCTGAAGGGTCATTTCAGTATTTGTAATCTCTCCTATGCCTAGTTTCTTATAATCATCATAAGACATGAGATTAATACTTGCTCTAGATCACATAGTACCTTCTTAAACGAAACCCTCCAATCTCACATGGAATGGTAAAACTACCCGGATCTTTCGGTTTAGGGGGTAACTTATGTTGGAGTATTGCGAGCATTCTTCATTAAGGTATATATTCTCATATTCTTCTAACCGTTTTTTGTTTGATAGGATATCTTTAAGAAACTTTCCATAGGTAGGCATGTTGATTAGGGCTTCGATAACGGGGATATTGACATGAATATGACGAAAAGTATCAAGGAAACGAGCATACTTCTTATCAGTTTTTTTATCTTTCTAATTTGATCCTTAGGTGGGTAAGGTAAAGATTCTAAATCTATAACCTTAGGTTCTGAAGTTATACCCTCTGTTCCTTTTTCCTTAAATCCTTGAGCATTACTTGTCTGCCATGTTTCATTCTCATCCAATTTTTTCTTTGAAACATCTTCTGTATCGATTTTCCCTTTTTCGGTTATTGGCATATCTTCCTTCTTTTCTTCAGTATTGTTTTCTCTAACATGTTCCTTAAATAAGGTTCTTAGGTCTTTATCTCTGTTGGATCTATTAGAATCCTAGGGATTTTGACCCATTCCTTATTTTTACTTTCGAGTTCAACTTTGCTATTTTGTTTCAAGAAATCTTCAATAATTTCTTCTTCTTCATCGATAAATTCAAGTTCAAGCGAGGTTTCCATATTCGTCTCAATTTTTCCATTTAAATCATTCTCTACTTCATTATCTCCCGATTTTTCTCGTTGCGGTATCTCCACAAAGTTTTCTACTTCTCGTAATAAAAGCATTTACTTCTCTCGGGTTTCTTTCGGTATTACTTGGTAATCCTCCCGGAGGTCTAGTGTTTTTACGTTCTCCTTCTCTACTCAAATGGTCTTCAATATTCCTTATTGATGCTTCTATAGTTCTCATTACGGTATCATGTCCACTCATGGATGTTTTTAACGTACTCATATCCTTAGGATTGTCCCTATAGAAGTTATCATAGTTTCTACATTTTTAGCTTGAGTAGAAACTACACCCATCATATTTTCCATTAATTTCTCCCATTTATCAACTCCTTCAAAGTTGAGTTGAACTTTGAGTGATTTGGTATACTTTGAGTAGTATGTTGTGGATACGATCTAGGTAATGATTGTAGGTTCGATTCGCGGTATCTCCTTGATAAACTTGATTACTATATGAATTCTTATATTGAGCTGGATACGGTGGTTGTCCTTGCTTACTAGGGTTTTCGGACCAACGATAAGTAGGGTGATCTCTTCTAATAGCACTAAACGAGTTTGAATACGCGTTGTTCAAATTCTTATGCTGTTGTAAAAAACTTACCTCCTCCCTTGAATATCCTGTTGGTTCTTCAACTCCTAATGATACATTATCCTGATTTGAGTATTCAGTGGGTATACTATTTTCTGAACTTAGATTTTTGTTTGATTGTAGACCATCAAACTTCCTACTTAAATTCTCCAAGTGTGCTAGAACTTCCGTATTCGATGTACATTCTCCCGCAAATGCTACTTTTCGTGTGCTAGAACCGGTTTCCCACATTCTCGTTATTTTTGGAAATCTTTTCTATGGCATCGTAAACTAATTGGGCTTCACTCATCATTAAAGAACCACCACATGCATGATCAACGTACGCACGTGAGTCTTTCCTTAGTTTACGACAGAAAAGTTGTATTTGCATATCTAAGGAATAACCATGATCGGGACAAGCTCTTAATAGTTTCTTAAATCTCTCCCAAGCATTCCCAAGCGTTTCTTCGAGATCCTTGTCTAAAGTTAGCAATTTCGACCTTTAACTCCAAATTTCTACCGGGGGTAAAATATTGCTTTAAGAACTCGGTTTGAATCTCCTCCCAACTTGTCAACGAATGATGTGGGAGTGACATAAACCAATCTCGTGCTCTTCCTTTTAAAGAAAAAGGAAACATAGACATCCTTGTTAATTCACGATGAGCACCTTGACTTTTGGTCAGTATTACACGAGTTCTTCGAAAAGATAGAGATGATGATGTGGATCCTCATCATCTTCTCCTAGAAATTGGGCTCTTGTGTCAATTAAACCAAAAAGATGAGATTTTATTTCGAAATTATTCGCTCCTTCATTTGGTAAAAGAATTGGATTATTAGTCTGATTTCTTCTCACGGTTTGATCACAGATAGGTCTCGGGTTTGGTAGGTTAGGATTATTATGATGATTCTGGTTCCGGTTTTGATTATTAGGATTTTGATTATTTGGTATTGGTGGATTCTGATTAATGTTTTGTCCATGTCCTTGGGCATGTACAATACCTTGTTCGAGTGTTTCATCAACGATTTCGGCCATTCTCGTTTCTCGATTTGATGATGATACGTCGGGATTTCCCACGACTAGTATGACCACGTTTTCTCTCTACTCTTAAGCGCCTTTCGTAAGTATTTATGTCGGGCTTATAAGGAGTGAGTGGGGCCTTACCGCTTCGGTCATCAACTATCGAAAACGAGAAAATAACTTGATAAAGACGAAGTAAAAAGATTGGCAACTTACCACAAGGTAAGTACCAACGAAAAATAAAAAGAAATGTGATAAGAAGAGTGTTGACTTATCCTCGAGAATTTTGAGCTAATATAAGTAGAAACCATTCGAACACAATGAATTAGCGTCGTGTCCCCGGCAACGGCGCCAGAAAGCTGACGTGGGTTTTCCTAGTGCTATTCCGGTCCTTAACCGACGAGTGTATCGGGTCAAGCGTAGTGCTAGTATGGTGAGTCGGGTGTCGAATCCTCGGGAAACGTATGGTAATTCGAGTGTGGCTAAACACCAAGAAGCTATTATTAACTCAATCTAAGTCGCAATTTTCTTTTTTTCTATTTAGTAACCTTAAAACAGTAAATAAATGCATAAAACTAGAACAGATATATATAGATACATAAATATATATATGAATATATAGAAATACATATATATATATATATAAATATATATAGGTACCAATACAATATATAAGATATAAATACTAGTAATATTATAAAAGACTAGCCAAGAATATGTCACTGAATCAGTATCTCTTTTTAGTAGAAATAGATGTGCTCGATCTTTCCTTTTTTTAAGGTGAATCAATTATATATGAATCGGTGTATTCCTAAGCTAGACAACTCCTCCTCACACGAGCGTATGAAATTGTCATATGTCAAATTGTCATCAGTTTAATCTCCACAACCTGCCCCATGCTAATCTTAGTTAGTTGGAACAGTACCGAGTACAAATCTACCCCGGATAAAAGAGGTTATTCCGTTTGTCAGACGGCCGATGTTATTCAAGAGGCTCCGGTTGTCAGGCGGATCGATTTAACACAAACGGTGTAGTTTTAATCAAACTGTGATTTTAACATTATTATGATCTCGAACACAAATTTAATAAGATTCATCTTTCCCAAGATAAATACGCCCCGGGTAGGAAATAGGATTCCGTTGTCACGTTTTCACTCGGCCATTTTTACCCTCCGGTTTTTCTATCCTTTATCTCATATCCTAACTTCTCGGTCGGTTCATCGTTAGGTTATATGTTGCGATTCATCTTGGTTAATTACGTCAATCCGAATATTATCAATACGTTGCAAGATAGAAAAAGATTCATTATAATCGATTTTAATTCAATTTTAACATAGTCATCATCTATTTCCCTAAAAAGATAAACTAATTCAATTTCATATCTTGGCTAGATATAGAGTTAGCCTAATATCATTATAACTAATATATAGATACTAATAACAACAAACAAACATAAATACATTAAAAAGTTACCAGATTACAATTGTAGTGTCAGAGTCGTATTCTCCGGAAATAGCAACTCCTTTAGCAACAACGAGCCTTGATAAACCTTCTAAGTATTAAAACGATACTTATACTACAGTATTATTTCGACAGAGTGTCGTTTACGGTATTTACAGAACTACACACTAGATTAAGATAATATATATATATATATAGAAGTGATATATATATATATTGGTACAACTTCCTCAAGCTGCAAATGAGGAGTATTTATAGAGTGGATGTCAAGGCCGGCGCGGGCCGGTGTAGTCCCGGCGCGGGCCGGTGCTACAGTGGAGATTCTCTCCTGACAGTCCCCATGTGCTTTGGTGGCGAGAGAGATTCCGGCTCGGGCCGGATTTTTTCGGTTCGGGCCGGATCTTGAAAAATATCTTTCTTCCGTTTCGCATCTTGTTTCGGTTTTAATTCTTCGTTTTCTATCACACGTACCCCGAAACGAGTCAAAAACACGAGCCACGGTAATTTTGATCATAAAAACTATAAGTTTTACTAAAATATTAACGATAATATCTATTTATAATGATTTCGATTTTTATGTGTTTTTAGATATATTTTTATAGAATTTATACGATATTATCGTAAATACGATATAAAAAGTCATATAATATGATTATATTTTTATCATACATCAAGGATGCACTAACAGCTCTGTCTTCCAGATCCTTCCAACGAACAGCTTTTTCAGATTTCTTAGTAGTCAGGGGATCAGCCTCCTGACTTTCGCTTGCTTTTTCAGGTCTCAAGGGATCAGCCACTTGAGGGTTTTCATATTCTTCACCTCTCGGGGATCAGCCACCGAGTCTTTCCTTGCGGTTGAGGGGAGTGTAGGTGCTCGGCTTCCCCCCCGCCTTATCGTGGCGGGGAGGGGCTAGTGGTTTCCGGATGGGAAGGACCACTAACTTGAGTACCACTTCGAGGTTCATTGCACCGGTCTCTTCTTTACCGTACCGAATTGATGGCACGAGGTCGGTACATGGGCCTTTGTTCAAGTCACCGAGCAACTTGACCACCCTTTGGATTCTTCTCGGTGAAACCGGGCACCGCCCGGGGGTCTAGAAGCTAGCGCTCGGCCCGGTTGCCCAATTTGTCTCTCGAGATTCTTCATTGACCTGCTTTGCTCCTCTAACTTGGCTTCAAGATTGTTAGATTGGGAGGAGCTTTGAGGGTTTTGGAAATTTGAAGAATAGGGCTGGCTGGGACGACTTTGAAATTGAGAGTTTGAAATGGAAGGCCAGTTCTGATTGAATTTTTGCGTAGGATTGGAAAAATTCAAGTTTGGGTTCTGATTCAACCCAGGGTTTCTATTGAAATTCGATTCGAATTAAAATTCGAATTAGGATTGAAATTTGAAGATGGATTAAACCCTTGGTTTTGAAAATTGCCCCGGCCAGAAACCGATTGAACCTTTGATTGTTCGGCCATAGAATGCATTCACTTCCGCATTCGTCCGTTCATAGGACGAGAATTTAGAAGTGTGCCCCACCTCGTCACAATTTCGACATGTGACTTGATTGTCCGTCCATAATCATGAACAACATTTACTTGATAAGGTGCGGGGGATTAAATTGGCACCGGCCATTTATATGGCCCGTCGACCGCAATTTTCCCGCATGTAACGTGAGGGTTCGCGGAAAAGAAGAAGTTTGATTTATCGGGTTTGGAATTTGAGATGGTGCCATCTCGCTCTCGCGCGGCATGGCGATCAAACTTTGCAAATTGACTTCCTCAACCTTGGGAGGATGAGGAGCTTGAATTGCTTGATACGAGGGGGCATAGTTATACTTCGCAATGTCCTCAAACAATGCCCATCCCTCATCGGGCGTTTTCTTCGAAATGCCCCACCGTAAGAGCTATTGACCATGCCTTTTGTAAGCTCGGTCAATCCACCGAAGAATGTATTGACTTGCCTTTCCAAAGGGCAAGCCATGATGGGGACATTTTCGAGGAGAGACTTGAATCTCTTCCAACATTCAAAGAACGACTCATTTTCTTTCGATAGAATGTGAAAATGTCGTTCAAACACCGGGTTGTCTTTGAAGGCGGAAAGTATTGACTTAAAAATTCTCTTTCAAGTTCAGCCCGGGTGGTGATAGTTTCGAGGGAAGAGAGGTGTACCACTCTTTAGCCTCTCCTTCAAAGAAAATGGGAAAAGTTTCAGCTTGATAGCATCCTCACTTACTCCTTGGATGCGTGTAGTCCCGCATATCTCTAGGAATGTATGTAAGGGAGTATGCGGATTCTCCGATTGATAACCGTGAAAAATAGATGCATGCCGCATCATCCGAATAAGTCCTGGTTTTAACTCAAAGGTTTGTGCAAGAATGGCATTTGGAATAACAATAGCCGGGTTGACTTTGACTTCGCCTGGCATGGCGTAGTCTGCCAACGTACGTCTATTATTAGCGGCCATTATCACAAAATCAGTGATTTCTCTTGCTAGTTGTTCTTCAAGATCTCGCTCGGCTCTGTCTTCCAGAACCGCAGAACGGAAATTCCGCCTGTTTGGCCGGGCTACGGTTCGCTCGGGGTCAGGGGTGTATAATAACGGTCCCTTTTGACTCCGAGTTTGCATAAACCGGACCAAAAACAAGTGGAACGAAACCTAAAAGCTAAGAAAGTAAAAGCCTAAACTAAAATTAAAAGCCTAAAGAAAAGAATGGGAAAGAAGAAAAGGAAAGAGAAGTATTGAAGAAAACAGGACCAGACGGGCGTCCGGAAGGAATTTGGACTGGACGGGCGTTTAGTGGTCCAAGCGCTCGTCTGAAAAACAGAATACTTGAACGGGCGTTCAAAACTTATGGACGCTCGTCTAAGTGAATAAAAACAGAACAGAATTGATAATTTTCTAGCGGACGGGCGTCCAAGATATTCAGACGCCCGTTTGGTAGCGGGAAAATTAGAACAGGAGCAGAAAATTGCAAAAAAAAATCAGAAAAAGAAAGGGAACGAAAGAACAGAAACAGAAAGAGAGCAAAGATGGGAGAACTAATCACAAGAGAGCCTCAAACCCTAAACTAAAACCCTGATTAACTGATTACCTAAATGTTTATCAACTAAAAACGGGAATTTAAAACGAAATAAAACAGGAAAAACAAACAGAAAAACAGAAAACAAAAACTAGACAACCGTCCGGGTCCCCGGCAACGGCGCCAAAAACTTGTCACGGATTTTATTAATACAAAATAAGCAAGTAATAAAACCGGTTAACCTCAAGTGCAAGGATCGTAGTATAGAGGCTATGCCGGGTCGATCTTACGGGGAACTAGACTGTTGTTGACCCTAGCTTTTGTTTTAACTAACTATGTCACGAACTACACTAAACAGTGGACTAATCTAAACAAAGATTGCGAGAAAATAAAACTAGACGAGAGGTGAACACCAATGCTAGGAAGGATACGGGTAACGAACTTATTAACTAAACTAAACCAATTGCAAAAAGGAAATTAAATAAGCAAAGCAAGACCCGAGTTGCAAGGATTTAAAATCAAATTATAAAAGGCAAACGAGGATTGATCCACCTATCAACATGTATTGATTTCCTATCTCGATTATATGTGGTATTTATCTAGGTTGTGATTCACCTTACCTAAACATGAACCCTAATTCCTTAGGCAATTCATCTATTAACCTAGTATCTTCCAATGCTAGATTAACACGTTTTAAGATCAAAGGTGTCAACTTTTACGTTCAAATCTAGTGATTAGACTTACTAACTTCCGTTATTATAAATCTAAGGACTATTCTTATCTATGGTGATCTAAAGGTTTAGCATGACTTCCATCAAACATAAACATAATCATACATGCAAATCTTCCGATATAAACGCAATTAAACGAGATAAAACATAAATAAGAAACAACCTTGAATAAATAACTCACAGTATAATCGAAATACAGAAATCAATCCAAGTTGATGGCTTCACAATTCTCGTTTGATTGAAGCTTTAGCTCCTGAACATCCTCAGCAACACAGTTTTGCAGAAAAAGAACATAAAAAACTGCTCTAAACTAATCTAGTTTAAAGTTGCATAAAAGTGAAAGAAAAAGAAGTAAAAACGCAGCCTTAGCCGCCCCTAGGGTTTAGGGTTTGTATGATGTCGAATTGTTCTCTTAGGGTTGAGAAACAGCCGCTTATTTATAGATTTCGAAGTCGGTTTCACTAAGTCGGCCGACGGACGCTCGTCCGCTTAATCAAACGCCCGTCCGGATAACCCTAGATCGCGCGGACGCCCGTTCGGACGGCGTTCAAACTCTCTCGTATCAAAATCGCTCCTCGGGACGCCCGTTTGCTTCATCAAATGCCCGTTCACTCGGACGGAGTATGGACGCTCGTTCAACATGACTTGAAGGTGATTTCTTCATATTTATCTCTTTTTTTCTTCACTCCACTCGATCATTATCTCTTCCTTCAATCACTTAGCTCGAATTTCAATCTCTTTAAATCATCATTTGAGCACAATAAACATACCTATAACACATGGAAAACATCGCAAACTGTAATAATATTCAAATAATCATATTTTAACCATGAAATCACATAAATATATCGATATTGCGATTAAGCCGTCAAAAATATCATGTGCTCAATATTTTAATATAAAGACCAATTATTATGCAAATTATACAATTAAGAGGGAAAATATCATAAAATATACTCTTGAAAACCACATAATTTCACCCTTAACAGTCGGAAGAAGGCGAGCACAAACAAATCTATTGACCATCTTCCGGTCCCAAGATAGCTCAATCTCTAGAAAGATGGAGGGGGATCCAGCAGGATTGCGCTTCCATTGCACCCCTAAGAAATTAGCAATCATATCCATCCTGTCGAGGTTGGCAATGTTGCTCGAGGATGTGTACTCATCCGGGCCCACCGGTGGATGTCTAACCCCAAAATGCTCGTTGATCCACTCGATCGAAAAATCAACTTTCATACCTCGGACCATAGCAAATGTGGCTCCGGGGTTGTGTGAAACGTAAGCATAAAACTCTCTTACCACCGTGGCGTTGAACCGGGCCGGTGCTTTAGCCATATCCAATAAATCTTGTGCTTGCAGGGCCTCCGGCAATATCGATCCGCAATCGTCCAAATCTACCCTTCGTTCTCGAGCCACTGGCCTTGCGTTCCAATGGCCTCGGAATGACTCGTAAATATCTAAAGAATGGAACTGCTCAACCCCATCTATCAGTGGATTGGCATCTCCATATACAGTTTGGTAACCACTTGGACGAACAGCTGACCGTTGACGCTTAGGACCCATCCTAAATGAATACAGAACCTGATACAAAAGCTGTTTCTGAAAAATAACCCTCGGTAAACCGGAGGTAGGGTACGGTTTACCGCCCTGAAATTTTCTGATTTTTTTCTGGGACTTTGCCTCTGATGATAAAAGATGAAGAATTTTAGCACTTCACCAGAGCAACAACACTACAGATCAGTAACAGTGGTGGAAAATAGGTGTTTAGGTTTTGGAAAATTGAAGGAGATGGTGGTGATGTGGTGGTGATTTAGGCCGAATTTAAATGAAGATGAAGAAATGGGAGAAGTTTGGTGAATGGAAAGAAAGGATTTGATAAGAATGATGATATTGGTGATGAAGGGGTGGTTTAAATGGGAAGAATGGAGTGAATGTGGAAGGATTTAGTAGGATTGTGGGTAGAAGAGTTATGAGGGTGAGGGATTTGAGGAGGTGATTGATGGGATTGAGGTGGAGTTATGGTGGAGTGTGGGAAAGGATGAAAATTTTGAAAATGGGGGAAAATGGTTTGGTTTCTGCTGACTGACCGTATCTGGTGCAACGTGTGTCCTCCACGTGTCTCTAAAAATCAGCTTTATAAAATGACGTTCATAAATCTGAAAATCAAGCCTCGGTAACCCGGAGGTTACCCTCGAGATACCGGGGGTATCTTTTCCCCAGATTCTTTATCTGCCTTTGCTGCACTTTTTACTCAACCTTTCTGCTCAATTCTGACCTCAAATTGACTACCCTTTTATTCTTGAATTGTTATTTCCGACTCAAAACCTAACCTACTTCACTAGAATCTGCAACGAGTATAAAAAACCTTTCCACAACCATTTGGTTTCAAGCCTAAGTTTGTGGTAGGATGAAAAAAAACTCGTCCCTTCATCTGGCTACTTTTATTCATTCCTAATCTACCTAAGGGTTTGAAGAAATAGTTCTGAGTTTATAGTCGTTAGCTCGACTTTCTTCAGATCTCCGATCATGCAAGGGTTGGAGCTCTAACTCGCCAAACTTTCGCTCCAGAGGCTTGTACCTTAATAAAACCTTTTTGAGCTCTCTTCCTAGCGCACCTTTCCTTTTTAGCTTGCGTGATAGGTCTGCCTCATGCGTCGAGATTTAGACTTTGAACCCAAGGACTCCACATTTTCTACTTTTAGCTCAATTCGTTCACTACGCAACACGGAAGGACTAGCTTCCGTGAGCATCTTGTCGTGGTCCTTATCTTCTTTTTCTCTTAGCATTAATCTCATAAACTCTTGCTCAACGGTTTCTATGACAACCTCTCCATGTTTATGCCCTTAGATTTCCAAATTTTCCACCTTTCCTGAAACATACGTCATCTTACAACTCTCCGGTCGGTTTTCTAGAAGTTCTACGATCTTAAAAGATACAGCATCATTATTCATCCTTAAAGTAATCTCCCCATTATCAAAATCCATAACCGCCCTGCTCGTTGCTAAGAAAGGCCTTCCTAAGAGAACTAGGGCACTAGGGTCCTCAGGTACATCTATGACTGTGAAGTCGACAGGATATGTGAACCCTCCTGCCTTAATTGTGCATTTCTTAAGCAAACCAGCAGGCATATCTTTGGTTCTATCCATGAAGGTCATGGTCCTGGTTTGATTCAATACGACCGGAAGCCTTATCTTTTGACAGAGGGAAAAATGTAAAATATTGCAACTCGAGCCAGAGTCACAGAGAGCTAATCCTACGGATATTCCATTAACAGAAATTGGGAGTCTGAACGTGCTAGGGTCTCCTAACTTCACCACGGTGTCTGAGTCTGGGTAATCCTCAGGCTCAGAAAACATCGTGTCCGGATCCTCTTCAGGATCATCAGAATCGTAGTCCGAAGACGATATATCAATTAATTCGCAAGGGAACTCACCTGGGCGATACGTGCTATACTCCTTCAAGTCATCTTCAGGCTCTTGCTTGATTGCTTATTCCTCTTTTTCCAACCATTTCTTTATAGTCTCATAATGCTCTCGTGCTTCAGATCCAGGATACATGGAAATCGGTGTGATGTTCAATATCATTCTAGGCATTTTGCTTGACTTGTTCGCCCTTTTTCAACTCTGGTTTGATCGAATTTCTGAAGTGTTCTGATCAACCTGCAAAAAATACAAAATAAAACAAAGAAAAGGTTAGCAACTTCCGCTTCAGTTGGGTGTGATCCCAACTGTTGCGGACCTACTAACTAAAATCAACAGGGAATAACAAAGAATAACAGAAACTATTCAAAAATCGATTTTCCAGGCCTAGGTAACTCGGAGGTTACCTTCGGGAAAACGGCCTTAAATTTTCTCTTTCGGGCAGTTTAACATGTGCAGGTTTGATACAGAACGACTCAAGACTCAAAATAAAATAAAATAAAATAAAAACGACTTCTTAATTAGAATTAAAATGTTTATATTTAAAATTGGCCATTGTCCCCGGCAACGGCGCCAAAAATCTTGATCGTGTGTAAGTCACTAACGACGATATTACTAGCAAGAATACTAGGTACATCGCAGTATAGTAAATGTGAGTCAAGGTTGATCCCACAGAGACAATGCAACTTATAAGCATAGACGATTCTAACCTAATAAAGAAGCAACAAAAAGGCGGTCATTGACCAACAATAACATAAAAGAAAACAAACATGGTATACCTCTCCCTCTCCTCACCAATCTACTAACTTGAATTAGTTAATCGTTACGTTTACTTCCCCACATAATTTCCTTAGATTAATCGTGAGCTTTTAATGATTATTATCATATTTATCCGCTACGGGTGCAATTCCTAACCCTATCTACTCCGACAATGGCAACAGACAATCTATACGCAAGCTACCCTCCTTAATTGGTCCGTAATAGCCCATACGCAAAAAGAACTAGAATTGCCGATATCGAAGCGCTAACTCATACCGCTAACCCGCCTAGACAGTTGTCGACATTGACCATCACGTTCCTAGGGTCCATTCAAGACTATGTCCTAATTAACACTTCACTAACAATCCTTCATGTTAATTTATGAATTACGAATACTAGATTGGCCGGACCTATTACTCGTTTTAATTATTCCTGCCGATCAACGTAGCTGCAGTGAATCCCAATTTAGGTTTTCTAAAACATGCCTCGGTAAACCGGTATAGACCGCCGGTTTACCGGGGGAGGCTTTTCCTAATTTCTGGATCTACATTGCTCAGTACGATTAAAATAAGTAAATTATGGGGTTGTTAAACATGCAGATTAACTAAAACACATAAATACGAACAGATATACCATATCGAAGACAATAAAGGAACGTTCAAAGCTTCATACCTTCAACAATGGAGATCTAGCTCGATCTACTCAAGCTAGAGATGATGGAAGAAGGGAGGAAACCAAAAACAACTCTCCAAAGCTCAAGAAAACTTTATTGCATAATAATAATTGTAATGTAATATATAAAATTGATGATTGTATTAAGCATATGAATTATCTCTGTATATGCGGATTTATATAGATACAATAGCCGACTTAAGACTCTCTAAAACCCTAACCGACCTAGATAATGCGGCAGAATCAATTTCGGGTTCCACAAGACGCCGGTTTACCGGGCCTAGCCTTCGGGTTACCGGGCCTACTTTTCTTCAACAGGCTTCTTCTTAGACTTCAATCACTTGGCCCAATGTACTTCTTTTGGTCCAGATCCATTCTCCAATGCTCCAGTTTCGGTACATCCTATAAAACACGCAAAACGAGACAAAACAGTACCAAAACATCGGGAAAATAGCATAGATGCAGAATTACGATCCTGGAAACACTCACATAGCATTTGACAAATATTCCACATAATAATGAGCCTATCTATCCTCTCTTGAGCAGAATTCGGGGTGAATATATGTATAATTATTGGTACCATTTTGAGCGTTATCAATGTCCAAACTTAGCACTTCACTATTCGTATTTCATGCCAGTTTACGATTACAATAAGCAAATTGGCCTGATCAAACCTACTGTTAATTAAACATGTCGATCAACGTAGCTATAGTGAATCCCAGTTTTAGGTTTTCGAACTCGGTAAACCGGTATAGACCGCCGGGTTACCGGGGTCAGCTTTTCCTAACCCTGGATCTACATTACTCAATTACGATTATTCTAAGTAAATTATAGGGTCTTTAAACATGCAGATTAACTAAAACACATAAATACGAACAGATATACCATATTGAAGACAAAAAGAAATGTTCAAATCTCCATACCTTCAACAATGGAGATCTAGCTCGATTTACTCAAGCTAGAGATGGTGGAGAAAGGGAGAAAACCAGAAATAACTCCTCAAAAGCTTGGAATAACTTTATTTCATCAAATTTGTATAATGTAATTGAATATAATTGATAAGATATTGATCATATGAAAGCTTTCAGTATATGTGGCTTTATATAGATACAATAGCCGACATAAGACTCTCTAAAACCCTAACCGACCTAGATAATGCGGCAGAATCAATTTCGTGTCAAACAAGCCACCGGTTTACCGGCCCTAGCCCTCGGTAAACCGGGCCGACTTTTCTCCTTTTTCTTCAACAGGCTTCTTTTTGGACTTTAATTGCTTGGCCCAATATACTTCTTTTGGTCCAGATCCATTCTCCAATGCTCCAGATCCGGTACATCCTATAAAACACGCAAAACGAGACAAAACAGTACCAAATCTTCGGGAAAATAACATAGATGCAGAATTACGATCCTGGAAACACTCACATAGCATTTAACATATATTCCACATAATAACGAGCCTATCTATCCTCTCTTGAGCAGAATTCGGGGCTAATAAGGATATAATTATTGGTACCCTTTAGAGCGTTATCAGTGGGTCCAATCTTTAGGGATGCGCTTGGCGCGATCATTGCGGCTTACTCGTTCCACTTTGACCTCGGTATCAGTCCAGAGACTTTGGAGATGCAGGCGATTCATTTGGCTTTGGAAGAGGCTATTCGATTGGGACTTCCTACAATCATCTTTGAGTCTGATTGTCTACCCTGCATTCAGGCGCTACAACGACCGTCAGATGATTTATCTGTCTTTAGCTGCTTAGCGCGGGATTGTATTACACTTTTGCCTTCCTTTATTTCAACGTCTTTTAGTTTTGTTAAGCGTAGTGGAAATTTCCCTGCGCATCTATTGGCTAGACATGAGCTAAGTCACTCTGCTCGTATTACTTGGGGCACTTCCCTTCCTTATGATGTAATTTCTACTGTTATTGTAGATTTAGCATAATAAAATACTTGGTTTCCTCAAAAAAAAATAAGTATAAAGTAACTTACATCTATTTATTGGAATACTTTTAAAACTGTTCTATCAAAATCTTAATTTGTAAACTAATTAATTATCTATATAATATTTAATATTTCGTGTAGAAAATAATTGGTAAAAATCATATATATGATTAAAAACATATCATATATAATTCACATATACCTGGATTTTTTTTTTATTATGCGCCGACGTAAAGAAATTGTATTTAACGTATGTTTAAATATTCTTTAATGAAATTAAGTAACGGAAATATTCCAGCCTTAACTACGATTATATAATTGTTTAATTCACACATATAGGAAGGTATCGATTAATTTTATAACAATAGATATGCTAACAATAGATAGTAATCCTACAAAAACATGAGCGTACTTAACACGAAAAATTGGGGCGTTACACATTATTTGTTGCCTGAAACTTGAAACGTAAAGCATATGGAAATTCTTCTCCTTTTGGATATATGAGCAGGAGGCCTGCCCCTGCTCCTTATTTGCTGGCTGCACCGTCGACGTACAAAGTCCACCGTTCAGTTTGCCCACTTGGCTGGTCCTGTTCGATGTTAATCGCAATTCCTTCAGCTAAAAAGTCTGCCAAGGCTTGGGCCTTAATCGTTGTTTGGGGGCGGAAGTCCAAGTCGTATTCCGCCAACTCTTCTACCCACTTTTCTAGTAGGCCTGAGGTGTTAGGTTGTGCCAATATTTGCCGAAGTGGCTGATCAGTCACCACCACTATTGGATGTGCTTGGAAATAAGGCCTTAGCTTCTTGATGCATGTACTGAGGCAAATGCTACCTTCTCGGCATTTTTATATCTAACCTCTAGCCCATGAAGAGCTTTACTCACATTAAATATTGGTTTTTGTGCACCATCTTGATCTCGGACCAGAACTGCGTTGACTGCCTCTTCACAAACTGCTACGTATATGAACAAGGTTTCTCCTTCCTAAGGAGAGGTTAAAGTTGGCAGCTCAGCCAAGTTTGATTTCAGATCATCAAAGGCCTTTTGGCTCTCCTCATTCCACCGAAAATGACTTGTTTTTCTTAGAATCTTGAATAATGGTAAGGCACGTTGTGCCGACCTAGAAAGAAACCTATTCAAAGCGGCCATGCTCCCTATTAATCGTTGTACTTCCTTAATACTCTTGGGAGGTTGCATTGTCGTTAAAGCGTCAAGTTTATCCGGATTTTCTCTAATTCCTTCCTTGGATATCAAGTATCCTAAGAATCTACCTGACCTGACCCCGAATGTGCACTTACTCGGGTTAAGTTTCATCTGAATTTGCCTTAGCACCTCGAACAACTCTCTGACATCAATTAGATACTGCTCAAGAGTCCTGCTCTTGATTAGGAGATCATTCACGTTAGCCTTCATGCATCTGCCGATTTGCTTACTGAAGATCTTGTTCACAGCTCTCTAGTACATTGCTCCAGCATTTTTTTAACCCATTGGCATGGTAAAGTAACAGTAAATGCCGATATCCATTATAAATAAGTTTTTTTCCGGATCCATTGATATTTAATGGTATCATTTATAGGCATCTAAGAATGCAAATACTTCAAAACCCATAGTTGTGTCAACTAACCTATTAATCTTTGGTAGAAAGTATCAATCCTTTGGGCATGCCATTGTTCAGGTCTATGAAATCTACACACATGCACCAGCTTCCATTCGGCTTCTTTAGCAGAACTGGGTTAGCTAGCAAGTCCGGATAGACCACTTCTTTTATGATGTTTGCCTAGAGCAGCTTTGTCACTTCTTTTTCTATCACTTTCATTCACTCCTTAGAGAAATGCCTCTTCTTTTGTCGAACAGGCTTCATGTTCGGGTCAACATTCAGTTTATGTAGTGCTAGTTTGGGAGAAAGACCTGGCATATCCTCGGTCTTCTATGCAAAGACGTCTCTGAACTCCTTCAATACCTTAACAAGAGCTTCATTGTGTTGATGTTGGATCCAAGACCCGATATTTACGGTTAGACCCTTTTGTTCTTCCCATAAAGTAACTCATTCAACCCTATCCTTTGAGGACCAAACTTTCTTATCTTCTGGAAGTAGTTCTTCCACTAAGACTTCTTTCACCAACATTTTTGTGTTGACGGTGGCCATGTAACAACTCCTGGATGTTTCCATATCAGACTTGAATTCTACTGAACCCTAAAGGTGGGGAACTTCATGCTGATGTAAGCTGGGGGAGGTAACAGCTCGGAGGTCAATCAAGGCAGGTCTTCCTATGATGACATTATATGTTGATGGTGCCTTGACAACCACATAATTGGCCATAAGGGGCCTGCCCCTTGGTTCTTTTCCAAATGTGGTGGGCAGTCTAATCATACTCACAGGGTGAACTGGAGGTCCAGCAAATCCGGACAGCGAAGCTGATACGGTTGTCAGCTCGGAGTCCTTCAATTTCACTGACAGAAAGACGTTGTAGTAAAGCAGGTTAACCGCACTTCCGGTATTAACACAGATACGCTTCACCACATTCTTACTTGTCACAACCTCAATAACTAACCCTTCATTATTAATTACCAACGGGAAAGAGTCCGTTGGTCCGTAAGTTACCTCCCCTGAGAGCCTCTGCCTTTGTTGGAGTCAGGTGGGGCTGCAGACGTGTTAGTGCCCTGGTCCTTAGTTTGGGTGAAGCTATTCGGTCCACCTGAGATCGTGTTGATTGTATTGACAGGACGGTTATCTATCTGGCCATCTGGGTCAGGGGATCGGTACCGCCTGTGCTGAGGCTCATCTCGGAGATCATGCTCTTGACCGTAATTTCTTCGTTTGAACTCTCTGCCCCTGAGGATCTGGATTTTGAAATCGATCTATGACCTTGTCCAACTTTCCTTCCATAACCGCAACGTCGATATCCCTCTTCAAATCATGATACTGCTCTGAGTCATGACCAATATCCTTGTGGTACTTAAAGTACTTGCTTGGATCTCTTTTTTCACGAGTTCCTCTCATAGGAGGGGGGACCCGTGCTAGACCTTTTATCTCCATTATTACGAGTACCAACTCATGTGATCTATTCAAAGGGATGAAGTCCCTATCCTATAGGGCTCCCTTCTTCCCGAGCCGAAATGAGATTGGGGCTGTTACGCGGTCCCAGACCGACTTACGCTTCTTTCAGACTTGTCCTCGGTTTTATCTTTCCTGGACTCACCTCTCTCTGAGTCCCTCTTCAGTCTGTTCACCGCTTCTCCCTGACAATGTTTGTAAGTTTGCTCCATGCACTCTTCCATCGACCTGGGGAGTTTACTATTTAACTTAGCATATAATCTACCTTCTCGTAGTCTTGCTATGAAAGAGGTGATTAGGAGGTGCTCCTCATCATCCTGGACCTGTCTGGACTCTTCATTAAACATTTTTAGATATTGCAACACCGTCTCTTCTCTCTTTTGTCTTATGGTAAGGATGATACGTAGCTTTCCTTTGGAAAGGTTTTGCAGTGATGAAAGCCTGCATAAACTTCTTAGCCAGAGTTACAAAGTCGGAGATCGACCTTGGGGGAAATTTCATGAACCACTCACGGGCCCTGCCCGTAAGTAATGCTGGAAAGGCTTTGCACTTCATATCTCTTCCGGAGCGCAGTCAAGATTCATATGCGTTAAGTACTGGAATAGATGATCCTTGGGGTCTTTAGTGCCGTCATACGGTTCCAATTTAGGCACCTTAAACTTTGTTGATCGTTGATAATTCACAATTTGTTCTGAGAACTGTGATTCAAACGAGAGTTCATCATGTCTCCTGCCCATTACATCATCAAGTTCTGCTCTAGCTACGTCACGCGCTTGGGCATTGACCTGCTTCTTCCATGCATTAGAGTTGGATGATAAAGTGTATTTCTTATCATCTTTTGGAGGGGGATGGGGAACCTTGGGTGCATGGTCCTCTGACGTCTCACCCTCTAATCCCTTGAAAGAAGCTTCAAGCACGGTTTTGAAAGCAGGGGTATCCAGACCCCTTAGTGCTTCCAACAAAGCTTGTTGTGCTAAATCTGGGAGAGTTGTCTCCTCCGGTTGTTGGTGTTGGTTGGTGGTGGCGTTAGCATCCTTCTCACCACCAGCAGCTTGTCCGGTGTTTTGAGTTGCTTCACCGCCTTGTGATGTTGGATCTTGGACAGTTTTCTTGCTTGTGTTTTTTGCCATTCTCTTGAGATCACAAAAACGATGAAGATTCTTGAATAAATTTCCAGAAAAAGACCCTCATTCTAGCGCTAATTGACGATGCTGAGTATCGTCTGTGTATAAATCAGGGCCGTACTTACTTCTATGACAACTAATTCAAGAACAAATTGATGATGGGATGGTTTTGGTGTGTATTTTTAGACTGAGCCTAGGTAATTTTCCCAAGTTGCCTACGTATCCTGTGATAATTCAAGAATCAAGTCTCTCGTAGTTCCTTAGGGATCGTTTATATATAGGACGTCTCGTCCCTTTTCTTGTCCAACAAGGATACAGTATCATTAATCCCTAAGGATTATCTTGTGTCAATGACATGATATAGAACGTGCTAAATATCAGACAAGGAAAGCTCTGACCGACATGCAGTGAGCTCCTTTGGTCGTCTTGACCTTAGCTATTGATCCTTAGTTGGTCCACAAGTAAGGGTAAACCCTTAGTTGGTCCTACATGATGTATTTTGCATTCATGGTTTTAAGTATAGTCGTTTATCCTTACCTTATTTTTTTAACCATACAAAAGGTTCAGCTGTTTTTTCTACTAACAAGTGTGTTTTGCAGAACAAGAACAAGAAAATGATTGGTTCAGCTGAGTTACACAAAGAACTATATGTCATTGATCAACCAATCAGACTTTCAACTATTAATTTTGTAGAAAACCACACCTTATCTGATAGATTAGATGATGCTCTTTTGTGGCACTACAGACTAGGACACTTTCCAGATAAGAGACTGCAAGTTATTAGTTCACAGTCTGCTAATGTCAAACTTTGTAATAATGATCATTGTTATGTTTTCCCTCTGGCAAAGTTAAAGAAAAATATCTTTCCATTAAGCACAACTGTTGTAAATGCTATTTTTTTATCTTGTTCACAAAGACATTTGGGGTCCTCTAAAACAACAAACCGTGAATAGACAACAATATTTTCTTACTGTTGTACATGATTTTTCTAGGTTTACTTGGTTTTTTCTTATGAGAAACAAATCTGAAGCTTTAGAACTTGTTAAATCTTTTGTTAAGTTTTATTCTACTCAATTTCACAATATTCTTAAAGTTATCAGGTCTGACAATAGAGCTGAGTTCTAGCTCACTGACTTTTATACTCAGCAGGGCATCATACATCTAACATCATGTGTCAGTACACCTGAACAGAATGGTATTGTTGAAAGGAAACATCAGCATTTGCTGAATGTTTCCAGGGGACTGAGGTTCCAAAGTAATTTACCCAATGAATATTAGGGTTTTTTCCTTTTACATGCTGTGAAATTAATTAATGCTACACCTGCACCACTGCTGATGGAAAGCACTCCACATAAGGTTCTTTAGGGCTCTGTTTGGAAGATTTTTGCATCATTAAACAAAAACAATTTATAAACCCTAACCTATATGCAAAACTAACTCCTAACCGGCCGAATACCGGGTAATTGCTAGTAAAGCAGGATAAGTAAGGGGTCGATCCACAGGGCATTGGGTTGTTGAATCTAGTTTTATTAATTCCTTTCAATTGTTACTTATGAAAACAAATAAACGAAAGAACAAACACATAAACACATAGAACAGATAAAATAAATCTAAGCTATAACAACTAAGAAAAACATAGAAGAAAGATACATGGAATCAACCAATATACAAACCAAGTGATTTCAATCCAAGTTCATCTCATGATTTTAATTCGATATTGTGGTTTCACCTTTACACGAGATACAAACTCCTAATCTCTTAGTGAATCCGTTTCTCAAGCTATGAACTCCTAATCTCTTAGTGAATTCAATTATCGATCTCTCCTCTCTCGAATGTTGAGACCAATTTCCATACAAAACGAAGGTGTAGATTCAAGTTAACTCTCGTATTTTAGAATCTAGCAACCTAGATAATTAACCAATTAATTTGTCACGAATTAACGATTAAAGATCCTATCTTTCTATGGTGATCTAGCCTAACAACGATTCTCATCTACGTTAGACAACAATTAGCAACCAGTCTCTCGATCTAGTCACACAATAGCATCATAAATCATAGAAAGATACAAAACAAATCAAAGATCACGAAAATAAACAAAGGATTGAAATAAATTAAAAGATAAACTCACATAGTTTGGTACAATGGATGATCTCCATGAATCAACAAACGAAAATAAAACGTCCTAATCTAACCCGGATCACCCGAGCACAAGGCTCGGGTGACCGGCCTTGGAACCCTCGGAAGTGCGGCTGCTGAGTAGTATTTGGTGTATGAAGAATTTTTTTATATCTTTTAGGGTTGGGGCGCAGCTGCTTTTATAGAATTTTATGTCGGCCAGGGCTAAGTCGGCGGACGGACGCCCATCCGAAACACCTGGACGCCCGTCCAACAGCTTTGGACGCTAGGGCAGACGCTCGTCCATACAATGTCCAAACTCTCTGTTCTGATTTCTTCTCCTGGACGCCAGTTTGATTTAATGGACGCCCGTCCATAGTGGACGGGACATGAACGAACGTCCATCATGCCTGGAAGCTGATTTCTTCATCTTTATCATTTCCTTCTCATCCCTATCTCTTCTCTTCATCAGAAAATCCGAATGCAGCCTCTTCTAATCCTCTTTTAGCTCGAGAACATGTATCTAAAAGATAATAAAACATACCAAAGCGTAACATAACTCCAAAATAATATAAAATCACAATTTAAACACATAATTCGTTACGTTTTGCAATTTAACTATTGAAAACACCACTTGCTCAATATTTCAATTATAAAGCTCGATTTCTATGAAAAACATCCAGATATGGGGGAAATTGATATAAAGCATATCGTTAAAAACACTATAAATTCACCCTAAACAACACCCCACACTTAGCTTTTTGCTCGTCCCGAGCAAAACAAAACATAATCAAGACTCGAGACATATAAACATTTATGCAACCATAAATCATATTCAATAGTTTAGAGGTTCACCCAAGTGTGTGTGCATAGCCATAATAAATTTCCACTAAATCCACACTTGAAATTGATTCAAGCAAAACTAGCCAACATCCCATTTAGATCAGAAATATAAAAACGATTATAACATGCACCTCACAAAACATACATATTTGAAAAATAATAAGGAGTATTTAAAATATTTCCGACATACTTAGAGGATAATCCCTACAACATATCTTTCGGTTTATGCGGGGATAGTACGAAGATAACTACGGTTTTCACCCATCTTTTCACATTGCCATGCTCTAATTTTTCTTAAAGTCCACTTCACTACACACTTATCGCATATGCCCTCATTCCCAGCAATAGGACATTTCGTGATAACACCCTAGCTGGACTACTATCATCCGGCAGTCGGGAGCTATTAAGCCTCATAGTGGTATAGGACATTTCGTGATAATGCCCTACCGCACTCAAATCATTGGCAGCTACATCCGACATACACATATATTATTCATACAATTCATCTTAGAGTGGTATTCAAACCTTAAATTATATCCCTCCTATCACATTCAAACCTTCAGATATTCACAGTACGTCATACTTTAATTCTAAACACGAACTATTAAAATTTTCAAAATTCGTATGTAAGCGAAGAATCATGCGATAATCATCAAAAATCTCTAATCAAATGGGCATAGCTTTAAAATATAGCTCATCATTTACTATGGCACGTGAAAAATAGTGTTGGGTGAGACATCTAAATTTACTAAATATGCAAAATAATGCACCAATGATATAAAAACTCAAATAAAGATATGCCTTTGCTCACTTGGGACAAAACAAACAAAATTTTTAAAATTTAGCACTTTTTCATAGAAATATAATAGTATGGTAAATGAATGTAGATACATAAAACTATTTCCCTCCCCCACACTTAGATTGCAACTTGTCCTCAAGTTGTACAGAAATAAAAATTTAGGACTTAGCTGATTGTATTTCCAAAGCTAGCAATTCTGGAAAGACCCTCACGAAGAACCAAAATTGCTTGCATAGCCTTGGAAATGTGGAGCATCACAGGAAAACTGGCTTCATCTAAAAGCTCACAAGCGCTATCGCAAATATCCTGCACACTTGAAAAACAAAACAAAACGTACCTCGGGGATAGGGGAATATAACATATTGCAAAATAAATCATAAACAAGATAGAAGCACAAGATATAATTGCTCGGATGGAACAATCACCACACAGGGAAAACACAGGACACCTAAGCATCAAACATAAAGCCACAGAAGCTTTACAATACAAATAAGCCCAACATATGCATACAGAAATAATGATAGAGGACACTACAAAGTAGCAGGGCTAGGTGCACTAATAATATAAATAAAAATAAAAGAAAAAAAACAGAATAAAATACAATGCAACTATACTAAAAAGGCAAAACGAAAATAAAGAAAATAAACTAGCCCAACTAGTTCCATAGATGTCGCCCTAATCTAAGCACAGTCAAGAATATAAACGTCTACTAAATAACGCCACAAAAGCGTAACAAAATTCGATTATGCAAAGCCACAGAAGCTCGCCATGTGAAGTGTAGACGTGCCTTTAACAACCCTAACACCCTAGATATACGACAAAAGGAACAGCATAAGTCGAATTGGAATCACGTCTAGCTAGGTGAACTACTCAACATGGATTGCAATAGATGGAAAGAAAACCATAACGGTGAAAGAACAGGACATCTACGCATATACAAAGGCCACAGAGGCTCACATTAAAACATCCAAGTCGAATAATGAAGCATGTATATAAAATAAATCAATTATTTAACATGGATTAGTAGATGGAAAGATATAAACATGCAAGTTCAGAACATCTACAAAAAAAATAATTAGCCACAGAAGATCGTATGAAAACATCCACGTCAAATAAAGCATTATAAATCAAGTCAAGAAAAATCTGGAACCTGAACGTGCGTTCCTTCTTTCAAACGGGCGTTCGCCTAGAATTTATGAACTGGACGGGCGTCTGGATTAAACCGGACGCTCGTCTAGTTGCCCTAAGACTTAACGAGAATAGGTGCATGTTGGATGGACGGACGTCCACTCACTATGGACGCACGTACGGTAACCACAAAGAGTGGCCGGGCGTTCACAGAGAGTAGACTCCCGTATGGTCTTAGCATGATGCACACAAAGAGAAACACGAGCAACCTTAGAAACCCTAGATATAACATCAAAAACCCTAGATACTTAAGAAACCCTAGAAATCCTTTATTTATTTATTTAAAACAGGAAACAATAAAAGGGGGAAAAACGTGGTGAAATCTTCTGAGCCCAAAATGGAAGGGAAAACAGTGGATTATGACCTCTAAAACGGTGTTGAACGGCCTACACCGGTTCACCACGTCGTCGGCGTCGGAACGAGCTTTCCGAATTGGGGTCCTGCGCGCCAAACGGACACTCGAGCCAAAAGTTATGGCCAAAATACTAACGAGTGCTAAAACGATCCCTTTTATCCAAAAGTTCGATCGTACAAAACGTGGAGTCAGATAATTCAACCTCAGATGTCCCCGAATCAATGTAGAAACTAGGTTACAGATTAGGTTACACTTCACGTTTAACAAATCGAGTAAAAAAACTTTTTGCACATTCATAACCCTACGGTCATCGAAACACGGCAAAAATAAAAAAACTTCAATTTATTTAACGCTACTTTTTATTGAAAGAAAAATAAATCGTAACAAAATAGAGAAATTAACTCAATTAGATTCAACAAAACACCGATCTCTCCTTTGCATTGGGTTGTTGAATCTAGTTTTATTAATTCCTTTCAATTGTTACTTATGAAAACAAATAAACGAAAGAACAAACATATAAACACATAGAACAGATAAAATAAATCTAAGCTATAACAACTAATAAAAACATAGAAGAAAGATACATGGAATCAACCAATATACAAACCAAGTGATTTCAATCCAAGTTCATCTCATGATTTTAATTCGATATTGTGGTTTCACCTTTACACGAGATACAAACTACTAATCTCTTAGTGAATCCATTTCTCAAGCTATGAACTCCTAATCTCTTAGTGAATTCAATTATCGATCTCTCCTCTCTCGAATGTTGAGACCAATTTCCATACAAAACGAAGGTGTAGATTCAAGTTAACTCTCGTATTTTAGAATCTAGCAACCTAGATAATTAACCAATTAATTTGTCACGAATTAACGATTAAAGATCCTATCTTTCTATGGTGATCTAGCCTAACAACGATTCTCATCTATGTTAGACAACAATTAGCAACCAATCTCTCGATCTAGTCACACAATAGCATCATAAATCATAGAAAGATACAAAACAAATCAAAGATCATGAAAATAAACAAAGGATTGAAATAAATTAAAAGATAAACTCACATAGTTTGGTACAATGGATGATCTCCATGAATCAACAAACGAAAATAAAACGTCCTAATCTAACCCGGATCACCCGAGCACAAGGCTCGGGTGACCGGCCTTGGAACCCTCGAAGTGCGGCTGCGAGTAGTATTTGGTGTATGAAGAATTTTTTTATATCTTTTAGGGTTGGGCGCGGCTGCTTTTATAGAATTTTATGTCGGCCAGGGCTAAGTCGGCGGACGGACGCCCGTCCGAAACACACGGACGCCCGTCCAAGCGCTTTGGACGCTAGGGCGACGCTCGTCCATACAACTTCCAAACTCTCGTTCGATTTCTTCTCCTGGACGCCGAGTTTGATTTAATGGACGCCCGTCCATAGTGGACGGGACATGAACGAACGTCCATCATGCCGGAAGCCGATTTCTTCATCTTTATCATTTCCTTCTCATCCCTATCTCTTCTCTTCATCGAAAATCCGAATGCGAGCCTCTTCTAATCCTCTTTTAGCTCGAGAACATGTATCTAAAAGATAATAAAACATACCAAAGCGTAACATAACTCCAAAATAATATAAAATCACAATTTAAGCACATAATTCGTTACGTTTTGCAATTTAACTATTGAAAACACCACTTGCTCAATATTTCAATTATAAAGCTCGATTTCTATGAAAAACATCCAGATATGGGGGAAGTTGATATAAAACATATCGTTAAAAACACTATAAATTCACCCTAAACAGGCTCCAAACTAGATTGTTTTGTGTTTAAAGTTTTTGGATGCCTGGTTTTTTCTTGCACACTTCAGCAGTATAGAACTACATTTGACTCCAGATGTAGGACTTCTGTCTATCTTGGAAATTCAAACACCACTAAGGGTGCTATCCTATTGGATATCACTAACAAAGACATTTTTATTGCTAGAAATACTCAATTCCATGAGAATTATTTTCCTCTATTCCAACAGGTATTAGCAGGGCTAGATATCTTGTTGATATGCCAATACCATTACCAGCGATGGACAATTTTGATGATCTTCTGAATGAGTCAACAGACCAGGCAGACATAGGGTCAGTTGAGGCATCAAATGCAGTGCATGCTCATGTCAGTCAGACACCTGAACCAACACAATTAAGAAGATCCATAAGGATAAGGAAAACACCAACCTTTTATCAAGGTGGTGCTCATACAGTTCAGCAGACTCCACACCTGCTGAGTGAGGTAAAGAATCTAGAAAACCTTTCAGCAGAGTATGCCAGATTCATCAATGCCATTGATGTCGTTAAAGAACCTAAGACTTATAATCAAGCTATCAGGCATGATGAGTGGAAAGAAGCAATGAACAATGAGATTGAAACTCTACAAAAGACTCACATGTGGGAGATAGGTGATCTACCCACAGGGAAGAGACCCATTGGATGCAAGTGGGCATACAGAATCAAGTACAATTTTTCGGTAAAAACTAGTTTTAAAATTTATAAACCGAAACACCCCAAGTATAAGGTTCGTAGTATAGGATGTTAACGGGTCGTCCTAAGGGAGTGGAATGTTTATCGGATTAAAGTGCAATAATTAAATCGATTATGTCACGACTATTAACTAAAACTAGATTTAAACTAATTAAACTAGGGTTTATGCTAAAAATAAAGCTAATGAACAAGTAACTACGATGAACGGTAAAAACGATGATGAACAAGTAACTAGGAACCTAAATTATGCTTAAAACGGTGAAAAAACAACTATAATCTTAAAACAACTAAACTTAGCAATCAACGATTGATACGAACTAATTGGTTTATCAAATAATTAAAACAACGGCAAGGCAACGGGAATCCACCGATCAATCAACCCAACCCCAACTAGACGGCAAGTTAAAGATATAATTTTTAGTAATGATCTATCACGAATTCGATTAAATTTCTCTAAACGAATTCTAGGGTTTCGTTTTCATTTTCAAGTAAAACAAAACGACATGCAAAACACGATCACGAGATTATTTCTAATACTCTTACTCAATTAACTATAAACGATCTCTCGAATTATAATTAATCGCATCAATTAAAAAGATCACAACTTGAACAATATTTTCATATAAATTCAAAGCATAAAAGATGGTTTCATTGATCTCTCGATTCGAATAAAACGTAAACGATAAAAACAATATCCAATTGATAAAAAAAAACTATAACTTTACTCACTAAACATGTAGCAAAAATCTCTCTAGTTGGTGTTGATGTTGATCGGTTTCATCCGTTGTCCCACCGCGATGTGCTTAGCCAACAACCATGATGTTGATCATGATCATTGGATTGGAAGAAATCATCTTCTAATTGGTATTGATGCGGCTGCTTCTCTGTTAAAAAGTGCGGCTGGAATTGTGTATGCGTGAATGATGAATTAGGGTTGGAACAAGGGCTGCTTTTATAGAAAAGAGAGGCGGTTAATGCTCAAGTCGGCTCCGGATGCTAGTTTAAGAAGCCGGACGCCCGTTTGGCTGCTTCTGGACGCTACATGGACGTTCGTTTGAGGTCAAGCTGAACTCTCTGTATCCATTCTTCGATTAGATATTTATTGGAATAAAACTTCTAAAATTCTCATCTTGAGTTGTAGACCTCCAAAAATTATGATCCGAATGTCATAAAAAATCTCTCGGAAAACTCTACAACTTTCATTAAGGACTCTTCTTCAGAAAACGCGTTTTTGATTAGCCCGTCGTATTACGAGTCGTTTTCGGGATTTTCCACTTACCCAAATTGATTAGCCACTTGACCACCATTTGAGTTGTAGAAGTCCGATTGACGTAATTCAAAGTGCGTTGGAAAGCTCTTTCAAAGATCTACAATTTTCATGAAGAAGTCCTCCCCTGAAAATGCCTCTAAACACCTCTTTTAGACCGAATATATGCATCTACAAGATATCCAAAATATTGCAAAGTGTAACAACATCCAAATAAACATAAAACCAACGATAAGAACACATAAATCAGCCACTTTTTCAATTTATTATCTTTAAAACTCATTTGCTCAGTTTATCCTTTTGGCGAGTAATTTTCTATAAGAATCACTAAAACACGGGAGATAATTTTACGAAACAACTCGATAAAAACCATAAAATTAGTCGTAAACAACTCCCCCACACTTAGACTTTTGTTCGTCCCGAACAAAACAATCAAAACTAGCTTACTTTATATGCAATCCAAATAGATCCCCAACTCATGTAACAAAAGATACAACAACTATAGCAAATAATACCAACATAGAGATAGATTCGGTGTATGTGTGACAAGCCCTTTTCAATCTCCACAATCCTTTCAAACAAATATCTTTTCAAACAATTTAATGACTATCCTAGGTATAGACAGTAATTGCTCCACACAAAGTCTTCCCGCGCACTCATCAAGATAATCCTTAAAGCATATCTTCAAGTTTATACTGGGTATACGGTCAATGATAACAAAGTCTTTAATTTTTTCACTTTTATACGCAAATTAGAATGAGCTCTTACCCGTCATAGTAGAATAGGATGTTTCGTGATAACACCCTACCTTACTCAAATCATAAGGTAGCTTCTTCTAACCTGTCGTGAGCTTTTAGTCATCATAGTGGAATAGGACATTTCGAGATAATACCCTACCTCACTCCAATCATCGACTAGCTTCCGACATACCATTTAATCATGTGATTACTTAGAGATTCCTGGCTGGCAGTGGTAAAAGTTATTTTTCTAGTAAACACAGACCACTGAGCACAACACCTCAAGTAAACAATTTATTACTATTTCAAAGACTTAATCACGTTTCACTTATCACATTCAAACTTTCAGATATTCACAGTACGCGTTCCGAACTTAGGTATCACTTCACTGTAACCATTAAGAACAAATCTCTCTAAGATAAATCACTAAAATAGTGAAAGGATACAGTTCAAAATTCTTGCTTCAATATCAAAGGCTTTCGTGAGTGTAAAATGAATACTATCTCAAATCAGTAAAATCATGCTATAATTATCTCACAAAGTCATCGTCAGGAAACTACAACTAGCAAGCATTTGTTCCAATTACATGCTCAAGATTTACAATTATCCAAGTGCCAAAATTACATGCTCGAAAATATCTGCAACACTCGACATAACACATAATCTCGGGGTACACGGGGTATATGAGTAAACATGCACGCAAATAACGCATTCACAAATAGGACAAGGATAACCAACACACAAACACCAAGGTTCTATTCCTAATAAAATAAAAACTTAACTAAAAGGAATTAACTTAAGAGACTAGGCCGCCTCTAGTAGCGCTTCTTTTATGTCATTAGCTTGACACGATTTCAAAGTTAACCCGGATCGGGCCACTTTGGCTTGCTTCTTGGCCACTTCCTCATCGGAATCGGAATGAAGGACGGGGGTGTGACCACAACAACGACAAGTCAAGTGCTCTACTAAGTGTTTGAACTTAACTCTCCGGATAGCACGACTCTTTTCTTCTTCTCGTTCTTGCGCGAGTAAGCTTCGGTACACCGACATGTTCGAAGGCTCGGAAGAAAGGTCCTCACGGGTAGATATAGAAATGTCATCATCCGAACTAAAGAAGTTGGATGGGATCTCATCGCAAATCGAATATCAGGCACCTCAACTCTCTTTTGAAAGTACAAGGTCTCAGGCTTTTCTCTTGGTTGCCCAAAATACTTTTTGAGTCTTTGACCATTGACCTTAAAAGGTTGATCACCATACCCGTTTAACGTGATCGCTCCACTCGGATGGACATCAAGAATCTCAAAGGGGCCGGACCATCTAGATTTAAGCTTACCCGTAAAAAGATGGAGCCCGGTGTTATACGAGAGCCATGTCTCCCACCTTGAATTCTCGATCCTTGATCTTGGCATCGTGGAGTATCTTAGTTCTCTCCTTGCGATTCTTGCATTCTCATATGCTGCGAGTCTAAATTCATCGAGCTCGTTTAATTGCAATAATCTCTTCTCCCCACGTAGCCGGCTATCGAAATTCAAGAATTTAATAGCCCGGTAAGCTACGTGCTCAAGCTCGGCGGTAAATGGAAAGCTTTGCCATAAACCATTTGGAAGGGTGACGTACCCATCGGGGTCTTAAACGCAGTGCGATAAGCCCAAAGTGCGTCATCCAACTTTAGACTCCAGTTGGATCTATTTGAGTTCACGGTCTTTTCTAAAATCCTTTTAAGGCTCTGGTTGCTTATCTCGACTTGGCCACTTGTTTGGGGATGATACGGTGTACCGATTTTATGTCTCACACCATATTTTTCAAGAACTTTATCAAGCGGCGCGTTGCAAAAATGAGTACCTTCGTCACTTAATGAGGGCTCAGGACGACCAAATGCGGTGAAGATATTCTTTTGCAAGAATTTCTTCACAACTTTGTGATCATTAGTTTGGGTGGCTATTGCCTCCACCCACTTGGAAACGTAGTCTACACAGACGAGAATGTACTTATTACCACAGGACGATGGAAAGGGTCCCATGAAATCAATTCCCCACACGTCGAAGACTTCGCATTCCAGAATGGGTCTAAGTGGCATTTCCATCCTATTACTCTGCCTCCCAATTCTCTGGCACCTATTGCAACCTTTACAAAAGGCTTCTACGTCCTTAAAAAGAGTCGGCCAGTAGAATCCGGCTTGGAGGATTTTTGCAACTGTCTTGGGTGCTCCGTAGTGTCCTCCCGTGGGACCACTATGACATTGCTCCAGAATATCCCATTGCTCATGTTCCGGAACACACCTTCTAAGCAACCCGTCTTTACAGACCTTGAACAGATGAGGATCCTCCCACACGAGATATTTTAGATCAGAAAAGAACTTCTTCTTCTCCCTGATACGTCATTTCCTCTAAATGTCCACTTGCTAAATAGTTGACGTAATCAGCGTACCACGGCCTAACAGTATCAAGCTTCATCAATTGCTCAGTAGGGAAATCGATGCCTATTTCCTTGTGATTTACGCCACCCTCATTTACTAGGCGAGATAGATGATCAGCCACAACATTATCACTACCCTTCTTATCTTTGATCTCAAGGTCAAACACTTGCAAAATTAGAATCCATCTGAGTAACCTTGGTTTTGCATCTGCTCTGTCCATAAGGTAGCGTTGGGCTGCATGGTCGGTCCAAACGACAACTTGAGACCGTAGAAGGTAACTTCTAAACTTGTCAATAGCAAAAACGACGGCTAAGAATTCCTTCTCGGTCGTAGTGTAATTGCATTGAGCCGGGTTCAAGGTGCGGCTCGCATAGTAAATGGGCCACGAACTTTTTATCAATTCTTTGACCTAAAGCGCGCCTTGCGTAGTTAGAGGCATCGCATAATAATTCAAAAGGCTTAGTCCGGTCGGGTGTGATTAAGATAGGGGCACTTATGAGCTTTTCCTTCAAGCAATTGAAAGCTTTCTTGCATTTCTCATCAAACAAGAACACAACATCATCTTTCGAAGGTTGGACGGGGGCTTGGCGATGGTGGAAAAGTCCTTAATAAATCGTACGTAGAAGCCAACATGACCAAGAAAGCCGCGTACCTCTTTGACGAGTTTTCGGGTACGACATTTTCTCAATGGCTTCTACTTTGGCCTTATCAACTTGAATACCGGTGCCGGACACCTTGTGTCCCGAACGATCCCCTCATCAACTAGAAAATGGCATTTCTCCCGTTAAGCACTAAATTCTTTTCAACACGGCGTTGAAGTACCATATCTAGATTCGCCAAGATCTCATCGAAGCTATCGCCATAGGCGAGAAGTCATCCATGAAGACTTCCATACATTTCTCCACAAGTCCATCAAAAATGGCAAGCATACACCTTTGAAAAGTCGCGGGTGCATTGCATAAGCCAAAGGGCATTCGCGGAACGCAAAAGTGCACGATGGACACGTAAACGTAGTCTTCTCCTGGTCATTAGGGTCGATGGCTATACGGAAGTAACCAGAATATCCATCGAGGAAACAATAATACTTGTGACCACTCAGTCTTTCAATAAGCTGGTCAATGAAGGGTAAGGGGAAATGGTCTTTGGCGGTGACTTCATTCAATCTGCGATAGTCAATGCAGACTCTATAGCCAGTCACAAGGCGTAAAGCTATCTCTTCCCCCTTTTCATTCTTTTCAACGGTGATACCTCCCTTCTTTGGCACAACTTGGGTGGGGCTAACCCACTCACTATCGGCAATTGCATAGATGATTCCCATGTCTAACCACTTTATAACTTCCTTCTTGACAACCTCCCGCATATGCGGATTCGGCCTTCGGCGAGGTTGTCTTACTTTCTTAGCTCCTTCCTCCGTTCGGATTTTATGCATGCACACATCGGGGTGATTCCTACGATATCACCCACTTGCCATCCGAACGCGAGGATATTCTTTTCAAGCACTTTTATCAGCAGTTCTTCTTGCTCGGGCTCGAGTTTTGAAGAGATGATTAAGGGCAACTTATCACCATCCTTAAGAAAAATGTACTTAAGGTGTTGAGGAAGCGGTTTAAGCTCCAAGTCAGTAGGTGGTTGCTCAATACTAGATTTTAAAGGGCCACCTTTTTCCTTATGGGCTTGAAGTGGTTGACAGTAGAACACCTCATCTTCCCGAGGCGTAACCCCAGAAAGGTACTGGATAACATCATCCATAGGGATCCTTCTGTCAGTACATGCTTCCTCCTTCTTATGCTTAATCATCTTTCTCAACTCTTCTTCTTTCAGCTCTTCTGCTAGCCTTTCCCAATCATCAACCCCCCAATGAGTAGTCTCTCTCCAAAAATCCACTTCGTCCCAACTACCCATCGGGGCTTCCTCTTCTACGGGGCTAAAGTCTTCCCGATGCGGCTCTTTGAAATCATCGTTCATTCGGGAATTTCCATGTTTCTTGTTCATTTGGTGAGCAAGTTGTGAAGACGACTTGTCGGTGACTACGGCCTGTAATGAAATATAAGATGGTCCACGATCGGCTTGATCTTCAATGTTTATAACTTCGAAAACACCTATCTCTGTCGGCTCTTGACTTCCTCGGATTTGGCATCTTCTTCGTCCTCATAAATTGCTTCAATGAACGAGATTTCTTCACTCAAAGTGTTCTCTAGACTTTTCCCTTGTGTAAAGGTAACGGATGTATCATCAACTCTAAGTGTAATCGACCCTTACGAGAAGTCAATGAGGGCGGCGAGAGGTGTCTAAAAAGGTCCGGCCTAGAATTAGAGGCATCTCCTTGTCGGTGGGTAGTCTAAGATAACCCGGTCGGTAGGGAAAACCAAATGTTCAACATGAAGAAGAACATTAGTAACACAACCGAGTCGTTGAGCGACTAGATCGGTCCACCATCGCAGAGAAATAGGGCGTTCCCGCATTCTTTTATCTAAGCCGAGCTTTTTGCGAGACGTTTAATGGCATCACATTTATGGAGGCCCCCGAGTCGCATAAGACGTTTTGGAACTTGTGGCCTTCAATCTCACAAGAGATTGAAGGTCGTCCGGGTCACCTCGCTTAACGACAACTTTACGTGAAACCATAGAACAGTCTTCTCTTAATATCTCTTCGCCATCCCTTGAAGCTTCTTCTTACTCCCACAAACTTCTTTGAGATACTTAGAGCACTTAGGCATTTCGGTCAATACCTCGCTAGGGGTATACTCACTTTGGTGTCTCTAAGCATCCTCCTCACTCCGTCATATTGTTTGTCAAGAATAAGGGTATTCTCTTTCCTCTTTGGTGGATAAGGAAGGGCTTTATCATTGTCGGGGAACGACCACGACTTTTTAATGGCTTCGTCCTCCTTATCCTTCCATCTCACAAACTTTTCCTCCCTCCTCTTTGTCGGGGAACGACCACGACTTTTCCTCGAATCGAAGCATCCTCATCCCCCGAAGAACCGTCATCATTAAGCTCCTCCTCATTTGTTGGTTTCTTCGGTATAAGATTTACGATTACCCCCCTCCGAACTTATTGCGTCGGGGAGGGGTTGCTCGTTTCCCGATACCTTCCCGGGTCCCGCCTACTTACCACTTCTCGGCGTGACTTCATTCAACTCTTGGTCTCCATACTCCCGTTGAGGTGTGATGGCGGTGCAAACATTGATATCGCTTTCGGATTTCTCTCGGTATAACTTGGAAGTTTACCGTGGGGTCCGCTTGCTTGACTTGCCGATCGCCATACGCCCGACTGTCTCTCTATTGCCTTGACACTAGTAGACAAGGTCTTCACCATATCCACTAGCTCATCAAACTTATTTGAGGGACACATGAGGTGGTGTGATTTTGATGTTGGCTTTGATTCCAACCACCTTGCGGTCTCTCGGGGAGTTGGGATTGTAAGATTGATTAACCACTCCGGGAGGTGGTCTTTGATAGCTTGAGTTGAAGGAAGTGTTTGAATTGGATGGGCCGGGTGGTGCATTGGGACGTTGAAATCCGGAATAATTCCGATTCGATTGAAGTTTCCTTGGGTTTGGTTGAAATTCACTTCCTCGGTGATTTCATCTCCCGCCGAAGTCCCATATAATTCACATCGATGGCGCTCTTTCTTCTTGCGCATCCGCAAATTGGCTAGTTGCTTGCTCATTATTTCCATTTGAGCAACTAGCTTCTTAGTCTCGAGTTGCTCGCGACGGACTCCCACGATTCCCACTAACATTGGCCTTCCTTGGAGACGACCACATGTTATTCTTGGCTATGGTTTCAGCTACCCTGTAGGCAGCGTCATCACCTCCCCCTAGAAAGGATCCACGAGCAGTCGAATCAAGGTAGTCTCTATTTGGTTGAGAGACACCTCGTAGAATAACTCAAGTAGCTCATGTCTATCGTATCCATGATTGGGGCACTTCCTCATCAACAGATTTAGTCCTTCCCATGCTTTACCCACACTCTCACCATCAAGTTGTTCAAATGTGGCTATCTCCCTTTTCATGTCCATGATTGTACCAGGGGAGACCCACTTAAGAGCAAAGGCTCTTTTAACGTCATTCCAGGAATGGAGAGAATGATGGGCTAAGGATTTAAACCAACGGTTTGCTTCTCCTTTTAGGGCAAACGGGAAGAGTTTCAACTTTACAATCTCAGAATCAACACCAGGATAATGGCCTGCTTCGCAGATTTGAACAAAGGTGGATAAGAAGTCATGTGGATCTTCTTGAGCAGTGCCATGAAAGGAACTATTCTGGACTAGTCCAACCACTCCATTTTTTAGATCAAAGTTTACTTGCCCCATTTACGGAGGGCGAATAGGTCTATGCCCTTCCGGGAAATCCTGGTTAAGATAGGGAGCATAGGGATCTTGGTTCAAGCTGGTTTATTTGGTTTTGATGGAATTGTTGCAATTGATTATGTAGCCTTGACTTGTTGATTTTGTTGTTGTTGTAAAGCTTGGATGCGTTGAAGGAGCGATTCATTTGGGCTTGAGGATCCGGATTTGGATTTGGAGAGAGCTGGATTAGGAGGAAGCTGGATTCGGATTTTGAACTTGGTCGACCATGATGTCCGGATCGGGAAAGAGCTTCCGTTTGAGAATGGATCGTTCTGGTTCGGGGTTAAAGATAAGAGGTCCCTTCTTACTCCTGGTTTGCATAAACCAGGAGGGCAGAAAAGGAAGAAATCAACCTTTGGGTTGATGAGGACGAGTTACGAGAAGATTGGAGGGTTTAGAAGTTTAGAAAAGAGAAGAGAGGAGAAAAGTGAAGAAAGTGAGTGAGAGGCGTTCAAAGGTGAGCTCGGATAAGCGGCGTTCGGAGGATGAGCCGGGAGGTAGACGGGCGTTTAAAGTACGGACGAGCGTTTTGGAATCCGGACGCTCGTCGATCGGCTTTAAACGATGCGAGAGGAGAAATTTTTAGACCGGACGGACGTACGAAAGGATGGACGCCCGTTTAGAAAGCGAAAAACGAAACGAGATAAAGAAAAGAATAGCGAGGAAAGAAAATAAAAACCTAAAATAGTAATAATTAAGGCAACAAATTTATACGATCTAAAATCTAAGGCAAATCTAAGCTAAATCTAAAATTTGCTAAAATCTAAGATCTAAAGAAAAATCTAAAATTTTGCTAAACTAATAAAAATCTAACGTGAACAATAACATAAAATAAATAAAAACTAAGATAAATAAAGTCAAATCTATGAAATCTAAAATCTAAAATCTAAAATCTAAGGTAAATGTAAAATGAAAAAAAACAAAAAAAAACGTAACAATTAGATTATTACCTAAAAAAATTAGTATCGAAATAAAAATTGCACCTAGAAGAATCCGACAACCGTTACCGACTCCCCGGCAACGGCGCCAAAAACTTGTTCGGTAAAAACTAGTTTTAAAATTTATAAACCGAAACACCCCAAGTATAAGGTTCGTAGTATAGGATGTTAACGGGTCGTCCTAAGGGAGTGGAATGTTTATCGGATTAAAGTGCAATAATTAAATCGATTATGTCACGACTATTAACTAAAACTAGATTTAAACTAATTAAACTAGGGTTTATGCTAAAAATAAAGCTAATGAACAGTAACTACGATGAACAGTAAAAACGATGATGAACAGTAACTAGGAACCTAAATTATGCTTAAAACAGTGAAAAAACAACTATAATCTTAAAACAACTAAACTTAGCAATCAACGATTGATACGAACTAATTGGTTTATCAAATAATTAAAACAACGGCAAGGCAACGGGAATCCACCGATCAATCAACCCAACCCCAACTAGACGGCAAGTTAAAGATATAATTTTTAGTAATGATCTATCACGAATTCGATTAAATTTCTCTAAACGAATTCTAGGGTTTCGTTTTCTTTTTCAAGTAAAACAAAACGACATGCAAAACACGATCACGAGATTATTTCTAATACTCTTACTCAATTAACTATAAACGATCTCTCGAATTATAATTAATCGCATCAATTAAAAAGATCACAACTTGAACAATATTTTCATATAAATTCAAAGCATAAAAGATGGTTTCATTGATCTCTCGATTCGAATAAAACGTAAACGATAAAAACAATATCCAATTGATAAAAAAAACTATAACTTTACTCACTAAACATGTAGCAAAAATCTCTCTAGTTGGTGTTGATGTTGATCGGTTTCATCCATTGTCCCACCGCGATGTGCTTAGCCAACAACCATGATGTTGATCATGATCATTGGATTGGAAGAAATCATCTTCTAATTGGTATTGATGCGGTGCTTCTCGTTAAAAAGTGCGGTGGAATTGTGTATGCGTGAATGATGAATTAGGGTTGGAACAAGGGCTGCTGCTTTTATAGAAAAGAGAGGCGGTTAATGCTCAAGTCGGCTCCGGATGCTAGTTTAAGAAGCCGGACGCCCGTTTGGCTGCTTACGGACGCTACATGGACGTTCGTTTGAGGTCAAGCGGACGTATCCATTCTTCGATTAGATATTTATTGGAATAAAACTTCTAAAATTCTCATCTTGAGTTGTAGACCTCCAAAAATTATGATCCGAATGTCATAAAAAATCTCTCGGAAAACTCTACAACTTTCATTAAGGACTCTTCTTCAGAAAACGCGTTTTTGATTAGCCCGTCGTATTACGAGTCGTTTTCGGGATTTTCCACTTACCCAAATTGATTAGCCACTTGACCACCATTTGAGTTGTAGAAGTCCGATTGACGTAATTCAAAGTGCGTTGGAAAGCTCTTTCAAAGATCTACAATTTTCATGAAGAAGTCCTCCCCGAAAATGCCTCTAAACACCTCTTTTAGACCGAATATATGCATCTACAAGATATCCAAAATATTGCAAAGTGTAACAACATCCAAATAAACATAAAACCAACGATAAGAACACATAAATCAGCCACTTTTTCAATTTATTATCTTTAAAACTCATTTGCTCGGTTTATCCTTTTGGCGAGTAATTTTCTATAAGAATCACTAAAACACGGGAGATAATGTTACGAAACAACTCGATAAAAACCATAAAATTAGTCGTAAACAACTCCCCCACACTTAGACTTTTGTTCGTCCCGAACAAAACAATCAAAACTAGCTTACTTTATATGCAATCCAAATAGATCCCCAACTCATGTAACAAAAGATACAACAACTATAGCAAATAATACCAACATAGAGATAGATTCGGTGTATGTGTGACAAGCCCTTTTCAATCTCCACAATCCTTTCAAACAAATATCTTTTCAAACAATTTAATGACTATCCTAGGTATAGACGATGGTAATTGCTCCACACAAAGTCTTCCCGCGCACTCATCAAGATAATCCTTAAAGCATATCTTCAAGTTTATACTGGGTATACGGTCAATGATAACAAAGTCTTTAATTTTTTCACTTTTATACGCAAATTAGAATGAGCTCTTACCCGTCATAGTAGAATAGGATGTTTCGTGATAACACCCTACCTTACTCAAATCATAAGGTAGCTTCTTCTAACTGTCGTGAGCTTTTAGTCATCATAGTGGAATAGGACATTTCGAGATAATACCCTACCTCACTCCAATCATCAACTAGCTTCCGACATACCATTTAATCATGTGATTACTTAGAGATTCCTGGCTGGCAATGGTAAAAATTATTTTCTAGTAAACACAGACCACTGAGCATAACACCTCAAGTAAACAATTTATTACTATTTCAAAGACTTAATCACGTTTCACTTATCACATTCAAACTTTCAGATATTCACAGTACGCGTTCCGAACTTAGGTATCACTTCACTGTTACTATTAAGAACAAATCTCTCTAAGATAAATCACTAAAATAGTGAAAGGATACAGTTCAAAATTCTTGCTTCAATATCAAAGGCTTTCGTGAGTGTAAAATGAATACTATCTCAAATCAGTAAAATCATGCTATAATTATCTCACAAAGTCATCGTCAGGAAACTACAACTAGCAAGCATTTGTTCCAATTACATGCTCAAGATTTACAATTATCCAAGTGCCAAAATTTTAAAATTTTAAAATTTATCAAGGATCACAAATATCTACTCATATTGTCGAAATAAAGCATGAATTGCACCCCCCCACACTTAAATCACATTATGTCCTCAGAATGTGCAAATAAAATAAAAGAATACTTAGCTGGTTATGAAGTGGTTGTCGGCTGTAGGTTGGCAGTGGTCAGGCCGTAGCATGAATAAACTGCTGCACTCGTATCGGGGACGAGACAATGCCGAAAGTAGAAGCTTGCAAAACCTGCTCGAAAATATACGCAACACTCGACATAACACATAATCTCGGGGTACACGGGGTATATGAGTAAACATGCACGCAAATAACGCATTCACAAATAGGACAAGGATAACCAACACACAAACACCAAGGTTCTATTCCTAATAAAATAAAAACTTAACTAAAAGGAATTAACTTAAGAGACTAGGTGCCTCCTAGTAGCGCTTCTTTTATGTCATTAGCTTGACACAGATTTCAAAGTTAACCCGGATCGGGCCACTTTGGCTTGCGCGGCCACTTCCTCATCGGAATCGGAATGAAGGACGGGGGTGTGACCACAACAACGACAAGTCAAGTGCTCTACTAAGTGTTTGAACTTAACTCTCCGATATAGCACCGACTCTTTTCTTCTTCTCGTTCTTGCGCGAGTAAGCTTCGGTACACCGACATGTTCAGAAGGCTCGGAAGAAAGGTCCTCACGGGTAGATATAGAAATGTCATCATCCGAACTAAAGAAGTTGGATGGGATCTCATCGCAAATCAGAATATCATGCACCTCAACTCTCTTTTGAAAGTACAAGGTCTCAGGCTTTTCTCTTGGTTGCCCAAAATAATTTTTGAGTCTTTGACCATTGACCTTAAAAGGTTGATCACCATACCCGTTTAACGTGATCGCTCCACTCGGATGGACATCAAGAATCTCAAAGGGGCCAGACCATCTAGATTTAAGCTTACCCGTAAAAAGATGGAGCCTGGTGTTATACAGCAGAGCCATGTCTCCCACCTTGAATTCTCGATCCTTGATCTTGGCATCGTGGAGTATCTTAGTTCTCCCCTTACTGATTCTTGCATTCTCATATGCTCTGAGTCTAAATTCATCGAGCTCGTTTAATTGCAATAATCTCTTCTCCCCACGAAGTGGCTATCGAAATTCAAGAATTTAATAGCCCGATAAGCTCGTGCTCAAGCTCGACCGGTAAATGGAAAGCTTTGCCATAAACCATTTGGAAGGGTGACGTACCCATCGGGGTCTTAAACGCGGTGCGATAAGCCCAAAGTGCGTCATCCAACTTTAGACTCAGTTGGATCTATTTGAGTTCACGGTCTTTTCTAAAATCCTTTTAAGGCTCGGTTGCTTATCTCGACTTGGCCACTTGTTTGGGGATGATACGGTGTACCGATTTTATGCCTCACACCATATTTTTCAAGAACTTTATCAAGCGGCGCGTTGCAAAAATGAGTACCTTCGTCACTAATGAGGGCTCAGGACGACCAAATCGGTGAAGATATTCTTTTGCAAGAATTTCTTCACAACTTTGTGATCATTAGTTTGGGTGGCTATTGCCTCCACCCACTTGGAAACGTAGTCTACACGGACGAGAATGTACTTATTACCACGGGACGATGGAAAGGGTCCCATGAAATCAATTCCCCACACGTCGAAGACTTCGCATTCCCGAATGGGTCTAAGTGGCATTTCCATCCTATTACTCGCCTCCCGATTCTCGGCACCTATCGCAACCTTTACAAAAGGCTTCTACGTCCTTAAAAAGAGTCGGCCGGTAGAATCCGGCTTGGAGGATTTTTGCAAGCTGTCTTGGGTGCTCCGTAGTGTCCTCCCGTGGGACCACTATGACATTGCTCCAGAATCTCCCATTGCTCATGTTCCGGAACACACCTTCTAAGCAACCCGTCTTTACAGACCTTGAACAGATGAGGATCCTCCCACACGAGATATTTTAGATCGAAAAGAACTTCTTCTCTCTCCCGATACGTCATTTCCTCTAAATGTCCACTTGCTAAATAGTTGACGTAATCGGCGTACCACGGCCTAACGGTATCAAGCTTCATCAATTGCTCGGTAGGGAAATCGATGCCTATTTCCTTGTGATTTACGCCACCGTCATTTACTAGGCGAGAAGATGATCAGCCACAACATCATCACTACCCTTCTTATCTTTGATCTCAAGGTCAAACTCTTGCAAAATTAGAATCCATCTGAGTAACCTTGGTTTTGCATCTGGGGCTGCATGGTCGGTCCAAACGACAACTTGAGACCCTAGAAGGTAACTTCTAAACTTGTCAATAGCAAAAATGACGGCTAAGAATTCCTTCTCAGTCGTAGTGTAATTGCATTGAGCCGGGTTCAAGGTGCGGCTCGCATAGTAAATGGGCCTGAACTTTTTATCAATTCTTTGACCTAAAAGCGCGCCTCTTTGCGTAGTTAGAGGCATCGCATAATAATTCAAAAGGCTTAGTCCAGTCAGGTGCGATTAAGATAGGGGTACTTATGAGCTTTTCCTTCAAGCAATTGAAAGCTTTCTTGAATTTCTCATCAAACAAGAACACAACATCATCTTTCAGAAGGTTGGACATGGGCTTGGCGATGGTGGAAAAGTCCTTAATAAATCGTACGTAGAAGCCAACATGACCAAGAAAGCCGCGTACCTCTTTGACGGTTTTCGGGTACGACATTTTCTCAATGGCTTCTACTTTGGCCTTATCAACTTGAATACCGGTGCCGGACACCTTGTGTCCCGAACGATCCCCTCATCAACTAGAAAATGGCATTTCTCCCGGTTAAGCACTAAATTCTTTTCAACACGGCGTTGAAGTACCATATCTAGATTCGCCAAGATCTCATCGAAGCTATCGCCATAGGCGAGAAGTCATCCATTAAGACTTCCATACATTTCTCCACAAGTCCATCAAAAATGGCAAGCATACACCTTTGAAAAGTCGCGGGTGCATTGCATAAGCCAAAGGGCATTCTGCGGAACGCAAAAGTGCCTGATGGACACGTAAACGTAGTCTTCTCCTGGTCATTAGGGTCGATGGCTATCGGAAGTAACCAGAATATCCATCGAGGAAACAATAATACTTGTGACCACTCAGTCTTTCAATAAGCTGGTCAATGAAGGGTAAGGGGAAATGGTCTTTGGCGGTGACTTCATTCAATCTGCGATAGTCAATGCAGACTCTATAGCCAGTCACAAGGCGTAAAGCTATCTCTTCCCCCTTTTCATTCTTTTCAACGGTGATACCTCCCTTCTTTGGCACAACTTGGGTGGGGCTAACCCACTCACTATCGGCAATTGCATAGATGATTCCCATGTCTAACCACTTTATAACTTCCTTCTTGACAACCTCCTGCATATGCGGATTCAGCCTTCGCTGAGGTTGTCTTACTTTCTTAGCTCCTTCCTCCGTTCGGATTTTATGCATGCACACATCGGGGCTGATTCCTACGATATCACCCACTTGCCATCCGAACGCGAGGATATTCTTTTCAAGCACTTTTATCGGCGGTGCTTCTTGCTCGGGCTCGAGTTTTGAAGAGATGATTAAGGGCAACTTATCACCATCCTTAAGAAAAATGTACTTAAGGTGTTGAGGAAGCGGTTTAAGCTCCAAGTCAGTAGGTGGTTGCTCAATACTAGATTTTAAAGGGCCACCTTTTTCCTTATGGGCTTGAAGTGGTTGACGGTAGAACACCTCATCTTCCCGAGGCGTAACCCCGAGAAGGTCTTGGATAACATCATCCATAGGGATCCTTACGTCGGTACTGCTTCCTCCTTCTTATGCTTAATCATCTTTCTCAACTCTTCTTCTTCCGGCTCTTACGCTAGCCTTTCCCAATCATCAACCCCCCAATGAGTAGTCTCTCTCCAAAAATCCACTTCGTCCCAACTACCCATCGGGGCTTCCTCTTCTACGGGGCTAAAGTCTTCACGATGCGGCTCTTTGAAATCATCGTTCATTCTTGGGAATTTCCATGTTTCTTGTTCATTGACGGTGAGCAAGTTGTGAAGACGACTTGTCGGTGACTACGGCCTGTAATGAAATATAAGATGGTCCACGATCGGCTTGATCTTCAATGTTTATAACTTCGAAAACACCTATCTCTGTCGGCTCTTGACTTCCTCGGATTTGGCATCTTCTTCGTCCTCATAAATTGCTTCAATGAACGAGATTTCTTCACTCAAAGTGTTCTCTAGACTTTTCCCTTGTGTAAAGGTAACGGATGTATCATCAACTCTAAGTGTAATCGACCCTTACGAAGTCAATGAGGGCGGCGAGAGGTGTCTAAAAAGGTCCGGCCTAGAATTAGAGGCATCTCCTTGTCGGTGGGTAGTCTAAGATAACCCAGTCGGTAGGGAAAACCAAATGTTCAACATGAAGAAGAACATTAGTAACACAACCGGCTGTTGAGCGACTAGATCGGTCCACCATCTGCAGAGAAATAGGGCGTTCCCGCATTCTTTTATCTAAGCCGAGCTTTTTGCAGACGTTTAATGGCATCACATTTATGGAGGCCCCGAGTCGCATAAGACGTTTTGGAACTTGTGGCCTTCAATCTCACAAGAGATTGAAGGTCGTCCGGGTCACCTCGCTTAACGGCAACTTTACGTGAAACCATAGAACGAGTCTTCTCTTAATATCTCTTCGCCATCCCTTGAAGCTTCTTCTTACTCCCACAAACTTCTTTGAGATACTTAGAGCACTTGGGCATTTCGGTCAATACCTCTGCTAGGGGTATACTCACTTTGGTGTCTCTAAGCATCCTCCTCACTCCGTCATATTGTTTGTCAAGAATGAGGGTATTCTCTTTCCTCTTTGGTGGATAAGGAAGGGCTTTATCATTGTCGGGGAACGACCACGACTTTTTAATGGCTTCGTCCTCCTTATCCTTCCATCTCACAAACTTTTCCTCCCTCCTCTTTGTCGGGGAACGGCCACGACTTTTCCTCGAATCGAAGCATCCTCATCCCTCGAAGAACCGTCATCATTAAGCTCCTCCTCTGTTGTTGGTTTCTTCGGTATAAGATTTACGATTACCCCTCCCCGAACTTATTGCGTCGGGGAGGGGTTGCTCGTTTCCCGATACCTTCCCGGGTCCTGCCTGCTTACCACTTCTCGGCGTGACTTCATTCAACTCTTGGTCTCCATACTCCCGTTGAGGTGTGATGGCGGTGCAAACATTGATATACGCTTTCGGATTTCTCTCGGTATAACTTGGAAGTTTACCGTGGGGTCTGCTTGCTTGCCGATCGCCATCGCCCGACTGTCTCTCTATTGCCTTGACACTAGTAGACAAGGTCTTCACCATATCCACTAGCTCATCAAACTTATCTTTGAGGGACACATGAGGTGGTGTGATTTTGATGTTGGCTTTGATTCCAACCACCTTGCGGTCTCTGGGAGTTGGGATTGTAAGATTGATTAACCACTCCAGGAGGTGGTCTTTGATAGCTTGAGTTGAAGGAAGTGTTTGAATTGGATGGGCCAGGTGGTGCATTGGGACGTTGAAATCCGGAATAATTCCGATTCTGATTGAAGTTTCCTTGGGTTTGGTTGAAATTCACTTCCTCAGTGATTTCATCTCCCGCCTGAAGTCCCATATAATTCACATCGATGGCGCTCTTTCTCTTGCTTTGCATACGCAAATTGGCTAGTTGCTTGCTCATTATTTCCATTTGAGCAACTAGCTTCTTAGTCTCGAGTTGCTCGCGACGGACTCCCACGATTCCCACTAACATTGGCCTTCCTTGGAGATGACCACATGTTATTCTTCGCTATTGTTTCGGCTACCCCGTGGCGGCGTCATCACCTCCCCCAGAAAGGATCCACGAGCGGTCGAATCAAGGTAGTCTCTATTTGGTTGAGAGACACCTCGTAGAGTAACTCGAGTAGCTCATGTCTATCGTATCCATGATTGGGGCACTTCCTCATCAACGGATTTAGTCCTTCCCATGCTTTACCCACACTCTCACCATCAAGTTGTTCAAATGTGGCTATCTCCCTTTTCATGTCCATGATTGTACCGGGGAGACCCACTTAAGAGCAAAGGCTCTTTTAACGTCATTCCGGGAATGGAGAGAATGATGGGCTAAGGATTTAAACCAACGGTTTGCTTCTCCTTTTAGGCAAACGGGAAGAGTTTCAACTTTACAATCTCGGAATCAACACCGGGATAATGGCTCGCTTCGCGATTTGAACAAAGGTGGATAAGAAGTCATGTGGATCTTCTTGAGCAGTGCCATGAAAAGAACTATTCTGGACTAGTCCAACCACTCCATTTTTTAGATCAAAGTTTACTTGCCCCATTTTTGGAGGGCGAATAGGTCTATGCCCTTCCAGGAAATCCTGGTTAAGATAGGGAGCATAGGGATCTTGGTTCAACTGGTTTAGCTGGTTTTGATGGAATTGTTGCAATTGATTATGTAGCCCAGCTTGTTGATTCTGTTGTTGTTGTAAAGCTTGGATCTGTTGAAGGAGCATATTCATTTGGGCTTGAGGATCGGATTTGGATTTGGAAGAGTTTGGATTAGGAGGAAGCTGGATTCGGATTTTGAACTTGGTCGACCATGATGTCCGGATCGGGAAAGAGCTTCCGTTTGAGAATGGATCGTTCGGTTCGGGGTTAAAGATAAGAGGTCCTTTCTTACTCCTGGTTTGCATAAACCGGGATGGCGAAAAAGGAAGAAATCAACCTTTGGGTTGATGAGGACGAGTTACGAGAAGATTGGAGGGTTTAGAAGTTTAGAAAGAGAGAAGAGAGGAGAAAAGTGAAGAGTGAGCGGCGTTCGGTGTAAGTGAACGCTCGTTCAAAGGTGAACGCTCGTTCGGTCACTAAGCGGCGTTCGAGAGGATGAAGCTGGGAGGTAGACGGGCGTTTAAAGTACGGGACGAGCGTTTGGGAATCCGGACGCTCGTCGATCGGCTTTAAACGATGCGAGAGGAGAAATTTTTAGACCGGACGGACGTACGAAAGGATGGACGCCCGTTTAGAAAGCGAAAAACGAAACGAGATAAAGAAAAGAATAGCGGGAAAGAAAATAAAAACCTAAAATAGTAATAATTAAGGCAACAAATTTATACGATCTAAAATCTAAGGCAAATCTAAGCTAAATCTAAAATTTTGCTAAAATCTAAGATCTAAAGAAAAATCTAAATTTGCTAAACTAATAAAAATCTAACGTGAACAATAACATAAAATAAATAAAAACTAAGATAAATAAAGTCAAATCTATGAAATCTAAAATCTAAAATCTAAGGTAAATGTAAAATGAAAGAAAATAAAAAAAAACGTAACAATTAGATTATTACCTAAAAAAAATAGTATCGAAATAAAAATTGCACCTAGAAGAATCCGACAACCGTTACCGACTCCCCGGCAACGGCGCCAAAAACTTGTTCGGTAAAAACTAGTTTTAAAATTTATAAACCGAAACACCCCAAGTATAAGGTTCGTAGTATAGGATGTTAACGGGTCGTCCTAAGGGAGTGGAATGTTTATCGGATTAAAGTGCAATAATTAAATCGATTATGTCACGACTATTAACTAAAACTAGATTTAAACTAATTAAACTAGGGTTTATGCTAAAAATAAAGCTAATGAACAGTAACTACGATGAACAAGTAAAAACGATGATGAACTAACTAGGAACCTAAATTATGCTTAAAATATGAAAAAACAACTATAATCTTAAAACAACTAAACTTAGCAATCAACGATTGATACGAACTAATTGGTTTATCAAATAATTAAAACAACGGCAAGGCAACGGGAATCCACCGATCAATCAACCCAACCCCAACTAGACGGCAAGTTAAAGATATAATTTTTAGTAATGATCTATCACGAATTCGATTAAATTTCTCTAAACGAATTCTAGGGTTTCGTTTTCTTTTTCAAGTAAAACAAAACGACATGCAAAACACGATAACGAGATTATTTCTAATACTCTTACTCAATTAACTATAAACGATCTCTCGAATTATAATTAATCGCATCAATTAAAAAGATCACAACTTGAACAATATTTTCATATAAATTCAAAGCATAAAAGATGGTTTCATTGATCTCTCGATTCGAATAAAACGTAAACGATAAAAACAATATCCAATTGATAAAAAAAACTATAACTTTACTCACTAAACATGTAGCAAAAATCTCTCTAGTTGGTGTTGATGTTGATCGGTTTCATCCGTTGTCCCACCGCGATGTGCTTAGCCAACAACCATGATTTTGATCATGATCATTGGATTGGAAGAAATCATCTTCTAATTGGTTTTGATGCGGCTGCTCTCGTTAAAAAGTTTTGTGTGGAATGTGTATGCGTGAATGATGAATTAGGGTTGGAACAAGGGCTGCTTTTATAGAGTTGAGAGGCGGTTAATGCTCAAGTCGGCGCCGGACGCTAGTTTAAGAAGCCGGACGCCCGTGTTGGTCGCTTTCGGACGCTACATGGACGTTCGTTTGAGGTCAAGCCGAACTCGTATCCATTCTTCGATTAGATATTTATTGGAATAAAACTTCTAAAATTCTCATCTTGAGTTGTAGACCTCCAAAAATTATGATCCGAATGTCATAAAAAAGCTCTCGGAAAACTCTACAACTTTCATTAAGGACTCTTCTTCGGAAAACGCGTTTTTGATTAGCCCGTCGTATTACGCGTATTTTCGGGATTTTCCACTTACCCAAATTGATTAGCCACTTGACCACCATTTGAGTTGTAGAAGTCCGATTGACGTAATTCAAAGTGCGTTGGAAAGCTCTTTCAAAGAACTACAATTTTCATGCGAAGTCCTCTCCGTCGAAAATGCCTCTAAACACCTCTTTTAGACCGAATATATGCATCTACAAGATATCCAAAATATTGCAAAGTGTAACAACATCCAAATAAACATAAAACCAACGATAAGAACACATAAATCAGCCACTTTTTCAATTTATTATCTTTAAAACTCATTTGCTCGGTTTATCCTTTTGGCGAGTAATTTTCTATAAGAATCACTAAAACATGGGAGATAATGTTACGAAACAACTCGATAAAAACCATAAAATTAGTCGTAAACAACTCCCCCACACTTAGACTTTTGTTCGTCCCGAACAAAACAATCAAAACTAGCTTACTTTATATGCAATCCAAATAGATCCCCAACTCACGTAACAAAAGATACAACAACTATAGCAAATAATACCAACATAGAGATAGATTCGGTGTATGTGTGACAAGCCCTTTTCAATCTCCACAATCCTTTCAAACAAATATCTTTTCAAACAATTTAATGACTATCCTAGGTATAGATAGTAATTGCTCCACACAAAGTCTTCCCGCGCACTCATCAAGATAATCCTTAAAGCATATCTTCAAGTTTATACTGGGTATACGGTCAATGATAACAAAGTCTTTAATTTTTTCACTTTTATACGCAAATTAGAATGAGCTCTTACCCGTCATAGTAGAATAGGATGTTTCGTGATAACACCCTACCTTACTCAAATCATAAGGTAGCTTCTTTAAGCTGTCGTGAGCTTTTAGTCATCATAGTGGAATAGGACATTTCGAGATAATACCCTACCTCACTCCAATCATCGACTAGCTTCCGACATACCATTTAATCATGTGATTACTTAGAGATTTCTGGCTGGCAATGGTAAAAATTAATTTTCTAGTAAACACAGACCACTGAGCATAACACCTCAAGTAAACAATTTATTACTATTTCAAAGACTTAATCACGTTTCACTTATCACATTCAAACTTTCAGATATTCACAGTACGCGTTCCGAACTTAGGTATCACTTCAATTGTTACTATTAAGAACAAATCTCTCTAAGATAAATCACTAAAATAGTGAAAGGATACGAGTTCAAAATTCTTGCTTCAATATCAAAGGCTTTCGTGAGTGTAAAATGAATACTATCTCAAATCGGTAAAATCATGCTATAATTATCTCACAAAGTCATCGTCGGAAACTACAACTAGCAAGCATTTGTTCCAATTACATGCTCAAGATTTACAATTATCCAAGTGCCAAAATTTTAAAATTTTAAAATTTATCAAGGATCACAAATATCTACTCATATTGTCGAAATAAAGCATGAATTGCACCCCCCACACTTAAATCACATTATGTCCTCGGAATGTGCAAATAAAAGAAAAGAATACTTAGTTTGGTTATGAAGTGGTTGTCGGCCGTAGGTTGGCGGTGGTCGAGCCGTAGCATGAATAAAGCGATGCACTCGTATCGGGGACGGACAATACCGAAAGTAGAAGCTTGCAAACTGCTCGAAAATATACGCAACACTCGACATAACACATAATCTCGGGGTACACGGGGTATATGAGTAAACATGCACGCAAATAACGCATTCACAAATAGGACAAGGATAACCAACACACAAACACCAAGGTTCTATTCCTAATAAAATAAAAACTTAACTAAAAGGAATTAACTTAAGAGACTAGGCGCCTCCTAGTAGCGCTTCTTTTATGTCATTAGCTTGACACGATTTCAAAGTTAACCCGGATCGGGCCACTTTGGCTTTGCTCGGCCACTTCCTCATCGGAATCGGAATGAAGGACGGGGGTGTGACCACAACAACGGCAAGTCAAGTGCTCTACTAAGTGTTTGAACTTAACTCTCCGGATAGCACCGACTCTTTTCTTCTTCTCGTTCTTGCGCGAGTAAGCTTCGGTACACCGACATGTTCGAAGGCTCGGAAGAAAGGTCCTCACGGGTAGATATAGAAATGTCATCATCCGAACTAAAGAAGTTGGATGGGATCTCATCGCAAATCGAGAATATCGGCACCTCAACTCTCTTTTGAAAGTACAAGGTCTCGGGCTTTTCTCTTGGTTGCCCAAAATAATTTTTGAGTCTTTGACCATTGACCTTAAAAGGTTGATCACCATACCCGTTTAACGTGATCGCTCCACTCGGATGGACATCAAGAATCTCAAAGGGGCCAGACCATCTAGATTTAAGCTTACCCGTAAAAAGATGGAGCCTGGTGTTATACAGCAGAGCCATGTCTCCCACCTTGAATTCTCGATCCTTGATCTTGGCATCGTGGAGTATCTTAGTTCTCTCCTTACTGATTCTTGCATTCTCATATGCTCTGAGTCTAAATTCATCGAGCTCGTTTAATTGCAATAATCTCTTCTCCCCACAGAGCTGGCTATCGAAATTCAAGAATTTAATAGCCCAGTAAGCTCTGTGCTCAAGCTCGACTGGTAAATGGAAAGCTTTGCCATAAACCATTTGGAAGGGTGACGTACCCATCGGGGTCTTAAACGCAGTGCGATAAGCCCAAAGTGCGTCATCCAACTTTAGACTCCAGTTGGATCTATTTGAGTTCACGGTCTTTTCTAAAATCCTTTTAAGGCTCTGGTTGCTTATCTCGACTTGGCCACTTGTTTGGGAATGATACGGTGTACCGATTTTATGTCTCACACCATATTTTTCAAGAACTTTATCAAGCGGCGCGTTGCAAAAATGAGTACCTTCGTCACTAATGAGGGCTCAGGACGGCCAAATCGGTGAAGATATTCTTTTGCAAGAATTTCTTCACAACTTTGTGATCATTAGTTTGGGTGGCTATTGCCTCCACCCACTTGGAAACGTAGTCTACACAGACGAGAATGTACTTATTACCACAGGACGATGGAAAGGGTCCCATGAAATCAATTCCCCACACGTCGAAGACTTCGCATTCCGAATGGGTCTAAGTGGCATTTCCATCCTATTACTCGCCTCCCGATTCTCGGCACCTATCGCAACCTTTACAAAAGGCTTCGCGTCCTTAAAAAGAGTCGGCCGGTAGAATCCGGCTTGGAGGATTTTTGCAAGCTGTCTTGGGTGCTCCGTAGTGTCCTCCCGTGGGACCACTATGACATTGCTCGAGAATCTCCCATTGCTCGTGTTCCGGAACACACCTTCTAAGCAACCCGTCTTTACGGACCTTGAAGATGAGGATCCTCCCACACGAGATATTTTAGATCAAAAAAGAACTTCTTCTCTCCCGATACGTCATTTCCTCTAAATGTCCACTTGCTAAATAGTTGACGTAATCGGCGTACCACGGCCTAACGGTATCAAGCTTCATCAATTGCTCGGTAGGGAAATCGATGCCTATTTCCTTGTGATTTACGCCACCCTCATTTACTAGGCGAGAAAGATGATCAGCCACAACATTATCACTACCCTTCTTATCTTTGATCTCAAGGTCAAACTCTTGCAAAATTAGAATCCATCCGAGTAACCTTGGTTTTGCATCTGCTTTGGGGCGTGCATGGTCGGTCCAAACGACAACTTGAGACCCTAGAAGGTAACTTCTAAACTTGTCAATAGCAAAAACGACGGCTAAGAATTCCTTCTCAGTCGTAGTTTAATTGCATTGAGCCGGGTTCAAGGTGCGGATCGCATAGTAAATGGGCCTGAACTTTTTATCAATTCTTTGACCTAAAGCTGCGCCTCTTTGCGTAGTTAGAGGCATCGCATAATAATTCAAAAGGCTTAGTCCAGTCAGGTGCGATTAAGATAGGGGCACTTATGAGCTTTTCCTTCAAGCAATTGAAAGCTTTCTTGCATTTCTCATCAAACAAGAACACAACATCATCTTTCAGAAGGTTGGACAGGGGCTTGGCGAGGGTGGAAAAGTCCTTAATAAATCGTCTGTAGAAGCCAACATGACCAAGAAAGCCGCGTACCTCTTTGACAGTTTTCGGGTACGACATTTTCTCAATGGCTTCTACTTTGGCCTTATCAACTTGAATACCAGTGCCGGACACCTTGTGTCCCAGAACGATCCCCTCATCAACTAGAAAATGGCATTTCTCCCAGTTAAGCACTAAATTCTTTTCAACACAGCGTTGAAGTACCATATCTAGATTCGCCAAGATCTCATCGAAGCTATCTCCATGAGGCGAGAAGTCATCCATGAAGACTTCCATACATTTCTCCACAAGTCCATCAAAAATGGCAAGCATACACCTTTGAAAAGTCGCAGGTGCATTGCATAAGCCAAAGGGCATTCTGCGGAACGCAAAAGTGCCTGATGGACACGTAAACGTAGTCTTCTCCTGGTCATTAGGGTCGATGGCTATCCGGAAGTAACGAGAATATCCATCGAGGAAACAATAATACTTGTGACCACTCGGTCTTTCAATAAATTTGGTCAATGAAGGGTAAGGGGAAATGGTCTTTGGCGGTGACTTCATTCAATGCGATAGTCAATGCGGACTCTATAGCCGATCACAAGGCGTAAAGCTATCTCTTCCCCATTTTCATTCTTTTCAACGGTGATACCTCCCTTCTTTGGCACAACTTGGGTGGGGCTAACCCACTCACTATCGGCAATTGCATAGATGATTCCCATGTCTAACCACTTTATAACTTCCTTCTTGACAACCTCCGCATATGCGGATTCGGCCTTCGGCGAGGTTGTCTTACTTTCTTAGCTCCTTCCTCCGTTCGGATTTTATGCATGCACACATCGGGGTGATTCCTCGATATCACCCACTTGCCATCCGAACGCGAGGATATTCTTTTCAAGCACTTTTATCGGCGGTGCTTCTTGCTCGGGCTCGAGTTTTGAAGAGATGATTAAGGGCAACTTATCACCATCCTTAAGAAAAATGTACTTAAGGTGTTGAGGAAGCGGTTTAAGCTCCAAGTCAGTAGGTGGTTGCTCAATACTAGATTTTAAAGGGCCACCTTTTTCCTTATGGGCTTGAAGTGGTTGACGGTAGAACACCTCATCTTCCCGAGGCGTAACCCCGAAAGGTCTTGGATAACATCATCCATAGGGATCCTTACGTCGTACACTGCTTCCTCCTTCTTATGCTTAATCATCTTTCTCAACTCTTCTTCTTTCGGCTCTTCTCGCTAGCCTTTCCCAATCATCAACCCCCCAATGAGTAGTCTCTCTCCAAAAATCCACTTCGTCCCGACTACCCATCGGGGCTTCCTCTTCTACGGGGCTAAAGTCTTACGATGCGGCTCTTTGAAATCATCGTTCATTGCGGGAATTTCCATGTTTCTTGTTCATTGACGGTGAGCAAGTTGTGAAGACGACTTGTCGGTGACTACGGCTGTAATGAAATATAAGATGGTCCACGGTCGGCTTGATCTTCAATGTTTATAACTTCGAAAACACCTATCTCTGTCGGCTCTTGACTTCCTCGGATTTGGCATCTTCTTCGTCCTCATAAATTGCTTCAATGAACGAGATTTCTTCACTCAAAGTGTTCTCTAGACTTTTCCCTTGTGTAAAGGTAACGGATGTATCATCAACTCTAAGTGTAATCGACCCTTACGAGAAGTCAATGAGGGCGGCGAGAGGTGTCTAAAAAGGTCCGGCCTAGAATTAGAGGCATCTCCTTGTCGGGTGGGTAGTCTAAGATAACCCAGTCGGTAGGGAAAACCAAATGTTCAACATGAAGAAGAACATTAGTAACACAACCGGCTGCGAGCGACTAGATCGGTCCACCATCTACGAGAGAAATAGGGCGTTCCCGCATTCTTTTATCTAAGCCGAGCTTTTTGCAGACGTTTAATGGCATCACATTTATGGAGGCCCCTGAGTCGCATAAGACGTTTTGGAACTTGTGGCCTTCAATCTCACAAGAGATTGAAGGTCGTCCGGGGTCACCTCGCTTAACGGTAACTTTACGTGAAACCATAGAACGTCTTCTCTTAATATCTCTTCGCCATCCCTTGAAACTTCTTCTTACTCCCACAAACTTCTTTGAGATACTTAGAGCACTTGGGCATTTCAGTCAATACCTCTGCTAGGGGTATACTCACTTTGGTGTCTCTAAGCATCCTCCTCACTCCGTCATATTGTTTGTCAAGAATGAGGGTATTCTCTTTCCTCTTTGGTGGATAAGGAAGGGCTTTATCATTGTCGGGGGAACAGCCACCTGACTTTTTAATGGCTTCGTCCTCCTTATCCTTCCATCTCACAAACTTTTCCTCCCTCCTCTTTGTCAGGGGAACAGCCACCTGACTTTTCCTCGAATCAGAAGCATCCTCATCCCCCGAAGAACCGTCATCATTAAGCTCCTCCTCGCTGTTGGTTTCTTCAGTATAAGATTTCTGATTACCCCCTCCTGAACTTATTGCGTCAGGAGGGGTTGCTCGTTTCCCGATACCTTCCCGGGTCCTGCCTACTTACCACTTCTCAGCGTGACTTCATTCAACTCTTGGTCTCCATACTCCCATTGAGGTGTGATGGCAGTGCAAACATTGATATCTGCTTTCGGATTTCTCTCGGTATAACTTGGAAGTTTACCGTGGGGTCTGCTTGCTTGCGATCGCCATCCGCCCGACTGTCTCTCTATTGCCTTGACACTAGTAGACAAGGTCTTCACCATATCCACTAGCTCATCAAACTTATCTTTGAGGGACACATGAGGTGGTGTGATTTTGATGTTGGCTTTGATTCCAACCACCTTGCGGTCTCGGGAGTTGGGATTGTAAGATTGATTAACCACTCAGGAGGTGGTCTTTGATAGCTTGAGTTGAAGGAAGTGTTTGAATTGGATGGGCCGGGTGGTGCATTGGGACGTTGAAATCCGGAATAATTCCGATTCGATTGAAGTTTCCTTGGGTTTGGTTGAAATTCACTTCCTCGGTGATTTCATCTCCCGCCCGAAGTCCCATATAATTCACATCGATGGCGCTCTTTCCGCCGCATACGCAAATTGGCTAGTTGCTTGCTCATTATTTCCATTTGAGCAACTAGCTTCTTAGTCTCGAGTTGCTCGCGACGGACTCCCACGATTCCCACTAACATTGGCCTTCCTTGGAGATGACCACATGTTATTCTTCGCTATTGTTTCGGCTACCCCGTAGGCGGCGTCATCACCTCCCCCCTAGAAAGGATCCACGAGCGATCGAATCAAGGTAGTCTCTATTTGGTTGAGAGACACCTCGTAGAATAACTCGAGTAGCTCATGTCTATCGTATCCATGATTGGGGCACTTCCTCATCAACGATTTAGTCTTTCCCATGCTTTACCCACACTCTCACCATCAAGTTGTTCAAATGTGGCTATCTCCCTTTTCATGTCCATGATTGTACCGGGGAGACCCGGCTTAAGAGCAAAGGCTCTTTTAACGTCATTCCGGGAATGGAGAGAATGATGGGCTAAGGATTTAAACCAAGGGTTTGCTTCTCCTTTTAGAGCAAACGGGAAGAGTTTCAACTTTACAATCTCAGAATCAACACCAGGATAATGGCCTGCTTCGCAGATTTGAACAAAGGTGGATAAGAAGTCATGTGGATCTTCTTGAGCAGTGCCATGAAAGGAACTATTCTGGACTAGTCCAACCACTCCATTTTTTAGATCAAAGTTTACTTGCCCCATTTACGGAGGGCGAATAGGTCTATGCCCTTCCGGGAAATCCTGGTTAAGATAGGGAGCATAGGGATATTGGTTCAATTTGGTTTATTTGGTTTTGATGGAATTGTTGCAATTGATTATGTAGCCCGACTTGTTGATTCTGTTGTTGTTGTAAAGCTTGGATGCGTTGAAGGAGCGATTCATTTGGGCTTGAGGATCGGATTTGGATTTGGAAGAGCTGGATTATGAGGAGCTGGATTCGGATTTTGAACTTGGTCGACCATGATGTCCGGATCGGGAAAGAGCTTCCGTTTGAGAATGGATCGTTCTGGTTCGGGGTTAAAGATAAGAGGTCCCTTCTTACTCCTGGTTTGCATAAACCAGGAGGGCAGAAAAGGAAGAAATCAACCTTTGGGTTGATGAGGACGAGTTCTGAGAAGATTGGAGGGTTTAGAAGTTTAGAAAGAGAGAAGAGAGGAGAAAAGTGAAGAGTTTCAGGGGCTGAACTGGCGTTCAAAGGATGAACTGGGAGGTAGACGGGCGTTTAAATTCTGGACGAGCGTTTGGGAATCCAGACGCTCGTCGATCGGCTTTAAACGATGCGAGAGGAGAAATTTTTAGACCATACGGACGTACGAAAGGATGGACGCCCGTTTAGAAAGCGAAAAACGAAACGAGATAAAGAAAAGAATAGCGAGGAAAGAAAATAAAAACCTAAAATAGTAATAATTAAGGCAACAAATTTATACGATATAAAATCTAAGGCAAATCTAAGCTAAATCTAAAATTTTGCTAAAATCTAAGATCTAAAGAAAAATCTAAAAATTTCGCTAAACTAATAAAAATCTAACGTGAAAAATAACATAAAATAAATAAAAACTAAGATAAATAAAGTCAAATCTATGAAATCTAAAATCTAAAATCTAAGGTAAATGTAAAATGAAAGAAAATAAAAAAAAAACGTAACAATTAGATTATTACCTAAAAAATTAGTATCGAAATAAAAATTGCACCTAGAAGAATCCGACAACCGTTACCGACTCCCCGGCAACGGCGCCAAAAACTTGTTCGGTAAAAACTAGTTTTAAAATTTATAAACCGAAACACCCCAAGTATAAGGTTCGTAGTATAGGATGTTAACGGGTCGTCTAAGGGAGTGGAATGTTTATCGGATTAAAGTGCAATAATTAAATCGATTATGTCACGACTATTAACTAAAACTAGATTTAAACTAATTAAACTAGGGTTTATGCTAAAAATAAAGCTAATGAACAGTAACTACGATGAACAGTAAAAACGATGATGAACAGTAACTAGGAACCTAAATTATGCTTAAAACAGTGAAAAAACAACTATAATCTTAAAACAACTAAACTTAGCAATCAACGATTGATACGAACTAATTGGTTTATCAAATAATTAAAACAACGGCAAGGCAACGGGAATCCACCGATCAATCAACCCAACCCCAACTAGACGGCAAGTTAAAGATATAATTTTTAGTAATGATCTATCACGAATTCGATTAAATTTCTCTAAACGAATTCTAGGGTTTCGTTTTCTTTTTCAAGTAAAACAAAACGACATGCAAAACACGATCACGAGATTATTTCTAATACTCTTACTCAATTAACTATAAACGATCTCTCGAATTATAATTAATCGCATCAATTAAAAAGATCACAACTTGAACAATATTTTCATACAAATTCAAAGCATAAAAGATGGTTTCATTGATCTCTCGATTCGAATAAAACGTAACGATAAAAACAATATCCAATTGATAAAAAAAACTATAACTTTACTCACTAAACATGTAGCAAAAATCTCTCTAGTTGGTGTTGATGTTGATCGGTTTCATCCGTTGTCCCACCGCGATGTGCTTCGCCAACAACCATGATGTTGATCATGATCATTGGATTGGAAGAAATCATCTTCTAATTGGTATTGATGCGCTGTTTGCTTCTCTGTTAAAAAGTGCGAATTTGGAATTGTGTATGCGTGAATGATGAATTAGGGTTGGAACAAGGGCTGCTTTTATAGAAAGAGAGGCGGTTAATGCTCAAGTCGGCGCCGGACGCTAGTTTAAGAAGCCGGACGCCCGTTTGGCGCTTACGGACGCTACATGGACGTTCGTTTGAGGTCAAATTTGAACTCTCGTATCCATTCTTCGATTAGATATTTATTGGAATAAAACTTCTAAAATTCTCATCTTGAGTTGTAGACCTCCAAACATTATGATCCGAATGTCATAAAAAAGCTCTCGGAAAACTCTACAACTTTCATTAAGGACTCTTCTTCAGAAAACGCGTTTTTGATTAGCCCGTCGTATTACGCGTCGTTTTCGGGATTTTCCACTTACCCAAATTGATTAGCCACTTGACCACCATTTGAGTTGTAGAAGTCCGATTGACGTAATTCAAAGTGCGTTGGAAAGCTCTTTCAAAGATCTACAATTTTCATGAAGAATTCCTCCGCTGAAAATGCCTCTAAACACCTCTTTTAGACCGAATATATGCATCTACAAGATATCCAAAATATTGCAAAGTGTAACAACATCCAAATAAACATAAAACCAACGATAAGAACACATAAATCAGCCACTTTTTCAATTTATTATCTTTAAAACTCATTTGCTCAGTTTATCCTTTTGGCGAGTAATTTTCTATATGAATCACTAAAACACGGGAGATAATGTTACGAAACAACTCGATAAAAACCATAAAATTAGTCGTAAACAACTCCCCCACACTTAGACTTTTGTTCGTCCCGAACAAAACAATCAAAACTAGCTTACTTTATATGCAATCCAAATAGATCCCCAACTCATGTAACAAAAGATACAACAATTATAGCAAATAATACCAACATAGAGATAGATTCGGTGTATGTGTGACAAGCCCTTTTCAATCTCCACAATCCTTTCAAACAAATATCTTTTCAAACAATTTAATGACTATCCTAGGTATAGACAGTAATTGCTCCACACAAAGTCTTCCCGCGCACTCATCAAGATAATCCTTAAAGCATATCTTCAAGTTTATACTTGGGTATACGGTCAATGATAACAAAGTCTTTAATTTTTTCACTTTTATACGCAAATTAGAATGAGCTCTTACCCGTCATAGTAGAATAGGATGTTTCGTGATAACACCCTACCTTACTCAAATCATAAGGTAGCTTCTTCTAACTGTCGTGAGCTTTTAGTCATCATAGTGGAATAGGACATTTCGAGATAATACCCTACCTCACTCCAATCATCGACTAGCTTCCGACATACCATTTAATCATGTGATTACTTAGAGATTTCTGGCTGGCAATGGTAAAAATTATTTTTCTAGTAAACACAGACCACTGAGCATAACACCTCAAGTAAACAATTTATTACTATTTCAAAGACTTAATCACGTTTCACTTATCACATTCAAACTTTCAGATATTCACAGTACGCGTTCCGAACTTAGGTATCACTTCACTGTTACTATTAAGAACAAATCTCTCTAAGATAAATCACTAAAATAGTGAAAGGATACAGTTCAAAATTCTTGCTTCAATATCAAAGGCTTTCGTGAGTGTAAAATGAATACTATCTCAAATCAGTAAAATCATGCTATAATTATCTCACAAAGTCATCGTCTGGAAACTACAACTAGCAAGCATTTGTTCCAATTACATGCTCAAGATTTACAATTATCCAAGTGCCAAAATTTTAAAATTTTAAAATTTATCAAGGATCACAAATATCTACTCATATTGTCGAAATAAAGCATGAATTGCACCCCCCCACACTTAAATCACATTATGTCCTCAGAATGTGCAAATAAAAGAAAAGAATACTTAGCTGGTTATGAAGTGGTTGTCGGTTTGTAGGTTGGCGGTGGTCGAGCCGTAGCATGAATAAGCCGCACTCGTATCGAGGGACGGACAATACCGAAAGTAGAAGCTTGCAAACACTGCTCGAAAATATACGCAACACTCGACATAACACATAATCTCGGGGTACACGGGGTATATGAGTAAACATGCACACAAATAACGCATTCACAAATAGGACAAGGATAACCAACACACAAACACCAAGGTTCTATTCTAATAAAATAAAAACTTAACTAAAAGGAATTAACTTAAGAGACTAGGTGCCTCCTAGTAGCGCTTCTTTTATGTCATTAGCTTGACACAGATTTCAAAGTTAACCCGGATCGGGCCACTTTGGCTTGCTGGCTGGCCACTTCCTCATCGGAATCGGAATGAAGGACGGGGGTGTGACCACAACAACGACAAGTCAAGTGCTCTACTAAGTGTTTGAACTTAACTCTCCGGATAGCACGACTCTTTTCTTCTTCTCGTTCTTGCGCAGAGTAAGCTTCGGTACACCGACATGTTCAGAAGGCTCGGAAGAAAGGTCCTCACGGGTAGATATAGAAATGTCATCATCCGAACTAAAGAAGTTGGATGGGATCTCATCGCAAATCAGAATATCAGGCACCTCAACTCTCTTTTGAAAGTACAAGGTCTCAGGCTTTTCTCTTGGTTGCCCAAAATAATTTTTGAGTCTTTGACCATTGACCTTAAAAGGTTGATCACCATACCCGTTTAACGTGATCGCTCCACTCGGATGGACATCAAGAATCTCAAAGGGGCCAGACCATCTAGATTTAAGCTTACCCGTAAAAAGATGGAGCCTGGTGTTATACAGCAGAGCCATGTCTCCCACCTTGAATTCTCGATCCTTGATCTTGGCATCGTGGAGTATCTTAGTTCTCTCCTTCGATTCTTGCATTCTCGTATGCTGCGAGTCTAAATTCATCGAGCTCGTTTAATTGCAATAATCTCTTCTCCCCACGTAGCGGCTATCGAAATTCAAGAATTTAATAGCCCGGTAAGCTCGTGCTCAAGCTCGACCTTGGTAAATGGAAAGCTTTGCCATAAACCATTTGGAAGGGTGACGTACCCATCGGGGTCTTAAACGCGGTGCGATAAGCCCAAAGTGCGTCATCCAACTTTAGACTCCGAGTTGGATCTATTTGAGTTCACGGTCTTTTTAAAATCCTTTTAAGGCTCGGTTGCTTATCTCGACTTGGCCACTTGTTTGGGGATGATACGGTGTACCGATTTTATGTCTCACACCATATTTTTCAAGAACTTTATCAAGCGGCGCGTTGCAAAAATGAGTACCTTCGTCACTAATGAGGGCTCAGGACGACCAAATCGGTGAAGATATTCTTTTGCAAGAATTTCTTCACAACTTTGTGATCATTAGTTTGGGTGGCTATTGCCTCCACCCACTTGGAAACGTAGTCTACACGGACGAGAATGTACTTATTACCACGGGACGATGGAAAGGGTCCCATGAAATCAATTCCCCACACGTCGAAGACTTCGCATTCCGAGAATGGGTCTAAGTGGCATTTCCATCCTATTACTCGCCTCCCAATTCTACGGCACCTATCGCAACCTTTACAAAAGGCTTCGCGTCCTTAAAAGAGTCGGCCGGTAGAATCCGGCTTGGAGGATTTTTGCAAGCTGTCTTGGGTGCTCCGTAGTGTCCTCCCATGGGACCACTATGACATTGCTCCGAATATCCCATTGCTCATGTTCCGGAACACACCTTCTAAGCAACCCGTCTTTACGGACCTTGAACGGATGAGGATCCTCCCACACGAGATATTTTAGATCGAAAAGAACTTCTTCTTCTCCCGATACGTCATTTCCTCTAAATGTCCACTTGCTAAATAGTTGACGTAATCGGCGTACCACGGCCTAACGGTATCAAGCTTCATCAATTGCTCAGTAGGGAAATCGATGCCTATTTCCTTGTGATTTACGCCACCCTCATTTACTAGGCGAGACAGATGATCAGCCACAACATTATCACTACCCGTCTTATCTTTGATCTCAAGGTCAAACTCTTGCAAAATTAGAATCCATCTGAGTAACCTTGGTTTTGCATCTGGGGCTGCATGGTCGGTCCAAACGACAACTTGAGACCCTAGAAGGTAACTTCTAAACTTGTCAATAGCAAAAACGACGGCTAAGAATTCCTTCTCAGTCGTAGTGTAATTGCATTGAGCCGGGTTCAAGGTGCGGCTCGCATAGTAAATGGGCCTGAACTTTTTATCAATTCTTTGACCTAAAAGCCGCGCCTCTTTGCGTAGTTAGAGGCATCGCATAATAATTCAAAAGGCTTAGTCCAGTCAGGTGCGATTAAGATAGGGGCACTTATGAGCTTTTCCTTCAAGCAATTGAAAGCTTTCTTGCATTTCTCATCAAACAAGAACACAACATCATCTTTCAAAAGGTTGGACAGGGGCTTGGCGAGGGTGGAAAAGTCCTTAATAAATCGTCTGTAGAAGCCAACATGACCAAGAAAGCCGCGTACCTCTTTGACAGTTTTCGGGTACGACATTTTCTCAATGGCTTCTACTTTGGCCTTATCAACTTGAATACCAGTGCCGGACACCTTGTGTCCCAAAACGATCCCCTCATCAACTAGAAAATGGCATTTCTCCCAGTTAAGCACTAAATTCTTTTCAACACAGCGTTGAAGTACCATATCTAGATTCGCCAAGATCTCATCGAAGCTATCGCCACGGACCGAGAAGTCATCCATGAAGACTTCCATACATTTCTCCACAAGTCCATCAAAAATGGCAAGCATACACCTTTGAAAAGTCGCGGGTGCATTGCATAAGCCAAAGGGCATTCGCGGAACGCAAAAGTGCACGATGGACACGTAAACGTAGTCTTCTCCTGGTCATTAGGGTCGATGGCTATGCGGAAGTAACCGAGAATATCCATCGAGGAAACAATAATACTTGTGACCACTCGGTCTTTCAATAAATTTGGTCAATGAAGGGTAAGGGGAAATGGTCTTTGGCGGTGACTTCATTCAATCTGCGATAGTCAATGCGGACTCTATAGCCGATCACAAGGCGTAAAGCTATCTCTTCCCCCTTTTCATTCTTTTCAACGGTGATACCTCCCTTCTTTGGCACAACTTGGGTGGGGCTAACCCACTCACTATCGGCAACTTTGCATAGATGATTCCCATGTCTAACCACTTTATAACTTCCTTCTTGACAACCTCCGCATATGCGGATTCGGCCTTCGCCGAGGTTGTCTTACTTTCTTAGCTCCTTCCTCCGTTCGGATTTTATGCATGCACACATCGGGGTGATTCCTCCGATATCACCCACTTGCCATCCGAACGCGAGGATATTCTTTTCAAGCACTTTTATCGGCGGTGCTTCTTGCTCGGGCTCGAGTTTTGAAGAGATGATTAAGGGCAACTTATCACCATCCTTAAGAAAAATGTACTTAAGGTGTTGAGGAAGCGGTTTAAGCTCCAAGTCGGTAGGTGGTTGCTCAATACTAGATTTTAAAGGGCCACCTTTTTCCTTATGGGCTTGAAGTGGTTGACGGTAGAACACCTCATCTTCCCGAGGCGTAACCCCGAAAGGTCTTGGATAACATCATCCATAGGGATCCTTACGTCGATGCCACACTGCTTCCTCCTTCTTATGCTTAATCATCTTTCTCAACTCTTCTTCTTTCGGCTCTTACGCTAGCCTTTCCCAATCATCAACCCCCCAATGAGTAGTCTCTCTCCAAAAATCCACTTCGTCCCAACTACCCATCGGGGCTTCCTCTTCTACGGGGCTAAAGTCTTACGATGCGGCTCTTTGAAATCATCGTTCATTGCCGGGAATTTCCATGTTTCTTGTTCATTGGTTGGTGAGCAAGTTGTGAAGACGACTTGTCAGTGACTACGGCCTGTAATGAAATATAAGATGGTCCACAGTCAGCTTGATCTTCAATGTTTATAACTTCGAAAACACCTATCTCTGTCAGCTCTTCAGCTTCCTCAGATTTGGCATCTTCTTCATCCTCATAAATTGCTTCAATGAACGAGATTTCTTCACTCAAAGTGTTCTCTAGACTTTTCCCTTGTGTAAAGGTAACAGATGTATCATCAACTCTAAGTGTAATCTGACCCTTACGGAAGTCAATGAGGGCGGCAGAGGTGTCTAAAAAGGTCCGGCCTAGAATTAGAGGCATCTCCTTGTCAGGTGGGTAGTCTAAGATAACCCAGTCGGTAGGGAAAACCAAATGTTCAACATGAAGAAGAACATTAGTAACACAACCGGCTGCTGAGCGACTAGATCGGTCCACCATCTACAGAGAAATAGGGCGTTCCCGCATTCTTTTATCTAAGCCGAGCTTTTTGCAGACGTTTAATGGCATCACATTTATGGAGGCCCCTGAGTCGCATAAGACGTTTTGGAACTTGTGGCCTTCAATCTCACAAGAGATTGAAGGTCGTCCGGGTCACCTCGCTTAACGACAACTTTACGTGAAACCATAGAACGAGTCTTCTCTTAATATCTCTTCTCGCCATCCCTTGAAGCTTCTTCTTACTCCCACAAACTTCTTTGAGATACTTAGAGCACTTGGGCATTTCGATCAATACCTCTGCTAGGGGTATACTCACTTTGGTGTCTCTAAGCATCCTCCTCACTCCGTCATATTGTTTGTCAAGAATAAGGGTATTCTCTTTCCTCTTTGGTGGATAAGGAAGGGCTTTATCATTGTCGGGGGAACGACCACGACTTTTTAATGGCTTCGTCCTCCTTATCCTTCCATCTCACAAACTTTTCCTCCCTCCTCTTTGTCGGGGGAACGACCACGACTTTTCCTCGAATCGAAGCATCCTCATCCCCCGAAGAACCGTCATCATTAAGCTCCTCCTCATTTGTTGGTTTCTTCGGTATAAGATTTACGATTACCCCCCTCCCCGAACTTATTGCGTCGGGGAGGGGTTGCTCGTTTCCCGATACCTTCCCGGGTCCTACCTACTTACCACTTCTCGGCGTGACTTCATTCAACTCTTGGTCTCCATACTCCCGTTGAGGTGTGATGGCGGTGCAAACATTGATATACGCTTTCGGATTTCTCTCGGTATAACTTGGAAGTTTACCGTGGGGTCCGCTTGCTTTGACGTCGCCATACGCCCGACTGTCTCTCTATTGCCTTGACACTAGTAGACAAGGTCTTCACCATATCCACTAGCTCATCAAACTTATCTTTGAGGGACACACGAGGTGGTGTGATTTTGATGTTGGCTTTGATTCCAACCACCTTGCGGTCTCTCGGGAGTTGGGATTGTAAGATTGATTAACCACTCTAGGAGGTGGTCTTTGATAGCTTGAGTTGAAGGAAGTGTTTGAATTGGATGGGCCGGGTGGTGCATTGGGACGTTGAAATCCGGAATAATTCCGATTCGATTGAAGTTTCCTTGGGTTTGGTTGAAATTCACTTCCTCGGTGATTTCATCTCCCGCCTTCGAAGTCCCATATAATTCACATCGATGGCGCTCTTTCTTCTTTGCATCCGCAAATTGGCTAGTTGCTTGCTCATTATTTCCATTTGAGCAACTAGCTTCTTAGTCTCGGAGTTGCTCGCGACGGACTCCCCCGATTCCCACTAACATTGGCCTTCCTTGGAGATGACCACATGTTATTCTTCGCTATTGTTTCGGCTACCACGTAGGCGGCGTCATCACCTCCCCTAGAAAGGATCCACGAGCGTCGAATCAAGGTAGTCGTATTTGGTTGAGAGACACCTCGTAGAATAACTCGAGTAGCTCATGTCTATCGTATCCATGATTGGGGCACTTCCTCATCAACGATTTAGTCTTTCCCATGCTTTACCCACACTCTCACCATCAAGTTGTTCAAATGTGGCTATCTCCCTTTTCATGTCCATGATTGTACCGGGGAGACCCACTTAAGAGCAAAGGCTCTTTTAACGTCATTCCGGGAATGGAGAGAATGATGGGCTAAGGATTTAAACCAACGGTTTGCTTCTCCTTTTATAGCAAACGGGAAGAGTTTCAACTTTACAATCTCAGAATCAACACCAGGATAATGGCCTGCTTCGCAGATTTGAACAAAGGTGGATAAGAAGTCATGTGGATCTTCTTGAGCAGTGCCATGAAAGGAACTATTCTGGACTAGTCCAACCATTCTATTTTTTAGATCAAAGTTTACTTGCCCCATTTCTGGAGGGCGAATAGGTCTATGCCCTTCCGGAAATCCTGGTTAAGATAGGGAGCATAGGGATCTTGGTTCAAGCTGGTTTAGTTTGGTTTTGATGGAATTGTTGCAATTGATTATGTAGCCTTGACTTGTTGATTATTGTTGTTCTTTGTAAAGCTTGGATACGTTGAAGGAGCGATTCATTTGGGCTTGAGGATCTGGATTTGGATTTGGAAGAGCTGGATTAGGAGGAGCTGGATTCGGATTTTGAACTTGGTCGACCATGATGTCCGGATCGGGAAAGAGCTTCCGTTTGAGAATGGATCGTTCTGGTTCGGGGTTAAAGATAAGAGGTCCCTTCTTACTCCTGGTTTGCATAAACCGGGAGGGCGAAAAAAGGAAGAAATCAACCTTTGGGTTGATGAGGACGAGTTACGAGAAGATTGGAGGGTTTAGAAGTTTAGAAAGAGAGAAGAGAGGAGAAAAGTGAAGAGTTTCGGGGGTACGTACCGCGTTCGAGAGGATGAACCGGGAGGTAGACGGGCGTTTAAAGTACGGACGAGCGTTTGGGAATCCGGACGCTCGTCGATCGGCTTTAAACGATGCGAGAGGAGAAATTTTTAGACCGGACGGACGTACGAAAGGATGGACGCCCGTTTAGAAAGCGAAAAACGAAACGAGATAAAGAAAAGAATAGCGAGGAAAGAAAATAAAAACCTAAAATAGTAATAATTAAGGCAACAAATTTATACGATCTAAAATCTAAGGCAAATCTAAGCTAAATCTAAATTTTGCTAAAATCTAAGATCTAAAGAAAAATCTAAGGCTGCTAAACTAATAAAAATCTAACGTGAACAATAACATAAAATAAATAAAAACTAAGATAAATAAAGTCAAATCTATGAAATCTAAAATCTAAAATCTAAGGTAAATGTAAAATGAAAGAAAATAAAAAAAACGTAACAATTAGATTATTACCTAAAAAAATTAGTATCGAAATAAAAATTGCACCTAGAAGAATCCGACAACCGTTACCGACTCCCCGGCAACGGCGCCAAAAACTTGTTCGGTAAAAACTAGTTTTAAAATTTATAAACCGAAACACCCCAAGTATAAGGTTCGTAGTATAGGATGTTAACGGGTCGTCCTAAGGGAGTGGAATGTTTATCGGATTAAAGTGCAATAATTAAATCGATTATGTCACGACTATTAACTAAAACTAGATTTAAACTAATTAAACTAGGGTTTATGCTAAAAATAAAGCTAATGAACAGTAACTACGATGAACAGTAAAAACGATGATGAACAGTAACTAGGAACCTAAATTATGCTTAAAACAGTGAAAAAACAACTATAATCTTAAAACAACTAAACTTAGCAATCAACGATTGATACGAACTAATTGGTTTATCAAATAATTAAAACAACGGCAAGGCAACGGGAATCCACCGATCAATCAACCCAACCCCAACTAGACGGCAAGTTAAAGATATAATTTTTAGTAATGATCTATCACGAATTCGATTAAATTTCTCTAAACGAATTCTAGGGTTTCGTTTTCTTTTTCAAGTAAAACAAAACGACATGCAAAACACGATCACGAGATTATTTCTAATACTCTTACTCAATTAACTATAAACGATCTCTCGAATTATAATTAATCGCATCAATTAAAAAGATCACAACTTGAACAATATTTTCATATAAATTCAAAGCATAAAAGATGGTTTCATTGATCTCTCGATTCGAATAAAACGTAAACGATAAAAACAATATCCAATTGATAAAAAAAAACTATAACTTTACTCACTAAACATGTAGCAAAAATCTCTCTAGTTGGTGTTGATGTTGATCGGTTTCATCCGTTGTCCCACCGCGATGTGCTTAGCCAACAACCATGATGTTGATCATGATCATTGGATTGGAAGAAATCATCTTCTAATTGGTATTGATGCGGCTGCTTCTCTGTTAAAAAGTGCGGCTGGAATTGTGTATGCGTGAATGATGAATTAGGGTTGGAACAAGGGCTGCTTTTGTAGAAAAGAGAGGCGGTTAATGCTCAAGTCGGCGCCGGACGCTAGTTTAAGAAGCCGGACGCCCGTTTGGCTGCTTCTGGACGCTACATGGACGTTCGTTTGAGGTCAAGCTGAACTCTCTGTATCCATTCTTCGATTAGATATTTATTGGAATAAAACTTCTAAAATTCTCATCTTGAGTTGTAGACCTCCAAAAATTATGATCCGAATGTCATAAAAAAGCTCTCGGAAAACTCTACAACTTTCATTAAGGACTCTTCTTCAGAAAACGCGTTTTTGATTAGCCCGTCATATTACGAGTCGTTTTCGGGATTTTCCACTTACCCAAATTGATTAGCCACTTGACCACCATTTGAGTTGTAGAAGTCCGATTGACGTAATTCAAAGTGCGTTGGAAAGCTCTTTCAAAGATCTACAATTTTCATGAAGAAGTCATCCCCTGAAAATGCCTCTAAACACCTCTTTTAGACCGAATATATGCATCTACAAGATATCCAAAATATTGCAAAGTGTAACAACATCCAAATAAACATAAAACCAACGATAAGAACACATAAATCAGCCACTTTTTCAATTTATTATCTTTAAAACTCATTTGCTCAGTTTATCCTTTTGGCGAGTAATTTTCTATAAGAATCACTAAAACACGAGAGATAATGTTACGAAACAACTCGATAAAAACCATAAAATTAGTCGTAAACAACAATCTTGATGGTTCATTAGAGAGATACAAAGCCAGACTAGTAGAAAAAGGCTACACTCAAACATATGGCTTTGATTATCGAGAAACCTTCTCTCCTGTTGTCAAGATTACTACAGTCACAACTTTACTTGTAGCAGTGTTGGTCCCTTGAAAAGGCTAACACAAGTTTTGAGGGGGGTGAATAAACTTGTCCCTAAAAACCTAACTTAAAACTAAATCATAAACTAGATTAAGTTCAACTCAAACTTTTGCGGAGTTAAGCTAACTTAGTTGAGTCTAAGTCAAACACTGACTTATCCTTAACTGAGTTAACCGACGGCAGATTAAATTAAGCCTTTGTAAAATATGATTTATCCGTTAATGTGCTGACTCAGTTTCTGATGTTTGCTGAGTATGTGAACTAGATGAGTATAACTATTATGCAATAAGTAAATGCGTAAAGTAAATAAACAAGAATTATAGAGGTTCCATGTGGCGTAATCCTGTCAGTCCTCTCTTCCCCTGTGATGCGGAGGCCAAATTCACTATGTCCTTGAGGTTTCCAGTTACAAGACACAAAGTAAATTCTAGACACAAGATTGTCCTTCACTAATCCCTAGTTTCACAATCTTCCAGCTTTAGTCTTCAACAGGTAGGATGGCTGTTTAAACTAAGCTTGCTGCACTGGTCCTTAAAGGGTTCAATTGCCTCTTCACCAGCTCATCACAAACACAGTCTCCCTGACTGCACTCAACTGCCCTTCACACCTTCTTGGTGTTTCACAGTCTAAAACCTTTGATTAAATCAAAGTTGAGACTTGAATCAATAACTATGATTCAATTGTTATTCGAGCTTCTCCTTCTAGATATATGTAAGTTATGCACAGCTCTGTATTTCTTCAAATGATTGATCTTGATCTTTCATTGAATGCTTTGAAGATCACTTGAAGAAATTTCTTGATCTTGCAATTAAGTATATAGCAGGAATTCTTTTTGATTACTTTTCACCCTTAATTTGATCATTCTTGACTAGATTGATTCTTAGAATTCCACACTCTTCTTGTTGTAGAAGAGATTTATTTATAGGGGTTTTTCTAACGGTCAATTCATTTGATTTGAATCCTTATAGCCGTTAGTGGTCCTGCTTTTCTGTATGTATGTCAGTGTCCTTTCTGACATTCATAACGGTCTGATCCTTCGTCAGTTTTGCTTATTTCGAGTTCTAAAATTGATTCAATATGACTTGGTCAGTTTCCAGTTTTCAAGAGCATTAACTGAGTTTTTACTCTTCTTCAAAAACTCAGTAGTGTATCCTTAATCTGATTATTATTGACTTAATCAGAGTACACCTTTTTCAATTGTTCATCTAAGATATCATTGTCCTTATGATTCTTAGTCCAGCATACAAGATCTATAAAGTCAGTTCAAGTCATCACAATCTTGCCTAAAGTCTAACTTTATAGTCTCGACTTAGTCTTCATAAACTGAGTTTGAACCCTCAGTTCTTCAATCTTCAATAACTGAGTTTGAACCCTCAGTTCTTCTATCTTCTAGATAGGCCAACTGAGTATGTGTCCCTTAGCGAACTTACCTTCTTCAGTTCTTTCATAACTGAGTCTGATCCCTCAGTTATGGTTGAAGTACTCTTGATCAAGTTCAGTTGGGAACTCAGCTCCATAAAACAGTTTCTCATTTTCTCAGTTCTGAACCTAGAATTATTACAGTGCTTGTCTGACTAACTTATACAACTATCAGACTCTATTAAATCCTATACAATGATTTCTAGACATCTTTTTGCTTTGCACTATAACAGCTAGTTATGACACTTCATCAATAGGGTTTAAGAACAATAACTAATTAAGTGATGAATCATCATCAAAACATAAATTTTATTTCCAACAAGCAGCATCAGCCAATAATTGGCATTTACATCAGATGGATGTCAACACTGCCTTTTTACATGAAGATTTGCATGAAGAAGTATACATGCAGTTACCTCTAAGTTGTACAACAACTAAACCAAACCAAGTTTGCAGACTCACCAAATCCTTGTATGACCTCAAGCAAGCTAGCAGACAATGGAATTGCGAGTTAACCGAGTCCTTGGAAGCTCAAGGATTTATTAAATCTAATAATGACCACAGTTTATTCACAAAAGGGCCAGGACAATCTTTTATTGCTTTACTAGTCTATGTAGATGACATCGTAGCAGCAAGCCTCGGTGAGCGATTGATTCGGCGGAGTTAAGGATGCCCTACATCAGCAGTTCACTATTAAGGATCTTGGAAAATTGAGATATTTCCTAGGTATTGAAGCTGCTAGGACTCCTACATGCATATCAATCTCTCAAAGAAAATACACTCTTAACCTCCTAGAAGAATATGAATTTCTGGAAGCAAAACCTGCTAAGACACCTATGGAATTCAACAAATTTTATAGCATGGTGATTCACCACTTTTAGAAGATAACGCTGCATACAGGTCACTAGTGGGTAAACTAATCTATCTAACTTTTACAAGGCCAGATATTTCTTCAGCAATTGAGTCAATTTCTGGGCCCCTACTGAAAATCACATGAATGCAACACTTAGACTATTGAGATATTTGATGGCTAATCATGGTAAAGGAATTTTGTTTCCAGCAGAAAATAACCTTGTCCTAAAAGGTTTTACAAACAGTGATTGGGCTGGTTGTACTGAAACAAGAAAATCAGTATTTTGATACATGGTGTTTCTAGGAGATGCCCCCATCTCTTGGAAGGCAAAGAAGCAAACTACAATAGCAAGAAGTTCTTCAGAGGCTGAATATAGAGCTATGGCAAATGCAGTTTGTGAAATTCAATGTTTAATTTACAATTTTTTTTTTTGGTTAAATGTAAATATATTGAACCAAGGTATGCAAACTACAAGAGCTAACATCCTAGACAAAAGATCTAGTCTAGTATCTACAAAATGTTGAGAGGAGGTTAGATTTGATGATTTCAAGCAGCATAAGATCCCTGAGATTATATGCTACAAGAAACAGCAGCCACTAAACCCCTATCAACACACAAAACTGCAAAAAAAAAGGGTCATATGAGAGCATAACTCACAGAGCCTGTCCCTTGGGGTGTAGAGGAAAAAAATTACCTCAAACAGCCACCAACAACTACCAAAAGTTAACACAAAAGATGTACAAAACCCTAACATCAAGGGGTGAAAGTATGCAATGGAAAAGCAGCTTGCATTATGTAGAAGATATGAGTCTTTATACAATGCAAAACATCAGGAATCTTCATTAGAAAGCCTTCAAATCTTATTTTATTCCTCATATGCCAGATCCAGTAAACCACCACAGATACAGATGCAGCCCTAGCCACATTTCCATGAGAGGTTCCTTTGCAATGCCTTTTCATCCATCTCAAAGAACTCAAAATAGTCTCCAACCTCCTATTGATGCCAAGCCAAATTTTGATCTTCCCCCAAATCATACAAGAAATAGGGCACTGAAAGAACAAGTGAGAAGCAGTTTCATTAATCAAACCATAGAGAGGACAGATTTTATCTTCAGTGAGCAGTTTATCAGCTGTAAGCAAGCTGTTATGCAAAGCAATCCACAGAATGAAGCAATGTTTAGGGGTAGATCTAGAATTCCAAACAGCCTTAGACCACCAGACTTTGTGTTCCTTCCTCCTGAAAAAGATATAAGCAGCAGCAGGTTTAAGTCTAGAACCAACACACCAGGTTTTCATCATACAAACAGCAGCATCAACAGACCCTGCAGCAGCCAGAATAACATCTCTAATTCTGAAAAGTGCCTTAATCAAAGCAGAATCAGAATGCTTAAATTGATAACACCAAAGATCCTGTCCCTTTAAGTACTCCTCACTAATCCACTTGATCCAAAGACAGTCTTTTTTGCACTGAAAGTTCCACAGGATTCTTGAAAGAAGAGCCTGGTTCCAAGTAGTTAGTTGAAAAAGCCCTAGACCACCTTCAGATTTAGGAACACAAATCTTATCCCAACCTACCATGGATTGCTTAAAGGTGTCACAAGAACCACCCCACAAAAATCTTCTACTCAGCTGGTCCATTTTCATCTTGACACTGTGTTAAGGGTGAAATTTATGATTTATATGACGTTATTCCCATAACAATATCCTTGGTATTTTAGTACTTTTTATAGAAAAGTGTTGGTTTTATCGAATTATTGAGTAAACGAGTTTTAAATGTGTTTAAATGCAAAATCGAGATATTTACGTGATTTTATCGGTGTTTTATGTTTATTCGTATGATGTTACATTTTGCATGTTTCTATTGTTGGTAGATACGTTTTCGTGATGAGTAAGGAGCTTAAACGATGATCACATGAAGATGGAAGAGTTGGAAGATGTTTAAGTGAAGAATCATTGAAGAAACCGGAACCAGGCACTTCATGGGGATTTTGTCCACACTGGTAGGCACTTTCAGGGAAAGTTGTCTTGATGAAAGTTGTAGAGGATTGAAATAGCTTTCCAACGCATGTTGAATCACCTCATTTGGAGCCCTAGAAGTGAAGTTATGAGCAAAATACTGGAGCTGAGTAGTGGACGGGCGTCCATAAAAGTGAAGCGGCGTCCGAGAATCGTATTTTACATTCGAGAGAGTTCGGACGCGTTACGAACGAGCGTTCGTTCTCCGTTCATAGAGGCTGGACGAGCGTCCAAGATAGTGGACGGGCGTCCACGGCACCGACTCGGCGAAACCGACCTAAAAATCTATAAATAGGCGCGATTTCCCAAACCCTAATCATAGAATTCGATCCCTAAACCCTAGGGAGCGGCTTGGCTGCGTTTTTACTCCTTTATTTTCCAGTTTTTATGCAATAAAACATCTAGATTAGATAGTTAGATTTATGTTCTTTATTCCATCAATTCGAGTTTGCATAAGGATGCTAGGAGGCTAAATCCTCCTTGAACAAGCGTTGTGAAGCCGTCCGTTTCAACGAGTTTGATCTCTAGTTCGTGATTATTTTGTGAGTATCTATTAAAGTTGTTACTTTTATCATGTTTTTATATGTTGATTGCATGCTATATCGAAAGATCCGTGCTTTTGTTTATTGTTTGCTTGATGAAAGTCATGTTAACTTTAGAACACCATGATAAAAGTTTAGACCTTTAATCTAATCACAACGAAAGTTATTAGATTGAATCTCTAGATTAGAAATTGAAAGATTTCACGCCTAGGGTAGAAAGACGTAATCTTTAACATCGAAAGATAAAAGATTAGAAAACGAACTCGTCTACGAGAGTAGGAGTTTATGCCTTTGATTAGGTGAATCACGACTTGAGTAGAGATCACGAATTAATCCGAGTTAGAATTGAATGTTGATAGGATAGGTGGATCAATTGCTTGTTCGTTCGTTATAATTTGATTTAATCCTTTAACCTTGAATTGTTTAGCTTTAGTTTACTTTTACGCACTTTATTTTAGTTTAGTTTATCGCTTTCAATCTTTCCTAGCATTGGATTAATCTCCTCTGTCTAGTTACTTTTTATGCATATTTGTTTAGGTTAGTTTCGTGACAATAGTTTAGTTGAAAACAAAAGCTAGGATTCACATTCGTCTAGTTCCCCGTAAGATCGACCCGGCATTAGCCTCCATACTACGATCCTTATACTTGAGGTTAACCGGTTTATTACTTGTTGTTTTGTATTGGTAAAATCCGGGACAAGTTTTTGGCGCCGTTGCCGGGGAACCGGACGGTTGCCTAGTTTTTGTTTTTTTTTTTTTTTTTTTTTTTTTTTTTATAGTTAATTTGTAGAATTTATTTTATTTGTTTGCGTTCATAATTAGTTAGTTAGTAGTTAGATTAGTTGTTAGAAATCTGATCCTGTAGTAAATCTTTCCCTTTTGAAATTAAGTTAGATAATTAGTTTGATACTCTGTTTTCCGTTTTCATACTCTGTTTTGCGTTCTTTCTGTCTCAGATTGATCCGGACGGACGTCCAGTATCACTGAACGCTCGTCCAAATCAAGTCTGCTCTATCTCGTTATCTATGCTCTCCGAACGAGCGTCCGGTTAGTACGAACGCCCGTCCGGTTCTTCCTCGGGGAAGACGCCCGTCCGATTAATTGGACGCCCGTACGTCTGTCTGCCATCGATTTTTTTTTATTTTTATTTCAATTAGGTTTTTTGTTTTTTTCGTAGGTAAGTGTCGTAGGTAGGTTTCTTAGGTTGAATCATCGACTCCACACCTTTCACGATCAAATTTTAGGGAAAAAGGGTCCGTTTTAGCACTTGATAGTATTTTGGCCATAACTTTCGGCTCGAGTGTCGGATTGGCGCGCGGGACCCCAATTCGGAAAGCTCGTTCCGACGCCGACGACGTGGTAGACGGCCAGAGGCCGTCCGACACCGTTTTTGAGGTCAAAATCCACTGTTTTCCCTTCCATTTTGGGCTCAGAAGATTTCAACACGTTTTTAGTGTTTCTGTTTTTTTGTTTTTAAATTTTTCGTAGTTAAGTTTCGTAGTTTTTGATTCCTCTAGGTTTAGTTATCCTTTCCCTCGTCGTCTGTCCTTTCGTCACTTTCTATCCTTTCTTGCTCAACACCTTGAGTTGGTGTTCGGTTTATGCAAACTCGTAGTCATAAGGGATCACTAATCTATTCCCACGACCCCGAGCGGACCATAGTCCGACCCAATAGGCGGAGACTTCGTTTCGACGAAGGAAACGCTCTAGATCAAGAATTTGAGCAATATCTTTCGGGAGAAATCGAAAGAATAGTAATAATGGCGGCGGAAGATAGACGGACGTTGGCCGACTATGCCATGCCCGGCACGGTCACCATCAACCCGGCTATCGTCATGCCTACCATTCTTGCTCCAAACTTCGAGCTTAAACCCGGACTTATTCGGATGATGCGGCATGCATCAATTTTCCATGGTTTTCCATGCGAAAACCCCCACACTCACTTACACACATTCTTGCAAATATGCGGTACTACCCGTATCCAAGGTGTAAGTGAGGACGCCATCAAGCTTAAACTATTTCCATTTTCCTTACGGGGGGAGGCACTCGAGTGGTATCACTCTCTCCCCTCGAATCCATCACTACATGGGCGAGCTCGAGAAGGAATTTCTAAGTCAATACTTTCCTCCTTCAAAAACGGCCCAGTGTACGAACGAAATCTTCACATTCCGTCGGTGGAAAATGAGTCATTCTTTGAGGCGTGGAAAAGGTTTAAGTCTCTCTGCGAAAGTGTCCCCATCATGGCTTGCCAAAGCAAAGGCAAGTCCATACTTTCTTCGGCGGATTGACCGAGCTCACCAAGGGCATGGTCAATAGTTCCTCTACGGTGGGGCATTTCTCAAGAAAACACACGATGAAGGATGGGCATTGTTCGAAGACATTGCCAAATATAACTATGCCCCATCCTATCAAGCTATTCGGGCACCTCCTCCTCCTCCCAAGGTCGAGGAAGTGACTATGCAAACTACGATTGCCTTGTTGCAAAAGCAAATGGCTAATTCTCGCGAGACAACATCCCAAATTGTTCCTAATCCGAGTAATCGGACTCTTTCGTTTCCACGAGAACTCTCGGGTTACGTATTGTGAAAACATCTTTGTCGGTGGCCATATGGTGGCCAATGTCAATTTTCTTCCCCTACACTCGGCAAGTCAATGTTGTTCATGACTATGGACGGCATAATCCAATCACATGCCAAGTATGTGACGGCATGGGGCACTGCTTGCTCGCTTCGTCCCATGATTGGGCGAGAATGCGGAAGTCAATGCTTTCTCGGCCGGACAAATCGAGAGATTCAACAACCAATTCTACGGCGAACAATTTCCAAAACCAAGGGTTTAATCAATCTTCGGGATTTAATCTAATTCGAACTTCAATAGAAACCCTGGTTATAATCGAACCCAAGCTATAATTCTTCCAATCCGCGACAAAGGTTCAATCGAATTGGCCCGCCAATTCTAATTCTACATTTCCAAATCGGCCAATCGACCACTACCTCAAAATCATCGAACTCTCAAGGACCCTCCCAATCCAACAATTTCGAAACCAAGTTGGAGGAGCAAAGCGAGGACAATAAAAAATCTTGAGAAACAAATAGGGCAATTGGGCGGCGGCTAGCGTCAAGACCCCCAGGGCATCTGCCCAGTTTTACGAGAAAAACCCAAAAGGCGGTCAAGTCGCTCACGCCGATTTAAGCAGCAGTCAATGCACTGACCTGGTACCTTCACCTCCATACGGTAGAGAAGAGGCCAGTGCAATGAATTTGAGAAGTGGTTCTCAAGTTGGTGGTCCCCCTGGCTTCCAGGGAAACCACTAGCCCCTCCTGCCATTGGTAAGGCAGGAGGGGAAGTTGAGCACCCATCATCCCCTTGGCTGCAGAAGGAAAATCAGGTGGGCGATCCACGATAGAAGAAAGAGTTGAGATTCCTCAAGTGGCTGATCCCTTGAGGAATAAATAATCAATTGGAAGTCCTCGTGTTTGTTCCCCGAGAAGTGAAACATTTGAGGATCCTCGGGTGGCGATCCCCGAGGAGTGATGAGTTAAATGATAGTCGGTGGTGATCCACGACTAGCAAAAAGAATGAGAAGACGGTTCGGTGGAAAGATTTGGAAGACAAAGCTATCGGCGCATCCTCAAAGAAAATCTTTTCCGAGGATGATTTGAAAAAGCTTCCATTTCCACCGAGAAAGAGCAACATCCCATTGCATGAAGATAAGAAGTACGGAAAGGTGCTTAATTTGTTGAAAAATACTCGGGTTAATCTTCCACTCTCGAAGTTTTGGTTGAAATGCCTAAGTATACTAAATTCATCAAGGATGTTGTTTCTTCGAAGAAGAAGTTAGCGAAATGGATCAAGCAATTGGTGAGGATTGTTCAATGATCAATTATCAAGACTTACCAATCAAAAGAGGTGACCCGGGAAATTCGTGCTCACATTGCGGATGGGAGGCCTAGTCTTTCCAAATTCTTTATGTGACTGGGTGCATCCATAAGCTTGATGCCATTATCTATTTGCAAGCATTTGGGTTTACAAAGTCTTCTAGAACCCACTACCATGAACTTGCGGATAGATCTTCGCCTCGGGGATCTAAAGGACGTATTGGTTCAAGTTGGTAGGTTTACCTTTCCCGTTGATTTGGTATGTCTTAGATATGGAGAAAAATGAAAACGTCCCTACGATTCTTGGAAGACCTTTCCTATCTACGGACTAGAGCCCTCATCGATTGTGATGGTGGGAAAGTAACTATCCGAGTTGGTGACCAAGAGGTGAGCTATAGTGTTTCTAAATCTATTCAAGTACCATCCGGTTCTCAACCGGTTTGTTCCATTGAGGAGACGTCGATGACTTCAATGACTTCATGGATAAGCAAGTCTTGGGCGTAGAAGCGAGAATATGAGCGATTGATTGATAATCGAATAATCATGGTGTGGTCAATCTAGACCGGTTAGCGGTGATTTTGAGGATGAGCTAAGAGAAGAAGCCTTGGCGTAGGACCACTAAGTAAGCTCGGCGATGTTGAGTTGAAGAGTGGTGATCTTAAATCAAGTCTAGAGGAACCCCTTGTAGACTTGGTTCGAAAGCCGTTGCCTAAACATCTTAAGTATGTATTTTAAGAGAAGGTGACAAGCTTCCTTTGATCATCTCTGCCAAGCTATCTCGTATAGAAGAGCTTAAATTGTTAAACGTCTTGCGCAAAAATGAAAAAGCCTTTGGATGGCGAGGTGGGAGATATCCGAGGGATATCTCCCGACATCTGTATGCACAAGATCAAGGCGAGGAGGGTGCAAAACGAGTTAGACGACCTCGAGAAGGCTCAACCCTCACATGCAAGAGGTAGTCAAGAAGGAGATCATTAAACTTCTAGATATGGGTATCATTTACGCCATTGCGACGGTGAATGGGTTTCCCCGACTCGGGTAGTCCCCAAAAAAGGGGGAATTACTATTGAGAAGAATGAGAAGGGAGAAGAGATAGCATTGAGGCTCGTTCTTGGATACGAGTATGTATCGATTATCGAAAGCTCAATGAGGTCACACTGTGAAAGATCATTTTCCCCTTCCATTCATTGACCAGATGCTTGAGCGTCTGGCGGGGCACGCATTCTACTGCTTCCTGGATGGATATTCAGGATACTTCCAGATACCCATCGATCCTGTTGACCAAGAGAAGACCACTTTCACCTGCCCCTATGGTACATTCGCCTACAGGCGGATGCCATTTGGTCTCTGTAATGCCCCGGCCACCTTTCAAAGGTGTATGATGGCAATCTTTGACGGGCTAGTTGAAAAGTGCATGGAGATTTTTATGGATGACTTCTCGGTCTTTGGTCACTCCTTCGATGATTGCCTCGATAATCTTGATCGGGTGTTGTCAAGATGTGTGGAAAAGGACTTAGTGCTTAATTGGGAAAAATGCCATTTCATGGTAGATGAAGGTATAGTCCTTGGCCACAAAGTGTCCGCCAAAGGTATAGAAGTAGATAGGGCCAAGGTAGAAGCTATTGAGAAGATGAGTTATCCTAAGAATGTTCGGGAAGTCCGAGGTTTTCTCGGACATGTCGGCTACATAGGAGGTTCATCCGGGACTTTTCAAGGATCGCCAAGCCCCTGTCTACCTTACTAAAAGAGGACGTTACTTTTGATTTTGATGATAGTTGCAAGCACGCGTTTGAGGAGCTCAAAAATCGTCTGATCTCTGCTCCAATTCTTATTTCACTTTGGAACTTGCCCTTTGAGCTTATGTGCGATGCATCCAACTATCTTGTTGGTGCGGTCTTAGGACGACGAATCGAAGGAAAGTTCCGGCCTATCTATTACGCCGACCACACGTTGAATCCTTCGCAAGTTAACTATACGACTACCGAAAAGGAATTATTGGCCGTAGTGTTTGCTATGGACAAGTTCCGTAGTTACTTGTTAGGTGCTCAAGTGATCGTGTGGCCCGATCACGTTGCTTTGCGGTATCGATGACTAAAAAGGATGCTAAACCGCGCCTCTTGCGTTGGATACCGACCCTACAAGAGTTTGACGTTCAAATCAAAGACAAGAAGGGCGGTGAGAATGTAGTAGCGGATCATGTGTCTAGGATGTTAAATGAGGAAAAGAATGAACCGGATGATATAGATCTTTACTTTCCTCTAGAAAACATCATGTTGATCGATGGCCGTTCTCACGATGTTCCTTGGTACTCCTCCATTGTGAACTACCTTCATGCCAAATACCTTGATCTGAAATGTCTTATCAAGAGAAGAAGAAGTTCTTCTCGATATGAAATATTTCGTTTGGGATGAACCTTATTTGTTCAAGATCGCAAAGATGGTTTGCTTAGGAGATGCGTTCGAATCGAGCAACGAGAGATTATCGAGCAATGCCATAGTGGACCCACGGGTGGTCACTTTGGTCCTTGGAAAACGGTTGCGAAGATCTTCCGAGTCCGGTTTCTATTGGCCTACGATCTTTAAAGATACGAAGCTTTACGTAAAGCTTGTGATAGGTGCCAAAGAACCGGAACTCTGACAAGGCGTTTTGACATGCCTTTGAAACCCATCTTAGAGTGCGAAGTCTTTGATGTATGGGGCATCGATTTTATGGGACCATTCCCATCATCTTGTGGCAACAAATACATCTTAGTACGCGTTGACTATGTTTCGAAATGGGTGGAGGCAATAGCCACTCCTCACAATGATCACAAAACGGTCATGAAATTCCTTAAGAAGAATATCTTTGTGAGGTTTGGATGTCCACGTGCCTTGATCGGTGATGAAGGGACACACTTTTGCAACCGACCTTTGGAAAAAGTCCTCGAGAAGTATGGTGTTCGCCATAAAGCGGCACACCATATCATCCGATGACTAGTGGTCGAGTTGAGCGAAGCAACCGAGTCTTAAGAAAATCCTGGAGAAGACGGTGAATAGTCATAGAAAAGGCGGAGTACGAAGTTGGACGATGTACTTTGGGCATATGGGATCGCCTATAAGACCCCTATGGGTACATCGCCATATCAAATGGTCTACGGGAAACCATGTCATCCGCACTGTCGAGCTAGAGCACGGGGCGTCTTGGGCTACGAAGTTTCTTAACTTCGATTCCCAATCTGTGGCCAACACCGCTGCGGCGGTTGCATGGTGGATGAATTCGGACTCCAAGCTTACGAAAGCGCCGGGATTAGTAAGGAGAAGATGAAACTCCTCCACGATGCCAAGATAAAGAAGAGAGAATTCAAGGTCGGTGAGCAAGTGTTACTCTACAATTCCGGGTTGCATTTGTTTCCTGGCAAGTTGAGGACACGTTGGTCCGGTCCTTTCGAGATTCTCCAAATCATTCCTGGAGGTGTGCTAGAATTACGAGGTTATGGTGATCAACCGTTCCGAGTTAATGGTCGAGGTGCAAGCACTATATAGGTGAACATAAAGAAAAGCCTTTGATTGTTAAATTCCTCGAAATCCTCGGGTGTGGGACTTCCGAAGTCAACCACTTTGACGAGTTTTCACCCGATTTGTTTTACGAGGATGACGGTTGTGTTAAATGCGAAGATGTTCTAGCGGGTAGTGCGATATGGAAGAGTTTGAAAGGGAGCGACAACTTAAACGTCATCGGAGGAACCGGAGAAGAAAGAATGCAACCATGGGGAAACTTAAAAAGGTATGGAGAGCTTTCAAAGATTTCACCCCATGTGTGTTCGCTCGTTTCTGCGGCCACACTGCGATTCGAGCTTACACGAGGTAGTGGGCTGGCGAAAGGTTAAATGGCACGACCCAGTGAGCTTAAATGGTGTCGAGCTAACGACATAAACCAAAAGCGCTACTGGGGGCACCACTAGATATACGTTTTTCTTTTGTTTATTTTCTTTTGTTATTCTTTTGTGTGTCTTAGTTTAGTTTTAGTCTAGTTAGGGTATTTTGTGAATCTGCTCCGTATTTGTAGTTGACGGTTGGATGCTCTGCACTTTTCCTTGGACGGTGATTTTTCCATCTAAACGATTATCTCTTGTGTTTCATATGATATAATTCCCCCCCGGTCCCCGAGATACTTTTCGTGTTTGTCAAGTGTGCAGGATAGTCTTGATAGCGTTCGTGAGTTTCAGACGGTGTCAGTTTTCCGGTGGATGGTCCACAATCTACTGATATCCTCGAGCATTCCTGGGTCTTTGCGCATCATTCCCGAGTTGTTCCCATTCGAACGACAATCGGCTAAGTTCTTTCTTTCTTTTTATTTCTGCACAACATGAGGACATGTTGTAATTTAAGTGTGGGGGAGGGGAATAAGCTATGTATCTACCGTTTGCTTAATATATGATGTTTACGTGCAAAATGGGCTTAATTTTTCAAAATTGTTCGACACTTTCGTTTTTGTTTTGTCCCGAGTAGGCAATACACGTTTTTGTTCGGTTTGTTATAGTCATTGATCTTGTATACCATATTTTTAGTAAGCTAGTTGTTTCACCAAGATTTATTTTTCACGTGCCATAGTGAATGATGAGCTAATTTATAAAGTTATACCCCGTTTTGGATTAGTGGTTTTTGATTATCTTATAAGTCATGTGCTTAGTGCTACGTATATATCGTGAGACTTATGATAGTTTGTATTTAGTTCCGAAGTATGAGATACTTGTGAATATCTAGAGGTTTGAATGTGATAAGTAACACGTAACTAATGTCAAATGGGAAGTTGAAAAATTTAAATGAATACAATGTGTGTGTCGGAAGCTAGTCGATGATTTGAGTGAGGTAGGGTATACCACGTATGTCTATACCACTATGATGACTAAAAGCTCACGACGGTTAGAAAAAAGCTGCCTTATGATTGGAGTAGGTAGGGTGTTATCTCGAAATGTCCTATTCTACTATGAGGGCAATAGCTCATTACGATGTGTGTTTAAATGTGAAGTAATTAAATCAACTTGAAATTGGTTATGAAATGAATATAAGACTTAGTCTTTCGTTAATCTTATCCCCGGTATAAGGCGATAGATATGTTGTAGGGATTATCCTCTGAGTATTTCAGAAAGGCCCTAGATATATTCGATCATTCTTCTCGGGATATGTCACGTTTGTAGGGTGCACCTTATGAGTGTCACTTATTACTAGTCTACGAGGGGGTATTAGCTAGTTTTGCTTTGAGTTCCTCAAGTTTGGATTTAGTGGAAATTTTCTATGGCTATGCACACACACGGGTGAACTTCTAGTTTATTGACTAAATGGTATATGTGTTGAGATGTCTATATTCTTTCCGAGCCTTTATCTTGTTTTGTTTTGCTCGGGACGAGCAAAGTTTAAGTGTGGGGGAGTTGTTAAGGGTGAAATTTATGATTTATATGACGTTATTCCCATAACAATATCCTTGGTATTTTAGTACTTTTTATAGAAAAGTGTTGGTTTTATCGAATTATTGAGTAAACGAGTTTTAAATGTGTTTAAATGCAAAATCGAGATATTTACGTGATTTTATCGGTGTTTTATGTTTATTCGTATGATGTTACATTTTGCATGTTTCTATCATGTTGGTAGATACGTTTTCGTGATGAGTAAGGAGCTTAAACGATGATCACATGAAGATGGAAGAGTTGGAAGATGTTTAAGTGAAGAATCATTGAAGAAACCGGAACCAGGCACTTCATGGGGATTTTGTCCACACTGGTAGGCACTTTCAGGGAAAGTTGTCTTGATGAAAGTTGTAGAGGATTGAAATAGCTTTCCAACGCATGTTGAATCACCTCATTTGGAGCCCTAGAAGTGAAGTTATGAGCAAAATACTGGAGCTGAGTAGTGGACGGGCGTCCATAAAAGTGAGCGGCGTCCGAATCGTATTTTACATTCGAGAGAGTTCGGACGCGTTACGAACGAGCGTTCGTTCTCCGTTCATAGAGGCTGGACGAGCGTCCAAGATAGTGGACGGGCGTCCACGGCACCGACTCGGCGAAACCGACCTAAAAATCTATAAATAGGCGCGATTTCCCAAACCCTAATCATAGAATTCGATCCCTAAACCCTAGGGAGCGGCTTGGCTGCGTTTTTACTCCTTTATTTTCCAGTTTTTATGCAATAAAACATCTAGATTAGATAGTTAGATTTATGTTCTTTATTCCATCAATTCGAGTTTGCATAAGGATGCTAGGAGGCTAAATCCTCCTTGAACAAGCGTTGTGAAGCCGTCCGTTTCAACGAGTTTGATCTCTAGTTCGTGATTATTTTGTGAGTATCTATTAAAGTTGTTACTTTTATCATGTTTTTATATGTTGATTGCATGCTATATCGAAAGATCCGTGCTTTTGTTTATTGTTTGCTTGATGAAAGTCATGTTAACTTTAGAACACCATGATAAAAGTTTAGACCTTTAATCTAATCACAACGAAAGTTATTAGATTGAATCTCTAGATTAGAAATTGAAAGATTTCACGCCTAGGGTAGAAAGACGTAATCTTTAACATCGAAAGATAAAAGATTAGAAAACGAACTCGTCTACGAGAGTAGGAGTTTATGCCTTTGATTAGGTGAATCACGACTTGAGTAGAGATCACGAATTAATCCGAGTTAGAATTGAATGTTGATAGGATAGGTGGATCAATTGCTTGTTCGTTCGTTATAATTTGATTTAATCCTTTAACCTTGAATTGTTTAGCTTTAGTTTACTTTTCGCACTTTATTTTAGTTTAGTTTATCGCTTTCAATCTTTCCTAGCATTGGATTAATCTCTCTGTCTAGTTACTTTTCTGCATATTTGTTTAGGTTAGTTTCGTGACAATAGTTTAGTTGAAAACAAAAGCTAGGATTCACATTCGTCTAGTTCCCCGTAAGATCGACCCGGCATTAGCCTCCATACTACGATCCTTATACTTGAGGTTAACCGGTTTATTACTTGTTGTTTTGTATTGATAAAATCCGGGACACACTGTTAATAATAGGATAAATCCCAAGCCAAAAACAGTGAACCCCCTGGATAACAGACATAATAAGCTGCAATCTGCCAGCAAAAGAAAGAGAAGCAGCTTTCCAATTACAGAAAAAATTCCTCAAGGAAGTAAACAAAGGGTCATAATGACCAACATTCAGTCTGACAGCACACAAAGGAATCCCAAGGTATCTGATAGGGAAAACACCTTCTTTTAAACCAGTGATATCAAACAAGTCAGCCTTATCATCATAAGCTAATCCAGCACAAAACATTTCAGATTTCATCATATTAGCAACCAGACCAGAGCAATCCCCAAAACAAGTTAAGCAATTCATTAGAAGGGTAACAGAGATGGGATCCCCTCTAGAAAAAAACATTAAATCATCAAGCAAAAGCAAGGTGATTGATTTTCAAATTGTGGCGACGAATTTAATGATAGTTAAACTCGAATCCTCCCCCAAAATCCTCAACATTCCGGGACGGATACTCCATACCAATCACAAACAGAAAGGGAGATAAAGGAACCCCTTGTCTAAGACCTCTCTTTCCAGGAAAAAAACCTTTCAGTTCTCCATTAATAGACACAAAGTAGGAAGCAGTAGTGACACAAAGCATTATCCACTTTATGAATCTCTCTGGAAAACCAAAACCTTTCAAAACAGCCTCTAAAAAAGACCAGTGTACAGAGTCAAAAGCCTTTTTAATATCCACTTTGATCAAACATCTAGGAGGCCCTCTTTTAACTCCATAATGCCTGATCAATTCCTGGCAAAGGAAAATATTATCTGACATAACTCTGCCATCAACAAACCCTGTCTGAGCTTCATCAATGAGATCAGGTAGACAAAAAGAAAGCCTAGAGGCCAGAATCTTGGAAATAACCTTATATGTAACATTGCAACAAGATATAGGTCTAAAATCACCAACAGAAGAGGCATGAGTGGATTTAGGAATCAAGGCAATGACAGCATGATTAATTTGCTTTAACAAAGCATCATTATGAAAGAACTCCAAAACATCATTAGTAAAAGAATCCCCTACAATATTCCAAGACTTTTTGAAGAAACCAGCAGAGTATCCACCAGGTCCAGGGGCTTTGTCATCAGAAAAGGAAAACAAAGCTTTTTTAACATCAGCAGCAGTAACCTCCTTCAATAAAAGATCCACCATAGAACCAGAAACTTTAGGACCAGCATTGACCACATCCTCATCAATAGTTGTAGCAGAACCTTCAGTGCCTAACAGGTCAGTAAAGAACTCCACAAAAGTGTTACCCACCTGATCATAAGAGTTGGTAAAAGAGCCATCTGAAAGTTTGACAGAGGAAATATGCCTCCTGACATTGTTCTTCTTTACCAAGGAATGAAAGAACTTGGTACCTCTGTCACTAAGTTTCATATACACACCTTTAGGTTTTTGAGCAAAAAAAGAAGCTTCAGCAGCTTCCAGACCTTGGCAAATCTTCTTCTGATCCAGTATATTACAAGCCAGAAGATCGTAGGTCTTAGATTATACTCGGTCGTAAACTACCAAGCACCTTAAGAGCATTATCGGATTTAACAGAAATATGAGCAAAATGCTTTTGATTCAAGACTTTCAAGGGAAATTTGAGCCTTTTTAGTCTTTTATAAAGCTGATACATAGCAGTACCTTCAGAAGCTTCCCCCCAACTATTAACCAGAACATCATTAATATTGTCATGTTGTAACCACATATTAAAGAACTTAAAGGGCTTCCTTCTGACCATAGAATCAATAAAAGAAATTCTGCAGGGACAATGATCAGAGTGAAGGCCAGGAGGATCAAAGAAAGCAAGAGAATTCAAATTCCAGTCAAACCACTCTGCATTGATCAAGACTCTATCAATTCTGGAAAAAACACCACCAGAATTCCAAGTGAAAAACTCCCCTGAAGAATTCATATCAGTGAGATTAGCATCCAGACAATAGTCAATACCATCCTGCAACTCATAATCAGAAGGCACATTCCCCCCAGATTTGTCATCAATGGCTAAAACAGCAGTGAAATCACCAAGGACCATCCAAGGAAGATCAGAACAGACACTAAGTTCCCTGATTCTATCCCACAGGATCTCCTATCACCAATAGAATGAAGACCATAAACAAAGGTGACTAAGAAAACCTCACCAAAAACAAGAATCTTAACCTTGCAGTGTATCCATTGAACAGCCAACTCCAAGACATCCACCACCAACATAGCAGGGTCCCAAATAGCCAACATTCTCTTACTATTATGCAGGGCAAAATTATTAACAGCCTTCCATTGTGGAACTTTCTTTACCAGAAAAGTATCTAAACTTTTTTGAGACATCTTAGTCTCAAGGATTCCAAATAAGGAAATCTGATTTTGTCTGAGAAAAGAGACAACAGCAGATTGTTTAAGAGCCTTATTGAACCCTCTCACATTCCAAAAACCAATCATTTTTGTCTACCCAGAGGTGATCTACCCCTAGAGACATCATCAGTAACATTTTTACCATTGCCAGAAACACCAGTGGTGTTATGCCTATTATTCTTCTTTTTCTTCTTAGATTTTTTTGATCCAGAAGCACCAGAAGCTACCTTATTCAACTGATCATCTTCCTCCATCACATCTGCCCAAGAGCTAGTTTTTCCAGGGGACAAGACATCAAAAGCATTAGTAACAGGGGTGGTACTCTTCTCAGCCTCCTTTCCTTTACTGGTAGAAGCTACATTCTTGCCTCTGTCAGAAACTGAACTAGCAAAACCAGAAATAGGGACATCCACTGGAATAGGACCCTTATCAGAGTTCACTGATACATTGACCTTCCCATCATCTTCAATAATAATTACCTTCTTCTTCTTTGAGGGATTAGGTTTAGACACCCCAGGTTTGTTAGACCTAGCCACATACAAAGTAGTAGAATCATTCCTAGACTCATCATGACCTTCAGCAGTATGCCCCAGTTTTCTGCATTTAGAACATAACTTAGGCCTCTCCTCAAATAAGACAGGATGCATAAGAACCTTTCCATCATGCATTGTAATGGGAATAACAGAGGGTAAATCCATCTTCAAATCAATCTTCACAAGACATCTTGCAAAACTAAGAACTTTCCTAGAGGCAGTGACCTTATCAGTATATTGAGGACTCCCCAGAAAAGAACAGATCTTACTCAAAGCTCTATCCTTCCAAAGCCTAAGTGGAAGATTAGGCAACTGTATCCAAACTGGGACTACAGTACAAGCATCTTTACTGAAATTAAACATAACAGGCATTTTTTTCAACAGTAAGGGCTTTCCAAAAGCATAGTAAGGACCAGCTTGCAATACCTCATTCATATCAGATTCTTGCTCAAAAAGGAACACAATCCAACCAGAGTTGTGATAATGATACTTGCATTTCCTTGGCCAAGCATTAACAATCTTTTGAACAGCATCTCTTCCAGGAAATTTAGAAGGAAAGATACCAATCAAACTTAATTTCTCCATAGCATCATCATTTAAGTCTTCCACCTCCAAAAAACACAGTGTCTGGAGTAACACAGTCCACATGATCAGTCAAAAGAACAACCTCATCAGAAGGTTCCCTATTCTTCTTTACCACCTGTACCCAAGAGGCAACATCTTCTATAGCTTTCTCTTCATTCTTCCCCAAAAACACCTCAGCAGGAGTGTCTTTTTGAATAGCACCGAAACATTATCCTTTTCCTTACTTGCAATAGAGCCGGGATCCACCTCAACATGAGTCCCCCGTTCTATTACAACACCAGGTTCTAAAGTGCCGAAACACCTTCGAGAAACAGGCTCGCAACTATAGAAACATGTTCTATAACTACACCTCCGAAACATGCTCTAAAGATGCGGGGAACACCGCCCAACGGATGCACTAGCACTCTCAACGGTCTTTTCGGACACATCACCGTTTTTAAATTATCAATTGAGACATTATCACTGTTTCTCAACTTCTAACAACTCAGAGAGAGTTGAAATACCTGCCAAATCACTATCAGACAGGACAGATTTCTTTTTTGAAATGAAAGCTGCAGGTGTAACTAACCTCCCAGATTTCAACCTCACTGCTTCATAGACTCTAGGATTACAGCATTTAGAAGAGGGTTCTTTATTTTCCACAATTTCAACATCAACACCTGAAGATAGAACAGTATCCGTAGTAAGAACAGTTTGAACAGGATCAGGAGTTACCAACAATAGAACCATTTCCACTACCATCGAGCCGCAATTGGAGCTGCGGGAAGAGCCACAATTGGATTAGTTGTAGCGACAACATGAGGATCAAGCGAGGGCTCGGCTTCATCGGTTCGAATCATAAACGGTGCTATCACCACCTTGGTTTTCTTAACTTTACGAGCCATGGCTCAAATCGAAAGTTTGTAAAAACGAGAAGAGTGAAAGAAAGGTAGAAAGAAAAACGAGCAAGTAACAAGAGCAAAATCACAAGAATCCACTACTACTTTTTTTTATTACTAGTCAATTTTACATGTTTAATTTACATTCTACAAGACTTGTAGGTTCGAGTTCAACTGCTCGCTGCATTATTTTGTGATAATACCAATGCCATGCATATTGCTCATAATCATGTCTTCATGAAAGAACAAAACATATAGAGATTGACTGTCATGTTGTGAGAGACAAAGTCAAATCTGGGCTTGTCAAACTTCTCCAAGTCAACACAAAAGAACAAATAGCCGAAATTCTCACAAAAGCCTTGGAAGCACCTATTTTCTCCTATCTACTAGACAAATTAAGGATTTCAAAGATATTTCAAAGTTTCCAGTAGCTGAAGGGAATGTTGAGTGCAAGCTGTTCATGTACCACTCTCAGCTTGAGGGGGTGTTACATTATAAAGGCTGAGGGGAATGCTGAGTGCAATATGTCTGGTGAACTCAGCAGGCTGCCGAGTAGTGTAAGGCTCATGGATAGTGTAGTGTAGAAAACGGTAATTCGGTTATAGTTTGTTATAACCGTTTGAAACTTACTTCCAACTGATTTTGAGCCGTATGAAGTTATAAATACCCCATGATCAGCTACATTGAAATGTAACTTGTAATTTTCAGTTCTTTTAATAATACCTCTACAATTTCTTTTATGTTTGTAATTCTACAAACTTCTTATCCATTTGTAACAACTTCTTGCGTATTTTTGGACGTCGTCAGTGAGTTTAGGCCAATAGTATCCGGCTAGTATAGCCTTTTGGGCTAATGTGCGGCTTGCGGGATGGCCCCTACACACGCCCTCTTGAAGTTCCATCAATATTCCTTTGACCTCCTCAGGTCGTACACTATCGTAACAAAGGTTTGGAAAATTACTTTCTGTATAAATTTCCAATTAAGATAGTGTACCTAGCCGATCTCTTGATCAAAGCTCGGGCCTCTTTTGGATCCGCTGGTAATGTGCCTGCTTCAATGTATGCCCTGATCGCTGAGTTATTCAACCATAACCGCTAGATCGCTCATTTCCTCTTCCGTAGTTAATTTATACAGGTAATTAACCCTTGCATTTTTCTCACAGCCTATTTTGATGAACTCATAATAGTCGAAGCCGCTTCTCAATTTTTCGACAAGATCATGGTATTCCTTCAAAGTTTCGTCTATGGCGTCGTAAGAGCCTGCTACTTGGTAGACTACGAGCAGAGAATCAAAGTATACTTCAACGTTTTCAATGTTCATGGCCTTTGCGAGCTCAAGGCCCGTGATGACGGCCTCATACACTGCTTGGTTATTTGATGCCGTAAAATCCAATCTCAATGCATTTTCAATCTCTTCAGAAGTACCTGGTTCTAACAATATGATTCCGGCTCCACAACCATTTTGGTTTTCGCTGCACCATCAACGTATAGCTGCCAACAATGATTTGGCATTTATGGTGCGGTCATCATTGTAGTGCTTGGTTCGTTGATGGTTTACGGACTAGGTTGCTCTTCGTTAAAAATCATATCCGCTATGAAGTCAACTACAAATTGAGCTTTGATAGCCTTCCTGGGCTGATAACGAATGTCAAATTTTGTCAGCTCGATGGCCCAACGAAGTAGGTGGCCTGATAGATCGGGGCGATGTAGCACTTGGCGGAGCGGACTATCAAACAGCACAATAATAGTATGCGAAGAAAAATAAGCCCTTAATTTTCGGACATTAATAACAAGCTAGTAGGTCAACTTTTTTATATTAAAATAGTGACTCTCAACGGGACTGAGAGCCTTGCTTACATAATAAACGGGATTTTGGAGGGTGTCGTCCTCCTTGACAAGAACAGCTACAACAGCCTGGTCTGAGGCCGCTAACTACAGAAATAACTCACCGCCTACAAGCGGGCTAACCAAGAGTGGTGGGCTCCCGAGATATGTTTTTAGAGCCTTAAAGGCTTGAGAACACTCTTCAGTCCAAGCAAATGTCTTATCTTCTTTGAGCACTTTGAAGAATGGCAAGCACTTGTCGGTAGATTTGGAATTGAATCTCCCTAGTGCAATGATTCTGCCATTTAGCCTCTGAACTTATTTGATATTAGTTGGCTCTTTCATGTTCAAGAGTGCCTCGGTCTTCTTTGGATTCACTTCGATGCCCCGCTGGCTTACCATGAACCCCAAAAACTTTCCTGCTTGAACCCTAAAAGTGCATTTTGCTGGATTCAGCTTCATTGAATGCTTCTTAACATTATCAAATGTCTCATGGAGGTTGACGGAGTGACTATTACGGCCCGACTTAACGACCATATCGTCGATGTAAGCCTCCATGTTCTTACCAATCTACGACCCAAAAACTCTGTTCACCATCCTCTGATATGTTGAGCCTGCATTTTTAGTCCAAAAGGCATCATCACATAGTAATATAAGCCTCCAATGGCCTTGAAAGCTAACATTTCCTTATCACAGTCTGCCATTTTGACTTGATGATAGCCTGAGTACGCATCTAGAAAATTCAACATCTCAAACCCAACAACTCCATCAACCATCCTATCAATTCTTGGCAAGGCATATGGATCCTTCGGGAAGGCCTTGTTCAAATCTATGAAATCCACACACATTCTCCACTTACCGTTGTGTTTTTTGACCATTACAACATTGGCCATCCAGGTGGGTTACGTGAGCTCTTTGATTATTCCTGCCTGCATGAGCTTTTCAACTTCAACCTTAATAGCAACTTCCTTCTCTTGGGAGAACTAATGTGTTTTCTGCTGTATGGGCTTAAAATTGAGGCCGACATTCAAATAGTGAAGTGCTACTCAGGCTCAACGCCTCTCATGTCTGTCACTACCCAAGAAAAAGCATCCAAGTTAGCTTTCCGTAGTGATATCAGCTCTTCTTATTCATGTTCATTCAACTGGGCTATAATTTTGATCTTCTGATCTGGGTAAGCTTCATTCAACACAACTTCTATCAAATCATCATGAGCTATAAAGCCTGGCTCATCTCTCACCTGTAGGGTTTCACAGTCCATCTCATTTGGTGCGGTCTCCTTGACCATATTGACCTGACTTGAGCCTGCTGTGAACTCAGCCTGGTCGGTTCGGGCCTCTTTGAGTCGGGTACGTTTCTTGTGATATGATCAAGAAAAGTATGGGGCCAACTGATGGTGAGCCCGATTTTCTCTTCAACATAAAATTTAACCTTCTGATGCGGCACATAGGCAACCATCTGAAACTTTCTCATGGCCAGAATTCCCAAAATTATACTGTAATATGAAGGGAGATCAACGACTAAAAAGGTTACCTTCTCGGTTCGACAGGGCTCAAAATCGCCGATCAGGACTTCCAATTCAATTGTGTCTTTAACGTGGACTGGGTCGTTGAAGAATTTTATAAAGTGCCTACATAGGGCGTCAACCTGGCTTCTCCGTATCCGATTGTCTTCAGACAATCATAGTACACGATATCTCTGCCCGCACCTGTGTTTACTTGGACACGATTAACTCTCAAGCCCTTATAACAACTTTTATGATAATGGGAACTTCCATTGCGCTCAGTGGGCTCGCCAACTCGCTCTTTGTGAATGTTATTCCTTTCTTAGACTCTCTCAAAACAATCGGCTTCTCGTATCCACGAGTGTTTTAAAGGTTGATCTGTGACTTGATCTGATTATTACTTGGAAAAGTTTCATGGATTACCTGAACTTCATTCTGATGTCGACGGGGTTGTCGATTATCACTGTTGGCGGCCCCACCTCCATATTTTTATATCTGTTCGCTACTCCTTCTTGGATTAACTTCTCAATTTCTTTCCACAATGTGATGAATTCATCAATTATATGACCATGATCTTTGTGAAAGTCGTAGTATTTTGACTTATCATGAAGCTGGGGATCAGCCTTCATAGGCCTCGGTTGTGACAGATGTTCATGAATCTCATACATGATCATTCTTGCAGGAGTGTTTAGTGGAGTGTAGTCTTCCTCTTTGAACTTGACAGGTTTTTTGGTTTCCCTTTCTTGATTCTTTCCGTGATCTTCCTTGCGGTCCTGCGGTCTCTCTCGGAGGGTTGGGATCGCTCTTCGCTTTGCTCTTTCCTGAAGGTGAGGGTTGGGATCGCTTTGCTTTGCTCTTTCGGAGGGTTGGGATTGCTCTTTCCATTTAGCTGGAGTGTGTGGTACCAACTGCTTATCCTTAGTGCCTGTCATATTGTACTACCTTGCACCTATCTGCGCTAAAGGACAAAAATGTACTATAACAACCAACCAATTGTCTGTCTCCTTACATCCAACAAACTCATACTATCTGATCTACATGGACAGCGCGTTGAGTATTTTGTCGAAAAGGACGTCTTCGACGAGGTTGTGGCCAGAAATCCAAAAAATCCAAAGAGAGTGGTGATGATTCAAACGCAAACCCTTTGGATTGTGTGTTTTTCTTCTCAAAACACTCTCACACACACAAACTCAGAAAACAAGCTGAAAATCACTCTAAGTACAAGTTTTTCACCGGAAAAGTGAGCTAAAAGGTGGTGGAGAGAGCTCAGGCGAGTTTTGATGAAAAACTTAACAAGAATCTACTGAGAATGATGATTTCTCAAGTGCAAAATTAGTAAATCGCATACTCTTGCTCACGTATACAAATGCAAAGCTCAAAAAGAGCCCAAATCTTGTTGAAAGGAAGAAATTTCTAAACGGGAAATGAAGAACATGACTCCGACGAGCTCTTGGACAAGAACTCAACGAGAGAGACGATGATTCAAGTGCTAACTCGTGGATTTCATACAAGGCCGGTGGAGTTTACCTTGTGCTTAGTGTTGAGATGAAGCTTTCCTGATGACTGAGCGGATTCTGAGAGCTTTTTGTTGAAGAAGCTCTGAAAACTGAAGAAGATGATGAAGATCTTCGTAGCGCCATCGTAAAAGATGAACCCACGGTGGTGCCGTACATCGGAAAGAACAGAAAAGATTGCTTTTTCCGATAATGGAGCCAACTGATAAGGTCAAATTTATCATTGTGCGTTTAACGGTGGTTTGTGGTGGATATCGGGCTATGAAAGTGTGTACAATGGTGGTGAATGATTCACGATGGCTGAAAGAAAGAGTTGAGAGAGTATGAAACTTGGCAGAGTTTGCCTGTGTTTTCTATTAATTGAGTATATGTAAAATGTACATTGAGCCTCTATTTATAGGCAAGCTGCTTATTAGGGTTAAGTACAATATGACGCCGTTTGGACTAAAAGCTATCTATGGGGTTGATGTGGGGCGGACCCGACATTTAGCCATTTCTCAAGTCTGTCTTGTCTTTGTGTTGCTTCCTTTGAGTTGTAGCTTGGTCATTTGACATTGTGGGCTCGGGTCGCTGTAGGACCTAATGGCCTAAGAAACTGCAGGCCGGCCCGCTTGCCTTTCCTTGGGCCTGCGGGGATGTTAAGAAGGTTTTTGGTAGGGCCAATGGCATACGGTCCTATAATGGCCCATATATATGTGGACTATGTTGGTTGTAGGCCTTGTCCATTATTTTGGTGGTTGGAAGGATCCGAATTCGGATCCGCAGGCCGGATTACGGTCCGGCCATATCAGTGGCCAAGTGTTATTCTTGTGTTCTTTTGTTTGTGAGAAGGTACGTTGAACTTTGGCACATTTTATTTTTTATGTGCCCGTCGAGTGGCGAAAAGAGTTTTGAAGAGAGGGGTAAATCCTGAACAAAGATGATGTATTGTTTGAATCTATAACTATCAAGAGTCAGTCTTGTTTGGATGTCTTTCTTGTCTGTCTGATTGGTTTGCTCTAGTGTCAGTTACTAGGTTCTTTGGAATATTGAAAGTCTGAGTTAGTAGCAGCCTAGTGAGGACATTGGCTCTTAACTTTTATTTCAGTATCCTGCTTGATCCTGTGCCAATATGACATCTCAGATCAAGTTTAATATGTGAGTTGTGCAGGTCCGTTGTTTGAATACACTTGCTGAGACTGAGCAAGTTTGTGGATTGGTTTGAACACCTATTCTAGCCTTGTGAAAAAGATCCCATTAAGAAGACTTCTTGAGTCCCTACATAAGTGTCTGTCAATCATTAGAGACCTAGTGTCTCTGTGCTTGTGCAAGCTATTCACTTAGAAGTCAAATTGTGCTAGTTAGAATGTCTAAATTCTCACTTTGTGTCCTGACTAAAATATCATGCACTGCATTGTGTAAGGCCTGTGGTTTGGATTTCTGGACACTCAGCAATCTGAATTCATATGTGGTTTATCTTGCACTTGTGTGTTTTATCTTCTTAAGTTGTCCTTGATCTAGTCTAGTCTTGTTTTGTTCAGCAAAACACCTTTAAACCAGTGTCTGTCCTATCTGTGCTTTCCTGCTATATCAGCCTATTAAGTCCTGCATCCAGTGATTAGTGGATCTTTATCAATCTTTAGTGTAGGGCTTACTATTCTGTGTTATATAGAGCTACTAATCTTGTTGTAATCAGTCCCACAACTCAGTTTTAAGAACCAATTATGAGCTTCTCTAACCTGGTTATCTGACTGAATTGAACCCGATTGGATCAGTGTAGTCTGAGGCTCTACTTCTGTGTGTGTCTAATCAAGTCTGTATTTCTTTCAATATTCTGTAAAGTGTTGTAATAGAACTTATCTACTGGAATAGAACTACTCTTGCATATATATGTAACAGAATGTCTGTTCATATTTGATATCTATTTTGAAATAGAACTATGTTTGTAATCTTGATCATTCTGTTTAAAACTATATGTGATATTTTTACTTGATACATTATTTACTGTACAATCTGTTTTGATAGTTTGATCAAATCAAGTTTAACTAAACATATTTTTGTGATCTCTCAGTAATTTAATAGAACCTTCAAAGCTTTTGATCCTTTAATAATCACACACATCTTGATCACTTATGGATTAAATAATACAAGTGAATAACTAAATACATTTGTTTCGGTCTTGTTTGTTTAGAACTTGTATTAATCTGTTGCTAAATCAAAAAAAGTTTTAAAATCTCTTAATACTCTATTGACCCCCCTCTAGAGTATATTTTGTGCGAATACTAATCGCAAGAGCATAACCAGAACAACTTTCCTCATCGGCTGAAAGAACTGACCCGAGTATTGAGGGGAGGAATGAGTACTCAGCTGGAGGAAAGGCCCTACAACTTCATATACAAAGAAAGATTCTTCCTAGACGTGAGAGGCACCTGATAGCTGAACCGTTATGTGACATGGTCGAATATAAGGAAGTCTTGGATGCTCTCCATTTGTACTGGGATGCCATTTGGGATTTCCTTTCTTCTTTACCGTATTGATCCGGTAAAACTCCTAAATTAGTTAATGCTGAAGTAGAAGCTTCGTTGAACCTGGTGGTAACCACTCGAAGAGGTGTACATGTTTCTGGAGGTGCGCGGCCACTCGAACGAATATGAGAGGTAGGCGAGTGTAGGTGTTGTATCATAAAACATGTTCAACACATCAATCCAACACGCGCCTTCCTTCTCATTAGGCACACGCCTAACACATCTGTGGCCAACTTTTTATGTTTTCATCGGCTATATGATCTTTTACTCAAATACCCTAAAATTCAGTACCCTTTTGGAACCAAAACATGTTTTAACCTGCATCAAACACACATATATTTCCCAAAAATCGAACAAAGCATCAATAACACAATTAAACCGATTGAGAACACCCCTCATCTCGTGTTTTGTCAGAAGTTGCTTCAAAGCGATCCAAATCACAAGAACAACCAATTCTCTATCTTCCCTACGGATTCTTATCAACCAAAACACGTAACTACAATTACTCACACGATTACAACAGTCTAAAACACCTAAACCTCAAAATTCACCAAGAGATTCGCAAAATTTTATACTAGGGCTAAAACTTAAAACTTATGAATGACGGAATCGCTGATACCAAAACGTTCTTTACGACGTGGTGATCAAAAGTCCATACTGCGGTATGCACAAACGAACGCCTCGGAATTTGGAAGATTTCCTTTTTTTTTCCTATTCTTTCTCTTCTCTTTCACGAAGTTTGACTCCTGCTTCTCCTAATTTATTAACTGGCGCATAATGAGGGGTTAAGGGGACGAAAGTTCCATTTTAGGATAAAAAACCATTAATTTCCAATTAAAGGCACCTTAATCCTTTAATTTAATAATTGGATAATTAAAATAAAAGGTTATATTTATTTATTTACTAAATAATACCCCTTTTACTAATTAACCATTTCTTAATTTCTTCGGTTATTACAATACGTGCCTACGTTCACTCGAAAAGAATCTTACAAACCACTTCAATACATGAATTCCCAAGATGCACCTACCTCGCAAACTTTTAGGAATGATGATGTTCAGTCTTGGAAGTCCAACAAATGTAACACATTCATGTATGAAAGGGATGCATATAACTCATTCAAGAAATCTGCTCACACACAACACAATCATTCTATTGTTAAAGAAAATGATCCTACGCAAATCGTTGTTGTAATATCCCCTGATTATTCAAAAAAGAGAAAGTAGAAATCTACAGTGAGATTTGTCTATGCATATGGACTTGTTGACAATGTTTATAAAAAGTCATCATTTGCATTCTCTTCAAATTCTAGAAATGTGAAGTTGATTCATTTACATGTGATGTGGTTAATAAACCTTTAATCAATGAAGTTTGAATTGAAATATCCTTACGCCAAGCGATTTTTAGGACTAATCATGCGAGGACCCAAGTTTAAGGGTAAATCTGTTACATGGATTGTTTTGCAGGTATGTTTCAAGTGAAAAATGGAAAGTACCACAAAATGATACCTTGATAATGGATGTTCAAGACAGATGACTAGCAATGGATCTTTATTCAATTTTTTGTAGCTAAGTCTAGTCAAGGACATGGAGTGTTGGGTTTAATTAGGGGTTATTTAGTATTATTAAAAAATTTGGGGGTAATATGTAGTAAATTGAATCTGTACAAAGTGAATAATTTTGAAAATAGAAATATGTTATATGATATATGTGGTGCCCAAAGTAATATGTTCTGTAATATATTGTGCCCAAAGCATACTCGAGTAACAGAAAAATAACTACTTCACCATAACCTCATTTTAGTTTTGTGAGATGCCGATATTTGATCGGCGGTGACACCAACAACAATCTTATTTTGGTTAAAAAAATAATACTCCCCCTGTCTCATTTTATTAGTACTGTTTGACTTTTCACACAGATTAAAAAACTTGGTTAAATTAGTTATTTGTTATTAATTTTGATGAAAATATCTAAAATGACCTGTTATTAATGCAAAATAATGAAAAGTTGATAGGTAAATAATAAATAATGAGTAAAAAAAAAAAAAAATATAATAAATGATTCATCGGTTATCTATTATGAGACAAAAACAAAAAAATTAAACAGAATTTTGAAACGGATGTAGTATTAAAATGGGACAGAAGGAGTATAGAAAAACTCTACTTACGCCCACAACCAAAAAAAGAAGGGAAGAAAACGGACCAAAAGTCCGAATCACTGGAAAACGGAGCGGAACGGCGCCATTAGGGTTTTAGTCAATTCTAGGGTTTTTTTTTCTCTGTAAACTGAAAGGTAAGTTCGAAAGTTATACTTCAAGTATTGTTGTGTTTTCAGCTGAACAATCTGAAGAAGAAGAATGGCTTCGGTTTCGACGACGCAAACAGCATTGTCCTTGAAAAAGCGACCGTCGGTATCAAAAAGGGAAGGGGATCAGATGATAATTACTCCTTTAGGGGCCGGAAGTGAAGTGGGACGTTCCTGTGTTTTCATGACTTTCAAGGGCAAAACGGTTATGGTACTCAAATTTCATAAAATAAAACCATGTCTTTTGTGTTGAACTTTTACGCGTTGCTAGTCCTGCTGCTTAATTGTTTTTCTTTTTGTTCTTTTGTGGTGGCAGTTTGATTGTGGGATTCATCCAGCTTTTTCAGGAATGGCTGCTTTGCCTTATTTTGATGAGATTGACCCGTCTCAGATAGATGTTCTTCTTATCACTCAGTAAACTCTCTTCTTTCTTATGTGATTTGACCATGAAGGGGTTATTTTTATAGTGTGTTCTATGATATTCTTTCAAAGTCCAGGGAGTAGGGTATGGGCAGCTTTGCATGTGTTGTGTTCAGTTTGTGATGATTTAGGATTGGGTTTAATCAGATTATGATTTTATGCTAGCGGTCAATAGCTAAGCCAGATAGACCAAGGGAGCATGGGTTTAATCAGATTATGATTTTATGCTAGCGGTCAATATCTAAGCCAGATAGACCAAGGGAGCATGAGCAGATTTTGTCAAAATTTGTGAATTTTTTACCTGGGTGGGTAAATTCCAGCTATGGGGCCTCACTTAGTAGACTTGTGGTGATTTGGATCAGGATCAGGATGAGGATGGGATTGTTGGGTTTGTTATTTGGAGACAAGGGATTCGTTTTGTTTCCAGTTTGTTAGTTTCTCTGGGTAAGTAGCATATGCATGATTTGTTTTGGGTGTGAGAATAGATTTGAGTACCAGGCTTTTATGTTGTCTACCACTTTAGCTCCTAATATTTTAGCTTGGTTGCTGTGCAACCACAAGCTGTTGTTGATTATTTGATGTCCCTTGAACTTGGCATAGAGCACGACTGTTTATTTGGTAATAAGTGGCAACTGCATGTGCATTCCTTGATTCTTTCTTTAAGCTCATTTTGTAGTCTGCGTTTGTTGTTTCTGTCTTATCCATTTTGACTATTCAACTCTGGTTTTTATAGTTGTTTCCCTTTTGTTTATTGATACTAAGACGTCCACTTGCAGTTTTCACTTGGATCATGCTGCTTCCCTTCCCTACTTTTTGGAGAAGGTATACTTTTTCATGGTTCTTAAGGGTTAGAATGTCAATTCCATCTGAATTTTAATTAGTTATTACTGATTTATTTTGTATTCCAGACTAACTTTAAAGGGCGAGTTTTTATGACCCATGCCACAAAAGCGATTTACAAGTTGCTTTTGACTGATTACATCAAAGTGAGCAAGGTCTCTGTTGAAGACATGCTGTTTGATGAACAAGATATCCTAAAATCTATGGACAAGATTGAGGTGTGTTTGTCATGCATGTTTTCATTTTTCGTCTCCTTTGATTGCAATTTGGAGTTTTGTCAGCTACATCCATGCTGAAATGTTTTTGTTGCATTTTCTGTTGCAAGACGTAATATGGGAAGAAGGGGAAGGAAAACATATGTTACTCATTCTGGCCTATGCAAGCAGGCTGGGATTTGAAGTGAATGAGAAAAAAGATGTAGATTCTTAAATACTACCAACATATTTTATTTAGACACTGATGAGGAGTAGGTGAGATACAAGAATATGTGGGTCAATTGCTCTGCCCTTGATCAGGCGCTGGGGTCCTGTTGGGTAGACTGTTTACTAAGGTGATGCCGCTCACAGTTGTGGGTGTTGCTTGGGGTGAATCTAGGTTGCATGGGTATGGATACACAGGTGCAGATTAATGTGGATGCTGGGTTTTAGAAAAATATTGGATACGGGTGTGGATGTGTATGGTTAAATTTTAGAAGTATAGGGACAAATTTGTACATATATAAACTGTGTGAACCAAACTATAGAGTTAAAAAATCATAAAATAAAACACTTCATAGTATTAGTGTGATCTTTCTTCATTTTTAGTGGGTTTTCTTCATTTTGGGCAGTTTTACATCAACTTTTTTGGCGGCTTTTCTTCAGATTTCTGAAGTGTTTCTTCCTTTCATGTATCAAGTTATGGATATGCTGATCCTGATCCTGTATCCAACATTTAAGAAAATGCAAATTTGTTCCTGGTGTGTTTCCTAAATCCGATGCGTATCTGTGTCAGATATGTTTCGCATATGAGGCTTTGCCTGCCAAATAGGAGTATCTCTATATTGTAGGGTGAATTATAAGCATGTCATTTGGTAGGTTTTTTTACATTTGCTGAATTGTTTTGTCTTTTGTAGTCCTTTTAGCGAGTAAAAAGGCCAGTGAGGATATGGATGAGGGGATTCTTGTTGGTAGTTTCAAAGAATAGTCATTACTTTAAAATGGTCAAATGTATTGGTGTTGCTATTTACTTGTCATGATTTTTTCATGCAGGTTATTGACTTCCATCAGACCGTGGAAGTAAATGGCATCCGCTTTTGGTGTTACACAGCTGGTCATGTACTTGGTGCAGCAATGTTTATGGTAGATATAGCAGGTGTTCGAGTGCTTTATACTGGAGACTATTCACGGGAAGAAGACCGGCATCTTCGAGCTGCTGAGGTTCCTGAATTCTCGCCTGATGTATGCATCATTGAGTCAACGTATGGGGTTCAACTTCACCAGCCACGAAATATTCGAGAAAAACGCTTTACAGATGTCATTCATAACACTGTTTCTCAAGGTGGGCGTGTGCTTATCCCTGTATTCGCTCTTGGAAGAGCTCAAGAACTTCTCTTGATCATAGACGAGTATTGGTCAAACCATCCCGAACTTCATAGTATTCCTATATATTACGCATCTCCTCTTGCAAAACGGTGTTTGGCGGTTTATCAGACATACATCAATTCCATGAATGATAGGATTCGAACTCAGTTTGCTAGTTCCAACCCTTTTAATTTTAAACACATATCTCCACTGAGAAGTGTTGAGAATTTTAATGACGTTGGCCCGTCAGTAGTAATGGCAAGCCCAGGTAGTCTTCAGAGTGGTTTATCAAGACAGCTGTTTGATAGATGGTGTGCAGACAAGAAAAATGCTTGTTTGCTCCCGGGTTACGTAGTCGAGGGAACATTGGCCAAGACAATTATCAGTGAACCTAAGGAAGTTACACTGACAAATGGCTTGACAGCTCCTCTCAACATGCAGGTCCATTACATTTCTTTCTCAGCTCATGCAGACTATGCTCAGACGAGCACATTCTTGAAAGAGCTCATGCCTCCTAATATAATACTCGTTCATGGCGAGGCTACCGAGATGGGAAGGCTTAAACAGAAGCTAATGACTCTGTTTGCTGACCAAAATACCAAGATTTTAACTCCTAAGAATTGCCAGAATGTTGAGATGTATTTCACCTCTGAGAAAATGGCAAAAGCCATTGGTAAGCTGGCCGTAAAAACCCCTGATGTCGGTGAAACAGTCAGTGGCTTACTTGTAAAGAAAGGTTTCACCTACCAGATTATGACACCTGAAGATCTTCATGTCTTCTCTCAGCTCTCCACAGCAAATATTACGCAGCGGATTACAATCCCATACTCGGGAGCTTTTGCTGTCATTCAGCATAGGCTTAAGCAGATATATGAAAGTGTAGTATCCTCTACAGATGAGGAATCTGGTGTCCCTTGTCTTCGTGTTCATGACCGGGTGACCTTGAAACAGGAGTCAGAAGATCATCTCTCTCTGCATTGGGCAGCAGATCCAATCAGTGACATGGTTTCAGATTCGATTGTGGCTTTGGTTTTGAATGCCAGCAGGGAAATGCCTAAGGTGGTTAGCAGTAGTGAATCAGAGCCGTTGATAAACGAGGAAGAAGATGCCAGGAAAGCAGAAAAGATAGTACATGCTCTCCTTGTGTCTCTATTTGGAGATGTGAAATACGGAGAAAATGGGAAACTGGTGATAAGCGTTGATGGGAATGTAGCACATCTGGATAAGCAAAGTGGTGATGTTGAAAGTGAGAATGATGGCTTGAAAGAGCGTGTAAGGTTGGCATTCCAACGAATAAGAAGTGCTGTGAAGCCGATTCCTCTCAAAGCATAGTGAGTCCCCCCAGTGCATTGAAGCATCATCCGCTTGTGTTGTGTCGGGGAATCCTAGCTGGCAGTCCGGTGTGTTGAAGCATCATCCGCCTGTCTTGAGGGTCGTGATAGTTTGGTGCATTGTGGCTTCCGTCTGTATATGCCCGTGTTGGGGGGGTCCAGGAAGGGCCGTGCCAAAGCATATTAGTACAAGACTGTTATGATATTTTGCAGTTGGATCGGATAGATATGCAGGGTTCTTATTTTTAGAACAAGGGCTTCTTCTTTTTTGACCCTAGAGAAGAAAGACTCTGATAAGCACTTGATTGTATTTGTAGCTTTCATTTCTTATACTTTGTTTTGTTTTGTATGCATAATGAGCCGTTCTAACATTGATTACATCAATTTTTCATTAGCATCTGATGACGTTTTCTATTCACATGAATGATCTTAACAGTTTTCTATTCGTATATATCTTAGTTATATTAGTTAACTGTTCACTTCAAATTGTATTGCTAGTATTTTTTAGTTATATTAGCTAACGGTTCACTTCAGTTTGATTTTTAAAAGTAAAACCAAAATCAAACTAATTCGAATTGGTTTGGTTGAGTTTTTAATTGATTCAGTTTTTATAATTTTAATAAATCATCTAAACATTTTCCAAAAATAAAACATCTAATAATTTTGTATGGTTTGATCTTTTCAAAGTAAAACCAAAATCAAACTAATTCGAATTGGTTTGGTTAAGTTTTTAATCGATTCAATTTTTATTTATTTTTAATAATAATAATCTAAGTCCCCACACACACACACACACTCTCTCTCTCTCTCTCTCTTAACTTCTCCTTTCCCCACTCTCTATATCATCCTTTAATTCTTCCTCCTTGTCCCCCATTTTTCCTGCGCCGGTTGTCATTTTTAGATCTCCGATGTTCTTTTCATCTTTTTCATGTAGTTTTCTGTTTGATGTGTCTTCTTTCATCTTTAATAATTGCAGATCTGGAGCCATCTTTTTTGGATTTCCGGCCATGGTGACAATGGTTTTGACCGGTGACCGCATTCTTCTCTGTAACTTCACGTTTTGGAGGCTCTCTAGGCAGCTTTTGGTCTTGGAGATTCTCTTCGATTTGAAGAACGGTTCGCTGGCCGGAGGTGATATTTTCATGGTGCCGGACTGCCGGACTATTACAATAGAGGTCGGTTTCAGGCTGTGGACGTCCGTGCTTGTCTATGGAGGAAAGATTTGTGTAGTTTCGTTATCTATTCTGTCTGCTGAGCCTTTGTCGCCGGATTTTGGAGGACTTGTCTCCCCCTCGCCGCCGTTCTTGGTTGTTGGTGGGGGTGATAAAGCGGTTCTTACCTTCCTTTTTGGTGATGTTGGCGTCGGTAGTTTCAGGATAGTTGTTTTCTTTTTATGTTTTTGTGGTATGTTTGTAGATCCCCGGTGGCTTTTGGTACTCATCGGGCTTGTCGTTCGTTACGGTTGCTACTGGGTGGTGGTGGTTGTCTTGGGAGTTGGTTATGGACGTCCGTCATATATCAGATTGTTTCTATTTTCGTTTTTTACCAAATCAGTTTCTCTTTAACGAGACGGTATTTGGTCATATTGGGTTTCTCCCAATCTTCTTTTATTTTTTTAGTGTAGGTTTGTCCAGAAATAGGCTGGTGGTGGTCCGACGATTGTTCGGTGTTGTTCCGACGGTTGTCCGGTTGTAATTCTATTGTTTGAATAAAATTTCTTTCGTGTCGAATAATAATCTAAACACTCTTGATAAAAAAATTCTAAACATTTTCCAAAAAAGATAAATAAAAAACAATCTAAACATCTAATAAATTTTTTTGGGCATTGTTAATGGCACCACACCCAATATACTCGGACACCACACCTGTGCAAAATTCAACTTTTTAGATATCGAAATGTGTTATTTCAATTCCAGAAAAGTCAAAATGTGTTATTTCGACTTCTAAAAAATCGAATTTTGCACAAATGTGATATCCGAGTATATTGAGCGTGATGCCATTAACATTGCCTTTTTTTTTTTATTTTATAAGTAAAACATCTAATAATAATCTGTACCGTTCGTTTTGTATGGTTTGATCGGTTAATAAACTACGGTAGCAGTTGGATACTTGGATTATACAGCAGCAGATCTGAATTTTTTGATTCCACCTTTTGGGCGAACGTCTTCAATACTGTATTTCGTAGAATAAGGATTTACAACCGGACTTACCCTTTAGTTTTCATTGATAATTCCGTCTTTAATTGATGATTTTGAAGAAGTTTTGACTCAGAAATCTTTTGCGCAGCTACAATCAGGATCGAATAACAATCGACTCCATTACTTCTTCAGTTGGGACACTGATCGGAGTTCATGTTTGAGATTTCACTTATGTGGACACTAATCTTTTTTATCATGGAATTTGTCTTGTCATTACCTGCTGCAAAATCTCCTTAACAATCAAGGAGAAACCCAAGAGTTTTTTTTTTTTTTTTTTTTTTTTTTTTTTTGGTGTAAGGGACAGAGAATTGTTATGAAGTGGTTCATGGTAGCTTCGCTTCTTACCGTCCTCACAAGTTCTCAGGTTTCCTCCTTTTGTTCTAACCCCTCTCTGATTTTGAAATTCTTATCTCTTTTTTCTTCTGTTTTTCCTTGTCAATGTTGTTCATTCCCTCTTCCCGACATTGTCTATGAAATCATTCGTTCTTTGGAGCATTTTTTATTTTTTCTTAACATGTAATCAAACATTTGGTAGGGGATTTTGACAACATTATCTCAGAGCAATGGGAAATACGATTATGACTATGCCACAGTCCCTTTTCTTGCTGAAGTTTTCAAGGTTAGTCTTTGAAAGCTACTTTGGTAAGACTTCAATTGGGCTTGTTTACATTTGTAGTTTTCTTGCTGCAAGTTTTCAAGATTAGTTCTGTGAAGGCTACTTAGGTTAAGTTGGCTTGTTTAGATTTGTAGTTTTAAAAATTCTGTTGCAGCTCTTCAGGATTGGACAGAAACACGAGGGCTTTTTGACAATAATTAAACACAAGATAAAAAACAAATGACATGGGAATTTACTGTCTTTTAGCATTTTCTCCAAGTGGGGATTGTAGCTTATAAGCTGATCATGGTAGAGCATGTAGTCTCATTTTTAATCCTATTTATGGTCCCCCGGCTCTTTGTTTCATCATGTGTTTCTGTTGAAGCAGCTGTTGGTGTCTGGTATTCTGTTATGGAGAGAATGCCAGAGGGTTCCTCTTCCGAAAATGACTACAGAGTGGAGAACTGTTTGCTTGTACCTGGTTCCATCCATCATTTACCTGATTCATAATAATGTACAATTTGCCACATTGACTTATGTGGATACATCCACCTACCAGATTATGGGCAACTTAAAGATTGTGACTACTGGAATTTTGTTCAGGTGCACCGCTGGTTATTTTATTATGTGTTCATTTATGTTACCTTTAAAACCAAAAGCTCTTTTTTTTTGGGTACATATTCTCTTGTCTTCTAATATTGGTATTGATTTTTTAAATCAGGAGATGTGTCTATTTCATGTTTTAGGATGTTTTTGAAGCGGAAGCTTTCTAATTTGCAGTGGATGGCGATTGTCTTATTAGCTGTTGGAACAACCACAAGTCAGGTATTACTTCTTTGGTGCTCTACTTTGATAATTTTTCGCTAATGTCTGCGATGGTAGTCATCATATTGGATCTCATGGAGGCATTAGTACAAGGATTATCTCTTAGCATTCTGATGGTATACAGAGATTCGTTAATGATTCGTTTAGATTAAATTATGTAAATAATGATTTCTCCATGAAACAAGTGACGATTTCACTGATGTTATGAAAAGGTGGTTGTTTTGCATTTGATTGCAGTTACAAAACCTTGTTTTGGTGGCTAAGTTTGCCATAAAATAGGTGTACATTTGAAATAATACAAATCTAAAATCGTTATTTAAATCTAAAAATGTTATCTATGTGGCTACCGATAGTATGCCAACCAGTGTCCAATTTGTGGCAAGTCTAGACATATGCAGTCTATGTTGCTCAAAAGCTCTATACGGTGGTTCTTTCTATATGTTTAGAATTTTATCGGACTCCCTCTTTCCCTCTCTCCCCCCCCCCCCCCCCCCCTCTTCCCTCGCCCTCTTTGGGGGAGGGGTTGGGGTTTGCAAAATTCAAGCTGTAATTTGCAGAAACTCCGAACTTACTGTTTGTAATCTTATCTGAACTTGACTTAGGTGAAAGGCTGTGGAGAGAATTCTTGTAACTCGGTCTTTTCATCACCAATCGAGGGATATATGTTGGGGATATTATCCGCTTCTCTTTCTGCTCTGGCTGGTGTCTACACTGAATTTTTGATGAAGAAGAATAATGACAGCTTATATTGGCAAAATGTCCTTTTATATACGTAATATTTTTTTTGGCTTTTTTTCTTTTTCTTTTTTCCTACTGTTGTGGTATTTCTGCTAGTCATGCTCTGCTGTCTTTAGTGAATCATCAGAGTGTGAACACTCTAGATGGGTGAAGGGCATACATAGAGATAGGGTTAAGGGTTGTATATCTTGTTAATGACATTTTCAATGTTGGAACAAAGTATGAGTTTAACTAGCATTTCTAGCTTTTGATATCTTTTCTCAGGTTACGGTAGTGGCTTGTTCATATGAATAATTATTGTTATTATTGCTATATGAAAACCAGACCACCCTGTCATAGATGTGTTAAATTCAAGTGAATTGGCTCACGGCTAAATGACCTTTACCAAATACGCGATTTCGGTTTATCATTTTTGGGATTATGTTCTCCGATAGACAGGCAGACTTATTTGGTGTACATCTGATTCATGGTTTTATGAAAAGTTTTGAATATATAGCTTTTCCTCTTGTGTGTTTGTAGGTGTCTCCGGAAAAATATGTTTGACAACAATTAGAAAGTAGTTAAACATTTCATAAAAGGGTGCTAGAGGATGACCATGGCATTTGTTCTGCTTTATTTTAATTTGTTGACGTCCAGTATTGTTAGTCTAGCAATAAGGTTTTTTTCATTTTATCTTTAATTTCTGAAGTTTAAGAACATTTTCTTTTTTCCTTTTTTATTTGTTGTAGTAATATGATATAGTTTCCATCTTTCAGGTTCGGTGCAATATTCAATATGGCACGACTTGTTTTAGATGATTTTAGAAGTGGATTCGAGAACGGACCATGGTGGCATCGCCTTCTTAGTGGGTACACTATCACGACGTGGATGGTTGTCTTGAATCTGGGTTCCACCGGGCTTTTGGTATCTTGGCTAATGAAGTATGCTGACAATATTGTAAAGGTAGCTTGTTTGACTTGCCTTGTCTTCCTCACACCCCTTTGTTCTTTCCTTCCTACCTTCTTATCAGGGACTTCCTAAGATCCTAATGTTAGCTAAAATCCCATTAGTGTCCTGGATTGCCCCTTTGCTGATTGGGTGTTCAATGCATCCCCCCCACCCCCTCCATAGTTCGTATATTGTGACTGATGCCTCCGCCAAACAATCTCCCTGTGCAATTTGGATTTCCCTAGCTACTCACGAGTCACAGCCTGGTCCACATTTTTGTTCCACTGACTTGGAACCTGGGTCACGAGCAGGCTCCTTGTCACTGGGCTCCATACCCTTTTAGAGTAATTGCATGTAATGAACAAGCACTACTGTTTTACACAAAAAGAAGAGAAGAAAACAAAAGATCAAGTTCCGAGTTTCTTCTAAGTGAGAAATGAGCATACACCGGTCAAAGGGGATGTGGCCGTAAGATTTGTGCCAAGATATGCTTTGTTCTTTTTGTTAATATGCAACTACAGTCTCAACACTAAATTGAAACTCCAGGAATGAGGATTGCTAGAGGATAGTCGGTGTTAGACGTACTTGATCTGTATAGTTATTTCTTGTTTTTAGATGGAAACCATCACTTATGATCCGGTCCTATATGATTACAAGCTTGCTCAAATAGTTAACTTGTTGGTTGCAGTACTTTTGGATTGTGCTTACTACCCAAAGGGTATTTTAAATTTTGCAGTCTTTAGTGGCACCACACCACACTTACTGTTGTTGGCACCACACAAACAATCAACATCTGAAGTCACTTCTCGGCCATAGAATTGACTTTCCGACGGTCGATTGTCGCATTTGACCGTTCAAATGTTGATTATATGGTCTAGAATCAACTTTTGAAAGGTCGAACAAAAAACGTGTGGTGCCACAGTTCATTTTGGGGAGTGCCACCAAAGGCTCTTTCACATTTTAGTGTTGCAATATCCTACCATCTTTGACAGTTATTGTTGTCAAAACCCTTTATTCCCAGAAGCTTATGCAATTGTGCTTTAGGCAGGGTGGTATTACAATCTGTAGTCCTACATACTTGGAATGATTGACAGATAGTCTTGTTGAACCATACTGGCCCAACTTTAGTTCTTTTACGGTGTCTTTTGTTGGTACTAGGTAAAATTGCATTGATGGTTAACTGAAAAATGGATTGAGGTCCCTAAATATCTTATGTTCTAAGAGCTAGCAATTGTTCTAGGCATCTAAACAACGCAAATTTGTAAAATAAAGATCCAAATTATTCAGATCCACAAAAATTATCTGCAGCAGAATCTCTACCTACATCTGTAAAATTCATAATCTCTAAATTATGTTCTACTTGTAGTGCACAAACTATAGATTCTGTATTCAAATTATATGCTTTAGATATTCTGATGTATTTCAGTATGAATAGAAGTTGTGTAAAATAGAGAAAAGTGGTGTTTTAGTCCGTGAAATAGAGAATCTGTTAATAAAATTGATGCAAGTGCTCTAATAGTTGTGGTTGAGCACTTGAGCCTGGCAATTTTGTTATGGGGTTGTCTGTGTCTTGCATCTTTTTTCTTAGTACTTCCACTCTGCAGCATTGTTGTATGATCTACCTTAATCCTTGATTCTTTTATGGAATTATTTGATATATGTATTATATATTTTTAGGGTTATATTTCTAGTAATTATAAGTATATCCATGTAAGTACTTAATGGTATTTGAGTGAGTAAACAAAAATGACAGAATTCGTTTGTCCTGTAAAGGTGTATTCCACTTCAATGGCAATGCTACTCACAACGGTACTCTCTGTCTTCCTCTTCAGCTTTAAGCCGACATTGCAGGTTAGTTTTTATTTTTTATTTTTAAACTAAATAATTACTGGAAATACAGTTAATATATGATTCAAGAACTTACTGTTACATGAATATTTGGTGACTTTACGTCGTCTTTTTTTGTTGTTGTTGTGTGTGTGTGTGTGTATGCAGCTCTTTTTGGGGATTATTATTTGTATGATGTCACTGCATATGTACTTTGCCCCTCCAAACTTGCTCGTGGATTTACCTCCTCCAACAGCGAAATCCAATCAGGAGGAAAATATAGTTACAATTTCTGTTGATCGAAAAACTGACTCCTAGCGTCCATCCATTCTTTGGTATGTTAAAGCTTTTTTCCCGACCATATGTTCGTTCACAAGCGTTTTGCTTTCTGTAAGACAAATGCAAGACAAGACAGAAAATGATTGCAACACAAGTTGTATGTATGTATGCAGTAAGGATTTTTAGCCAAAGTTTGATGTAGTGTGCTCTTCGGGTTCGCGAATGACTTGTGCAGCACCAGTCAGGGGGAAAGTTTTGTTGCAATGATCCTATGTTAACTTACAGATTTTATATATAACTTAATTTGCATTGTCACTGTATGAAATTTTAAATGCATGTGTCACTGTTGCTTTTGGTTAAGTACCTCCTCTGCCGTTGCGCTAATCAGTCAGGGGAGTTTATATCCTACTAAGACTTAATTATTTTTTCTATTCAAACATAGCATTCTTCTCTAATTGTAATTAAGCAATTGTGATCTTCTCAATAATTAAATAAAATAGAATAAAAATCATTTTTCCTCGTACGTGGGCAATTCGTACGATATCTATGGGATATATGTTTAGGTCTTCTGATATGAGTCCTATGTTTGGTGTTATCCAGGCTGCTTATCGGCTTAATGGGAAGAATTAGTTGAAATGGTTTTGTGAGAACATTTTTGAAAGATAGCGGCAAGTTAAGCCATTTAACATAAACTTTTCTAATCCCTCTCAAAACGACCATAAAAAAATGTTTGTTACGCATGAATGGAATGTAATAAAATAAATGAAATGGAACAAATTCATATCATTACTGCGTTTGGAATGCGAAAGAATGGAATAAAATAAATTATATAAAATATGACATATTGAGTGACGAATAGGGCAGGGTAGTGGATTATGGTTGGATGGAGTAGGGTAGGGTGGGGTAGCCTTACCCTACACACCCTACCTAACCCACCACCCCACTATACCCTATCCTATCTTAAGTATTCTCAACATCCTACCCTAAGCATCTCACCATATCCTACTCTACGGAATAGGATCCTACCTACCCTACCCCACCACTTACTATACTCCACCATCACCCACCCACTTTTACCCCATCGCCCACGTGTTTTGTCGATTTTCATCGTATTCCATCCATTTTTTTATGACAATATTTCATCCATATTTGGAAGGAATGAAAATGGACATTTTTTCATTCAATTCAATTACCTCATAATCATACACAAACATTGGAATGAAATGAAAAATCATTCCATTCCATTCCATTCTCGCCTAAAAAACATACATGATGATGGGCAATACTCTACATGATGACGCCTTGCCTTTGAAACTCAATGATTCTAGAAATAAAGTGACATGTGCATGATCTTATGAAATCAAAACGACGATCTCCAACACTAAACAAAAGGAATTGTGACTACTAGATTCTCTAGCAATACATAAGAAAGTGCCAGTTCACAGTACACACACATCACATATACAAGAGAGATGAAGACAATATTACCCTTACAAGATGTTCACACTCGCCTCATGACTTTGAGTCTTTTATTTCGCATTATTCTTATACTTTTATCACTGCAGTATTTCGTTGAATCATTACTATAAAAATTGTTGTTACTTTATTTGTGTATTTTTTTTAACACGTACCGTACCACGAACCTAACTATCTTCAAACAATTTAGTAGTATTGTTAGTGTCGCATATATGCATTTTACTGGTCTAATCTTTGCTACCTGTTTATTAAATTTTGTTAAAAACACTCTATGGGTCCTGTCCTGTGTATTTGCTTTGGGGTAACACAACTTTCGAGTATAACTTGTTTGTGTGCCTTGGAAACTTCCATAATTAGGATTTGAAATCAGCAAATCAATAGGCTTTTACTTAGAGATTATCCCAAACATAAGTTTCTTTATTTCTTGCAAACACAAATTTATCAAAGATTATATAAAAATGCAAATCATTAACCATATGAAAAGAGCTAATGTGTGTTTCCCTCGAGTGTTTCCCCTAAAAAGAGTTTTTTTTTTTTTTTTTTTTTTTCTTTTCGGAAACGAAAGGATAATACACACACACCCCAAGCGGGATGCGACCCCTGAACTCTCCACTGAGAGCTAGGTTAGACCCAGTGGATTACCACTAGGGTATGTACCCGAATACCCTAAAAAGAGTTTTCCGTAATTAATTTATTCCAATAAATATAATATTAATTAAATAATTTCAAGGATATATAATACCATTAATCATCCAACAACCTTAAAAAAAAAAAAAAAAAAAAAGGAAAAAAAATCAATCCATAACTATAATAATAAAACTATACCGTGAAAAAAATCCATCCACATCTATAATACTAATATTAATATTAAAGAAACCATACATAGAAAAAATCACTACCGTGAAAAAAAGTATTAAAAAAAAAGCAAAAAACAATATATCCATATCCATTCCACTAAGATTCTATGTTACATGTAAATGATACGATCACTTGCATTTCCTATTTTAAAGTTCTTTATGTTAAATATACTAACCGATAATATTACTTCAATTTCTCTCAACACATTTCTCATTATTTTTTAATTAAATCATACCATGTATTAGTGAATATTTTTTTATGAATAATATACTAAAATTTTGTCTATTCATATTGTTTTAAAGTAAAATTAACCTAGGCTCATAGAAAATGACTGATTATTATACAATTAAACAATTAGAACTCAATCTTAGTCTTGTAACATAATTAATAATTATCCATGTTTATGGTTAATAATTTTGACCAACAATAAATTATACAAAATTTATTTACTGTTGAAATACAATAAAAATATATAAGTATATCACAATCAAAACGTATTTTTTTATCCTATTGAAAAATAATTCTTTGTGAAATTGCAGCCTAACACCACTTTTTTTTTCTTCTTTAAGATAAAACCATATTCACATATTTAGTTTTCAATAATATAAAGTAAGATATTATACAATATCAATAATCTACCGTCACAAATCCATCCATACTAAATGTAACTATCCTTATTGATATGATTATGACCTAATATTTGTGTTTATTACATTGTTAAGTGACGATACGATATGCCACCCTTCCACGTGGAATTATCGAGTGGTCGAAATTTGGAATGGGGATGAGGTCCGGGTATGACAAGGATGTCGAGTCGGTGAGCCATCTCGACATGATCAAGATCATTTACATTATGAGTTAATTATGTAGAAGGCTTGCACATTGGCATGACCATCTCGATGTACATCGAGCCGATGTCGAGGAGTAACTTGGATAGGAAGCCAAGGTTATATTTGTCAATAGACTAAACCGCCCTTAATGTAGGGCGGGGAGAGGGACATGTGCCTATAAATACATACATCCGGGAACTACGTTGGGCTTGATTCTGGATTCCAAACAGGATACGTAGGCAATTCAAGATACATTCTTGAACCCAGCCGTACAACATAAAAACCACCATCTTTCCATAAAAGGCACCATCTTTTTCACACTGTTTCTCCTTTCTATTTCACCCCTAGATACTAAACAACCTTGACACATCACTGGTGCTTTATTTAGCATCGTCATTTGGCGCTAGAAGGAGGGTCTTATCTATCGGTGATTTAGAGAGAATAGTACGATGGCGCCGTCAACAAGAAGAAAAGCAGGCAGTAAGAATGTACAGAATGAAGAACACACAGACCTAGAGCCGGCGGGGGAACAAAACCGAGAATGTCCTAGAAAAGCCCACGGGTTCTAAGGCCGGTTGTGCAAACGCAAAAACCTCGGCTTCCTCCCCGGTTGCGGGATGTTGCGGACCACTTGGCGTCGTTAGATGAAGAAGCACTTAAGCGTGTCGTAGCGTCGTGTTTGTTGAAAAGGGACTCCACGATTTTCCGGACGAGCAACCTTTAGATCAACCGGGCCGGAAAGAGTTAGAAAACGCAAAGGGAAGAAGGCTGGTGGATATCCGAGAAGAATGCGAAGACGAGGTAGAAGTCGGTGCCACCAACTACAAGAAGCGGGCCGCGCAGAGAAGCCTTTAAGAAGGGTCGAGGAAAGTATACGAGACGAGTTCAATCGTATCGTAGGCAAAGATCGAGACATCGATTGGCTTGAGTCGCCTTTTGTTTCGAGATCGAGCGTTACCCGATGCCCGAGTCCTTCAAACCCCCGAAGATGGATCCGTATGACGGCACAACGGATCCCGAGGATCATCTATACCGATACATATCGATGATGAGGCTAAGGAATGCGAACGACGCCATGAAGTGTCGAGCATTTGACACATTATTAACGAGGTCGAGCTCGAGAGTGGTTCCACTGGCGAGACCCGGGTCGATTTCTAGCTTCGTGCGGTTGGGGCAAAAGTTTCGCGACGCGTTTATTGGAAACAAGAAGTTTCATCGAGTTCTACCCATTTGACTAACATCAAGCAAGAAAGGAATGAGTCAACTATCGACTATATGAAGCGTTTTAACCTCGAAGCAATGAAAGTCCACAATCTCAATGAGACACTTCAGGTCAATTTTTTCGTTGCAGGGATCAGGAACATGAAGTTATACGATAAGTTATCTAGGAAGATGCCAGAAAGCATGGACGAATGTGTGAACATAGTCCATAAATTTTGCCAAGGTGAGGAGGCAGTGCGCTTGCACACCATCTCGCTTGGTCTCAACTCGAAGAACGACCCCCGCGGCCGGACCAAAGGTCGGCCTAGGAATGAAGGAAAGCCGGCGTTTTCGATCGGATGACGGCGCCAATTACGGATCGACTCGGGAAGAAAGGTAATTTGAAAGATAGAGACTTCATACCCCTTAATCGATCCCGGAAAGAGGTGCTAGCCATCATGATAAAAAAGAACATTGCTCGGACGCCAAAACCGATATCAAAAGATGTCGAGAAGAGGAAAAACACCCACAAATATTGTGATTACCATCGGGACGTGGGGCATGATACGAAGAATGTTTTGATCTAAAAAGAGATATCGACGCCGGCATCCAAGAAGGACAACTCGACGAGGTAGTAGACGGATCGGAGAAGGATGATCCCAAAGGACGTCGTGAATACAAGAGGAAGAATTATCATGGAAGAAGAGATCGATCTCCCAATCGAAGCAATCAAAGGCGTAGAGACAGGTCATCTGAGCCCGTGAGGAGGGATAATCAGAGAGATGAGCGTCGAGACGATAGAAGGGAAGATCAGAATCGAGATCCTTATGGAGATAACCGAATCGGATATGGCGTGAATACGATTGTGGCGGAACATGACTTAGACCGACCCCGATCAAGTCAACCCGTTATGGACGGGTCGAGAGAGGCCAAGAAGTTGAAATTCACAACAGAGGTAGGATATGGACCCAGAGACGATGTCCCCAGTACTTATGGCCGCAGTGAAGGTTTAGTAATAGAAGCAGTCATCAGTCGAGGGCTAATAAAGAGAGTCTGTGTTGATAGCGGGAGTGCCGTGAATATCCTATACTATTCAACGTTCAAGGCAATGAAGTTAAAAGATGAAGATATAACACCATTGTCCACCCCGCTATTCGGTTTTACGGGGCGGGCCATCCATCCCGTCGGATCTATCAACTTGTTAACCACGGTAGGAGATGGTGAGAAGGGCGAACGATGGAGATGACGTACGTCGTAGTCAAGGCCCCTTCGGGATATAATGTAATATTGGGTCGACCCGCACTTTATGATTTGAGAGCGGTGATCTCCACCTACCATAACAAGACATGAAATTCCCTACATGGCATGGTACCCACGAGGTAAGGGGAGATGTGGCGGTGGCCGGGAATTGCAACCTGGTAACGATTAAAGGAAAGGGTGTAGGCCAAGTGTTGGTTGAAGAGCTAATCCCCGAGGAGGAAGAAGACAAAAGTTGGGTTTCGGTCGATCCAACGAAGAAGTTCGAGTTTGGGAAGAAGAGGAAAGCCAGGGAGTTCGAGTCGGGAAGTGGATTCCACACCCCGATGTTCAGACGTTAGTCGATCTCCTGGTTGAGTTTCGAGATGTTTTTGCATGGAAAGCCGACGACATGCCGGGACTCTCAGGTGACATTGCTATGCATAAGCTCAATGTCGACCCCACAAAGAAACCGGTGAAGCAAAAGAAGAGAAGTCTAGCACCGTAAAGAAAGGAAGCAGTTAAAAAAGAAGTCGACAAGTTGCTGGTGGCTGGGATCGTTAAAGAAGTGGTATATCCGAGAATGGTTAGCCAACCCGAGTTTTAGTAAAAAAGCCCGATGGGAGGCTGGAGGATGTGCATCGACTTCACGAGATCTAAACAAAGCTTGCCCAAAAGACTCTTACCCACTTCCCAAGATCGACCAACTTGTCGACTCGACATTAGGGTTCGAAGTTTTTGGATTTCTAGATGCGTATCGTGGCTACTATCAAATCCTTATGGACCCCGAGAGATTCGGAAAAGACGGCTTTTATAACCGACTTCGGGACATTTAGTTTCGTTACGATGCCGTTTGGTTTAAAGAATGCGGGAGCAACGTACCGGCGTGCGGTGAACAAGATTTTCGAAAAGGCGATCGGGCGGAGCATGGAAGTCTATGTAGACGATTTGTTAATTAAGAGTAAGTCTCTCGAGCGAGTTTATAATCGACACGAGAGAGGTGTTCGAGGTTCTCCGCTCGCTAACATGAAGCTCAACCCAAAAAAGTGTACGTTCGGAGTCCGATCGGGAAAGTTCTTGGGGTACATGATATCTAAGGATGGAATTAACGCGAACCCAGACAAAATCAAGGCCCTCCAAAACATGCCAGTGCCTCGAAGTGTGAAGGAGGTGCAAAGATTAACGGGTCGGATGGCAGCTCTCAACCGTTTCCTATCGATATCGGCACAAAGGGCCTTGCCATTCTTTAAGATTCTAAAGAAAGCGAGTCCCTTCCAGTGGGATGACGGGTGCCAAAAGGCTTTTGAAGATTTAAAGAATTACTCGTCAAACCCGCCCACCTTGGCATCACCTCGAGAGGGAGAGAAGCTTTTGGTGTATCTTGCCGTTTGTGAGGAAGCGAAGCGCGGTATTGATTCGAGAAGAAGAGCGAGGGGTCGGTACCAATCTACTTCGTCGGCAAAGCCTTGCATGGGGCAGAGTTAAGGTATTCACCAGCCGAGAAGCTAGTTTTGGGCCTAGTCCATGCGTCGAGGAAATTAAAGCATTATTTTCAAGCACACCCGATCGTGGTAGTCACGAACCAACCCTTGAAACAGATTTTGGCGAAGCCCGAGACATCGGGTCGACTGACCAAATGGGTGGTCGAGTTAGCCGGATACGATATCGAGTTCACGCCTCGGACAGCTATCAAAGGCCAAGCACTAGCCGATTTCATCGCAGAAGGATTTTCGATCCAAATTGCACAAGAAAAGCAACCATCAGAACAGCAGTGGACCATTTATGTTGATGGTGCTTCTAGCAAGGAAGGAGCGAGGAGCGGGTTTGTTGCCGATTAGCCCAAGAGGAGAGGAATTCCCATATGCGCTTCGATTTGAATTCAAAGCCACTAACAACGAAGCGGAATATGAAGCCATGATCACGGGTTTGAAGTTGGCAATCAAATTAGGGGTCGAGGATCTCCTAGTATACAGCGACTCACGGCTCGTGGTAAATCACATCCGAGGGGATATGAGGCTAAAGAGGAAACCATGAAAAGCTATCTAAAAGTGGTTCGAGACCGATGTCAAAATTTAAGAATGTTCGTATCGAACGGTACCGAGGAACGAGAATAAACGAGTCGATGCCTTATCTAAAGCGGCGTCTAATTTCAAATCAAAAAAGAAAGTCCTGGTAGAAATGTTGTCGGAGCGTAGCTACGAAGAAGTTGATGTGCAACCGATCATTCGGGGGTCGACGTGGATGGACCCGATAGCCGCTTATCTTAAAGATGGGATTCTACCATCGGATAGGTTTCAAGCAAGGAAGGTACGATTACGATCGGCGAGATATGCATTATTTGATTATGTTCTTTACGGGAAGTCATTCGTAGCGCCCGGACGCGATGCGCGTCGGAAGAAGAGGAGCATATCTTCTCGAGGAAATACATCGGGGAGTATGTGGAAATCATTGTGGGGCACGAATGCGACGAGGAAATGTAGGCTAGCGGGGTATTTACGGCCCTCAATGCGAGAGGGACGCAAATGAGTTGGTTATGAAGTGTAGAGCGTGTCGGGTTCATGATGTGATAACGCATCGGCAAGCTCAAGAGATGAACGTCATCGAGTCCGTTTGGCCGTTCGACGAGTGGGGTGTCGATATAGTAGGGCCTTTGCCTCGAGCCCCCGGAAATTTAAAGTTTGTTGTAGTCGCGGTCGATTACTTCACCAAATGGGTTGAGGCTAAAGCCCTTGCTAATATCGTAGCCGCAACCATCAAAAAAATTTTGTGGGAAAATATTTTATGCGGGTTTGGAGTCCCCAAGTACCGATCTCGGACAATGGCACCCGTTCTTGGATGAAAGGGTGCGAGGCGGCTCAAAGAGTTCAAGATCGAACATAGAACGACATCCGTGGCTCGACCTCAGTCGAATGGACAAGTCGAGCAGACCAACAGACAGTTGAAGTTCGGTCTGAAGAAGCGATTGGAAGATGAGGGACGCGATTGGGCGACACGGTTGCCAAGCATCTTGTGGTCGTATCGAACCGCACCCAATGCGGCTACTCGAGAAACTCCTTTCGCAATGGCCTACGGGTGTGAAGCGGTTATACCAGCAGAGATCGGGTTGTCTTCACCTCGGGTTTTGGCTTATAATATCGAGACAAATGAAAACAACCTCAAGCAGGCGAAAGATGATGTCGAAGAAAGAAGAGAGCTCGCATCACATCGAGTGGCTGAGTATAAAAGAAAGATGTCACAATACTATAACGCTCGGGTAAAGTATAAATATTTCCAAGTTGGTGACCTCGTCGAGAAAGAATGAAGCAAGCGAGACAAGACCCAATAGGCAAACTCGAGCCGAATTGGGAAGGCCCTTACAAGATCCGAAAGTCCATCCTAAAGGAGCGTATCAACTTGGAAGGTCAGATGGAAGCACTGTGCCTCGAACCTGGCATGCCACTAATCTTAGAAAGTACTATGTGTAATTTTCATTTCCGTTTTGGTGATTGTAATGCGTCGAATCGACCATCAAGGCTTTATGTTTGCAATTTATGAAATTTTCTTTGAACCATCATAGCATGTACCCGTCGATACGATGCGTTAAAGTTTTAATGCTTATCACTCCTAACCTCGCTAAAGCGAACATCAACTCATACTTAAAGTGTATCATGAGTCATGAACTCATGCTTCACTTTGGGGGAATAGAGAGGAATTAAGTCGATATGACTACACCTCGCACAAGAAAGGGAATTAAGTCGATATGACTACACCCTAAATAATCGAAAGGGAATTAAGTCGATATGACTACACCCTAGCATATCAAAAGGGAATTAAGTCGATGTGACTACACCCTAACGTATCAAAAGGGAATTAAGTCGATATGACTACACCCTAACGTATCATAAGGGAATCAAGTCGATATGACTACACCCTAGCATATCATAAGGGAATCAAGTCGATATGACTACACCCTAACATATCATAAGGGAATCAAGTCGATATGACTGCACCCTAACCAATCGAAAGGGAATTAAGTCGATATGACTACACCCTAAGAAAGTCGCGACGAAATAAGGATAAATTAAAGGCAAGAATCACGAGTTAGATAATTCGATGAGAAGAATCAAGTAAAATCCAGCTGAACGAATTCATCAACAAAAAATAAAACGAAGACAAAGAAAGTAAATGTTTGAAAAGTACAACCAAATCAAATCCAAAGTTTACAACCATATCGAACAAAATAGTTAAGTGATGAAGCTTGTCAAGCGTTAGGGGGTTTATGCGTGAAGCATCCGGATCGACATCATCGAGGTCCACGTCGACATCATCGTCCTCTTCTCCATCCGAACGAGAGCGGGTCGAACATACTTCTCATGAAGTGAAACCCCGGATCCGAACTCCTCGAAGTATCGGCCGTATCGGGGGATCGACTCCTCGTCGTACAAATGAGCCCGTTTGATACTCGACACCTCAAACTCGGGAAGGCCTCCTTGACGTCCTTTAAAGCATTGGTGAATCCACCCTTCATGGCCGAGTCATCAACGGCATTATTTCGGTTCTAAGCTCGTCGGAGGCCGAAAATCCTTCTTGGCCATCTCCATGCGAGACGCCAAGCGTCAACTTCGATCCGTAGGTCGTCTCGAGCTTTGATGCACCCGGCCCGGCTCGGCCTTCACTTTGTCTCGAGCTCGACTTCACCCTAGTCAACTCGCCTCCCTATCTGCTAGCGCTTTCTCTCGCTTTGCTCAAATTGAATCGAGAAACCTCTAAATCGGCCTCCGGGGTCAAACGTCGACCATCCAATTTTCGTGCACGGGCCTCAAGGTTCTCGATCTTTGATTTCGCTTCTCTATAGTCTCCTCTTTTCGACCCGGAAGCGAGAGGAAGGGGATCCATTGTTCGTGGCCACGTCGGTGGAAAGACGAACTGTAATGAGAGAGACGTTAAATCGACTCGTTGGCAAATACAAATTATAGATTATGAAGTCTTACGGCTCGGAGGAGCTTGGAAATATATTGGTTCGGATCGTCGGGGGCCATCATCTCCAACTCGAAGTTGTAGTCTCTGGGATCGGATCGATAGTTTTTGGGTGAGGGATTTTTCGAGCCTCTTTTCCTATGCCATGCCTCGTGTCGGTGGTCTTCAAGCGTTTCCTCGAGTCGGCACCTTCTCCCAGCTGCTTCTCCACCAGTGCATCATCAGGCTGGTCCCTAAGAATATTTGACGTTGATGCAGGAGTGGGTGCTCGAGCCGGAGTCTTTTTGCCCCCAGAGACTATCGAAACCGAAACAGGTTTTTTCGATTTGGTCCCCACCGGCTCTTGTATCTTCTTGGGGTCGACCTTCTTGGGATCGGGCATCTTAGTAGACGACTCCATCTCCGAGAAATATTCCACTTTGCAAGAATAAAGGTCACCTTTACTATATAATCGAGATGGAAATAAGTAAGCAAGAAGAAATATAACAATTCGATAAAATTAACGATAGTCTACACAAAGCCCGAACTTCTTCATCGAGTTCCATATAAGCACCCGGGCCCGCCGTCTCGAGGTCGGCATAAGCATATAGAGGGTGCAGGTTCCGAGTTGCAATATCGGGGCGCACTTGTTCCAGCACTCCACACGACGCGGGTGGATCGGAGTCAAGCTTATCATGCCATTTTTTAGGTCTTTTGTGCCAAGTGTGTATGTCGAGGTCACCAAGACCATGTCGGATAAAAAAGAAGTTCGGTTTCCAGTCCCCATGAGATGATATGGCCCTCCGTACAAATTCCGGGACCAAGGGACGTTTCTGAAAGGTATACCACCCGGCGTCTTGCAATCCCCTGGATCGAAAAATATTGTCGGAACAAGCGCACCGTGAATTCGACTTTGGCCACACGACATGCCAAGACGAAGCCCATGAGGCTTCTAATACCATTTGGGGCCAATTGGGCAACACATATCTGGTAGTGTCGGAGCACTTCGATAAGACATGGGTCGAAAGGATATCTTAACCCTTCTTTTAATTGCGCTTCATACACGGCGCAAAAACCAGGGGAGGATCACAAGCAAATTGGTTTTGACCTCGAGGGACTAGCACCTTATCGGACGAATACGGAATATCAAACCTTTGGCATAAAGCCTTGACCTTTCCCTCCGTTAGAGCGGATACGCACCCGTATGCTCCACGACCCTTCATTACGGTTTGACGTTTCGTAATACGTCGGGAAGTCGATTCTTCTTCCTCCCTAGCCTCCTCTCCTTCTTCTCCGGTGAACTTCGGCCGGATGTATTAGATTGTTCGAAACCGTTGCTTCTCGCGATTCGCCTTCGGACACGGCAATCTCTTCTAAATTTTGAGAATCGCTCTCACTCACAGACATGGGAATGGAAAAACAAAGAAAATAATGAAATAAGAAAGAAACGGAGGAAGTTCAAAGCTTACTTGCAAATTTTGTATGAGGCAGGAAAAATGGATGAGAATGAGTAAATTTAAACTCTTCACCGGCTTGGAACTCCTTTTATCTTGATAAGTTTCCAAATGAATTTGAAAGGACGGTTTTGGGCAGTTATAATAAAAATATCGCGCATATCAAGGGGCTACAACCAATGAAAATGCTTCGTTTCCCGTGCCCATTTAATTCTGATGCAGCATGACGTCACCCTAGGGAGACTATGGCGGTTGAGACATTAGCCCAAATCCCGCCAAGAGAAGACCTCGTATCGAATTACTTTTTTAAATTTTTAGATCCGACTTCGGCATTTTAAAGAGGCCTCGTCGGATACGGGGGCTTATGACGATACGATATGCCACCCTTCCACGTGGAATTATCTGAGTGGTCCAGCTGGAATGGGGATGAGGTCCAGGTATGACAAGGATGTCGAGTCGGTGAGCCATCTCGACATGATCAAGATCATTTACATTATGAGTTAATTATGTAGAAGGCTTGCACATTGGCATGACCATCTCGATGTACATCGAGCCGATGTCAGAGGAGTAACTTGGATAGGAAGCCAAGGTTATATTTGTCAATAGACTAAACCGCCCTTAATGTAGGGCAGGAGAGGGACATGTGCCTATAAATACATACATCCAGGAACTACGTTGGGCTTGATTCCTGGATTCCAAACAGGATACGTAGGCAATTCAAGATACATTCTTGAACCCAGCCGTACAACATAAAAACCACCATCTTTCCATAAAAGGCACCATCTTTTTCACACTGTTTCTCCTTTCTATTTCACCCCTAGATACTAAACAACCTTGACACATCACTGGTGCTTTATTTAGCATCGTCATTAAGCTTGCTGGCATAAGAAAGATTTAGTAAATGTTCCGACTTTAGTATCGAGCATAATTGAACCAAACTAAATTGTACTTAAGATTAAGCTAAATTGGATAATTCATACCACTCAAAAATAATAATTATTATTATACATTGGAGTATGATTGGAGCGGTGCTTAGGGCAGTAAGTGAATCGAAGTACTCGTATTCGACTCGACTAATAATTAATGATATATATAAAATATATTATATATATATATATATATATATATATATATATATATATATATATATATATATATATATATATATATATATATATATATATATATATATAAAACTCAATAATGAATTAATATAGCTCGATTAACTCGAGAGCGAATCGATTACTGAATTGAAACTCAAAATATGCTCGGTTTATCGTTCGAGTAGCTCGACTCAAGCTACAAACTCAAAAAACCCAAATCGAGTCAAACTCCTTTTCGAGTTGAACTCAAGCGCGATCTTCTCATATTTTATAAGAAAAATTGATGAATTCTAAAAAAATAATGGAGCTCACAAGCCGAGTCGAGTTATATTGTTGAGTTCGATTTTGTCTTTTAATAGCTCGATTGCGCGAGCTGGATCCTATTTCGAGCCCGAGTTTTTTTGGTCGAGTCGAGCTCAAGCCCTAGAGATTATCGACTCGACTCGATTACTTAAAGTTTGAAACTTATTAAGTAAATTTTACAGCTAATAACTAACTATTTCAACGGCTATGTAAGAAAAAAAAGGGAACTAATTAATCGAAACGAAGAAGGTTATCAACACGTCCAAATTTGAAAAACTCCATTATTTTTAAACAACGAACTTTCATTTATTCAATAACGAGTGAAAACCCCCACAAAATTTACATGAAATGCAAGAAAAGGGTAAAGTCCCGATGTAGAGGCCCCAAGCTAGCTTCAAGTTTCTCACCCGAATTGCAGAGTTATTCTTTATTCCGTTCATGATAGAGTTTATTTCTCCGATTTCACACACTTAAATTCATATAAGATAAGTGTTAAATTGTGAATTGAACAACGACGTGCTTTATTATTTGAAAATAGAACATAGCAAAATGCTAGATATATAAAGAAGATTACAAGTCACATAATTTAAACATAGAAGACTTTGTTTTATCGTGTTACAAGAAACATAGAAGCCTATATATATATATAGTTGTTATTGATCATGGTTAATTGTCCTGAAAGATCATGGCCTAACCATAAAAGGATTATAGCATATGTTCTTGATCATTTAATTTGTTACAACCGATCGACCTTCTTACCAAGGTTGAGTAAGACATGTATAACAGTAACTACAGCAGTTAGGGTCACAAGTGCCGTAGTATTTATCACAACTACATTTATCGCTGCACTCGGCACAAGTGTCACATTCGGCAGACTCGAGCAACCACCTGTGCTTGTGCTTCAGCTTCAACAGAAGAAGAGGTGGTGCAGCCTTAGCCTTGATCATGAAAACCGCCGCATCACGGTGGTGGCCGCCGCTGGACTGGCACCAAAGCGCTATGGTGATGACTCCAAGAAAAATCAAACTGGTTTTTACCATGATCATTTCATATATTTTGTGTCTGTGTGATCGAGTGCTTTAATCTTAACAACATGTATATAGGCCATGGTTAAAAACAAACAAACAAAGAAACCAGCTCTCAGGTGAGATATATATATACACGCTACACCCTATGGTGGAGTGGGGCGGCAGGCCCCTTAAAAAATATAGTAAAAACACTAGAAATTTTTCTTAAAGATACATATATATATGTTAAAGTAAAACACCTGGTCGGAACCGGCCATATATATATATATATATATATATATATATATATATATATTGCAAACACCGTCCTATAAATTACTACAACAGATGTTATATCGAATTGCGACGTTTCTATTGTTTTTCTCGTAAGAACTGTTTTTATTACTGATCTTTCTTGCACTTGTCTTCTTTTAACAAATTTAAAGTACTTCCTCCGTCTCAGAATATAAGTCACACTATTTTTTTTTTTTTGTTTGCCTCGGAATATAAATCATTCTATATTATTAATGAAGCATTTATTACTTATTTTTTTATTTATCTTACCCATAAATTATTAACTATCCAATTACTTTTCAATACACTATAACTATTTCAGTAATGATAGTCCAAGGATATTTTATGCATTTCTTCTTAAAATTTATGTCACTCAAACCATTTTCTTAATATGTGTGAAAACACAAAAAATGACTTATATTTTTTTTTGCGTGGGTGTGGGGGGGGGGGGGGGGGGGGGGGGAGTCGGTAGGAAAAGTGTGTATATCAAGGCACCCTGAGGATCATGAGACCCAAGCCGGCTTGTTGAACGAATTTTTAAATTTTTTTGTATGTATGTACATAGTGTGTGTGTTTGTTAAGGATACCGGATCTAATGGACCTGAGAGCAGTCTAGCAAACAACCTCAAGGAGAAGAGAACGGCCCAGAGTAGTATTTTGTCTTAATGAATAATTCTTAGATAAAATCTTTTTTAGATTTGGTGTACTTAATAGAACTGCTGCTGTAAAACCAGCTTATCATATTAATGAGAATCTATTTTATCCTTTTCTAAGTTGGTATCAGAGACACTTGGTGGTGAATGTCTAATGTAAGTCAACCTGATGATATAATTTCTGATGATTTACCCATTTTTCTAATGCAATTAGCGCTATTTTGACATCAACTTGAGCAATTTTAATGATGATGGGAACCATGTTTTGTGTACATATAATTTGCAGAAAAACCATGTTTTTAGTTGTATTACATTAGTTATTAGCCGATTTTGTTATCAGATTTACACGTGGTATCTTTGTGTCTATTTTGTGTCTCATTATTCAAAACCCTAAACCTAGGGGCGGCTTTAGGCTGCGTTTTTCTTCTTTTATTCCAGTTTTTATGCACTTTAGATCTAGATTAAGCTAGTTACTTTTTATGTACTATTTACGCAAATTCGAGTTCGAGGATGTTTAGAGGCTAAAAGCTTCATCAAACGAGTATTGTGAAGCCATCCAACGATTGTTGATTTCGTTTTCTTCGGTTGTACTTCGGGAGTTTTTATTTAAAGGTTGTTTCTTATTCATGTTTATTACGTTTAATTGCTTTTACATCGGAAGATATGCATGTGTGATTGTTTATTGTTGATGGAAATCTTAATAAACCCTAGATCATCATGAATAAGAATAGTAATTCGAATCTATCATAACGGAAGTTAATAGGTTTAATTGCTAGATTATAAACATAAAGTTTACACCCTTGATTAGTAAACGCGTTAATCTTGCATTGGAAGATGATAGATTAATAGATGAACTTTCTAAGGAATTAGGGTTCATATTTAGAAAAGGTGAATCACAACCTAGATAAAACCCACAATATAATCGAGATAGGAAATCAATGCTTGTTGGATAGGTGGATCAATCCTCGTTTGTTCGTTATAAACTTGATTTAAATCCTTAAAACTTGAATTTGTTTAGTTAGTTTACTTTTATTTCCATCTTAGTTTAGTTTAGTTTAAATAAGTTCGCAGCCCGTATTCTTCCTAGCTTTGGATTATATCCTCTGTCTAGTCTTATTTTCTGTTCTGTCTCGTTTTATTCGCTGTTAGATTAGTTTCGTGACATTAGTTAGTTAGCTAAACAAAAACTAGGGTTAGCAATCGTTTAGTTCCCCGTAAGATCGACCCGGCATTAACCACTATTACTACGATCCTTATACTTGAGGTTAACCGGATTATTACTTGTTTATTTTGTGTTGATAAAATCCGTGACACCAACCATAGCCAAATGGCCTACCTGAACATGAATTTCCCTTTTTGTCCCCGTCTTAGCCTTGTAGAGTGGAGAGACCCCACTCGAACTAGCCGTTCGTATTTAGCCTCATTATAATCCGACCCTTACCCAAAATTTTGGTCTACATTCCTTTGGCCTCCCGCAAGCATACCAAGAGTTTAGTAATTGTGAGAGCGGTGGTTGGGAATAAGAGTTGGATGGAAGTGCTAGTGGGTTGAGATGGCATCTTTTGAAGTTGGTTCGAAAACCATTGGTGTGGTGTTGTTAAAAAAATAATTAAAAAAAAAAACCGTCTATTTTATCTTGTACATATTTCAAGAGTCGAATAAAGGCTTTTAACAAATCAACTCAAATAAAAAAGAAGCTTACAAGTTGTAAATACTTCTTCATCAATAACAAGTCATTGAAGGCGATTTTGAAGCGAATTGTAAGATCGTAAGTGATGTACGGGTAGGAAGTGACTAATTTGGAAGAATGGTGTCATGGAAGAAGAAGGTGCGGATTCTTGCTTTTTTGCCTTATTCTTTTGATTATCCTTTATTTACTTTCGATTAGCCACTACCCTAGTCTGAACATTACAAGCCGATTTTTCAACTACCTGACCTAGTTCCTTGATTCCGAGTACATCATTAGTGGAGATTGATCTCATTCCTAAACTTTTGGTTGCATGTTTTGAGTAAGGTTTGCATGAATTCATGATCGTTAGTTGATAACAAGCTTGACGAATATTCACTCATACACTCCACTACTTCCTAAGATCGTGGAAAACATGTCCTTGTGATTTTGATAGGTTGGATCGTCTAATTGGATTCTCAATTCTTGATGTTGCATAATCATATTTTACTGACTCTAGATAACCTTATCGCTCTAGTTGCTCGAGGACGAGCAAACGCTAAGTGGGGAGTGGTTGATGTAAGTCAACCTGATGATATAATTTCTGATGATTTACCCATTTTTCTAATGCAATTAGCGCTATTTTGACATCAACTTGAGCAATTTGAATGTTGATGGGAACCATATTTTGTGTACATATAATTTGCAGAAAAACCATGTTTTTAGTTGTATTATATTAGTTATTAGCCGATTTTGTTATCAGATTTACACGTGGTATCTTTGTGTCTATTTTGCAGTACAGATATCATAGTTGAGAGTGTGGATTTTGACCTCAGGGTGGCTTTTGATTCTTTTGTGATGATTTTTGTGCTGTGGTGAGGATTTCAGCCCACGAGGATTATTTTATACACATTAGAGGGCTCAATCCAAGTCAACCGGGAGAATGAAATTATGATTTTGTGATTTTATATACTGATGACCTGCGCCATGTCACATGATCTGAGTCACGGAGTAGTTGAGCATTTAATGCAGATGTCTTTCAGCCAGCTACCACAACTGGACGTGACGCGCGCCAAGAAGCTTTGACCTGCGCCACTAGTGCAATTTTTAGCATGACGTGCGCCAAGATGGAGTGACGCGAGTCAAGAGTGCAGAGTCAACAAAAGTTTAATCTCTTTTATTCTTCCAATCACATTATTATCAAAAACACACTTCATCTTCTCCAACTTTTCCATCTTGCAGGCAACCCCCCACCCCTGGCTTCCATAGCCGAATTTTAGTAGAAATTAACACTTGATTTTGATTGTAACCCTTAAGGATTCTAGTTTAGCTTTGATTTCTTGTTGAAGTTTAACACACTAGTGTTGACTCCATTAAAGCTTTTGAGGTTGGATGATGAACACCAACTCGAATTTCATCATTTGAAGTGGTAATCTTTAATCTTTATTATCATTCAGTTGTTCTTATGTGTATGAATGTTAATCTTGAGATGATTATGTTTGTAGACATGAGTGGCTAGGTTTTTCTAGCCAAGATTATGTTGTAGTCTTCGTTTATCCTCTTGTGATTGATTGCGAATGATTGTTTGTGTTGTTAGTTTTGATTGTTGTGAAGCTTTGCCTACTTGTATTGTATTGATTGCTTGCATTAGAGTAATTGCCTAGTGTTAGCATTTACACGTTTAACGGATACCGAACGGAGATGTTAGACGTGGGAAGAGGGTAGGTGAACCGGAAGGTAAAATCGACCTCTTGTAGGCATTCGATTTCTTATCCGGGGATAGTTGGCTTTGCCATTGCATTCACGGGCGTAGCATACCGAATCATTAGGCCTAGGGCACCTAGACCAAGGAGGAAGTAGAGAGCAATTTCATTCACTCGTATGAGGGGGAATTGCTTGTTTAGGAGTGCACCGATTCACACTTTTGAACACGAATGGTAGGAAGGTAGGAAGTCGTTCCCATGATGTTGCAAGAGGATAGCATTATCTTGGTTAGCTTCTTTTATAATTTATCATCTTTGTTATTTCAGCACTTTATTTATGCAATTGATTAATCTTTCACTAAATTGCGACTTAGATCGAAGTAATATAGACTTTTGGTGTGTTCCCCGAGGAGACGACCTTGACTCACCAAACTAGACTATAGTCGACCCGGTACACTGCCGGTTAGATTGGACCTCTCGTTTTGGGCACATCAAGCAATGGCGCCAGAAAGCTTGATGTGCCCAAAACGAGAGGTCCAATCTAACCGGCAATGTACCGGGTCGACTGTAGTCTAGTTTGGTGAGTCAATGTCGTCTCCTCGGGGAACACACACTTATGATGTTACACACCAAAAAGTCTATATTACTTCGATCTAGGTCGCAATTTAGTGAAAGATTAATCAATTGCATAAATAAAGTGCTGAAATAACAAAGATGATAAATTATAAAAGAAGCTAACCAAGATTATGTTGTAGTCTTCGTTTATCCTCTTGTGATTGATTGGGAATGATTGTTTGTGTTGTTAGTTTTGATTGTTGTGAAGCTTTGCCTACTTGTATTGTATTGATTGCTTGCATTAGAGTAATTGCTTGTGTTAGCATTTACGCGTTTAACGGATACCGAACGGAGATATTAGACGTGGGAAGAGGGTAGGTGAACCGGAAGGTAAAATCGACCTCTTGTAGGCATTCGATTTCTTTTCCGGGGATAGTTGGCTTTGCCATTGCATTCACGGGCGTAGCATACCGAATCATTATAGGCCTAGGGCACCTAGACCAAGGAGGAGGTAGAGAGCAATTTCATTCACTCGTATGAGGGGGAATATCTTGTTTAGGAGTGCACCGTTTCAAACTTTTGAACACGAATGGTAGGAAGGTAGGAAGTTGTTCCCATGATGTTGCAAGAGGATAGCTAGGCTACTGATAACGGAAAAATTCACCGTTATTTTTATAACTTTTCCACCCGGTTCTGATATCATTTCGAGTATTTTTATATCAGTTCGAGTCATGAATTCCCATGTTTCAACTAAATATGTTAGTAGTAGTTATTATATAAAATATCGTATTTTTAGCGTGTTTTTATAGTTTTTGTACCGGTTTAGTAACCGGTGTGTCGTGTCGTGTTTACGTTTGGTATTTTGGTGGTTTATTGCGTAATTATAGGTTAACCAAAATCCCGAGTAACGACACGTTTTGAGGCCTAAAAGAGGTGTTTATGGGGATATAAGAGTGTGCGCACAAGCTTAAAAGGTCAAGTGGATCGGTGGTTCGTAGTGTCACTAACGATTTATATCTTCGACGAACCAATGGCCCATTAAAACGGAATTTTCTGAAGAAGTGGCCTTAATGAAAGTTGTAGATCTTTGATAGAGCTTTCCAACGTATTTTGAATCACGTCAATTGGAGGTCTACAACTCAAGTTATGACCAAGTGGCTAATCGATTCGTAATAGTAAAAATCCCGAAAACGACACGACATACGAATGGCTCATCAAAACGACATTTTCTGAAGAAGTTTCCTTAATAAAAGTTGTATATCTTCAAGAAAGCTTTCCAATGGATTTTGAATCAAGTCAATCGGACTTCTACAACTCAAATGGTGGTCAATTGGCTAATTGATTCAATTTCGTAAAAAATGTCGCAAAAACGCTCGGAGGAACACGAGGTACTCAAGAAGACGTTTTCTGAAGAAGAGTCCTTCATGAAAGTTGTAGATTTTCCCGAGAGTTTTCCGATGCCTCTTGAATCATGATTTTTGGAGATCCAGAACTCGAGATATGAATTTTATAAGTTATATATAATTATAATTATATATACGATGCACATGCTGAGTGATCAAATTGGTGGACATAATCATTGCACCGGACTGGTCCGGCCCTTACCCGGACTGGTCCGGCCCCTTGACATTTTCTATATAAGGAAGCATTCGAGCCGAGATGAGATGCATCATTTTATATATACATTGCGTATATATATCTATCCCCCTCATTTCTTTCTTTTAGTTTTAGTAACGGCATTATGCCGGAAATAATTTAAGATAGTAGTATCGTTGTAATGCTCGGGAAATTATCGGTAGCTCGGTGATCTTGTAGTCGTTGTAATATCCGGAAGAATACGATCTCGGAATCAACGGTTGTAATCGGGTAATTTTATATATATATAGATCTATTTCCGTTTTCTTCCCTCTTCTTTTTATCTTATTCGGGCCGTATATATATATATATATATATATATATATATATATATATATATATATATATATATATATATATATATATATGTTTTATATAAATTAATTAAAATACCGTTGTAATAGTATAGTTATCAATAGTTCGTTGTTTCGATCTTTTATTTACTTTTACGCATTTTACTTACGCATTTTATTTACGCACTTATATATATATATATAGTATATTTACTTTTACGCATTTACTTACGTATTTACTTTTACGCACTTATATATATATATAGTATATTTATTTTTATGCACTTATATATATTATTGGCTATATAACTATATATCTATATATATAAATATATATATCTCTACTACTTAATAAGAAGGCAAGTGTTCACCATTTGGTGACACTTGTTTTTTTTTTATTGGTTCACCCTTTTTTACTGTTCATAGGCCCAAAAATCCGGCCCAATCTTTTTTTTTTTTTTTTTTTTTTTTTTTTTACTTTTTATTGTTCATTGGGCGGCCCAGCCCAGAAAAAAAGTGTTTTTTTTTTTTTTTTTTTTTTTTTTTTTTTTGAGGTGAAGGGTTTGAGTTAAATTGTTCTATTTGAGAGGACTCAATTGTATTTTTAATCTACACATTAGCTTTAATTTATTCTTAATCTTATTATGTGTGTTGTGCTTAAGATGTATCCGATTCCAATTTAATTACATATTATTTTGCTTTCCATCGAGATCTCTTTTTTTTTTTTTTTTTTTTTTTGTCTTATCCTAATACGATACGACTACGTGATATTTCAATATACTATAGTTTGTTTGTGTGTGTGTTCTTTTCCTTTTTTGCGTATATATATTTTACATTGTGTGTCTATGCCGGTTTTTTTTAGGGGCATCGTTTTTTGGGGTGCTACGTATTGATTATTTTTTTCCGTCTTCGTTTTTTTACTTCTATATATTGTGTGTGTCGGTTTTTTTCTTTGGTCAATGGTTTAGTAGTGTCGAAAGGTGTCGATTTTGTGTCGTGGAGTGTTTGATAGTGTGTTAGATTTTAATTAAAATTTTAATTAATATTCATTTGATCAACCGACAACCGTTGGATATGGCGTCGGGGTGTATCGAAGCGTGTCGTGTCGTGTTTTGGGTAGAACACGTGTTGTTGCGAATAATGTCGAAGATAGCTTCATTTTTGCGGTTAAAATTGATTTAAGTAGAAATTGAAAAAAAATTATTCGGTAGTGTCGAAAAGTATCCATACGATGTCGGGAGATGTCGAAGATGTGTCGGATATTCATTTCATACGCACTTATATTATTCTTCTATGAACATGGTTCGTTCATACATGTCAATCACCCTTTAATTAATCACAACTAAAACATGCATTAAATCAACCGCTTAACATGATGCATTTAATTTCATCAATTTAATCACCAACAATATGTGATAAATTCTCTATACACGACAATTATTGAGCTGCTTTGGCCACACTCAAAATCAACAAAAGAATATGACATATTTTAGAAGTTTCTAAATTAATAGGGTGTCTCTTATATTGACTAGCAAATGTATGACTATAATTGTAGTTATGTTAAATAATTGACATCATAATTTGTTGTATAATATCAATGTCGGCTAAATTTCGTCATTTATATTGTGTTGTACTTAAAATGTGTGGAGTGATATTTTAGTTAAAATGTATTTTATATTTAATAGTTTTTGACATTACATTAAACATCTAGCATGGGCACGCCGTGCTTTGCACGGCATTCAATTTTACTAGTGTACTTATAAAAAAAATGAATTCGCTTTTACTTTTCGTCGTTAATATAATTTCCGTTAATCATTCCGTTATTATCGCCAAAATGAATAGCTAAACGTACGTATAGTCGAATTATGTAAAACGAGTAAAACGCCCTAAGGGGGATTAAACGGGAGTTGTGTAGCACGTAATATAATGTTTTAATGATTAATCCACGTCCTAAAACTTATTCTAAACGTCTTTGAATTAGACTGATCATCTAGTCCACTGTCACACACGTCGAACTTATAAATGCATTTTGCGGTGAGATGTGGGAAAAGGGGTTTTGGGATCGTTGCGTAGATTCGGCCTAGTTGTTAGAACCGTTTCCAATACGAGAGGTTTGTCATCGTTGTTCGAGCGACTCTAAGAGCGTAATCATGTTGGGTTAATCGGTTTTCTAAAGGGAAAATTAATTAACTTCACATAGGGTGTTGAGTGAGAGTTGTTCGATCTTAACACCGTAATTAGGAGTTGGCACCCGCGGATGTCGTTAAAATTACTATGGAAAGGAAGGTTGGTTAAAACACGCTCCTTGTCAAGTCTTCCCTTAGGGGTAAAAATAACTCGTTGGATCATAATTCGGCTATACCTTTTAATAACTAGAACTACAACCGTTAGCTAATTTTTACTTTCGCACTAGTGTAATATCTCTCCACCGCAATCTTGACCTAAACTAAGTTCTACGTCGACTTTGGTACTTAAACGTTGTTCCTCGTGGATTCGACCTTGCTATCACTATACTACCGTTGATTCGATACTCTGTCGGTTAAAGTTAGCGTTAGTTATTTTGCTATCAAGAATTTTTGGCGCCGTTGCCGGGGAATACTACGTTTAATATCTTGTAAGTTGACCGAAAGCTTGGGCTTAGGTCGTTTTTATTTTATTTTATTTTTCTTTCTTTCTTTTCTTTCTTCTCTCGTTGTTTCTTGTTTGTCGGTGCATGACCCGAAGCTCCAAAGAACCACTCATTGAGCTCATTGAAGAAATTGAAGCTTACGCACGTCATAGTAAACGATCGAGCGCCGAGGAGAACCTCGATTGCCGATCCGAACCCTTTGTTTGAGGAAGAAGGGGTAGTAGAGAGTTCATTGTCAGAATCCTCAGAGGGAATGGAGGATTCACCAACTCATAGAGATGGCAAAGAGCCCTTAAGCGAACACAATGTACAAGGGCAAACCTCAGACACTACTGGTGGTAACGCAACACTACCATTGCATACTCCACCGAGGACCCCTCGTCATGAACCATTGAGAGAGGACAACACAGGGTTACGTCAGTTGGGAACTCCACAGTTTAATCAGAGGCCAGGGATTGGACAATACAGAGGCGGACAAGATGCTCAGGATACGCAGAACTTTAGACCCGAATTAGACCAAGAGACGGTAAATCGAGTACTACGGATGCTGGAGAATCAAGGAAATCAACAGGGGTTCCAAAACCCGTATAACCCGTATGATCCACATCCTCGGCACCGGTTTATCGACGCGAGATGGCTCGGCAAGCACGGGGACCGAGGGTTTGTCGAGATTACGTCACTACCCCACGGGAAGTTATAGGGCACAACCCAATTAGGGTACCCCCAATTAATGCGAATAACATGGATATTAAGCAAAATATTTTGAACATGTTGGGGGAACACGCCTTGTTCCACGGGAAATCGACCGAGAACCCGAATAGCTTTACGGATCACTTTCTCCGCATTTGTGGAACAATGAAATATAACGGGGTAAGTGACGAGGCGGTAAAATTAATAGTTTTTCCGTTTGCATTAAGAGGAGTCGCTAAAGATTGGTATGACTCTTTACCAAATGATTCGTTACATACATGGGCCGATGTAACGAGAGTGTTTCGAAAAAGTATTTTCCTCCGGCGAAGATTCTAGATTTGAAGGAAGGAATCTCTTCGTTTGACGGTCTCGAGGGAGAGACCTTAAAAGAGACTTATGAGAGATTCAGGGGTCTACTGAAGAGATGCCCTCCACACGGGTTTTCTACAGTGGAACAGGTTATTATATTATTCAGGGCCTTAGAGCCAATGGACCAGAATAAGCTGAATGCCGCCAGTGGCGGAGATATCATGAATCTGCCGCCGGAGCAAGCTATGAGACAGATTGAGAATGCGGCAGATGGAGAAGGACAATGGGGGTCGAGCAGAAAGAAGAAGAAAGCCCCCTTGGAAAGTGTGAAGTCGCTAAAAGAAGAGCTTGATAGAGAGACGGCCATGCATGACAAGATGCAAGAGATGGTGCTAAAGATGGACCGAATGGAGTTAGAACGAAAGAAGGCACAACAATGCCAACTTTGTGGAGGTGGACATTCTCGCCATGGAATGTGCATCATCGAAAAACCCACTTATCCACAACGGTTGACGCCTACTCAAGTACAACGGCCGGCAATCGAATGACCAAGCGGCGGATGAATGTCTATGCGATGAGGCAAATGGATATGAATCGGCAAGAGTTTGGCCGAACAACGGTGGAATCGAGAACTTTGATAATCGGCAAGGGCCTCAAATGGATTATGGTATGGGTGATGGTTCACAACAATATGAAGTGAGTTATATTGGACAAGGAAACCGGGGGCAATGGAATCGAATCGGCAGAATCAAGGTTGGAACCGGGGTCGAATCAGAATTGGAATCGAAACAGTAATCAGAACCAAGGCTTTAGGCAAAACCAAAGCCCATACAACCGACCTTGGAATCAGAACCCCCAGAATCAGAGTTCATACCAGAATCAGAATCATGGCTGGAATCAAAACAGTCAGAACCCGTAATCTCAGTCACAAGGCCAACAACAACAGCAGAATCAGAATTGGAACCAAAATCAAGGTTGGAATCAGAATCAGCAAGTGAGCCAGCCATCTTTGAGAAGTAATAATTCTGGCGCCTATCAGCATCCAAACGCTCATCTGCACCAGAATAATCACATCAATCAGCAACCAAACAATTTCGGTGTTCGAAGATGGCCACCGAGATACTCCCGGAGAAATTAGACAGAATGTTTCGAGTTAAATAAGAATGCTATAGAGCAAAAAGTGGTCACACATTCGCCATTCGAAACTTGGAGACCCAAGTAGGTCAAATAACCGACACTCTGAAGACAAATCTAAGTGGTGGACTCCCGAGTAACACTGAAAGGAACCCAAAGGATGTGAATGCTGTGTTCACACGAAGTGGTAAAGAGGTCGGGCTGAGTGACAAAAAGAAAGAATTATGGGTGAAGAAGCGTAAACCGAGAAAGGCGAGAAAGAGAAAGCGATTGACTCGTGAAGGAGCTATGTATGGTGAAGTCGAGATCGAAGATTTAGAGACTGGCAATATCAAGCAGAGAATGGAAGCAATGAGGAAAGAATTGGAAGCCACGAAAAAGGCTTTGGCTGAGGCAAATAAGAAAGCATTGGAAGGGGCAGCACCGAAGAAAGACTATGTGGTCTTGGACATCAAAGAAGAAGAAGCCTCACCGCCTAAAGAAAGAGGTAAGAAAAACAGAATTCCTCCTCCTCCCCCTGATTTTGATGTTAATACTTTACCCTATCCTCCTAAGGGAACCAGAAAGGACATCCTGACCCAGGGTCAGGCAAAATTTCTGAATCTTTTAAGGAAGGTAGAGGTGAATATTCCCCTATTAGAGGCAATTTCAAGCATTCCCCCATACTTTAAGTTTCTAAAAGGAATGTTGTCGAGTAAGGAGAAGATGCAACAGATGGTGCATTTGAGTGGGGAATGTTCTGCAATCTTTGAGAATAAGATACCTCCCAAGTTACGGGATAGAGGTAGCTTTACCATCCCAATTACCATTGGAGAAACCGTGTTTAAAAATGTGCTATGTGATCTAGGGGCTTCGTGAGCCCGATGCCTAGAGGAGTTTATGAGAAATTGGGATTGGGAGCATTAGAGCCAACGGGAATGACCTTACGGATGGCGAGATAGGTACGTTAGGAAACCTCTAGGGGTAGTCGAAGATGTGTTGGTGCGGGTAGACAAGTTTGTTTTCCCCGTTGACTTCGTAGTTTTAGATATGGATATGGATTCTAAAACCCCACTTTTGTTAGGTCGGCCTTTCTTGAACACGGGAGAGACCTTGATAGACGTTAAGAGGGGAGAGATTATACTACCGGTCGGGAAAGAGAGTGTAGCCATAAATGTGTATAAGGCGATGAAGCATCCTAATGATGAAAAGAGTGATTGTTTTTACGTTGATGCTATATATCCTTGTATTGTGGAGCACACTAACTGCGCAGGGATACCAAGAACCAATGGAAGAATGCTTGATGAAGTCAAGCACCGCAGAGGATGATGATCCACAAATGAGAGTTCAGGTATATCATTTGGAGGCAACTCCTTTTGTTGACGCAAGCTGGAATAAGAAGCTAGAGCTCGGTTTGACTGGCAAGTTGCCAAAGCCGTCAATCGAGGAACCACCTACCGATCTGGAGTTGAAGCCACTTCCTAAGCATTTAAAGTATGTGTTTTTAGAACCTGATGAATTACTTCCTCTTATTGTTTCATCTGCACTAACCGTTTTGCAGGAAGCTAAGTTGATCCATGTTCTGAAAAAACACAAAAAGGCCTCCGGATGGAAGATGGTTGACATAAAAGGGATCGGATCTTGCCGATATCGCAAGCACAAGATCATTACGGAAGAAGATGCCAAGCCGGTCGGGCGGTTTCGAAGACGACTAAACCCACATATGCAAGAGGTGGTGAGGAAAGACGTGGTAAAGATGCTTGAGTTAGGGATAATCTACGCAATCTCCGACAGTGAATGGGTGAGCCCCACGCAAGTCGTGCCTAAGAAAGGAGGCATTACAGTTGAGCTTAATGAAAAAGGCGTGCCTATTCCTACTCGTTTAGTTACTGGTCACAGGGTTTGTATTGATTTTCGCATGCTAAATGATAAGACTAGGAAAGATCATTTTCCCCTACCCTTTCTTGATCAAATGCTAGAGCGTCTAAGTGGTCATGCATTTTACTTCTTTTTGGATGGTTTTAGTGGCTATTATCAAATTCACATCGATATACATGACCAGGATAAAACTACTTTCACGTGTCCGTATGGCACCTTTGCATTTAGAAGAATGCCGTTTGGGTTGTGTAATGCACCTGCGACATTCCAACGATGCATGATGGCCATCTTTGCTGATATGATAGAGCATTTCATGGAAGTTTTTATGGATGACTTTAGCGTTTTTGGTGATACTTTTGACGAGTGTTTGTCGAACATTGATAAGGTGCTTGCACGTTGTGAAGAGACAAACTTGGTTTTAAATTGGGAAAAGTGTCATTTCATGGTAACTGAGGGAATTGTTTTAGGACATAAGGTATCGGGGAAAGGAATAGAGGTCGATAGAGCAAAAATAGAGGTAATTTCTAAGCTTCCTATGCCTACAAATCTGAAGACTCTACGTTCGTTCTTGGGACATGCAGGTTTTTATCGTAGATTCATTCCAGGTTTTTCCCACATTGCTAGACCTCTTACTCTTCAATTAATGAAGGGAGCCCCATGTGTTTTTGATGCGGCATGCCTAGATGCTTTTCGAACCCTTAAGAAACTTCTTACTTCGGCTCCTATCTTGGTAGCACCTGATTGGTCTAAGGGGTTCGAAGTAATGTGTGATGCAAGTGATTATGCCGTAGGAGCCGTCCTAGGTCAGAAGATTGACAAGTTGTTTCGCCCTATCTACTATGCGAGTCATACCATGAACTCGGCTCAACAAAAGTATGCCACAACTGAAAAGGAACTTTTAGCTGTTGTTTTTGCTTTCGATAAGTTCCGGTCATACTTGGTTGGATCGAAAGTCATAGTTCACACTGACCATGCTGCGTTGAGATATCTATTTGCCAAGAAGGATGCAAAACCACGCTTGTTGAGGTGGATATTGCTTCTTCAAGAATTTGACGTAGAAATTAAGAATCGAAAGGGGTGTGAGAACGTAGTAGCTGACCACCTCGGTACGATGGAACAGGGAGACAAGAAACACTCTATTAGGGTTGAAATTGATGATCATTTTCGGGATGAGCGAGTTGTTCGTAGTGGATACGATGCTCCCGGTTAAGCGAGGAAATTTCCTACGAGAGAGGAAAGAATGGGAACCCTTGGTATGCACCTTTTGTTAATTATTACGAGTGTGGATTTGTAGATCCCGAGTTTGATGAAAACCGTAAAAAAGAAGTTTTTTAGTGAGGTAAACCGATATGTGTGGGAAGATCCCTTAATTTTTAGGCTATGTGCTTGATGGAATCCTGAGGAGATGTGTTGATGACAGTGAGATAGTGAGTATTCTCTCGTTTTGCCATGATAAAGAGGCCGGTGGCCACTTCTCGGGCGAGAGAACAGCATTAAAGGTGTTACAAAGTGGGTTCTATTGGCCTACTATTTTCAAGGATGCATATGCTTATGTTAAGATGTGTGACGCTTGTCAACGCTCAGGAAGGATTTCCAGGAGAAATGAGATGCCCCAAAAACCGATATTAGTGTGTGAAGTATTTGATATATGGGGATTAGACTTCATGGGACCATATCCGTCTTCTTTTGGGAATCAGTACATTCTTGTCGCTTGTGATTACGTTTCAAAGTGGGTTGAGGCAATTGCTTCACCTACTAACGACAAACATGTAGTCATAAAATTTCTTAAGAAACATATTATATCCCGGTATGGAATACCTCGAGCAATAATCAGTGATAATGGAAGTCACTTTGCTAATAGAGATTTCAATAAGCTTTTAATAAAGTATGGGGTCACTCATAAGTTAGGTATCGCCTACCATCCTCGACTAGTGGCCAAGTAGAGGTGTCCAATCGGGGAATCAAAAGAATCTTAGAGAAGACAAGAATTCTAACCTTAAGGATTGGTCAAAGAAGTTAGATGATGCGCTTTGGGCACATCGAATCGCGTTCAAGACACCAATAGGTATGTCACCCTACATGCTTGTTTTTGGCAAAGCCTCGCCATCTCCCCGTAGAGTTAGAGCATAAGGCCTATTGGGCGATTAAGAATCTAAATATGGATGACGCATTAATCGGTGAAAGAAGGATGGCCCGAGTTAAACGAGTTAGATGAGTTTCGCCTTCAAGCTTACGATTGTTCGGCGAAATATAAGGAAAAGACCAAATTGCTTCATGATAAGTTGATCAAACCTCGTATTTTCAGCGTAGGTGATGAGGTCCTTTTCTATAATACTCGCCTCCATTTATTTCAAGGCAAACTTAAGTCAAGGTGGTCAGGACCATATACGGTATTACGAGTTTTCGACTCAGGAGCCATCGAGGTAACACATCCGAAGCATGGAACGTTCATCACGAACGGCCTTCGTCTAAAAAAGTATAAGAAGTTACCATTCGACGAGGCTCTTGAGATTGTGCATTTGACCGATCCCGAGCCTTGTTAAATCGTTTCTGAATCTTAGTCGAGCCAACGACGTTAAACAAAAGCGCTACCGGGAGGCAGCCCGTTAATAATAATAATAATAAAGATAATTTGAATAAGACTAGTCTTAATGAAATGTAGAATCTGTATGAAAGATGAACACAAAGCACAACCAAGTCTCAGGATGAATGTTTGAATTTCATTAAGAGGGAATGATTAGGTGGTTATCCGAAAATCCCGATGGAAAAAAAAAGAGATAAAAATTCAAATGTATCATTTCTTGGACTTAGGTTATTGAACCCTTGAGGATCTGGGTATAAAAGACTCAATACTCTTTCACACATTTCATTTTATGATCTAGTCTCGTTTCAAATTTATGGTCGTTGTAGTATAGTGGTGAGTATTCCCACCTTAATAAAGCGTGTGCAATAAAAGGGAATCTAGGAATAGCCGACTATGAATTGATGTCTTATGCATGTTCTATATATTGCCTATCGAATTTTTCGACGTGACGGGGCCATTATCTCATTATTCCCATATCCCCGTTCAATACTTTGGCACGAGGACCATGTCCCGTGTTGGCTTTGTTTTGTTTGTTTTGTTACAGGGATTCGGGACGTGCTTTCTCATGGCTGTTACGGGATTCGGTAGCACTTTTCTGCCAGGTTTATAAGCTAAGTCTTCCTCTCTATCTCATTCACTATGTTTTAAAGGATAATGCAAAATCGTAAGTGGGGGGTAGAGTCGAGGATGGTCTAGAAATGGCAGTAAGTGTTTAAACCCTTAGTTGTTGATCTTTTTCGAGCATTATTTAGTTGATTAAAATAATTTTTATAAGGTATATATTTCATGGATTTAAAGATGTAATGATCAAATTGGATATGTATAACCAACGTGAACCGTAAGTGCATTGTAATTCCAAATATATTTGTGTAACATGAATTCCTTGTTCACGTAAGCCTTTGATATTAAAACGGAAATTTTAAACTGTACCCATTCAGTATCCTAGTGGTTTATCCTAGAAATAGTAGTAACTTAGTACCTAATTTCTGAACGTGTACTGTGAATATCTGAAGGTTTGAATGTGATAGGAAGAATATCAAAATAAGATAAACTATATATATGTCGGTTGTAGCTACCAATGATTTGAGTGCGGTAGGGTGTTATCACGAAACGTCCTATACCACTATGAGGCTTAAAAGCTCCCGATTGCCTGATGATAGTAGTCCAGCTAGGGTGTTATCATGAAACATCCTATTGCTGGGAATGAGGGCATAAGCTACACATGTGAAAAAAAAAAAAAAAAAAAAAAAAAAAAAAGAGTTAGATAGGTATTAATGTATTCGATCTCACCTCATGACGCTTACAAGATAGTCGATTTTGGCAATGAGTTCGGATATGTTAGTATTCTATGAAAAGAAAAAAGAAAAAAAAAAAAAAATAGAAAAGAAAAGAAAAAGTTGGTTGAAGATTTAGTTATCTTCGACTATCCCCAGAGTATAAACTAAATGATATGCTTTAGGGATTATCCTAATAAGTACACGGGAGGACTTTGTGTGGAACTATATCGCCTATACCTAGGAAAGTTGTTAGGATTGTCTGAATGGATACTAGTGCGTTTGCTTGATTTATTCAAGAGAGGATAGTGGAAATTGAAAAGGCTTGTCACACACACACACTCTGTTATACATTTATATTGCGGTTAACGTGTGATTATGATTCAATTGGTTGTATCATCTGATTGTCATTTATATCTTAACTTCATGAATTTTTCCTCATTCATTTTATTTTATCGCTAATTTTGTTCGAGGACGACCAAAAGCTAAGTGGGGGGTTGTGATAACGGAAAAATTCACCGTTATTTTTATAACTTTTCCACCCGGTTCTGATATCATTTCGAGTATTTTTATATCAGTTCGAGTCATGAATTCCTATGTTTCAACTAAATATGTTAGTAGTAGTTATTATATAAAATATCGTATTTTTAGCGTGTTTTTATAGTTTTTGTACCGGTTTAGTAACCGGTGTGTCGTGTCGTGTTTACGTTTGGTATTTTGGTGGTTTATTGCAGAATTATAGGTTAACCAAAATCCCGAGTAACGACACGTTTTGAGGCCTAAAAGAGGTGTTTATGGGGATATAAGAGTGTGCCACAAGCTTAAAAGGTCAAGTGGATCAGTGGTTCGTAGTGTCACTAACGATTTATATCTTCGACGAACCAATGGCCCATTAAAACGGAATTTTCTGAAGAAGTGGCCTTAATGAAAGTTGTAGATCTTTGATAGAGCTTTCCAACGTATTTTGAATCACGTCAATTGGAGGTCTACAACTCAAGTTATGACCAAGTGGCTAATCGATTCGTAATAGTAAAAATCCCGAAAACGACACGACATACGAATGGCTCATCAAAACGACATTTTCTGAAGAAGTTTCCTTAATAAAAGTTGTATATCTTCAAGAAAGCTTTCCAATGGATTTTGAATCAAGTCAATCGGACTTCTACAACTCAAATGGTGGTCAATTGGCTAATTGATTCAATTTCGTAAAAAATGTCGCAAAAACGCTCGGAGGAACACGAGGTACTCAAGAAGACGTTTTCTGAAGAAGAGTCCTTCATGAAAGTTGTAGATTTTCCCGAGAGTTTTCCGATGCCTCTTGAATCATGATTTTTGGAGATCCAGAACTCGAGATATGAATTTTATAAGTTATATATAATATAATTATATATACGATGCACATGCTGAGTGATCAAATTGGTGGACATAATCATTGCACCGGACTGGTCCGGCCCTTACCCGGACTGGTCCGGCCCCTTGACATTTTCTATATAAGGAAGCATTCAGAGCCGAGATGAGATGCACCATTTTATATATACATTGCGTATATATATCTATCCCCCTCATTTCTTTCTTTTAGTTTTAGTAACGGCATTATGCCGGAAATAATTTAGCAGTAGTAGTATTGTTGTAATGCTCGGGAAATTATCGGTAGCTCGGTGATGCTGTAGTCGTTGTAATATCCGGAAGAATACGATCTCGGAATCAACAGTTGTAATCGGGTAATTTTATATATATATAGATCTATTTCCGTTTTCTTCCCTCTTCTTTTTATCTTATTCGGGCCGTATATATATATATATATATATATATATATATATATATATATATATATATATATATATATATATATATATATATGTTTTATATAAATTAATTAAAATACCGTTGTAATAGTATAGTTATCAATAGTTCGTTGTTTCGATCTTTTATTTACTTTTACGCATTTTACTTACGCATTTTATTTACGCACTTATATATATATATATATATATATATATATATATATATATATATATATATATATAGTATATTTACTTTTACGCATTTACTTACGTATTTACTTTTACGCACTTATATATATATATATATAGTATATTTACTTTTATGCACTTATATATATTATTGGCTATATAACTATATATCTATATATATAAATATATATATGTACTTATAAAAAAAATGAATTCGCTTTTACTTTTCGTCGTTAATATAATTTCCGTTAATCATTCCGTTATTATCGCCAAAATGAATAGCTAAACGTACGTATAGTCGAATTATGTAAAAACGAGTAAAACGCCCTAAGGGGGATTAAACGGGAGTTGTGTAGCACGTAATATAATGTTTTAATGATTAATCCACGTCCTAAAACTTATTCTAAACGTCTTTGAATTAGACTGATCATCTAGTCCACTGTCACACACGTCGAACTTATAAATGCATTTTGCGGTGAGATGTGGGAAAAGGGGTTTTGGGATCGTTGCGTAGATTCGGCCTAGTTGTTAGAACCGTTTCCAATACAGAGGTTTGTCATCGTTGTTCGAGCGACTCTAAGAGCGTAATCATGTTGGGTTAATCGGTTTTCTAAAGGGAAAATTAATTAACTTCACATAGGGTGTTGAGTGAGAGTTGTTCAGATCTTAACACCAGAATTAGGAGTTGGCACCCGCGGATGTCGTTAAAATTACTATGGAAAGGAAGGTTGGTTAAAACACGCTCCTTGTCAAGTCTTCCCTTAGGGGGGTAAAAATAACTCGTTGGATCATAATTCGGCTATACCTTTTAATAACTAGAACTACAACCGTTAGCTAATTTTTACTTTCGCACTAGTGTAATATCTCTCCACCGCAATCTTGACCTAAACTAAGTTCTACGTCGACTTTGGTACTTAAACGTTGTTCCCTGTGGATTCGACCTTGCTATCACTATACTACTGTTGATTCGATACTCTGTCGGTTAAAGTTAGCAGTTAGTTATTTTGCTATCAGCTACGCATTATCTTGGTTAGCTTCTTTTATAATTTATCATCTTTGTTATTTCAGCACTTTATTTATGCAATTGATTAATCTTTCACTAAATTGCGACCTAGATCGAAGTAATATAGACTTTTTGGTGTGTAACCTCATAAGTGTGTGTTCCCCGAGGAGACAACCTTGACTCACCAAACTAGACTACAGTCGACCCGGTACACTGCCGGTTAGATTGGACCTCTCGTTTTGGGCACATCAATGTCCACTGCACCACCGTCAGCTCCACCGTCCACGGCGGTAGACGGAGCAAATACTACTCCAACTTCAGTAAATGTTGGTAGCTCAGCCTAGCCGCCATTACCTCTAAAACCCTTCTCAATTCTGCTGCCTCATTTCCCTTCTCGACCCTTCCGGGAACTTTTCCGGCATTCCTTACCTACCTATCTACACCATCTCCTCTAAGATCTCTACGTTCCTTGTTTCCCTCACCTACTATACCACATCCAGAAACACCGATCAGTGGCAATTTAAATCAAGTTTGCAATGTAAAACTTGATAGGTTAGAATTTTTTGTTGTGAATGTCCTCCATCTTGCCCGTGATTAGAGGCCACAAACTCAAGAGCCATCTTCTCGGTGGCAGTGCGGATCCACCACATCTGATTCCTGGCTTGGGAGGTTATGGATCTCAACCAAACCCAACTTTCGACGAATGGGTAACTATGGACCAGCTTCTCCTTGGGTGGTTACTTGGCTCTATGACTAAGTGTCACGGATTTTATCTAATGCAAAATAAACAAGTAATAAAATTTATAAATCCGGTATTCCCCAAGTGTAGGGATCGTAGTACAGCGATTAATACCGGAGTCGATCACAGGGAATCGAGGTTGTTTAATCTAGTTCTTATTAATTCTTCTAAAATTGTCACTACCATTTATTACTAAACCTAAACTAAAACGGAAAATAAACTGGACAGAGGATTGTCAGTCCAATGCCAGGAAGACATCGTTGCGAACAAAGATAAAATTTAAACTACAAAGAAAATAAACAAGACAATGATCATGGTGATGAAACAATGAACAAACAATAATCCACCGATCCCGCAACCCTCAATTTCCTCTCTAAACTATCTTATGATGATTTAATTCAAGTTGTGGTTCACCTATCAAAAGTATGAATTCCTACTCTCGTAGATAATTCGTCTATCAATCTCATCATCTCTCGATCTATAAGATTGACGCTCTCAAAACAAGGTGTAAGATCTCTCAATCTAGCAACCTAGATATTCAACCTATCAACTCTCGTTATGTCAAGGTTAAAAATCCCATCTTTCCTATGGTGATCTAAGGTTTACACCGACTCTCGTCATACGGTAAACATTAATGACAATTCATCTTTCGATTTCGATTGCATAACAAATAATCAAAGAAAAGATAACAACTTTGAATTAAAATCACAACATAAACTCGATTGGAAATAGAAAAACCCGATGGAAAAGATTCAAATCGTTTGAACATGTTCGGCCCCAAGCGTTGAGCATAAAACGCAAGCAGAAAAACGAAATAAAACGGAAAAGAAACGACCCTCGGCCGGCCAAGCACCAAGGCTCAGCCGGCCGAGGTCACTTGGCATGAAAAACTAGGGTTTTCTCAAGTAATATGCGTGTATGGTCTATGTCCTAGGGTTTGATAATGCGTTGTATTTATAGGGAATAAAGTCGGTTTGCTGTAAGTCGGCCGCGGACGCCCGTCTGCATGGATTGGACGCCCGTCCAAGAAAGTTTGGAACTCTCTGATATGTTTTTCACCTCTTGGACGCCAGTCTACTTTGATGGACGCCAGTCCAGGCTGGACGGGACTTGGACGCCAGTTCAGCTGGATCCAAATTCGAAATCTTCAACTCTATCTCTTTTCTTCTAGCCAATTCCATCCTTATCTCTTTTTCATCCATTAAATCCGACATTTATCTTCATTTAATCATCTTTTGAACCGCAATTATGCATCTACACGTCATCAAAAACATCGCAAAATGTAATAATATTCAAATAAACATAAAATCACCAATAAAACTCATAAATTAACCAATTTTGCGATTAACTCGTTAAAAACATCACTTGCTCAATATTTCAATATAAAGCTCGATTTCTATGAAAAACATCCAGATATGGGGGAAATTGACATAAAATATATCCTTATAAAACGTACAAAATCACCCTTAACAACTCCCCCACACTTAAACCTTGCTCGTCCCGAGCAAGACAAAACAAAAACCAGGCGTAGTATAACAAAATTCCAACCAAAAATACATCCAGACATTTTCAACAAATATAAAGCATATGTAATAAATTAGACGTTCACCCCGGTGTGTGTGCATAGCCATATTAAACTTCCACTAAGTCCACACTTGAAATTCTTCAAGCAAAACTAGCCAACATCCCATTTAGATCAGAAATATAAAAACGATTATAACATGCACCTCACAAAACATACATATTCCGAAAAAAAAAAATAAAGAGTATTTAAAATATTTCCGACATACTTAGAGGATAATCCCTACAACATATCCTACAAATATAACCACACTTAATACCGGAGTCGATCACAGGGAATCGGGGTATCTAGTTCAATTAATTTTCCTAAGATTGATACTATTATTACTAAACCTAAACTAAAACGGAAAATAAACTGGACAGAGGATTGTCAGTCCAAAGCCAAGAAGGATCAAAGCGAAAACGAAATCTAAACTATAAACTATAAAATAAACGGTAAACAAGAAGATGATCATGGTGATTAAACAATCGAACAAGCAAATAATCCACCGATCCCGCAACCCTTAATTTCCTCTCTAAAGTTATCTTGTGATGGTTTAATTCAAGTTGTGGTTCACCTATCAACAATATGAATTCCTACTCTCGTAGATAATTCGTCTATCAATCTCTCATCTCTCGATATATAAGATTGACGCTATCAAAACAAGGTGTAAGATCTCTCAATCTAGCAACCTAGATATTCAACCTATCAACTCTCGTTATGTCAAGGTTAAAAATCCCATCTTTCCTATGGTGATCTAAGGTTTACACCGACTCTCGTCATACGGTAAACATCAACAACAATTCATCTTTCGATTTCGATTGCATAACAAATAATCAAAGAAAAGATAACAACTTTGAATTAAAATCACAACATAAACTCAGATTGGAAATAGAAAAACCTGATGGAAAAGATTCAAATTGTTTGAACATGTTCGGCCCCAAGCGTTGAGCATAAAACGCAAAGAAAAAAAACGAAATAAAACGGAAAAGAAACGACCCTCGGCCGGCCAAGCACCAAGGCTCACCGGCCGAGGTCACTTGGCATGAAAAACTAGGGTTTTCTCAAGTAATATGCGTGTATGGTCTATGTCCTAGGGTTTGATAATGCGTTGTATTTATAGGGAATAAAGTCGGTTTGTCGTAAGTCGGCCGCGGACGCCCGTCCGCATGGATTGAACGCCCGTCCAAGAAAGTTTGGAACTCTCGATCCGTTTTTCACCTCTTGGACGCCAGTCCACTTTGATGGACGCCAGTCTGCTGGACGGGAAAAATAGACGAACGTTCAGCTTCGACTTGAACTTGATATTTCCATCTTTATCTTCTTTTTCTTCAGATCAATCCGATTTTAACATTCTAAATCCTTTTCCAAGCCGGAATTGTGTACCTACAAGTCATCAAACATATTGCAAAATGTAGTATCTTCCAAATCAACATAAAACCATCAATTTTACACATAATTCATACGATTTTGCAACTAACCCATTAAAAACATCACTTGCTCAATATTTCAATATAAAGCTTGATTTCTATGAAAAACATCCAAATATGGGGGAAATTGATATAAAATATATCCGTATAAAACGTACAAAATCACCCTTAACAACTCCCCCACACTTAAACCTTGCTCGTCCCGAGCAAGACAAAACAAAAACTAGGCGTAGGATAACAAAATTCCAACAAAAAATACATACAGTCATTTTCAACAAATACGAAGCATATGTAATAAATCAGACGTTCACCCCGGTGTGTGTGCATAGCCATATTAAACTTCCACTAAGTCCACACTTGAATTTTTCTCAAGCAACTAGCAAATACCCATCTAAACCAGCAATAACCGACACTTATAACACGCACCCTACAAAACATAACATGTCCCGAAAAGGATAATAAAATGCGTTTAGGATCTTTCCGACATACTCGAGGATAATCCCTACAACATATCCGTCGGCTTTATATCTTGGGGATAGTCGAAGATAACTAAAGTTCCTACCAACTTTCCATAGTACCATCTCGCAAAATTTTCTTTAAGATTAACTTAATTCCACATATATAGCATATGCCCTCATTCCCAAAGCAATAGGATGTTTCGTGATAACACCCTAGCCGGACTACTATCATCGGCAGTCGGGAGCTATTAACCTCATAGTGGTATAGGACATTTCGTGATAATGCCCTACCGCACTCAAATCATCGGTAGCTACATCCGACATATACATATTTTATTCATATTATTCATCTTAGAGTGGCATTCAAACCTTAAATTATATCCTTCCTATCACATTCAAACCTTCAGATATTCACAGTACGTCATACTTTAATTCTAAACACAAACTATTAAAATTTTCAAAATTCGTATGTACGCAAAGAATCATGCGATAATCATAAAAAATCTCAAATCAAATGGGCATAGCTTTAAATTATAGCTCATCATTTACCATGGCACGTGAAAAATAATATCGGGTGAAACATCCAACTTACTAAACATACAATAGACAGCATCAATGACTATATAGTATCGTAGTCGAAAATAAAAAACTAGTAAGCCAAGCAAAAAGGAATGTACTCGCTCGAGACAAAACAAAAACTTTTAAGATTCAGCACTTTATAAGCATGGTATAAAAATTAAGTTCTCAGCATGGTAATCATAATTAAATTGAGCAAATATCATGTAGGTACTAACTAACCAACCAAACCTTCCCCCACACTTAAACTACAACATGTCCTCATGTTGTGCAGAATTAAAGAAAAGATAAAAGAACTTAGCTGATTTCGTGATGATCCGAAGGTTGGCTGAAGAAGACAACAATGGTGATGTCATATAAAGTCCTTCCCAGCTTCAACTCCCAAAGGTAGCTTCGACAAAAACAACTAAAAATGTGCCTGCACCACTTGAAAAACATGGCAGTATCTCGGGGACACGGGGGGGAATATAACAAGCAACAATAATGATATAAGCACATGGTATAATTGCTCGATGGAAAAATCACCACACGCTTAAAACACGGGACATCTAAGCGTCAAATAAGCCACGAAGCTCATAATACAAATAAGGCCCAACATGTGCATACGAAATAAGGATAGAGATTAAGAACACTACAAAATAGCAGGATTGTACATGTAAAACACATGGAAAAGAAGTCAGAGAGATTTTTTCAGATTAAGCTCATGTAAAGATGGAACATATACATGGAACATTACAAAATAGCAGGGCTAGGTGCACTACAATGCAATCTACATGATATGCAATTATATAAAAAAATGCTGACAGGCTCAGGCTGAGCAAGTTGGGAGGGCAACTCTACAGTGACTACGGCCCGTGCAGAATCAGAAAATGAAGGACATAAAATAAAAGTGGTAGCGTACGGCAAGCCGACAGTAACTACCCTCAAGAAAAATAAAAGATAAATAGAAAAACAATGCAACTAGATGACATGCAACTAAATGATATGCAAAAATAAAAGAAAATAAAAGAAATAAAACTAGCCCACTCATTTGCAACACGACATGTATATCATAAACGTCTACCAAATAATGATAGTTTACGATAAACGACAGTACTATTCATTATATGCAAAGTGTAGACGCGCCTTAAGACTCATCAAAGGTGATAGCATTATAGAGAACCAACAGTTAGCTATACTAAACAGATATAACTCATAAGCCAAAGATAGTAGCAACGGAAAACCGACAGTAGCTACCCATATGAGTTACAAAAATAACAAGAAAACATATAAGTCTCAAAGCTCATAGGATTCATCACAACGATATGTAGCATACGGAAACCGACATTAGCTACTAAATAACAATAAGAACAGTTATAGCATACGAGAACCGACATTAACTATAACATGCATAGATGAATCATGTATATAAAAGTTAATCAATTATTTAACATGGATCGGTTGATGGAAAGATGTAAACATGCAAGTTCAGAACATCTACGTAAAAATAACTAGCCACAGAAGCTCATATAGAAGTATCCACGTCAAATAAAGCATTAAAAATCAAGTTAAGAAAAATTTGAACTAAGCATCTCACAATCACGACTTACCTAACACTCAACTAATAAAACAACTAAGTGTGTGTGAATGAATTTCATGACACCCTCTTATAAGTGCATCCCAAGAATCAGAGGTAAATGGGTGTGTAAGATAAAGAAGCCATGCCACAACAGTAACGTCGAAACACAAACAATCACTCTAACATGGACCGCAATAGATGGAAAAGGCCACAGAGGCTTAAAGTAAAGCATCCAAGTCAGGGGTGAAAGAATGCAAATTCTTATTACTATATTCATCACAAACCCTTAACATTTTAAAAAACACTCGGGTGGTTGGACGGCCGTTCAGCGTGTATGGACGGGCGTCTGGTCTGGGATTTATGAACTGGACGGTCGCACGTCCAGGTTCTGTAAAAGCATATCCAGAATAAGTGGGGTTGGATGGACGGGCGTTCACTTCTCTGGACGCACGTCCGAGGCCACACAGAGTGGACGGGCGTTCGTAAGAAGTAGACGCTCGTCCGGCACTAGAGTAATGCGCACCAAACGTAAACTCGACCTATATCATAAACCTTAGATACACTTCATACATCATAAACCCTAGAAGCTTTAAGAAACCCTAGTTTTTATTAGGAAAAGAAAACCTAACCCTAGAAGAAAAAGAAACCTAATAAACCCTAATGAAAAATTCACGTTTCACAAATCGAGTTAAAAAAAACTTTTTGCACATTCTTAACCCAACGGTCATCGAAACACGGCAAAAAAAAAAAAACTCTCAATTTATTTAACGCTACTTTTATTGAAAACTACCTAAAAAGGTACGGAAACAGAAACCTAAACCTAAACTACGAAAAATTTAAAACAGAAAAACGGAAAACACTAAAAAAAGGAAAGAAAAAAAAAACGTGTTGAAATCTTCTGAGCCCAAAATGGAAGGGAAAACAGTGGATTTTGACCTCGAAAACGGTGTCGAACGGCCGTAGGCGTTCGCCACGTCGTCGGCGTCGGAACGAGCTTTCCGAATTGGGGTCCTGCGCGCCAAACGGACACTCGAGCCGAAAGTTACGGCCAAAATACTAACGAGTGCTAAAACGATCCTTTTTATCCAAAAATTTGACCGCGAAAAACGTGGAGTCAGATGATTCAACCTCAGAACCCTACCTACGAAACCTACCTACGAAAAACAGAAACCCTAGTACATTTATTTAATAAGCACAAGAAAGACAAACCAAGGTATCTACCTAAAACAAAAATAAATAAAAAAAAAAATCGGTGACAGACAAAGCGACGGGCGTCCAAGTTACCGGACGGACGTCCGCCGGAGAAAGAACAGACGGGCATCCAAGTTACCGGACGCTCGTCTCGCCCGGGCAAAACACAAACAGAGATGATCAGATTTGGACGGACGGGCGTCCAATAGCTCAGGACGCCCGTTTACGTTCAAACTGAAGCACATAAACGCTGCTAAACACGAAAACAGGTCCAAACAAAACACGAAAACTAAACAAAACCCTAATTGGAACCTAAACACAAACCTATGAAAAATTAATAATCACTAGATAACACAAACTACCTACGAAAAACAAAACAGAACAACTTTAGAAAAAATTAATAAGAAACTAGACGACCGTACCGATTCCCCGGCAACGGCGCCAAAAACTTGTCACGGATTTTATGCAATGAAAAACAACAAGTAATAAAATTTATAAATCCGGTACTCCTTAAGTATAAGGATCGTAGTATAGAGGTTAATACCGGAGTCGATCACAGGGAATCGGGGTATCTAGTTCAATTAATTTTCCTAAGATTGATACTATTATTACTAAACCTAAACTAAAACGGAAAATAAACTGGACAGAGGATTGTCAGTCCAAAGCCAGGAAGGATCAAAGCGAAAACGAAATCTAAACTATAAACTATAAAATAAACGGTAAACAAGAAGATGATCATGGTGATTAAACAATCGAACAAGCAAATAATCCACCGATCCCGCAACCCTTAATTTCCTCTCTAAAGTTATCTTGTGATGGTTTAATTCAAGTTGTGGTTCACCTATCAACAGTATGAATTCCTACTCTCGTAGATAATTCGTCTATCAATCTCTCATCTCTCGATCTATAAGATTGACGCTCTCAAAACAAGGTGTAAGATCTCTCAATCTAGCAACCTAGATATTCAACCTATCAACTCTCGTTATGTCAAGGTTAAAAATCCCATCTTTCCTATGGTGATCTAAGGTTTACACCGACTCTCGTCATACGGTAAACATTAATGACAATTCATCTTTCGATTTCGATTGCATAACAAATAATCAAAGAAAAGATAACAACTTTGAATTAAAATCACAACATAAACTCAAGATTGGAAATAGAAAAACCCGATGGAAAAGATTCAAATCGTTTGAACATGTTCGCCCCAAGCGTTGAGCATAAAACGCAAGAAAGAAACAAAACGAAATAAAACGGAAAAGAAACGACCCTCGGCCGGCCAAGCACCAAGGCTCGGCCGGCCGAGGTCACTTGGCATGAAAAACTAGGGTTTTCTCAAGTAATATGCGTGTATGGTCTATGTCCTAGGGTTTGATAATGCGTTGTATTTATAGGGAATAAAGTCGGTTTGCTGTAAGTCGGCCGCGGACGCCCGTCTGCATGGATTGGACGCCCGTCCAAGAAAGTTTGGAACTCTCTGATATGTTTTTCACCTCTTGGACGCCAGTCTGCTTTGATGGACGCCAGTCCAGGCTGGACGGGACTTGGACGCCAGTTCAGCTGGATCCAAATTCGAAATCTTCAACTCTATCTCTTTTCTTCTAGCCAATTCCATCCTTATCTCTTTTTCATCCATTAAATCCGACATTTATCTTCATTTAATTATCTTTTGAACCGCAATTATGCATCTACACGTCATCAAAAACATCGCAAAATGTAATAATATTCAAATAAACATAAAATCACCAATAAAACTCATAAATTAACCAATTTTGCGATTAACTCGTTAAAAACATCACTTGCTCAATATTTCAATATAAAGCTTGATTTCTATGAAAAACATCCAGATATGGGGGAAATTGACATAAAATATATCCTTATAAAACGTACAAAATCACCCTTAACACTAAGCAGGCACTCACTGAAGTTGTTGGGTGCAACACCGTTGCGGAGGTCTAGAAAACCCTTAAAGCTCTCTTTAACTGCAAGGCCAAGTCCAGGATCTTGGAATATAAAGATGCCCTAACAAAAACTGAGAAAGGATCTGAATCGATGTCTGATTATCCGTCATTGATGAAAAGCTATGATGATAGTTTGGCTATTGCTGGTTGTCCAATCCCTAGTTCTAAACTTGATTTGGAAACTTTTGGTGGACTCTCGAGGGATTATGAATGAGTTATTGTCAATAATACTTCAAAGGTTGGTTTGTTTTCTTGGCCAAATGTTCAATCCCAGCTCCTCACTCATGAGAGATTGTTGTCCAGATTCAACAATTTGCCTGCCTCAGTGGATCTTGGAGGACCTATGGCCAATGCTGATTTTACTCAACCGAATGCAGGTAGAGTTGGAACTAGACCTTCAATGAACAATGGCTCCCGAGGAAGAGGCACAACTGCGTTAAATAGATGAGGCAGAGGAAGAGGTGGAAGGAACAACAAAAACTCTAGACCAAGGCCTATCTGTCAAATTTGTCTGAACCCTGAGCATATAGCTACAGCTTGTTGGCACCATTTTGAATACAATTATGGGGACTCATCCACCCATCAGTGCACTACTAAGTTGGTGTCCGCATATCTTGCCTCTGCAGATACAATTGCTAACCCTTGTTGGTGCCTTGACAGTGGTGCCACTAATCACATCACATCTGATTTGAATAACCTAAGCCTCGGAACTCCATATGATGGCTCAAATTCCTTGGTGATTGGTAAAGGTGAGAATCATTACATAACTCATATTGGCTCTAGTTTTATTCTGTTTCCTGATCACACACATTCACTTCAATTAAGTAACATCCTTCATGTTCCTGATATAGCTAAAAACCTCATAAGTATATGACAATTAATGGCAGATAATGATGTTATTGTAGAATTCACTGATAATGTGTGGTATGTTAAGGACAAAACCTCTAAGACTTTTATGCTAGAAGGACATCTTAGGGATGGATTATACCAAGTCCATAATACCAAGCCATCTCATAGTTTCCTGAAGTCTGTGTCCAACAAGAGCCCTCTTCAATCCAAAAATAATATGAAGTCATTGTCCGGAGCTAGCTCTAGTTTCCTAGTGTCTTATGTTGCCTTGTCCAAAGACACTGTTGACCTTTGGCATAGGAGATTAGGTCACCCTAATGTAAAAGTTATGTAGTTTGTTATGAACTCATCTAATGTTTCTATGAATGGAAAACTCTCTTTTGTGAATCGTGTCAATTTGGTAAATTAATTGCATTCTGCTCTCTTTCCTAATTTTGTTCATAGTACTAAACAACCCCTTGAACTTGTTCATACAGACCTCTGAGGTTCTTCTCCAATTGCATCGGTTAATGGATATCTTTACTACATCATCTTTGTTGATCACTATAGTTGGTTTATTTGGATTTACCCCTTAAAACATAAGTCTGATGCCTTAAATGTTGTTATTTAGTTTAAGAATCTGTCTGAAAATCAACTAGACTGTAAGATCAAACAAGTTCAATCTGATTTGGGAGGTGAATAAAGGGTTATTGGACACAAACTCAAAGAATTCAGAATTTTCTTTAGGCACTTTTGTCCTTACACATGCACAAAATGGAAGAGTAGAAATAAAACATAGACACATCACTGAAACTGGGTTAACTCTCCTTGCGGGTTAACTCTCCATTTGCACATGCTAGATAGAGATAGTGGAAATTTTAATTATATTTTATAGGATAATTTGTAGTTTGCCTCTTAAGCTAGTTTGCCTCTTAAGCTCTGGTGGCATAGCTTCCAATATGCAGTTCACTTAATTAACAATCTTCCTACTTATGTTCTACATATGAAGTCACCATTTGAATATCTGTATCATAGATCACCAAATTACTTAATGTATAGGATCTTTGGTTGTGCCTGTTACCATTTTCTCAGACCCTATCACACTCAAAAATTTCAGTTTCATACACAAAAATGTACTTACCTAGGGCTTAGTCCCTATCATAAGGGTTTCTTGTGTCTTGATTCAACAGAAAATATACATTTCAAGAAATGTTTACCTTTGATGAGTCTGCCTTCCCTTAAAAGTCCACAACCAAAAAATTTGATCAGTTTGTCATTGCTTACCCTGACTCATCATCCTACACTTTCATATTGCCACAGACTGTTCCTACCCTTCAACAGTCAAAAACATCCGAGCTTTCTTCAACACCAACACACCAACCTCAATCTGCTCTTGCTGCTTTAACCCCACGTTCATTATCAACTTTTAATTCTCCCACATCTTCTTCGTTTCATTCCCATCCTTGCTTATCACCTTCCACAAGCACATCATCTAAGTCCTCTCCCAATCCTACACATTCCTCTTTAGAGTCATCCTAACTTCTATTGCCATCCCATCATATGCAAACTAAGTCCAAAAGTGGTATTTTCAAGCCCAAAAGATTCATAGGGCTGGCTAAGCAGGTTTCTTACCATCACCAAAATGAGACAACAAAGGTTTTTGAAGCCCTTCTTGATCACGCTTGGAAATAAGCCACAAAAGAAGAGTATAAGGCTCTCGTTGACAATCAAACATGGGAACTTGTTTCTCCACATCCCTTACAGAATTTGGTTGGTAATCGATGGGTTTATAAACTCAAACTTAAACATGATGGTACTTTCCTCAAACACAAAGCAAGATTAGTTGCTAAGGGCTTTCATCAACAACCTGGAGTTGATTACAATGAGACTTTTAGTCATGTAGCCAAATCCTCTTCTATGAGAGTTATTCTAGCTATTGTTGTCTCCTTGCATTTGCCCATTCAAAAGTTGACATTAACAATACCTTCTCGAATGGGAAACTTCACGAATCTGTCTACATGCTCAACTAGAGGGTTTCATTGATCCAGCCAAACATGATCATGTTTGTCATCTAAAAAGGGCCATTTTATAGACTAAAATAGCCCCCCAGGGCTTGGTTTGAGGAACTAAAGTCTCAGCTTCTCGATTTGGATTTGTGCAATCTGTGTCAGATATCTTATTATTTATTTTTCATCATAAATGTTGTGTTGTATACATGTATTGATTTATGTGGATGATTTTATAATTACCGGAAACTCTGATTCTGCAATCAAGAAGTTTGTTTGTTTGTTGAACGAAAGATTTCCCCTCAAATATCTTGAATCACCATCTAGCTTTCTTGGCATGGAGGTCTATAAAGATTCCTCTGAACTTGTTCCGTCTTAAAAGCAATATGCTCTTCAACTTCTGCACAGAATTGACATGGATCATCTTAAGCCATGTCCTACACTATACCAATGGTAACAGGGAAGCAACTCGGACTTAATGATTGACTATTGTTTAATAATCCCACTCTATACAGGAGCACGGTTGGGACCCTGCAATATCTAACCTTTACAAGGCCACATATCTTTTTTGTTGTGAATACATTGAGTCAATTCATGCATTCTCCAACAGAGGAACATTGTAAAGCCTTAAAAAGAGTCCTAAGATACATCAAATGAACAATTCACTATGGCTTGCACTTCAAAGCATCCAAAAGTTTCCACTTGACAGGGTTTTCAAATGCAGATTGGGATTCTGATCACTATGACAGGAAATCAATAGCATCATATTATGTTTTCCTGGGATCTTCTCTTGTTTCTTGGTCATACAAAAAGCAACATGTTGTTGCCCATTCCAGTACAAAGTCAGAATATCGTACTTTGGCTTATCTGACAGCTGAATTACTTTGGTTACAATCCTTGCTCTTTAAGCTGCATATACAATTGCCAGATGCCCCAATTGCTTTATGTGACAATAAAAGTGCACAATGTCATGCTAAAAATCCCGTTTTCCACTCTCACACTAAGCATATTGAAATAGATGTGCATTTCATTCGTTATCATGTTTTGGCTGGCAACATACAAGTACATCATGTGTCCTTTGCTAATCAGATTACAGATCCTCTCACAAAGCTAATGGCATGGGGTTTGTTCTCATTTTTTCGAGCCAAACTCAATGTGGATACTTCCCTCTTTTGTTTGAGGAGGGATTTTAAGGATATTGGATCTAATGGGCCTGAGAGCAGTTCAACAGACAAGCCCAAGGAGAAGAGAACGGTCAGTAGTATTTTGTCTTGCTGAATAATTCTTAGATAAAATCTTTGTTAGAATTGGTGTACTGAATATATAACCACTGCTGTAAAACCTTATCCAAGTAATGAGAATCAATTTTATCCTTTTCTAAGTGATTTTTTTTTTGCATTGCAGAGGTACATACGTTGATCACGGTTGCATTGCAAAGGTACAACCATTCAGCTGGAGGCATTTAGTTTCAAGGTCTTTTCCTCCGAGCCCCCACGAATGGGCGCTCTCCCTCGACCCTGTGAAGGGACATTACCCTCTCGACCCCGTGAAGGGTCGACGCTGCCCCCTCGACCCACTGCGGTCTAATGGACTTCTATTAAAAAAGGACAGAAACAATTATAATCAAATATGAATGCACTCATAACTAGAATAAATAAGCACATTCTAGATAAATTTATCATTGTAACTTGTTATTTACGGCTTTAATCTACCTACTTATTAAGAGGGAAGAAAAAATAGATCACGTTGAGCCACGTAGTGTATAATGGTGAGAATGAAGCCTTTGCATATTTGCCATGTGTACAGTTTTGTGCCACATCAGATCTTAATCTAATGGTATTTTATTGTTGATGATATGTATCCTTTTTGTACAAACCGTAAATACTAGGAAAATGATGCTGACACCGATTTGGTGCACAACACATCCCCCGAACTTCAAGTTGTGTGGTGCAGCTTTTTGTTTTGTTTTGTTTTTTTTTTTTTTTTTTTTTTTTTTTTTTTTTGTTCTCAAGTGAATGGTGGAAAATGTTTGTGTGTGGATTTGTGTGTACAAGATGTGGTGCCTCTATCACTATCCTAAATACTATTAATGCAATTTAATGGAGGACATAAGAAAAGGACATATCATTTACCTCTTGTTTTCCTCTTTTCTGTCAGTTCTTGATTTCATATGTCTTTTCCGATTTCTACCACTCAGGTAATTGACGGATGAAACTACCGAACCGTGTAACGTTTCAATTTCTAATAAACTTATAATGATAGAAAACATAAAGAACACAATGGGATTTCAAATAAACCTCTAAATGCATATTCACAGTAAAATTTAAATGCACTTAATAAGTCCAAGAATTCACCCTCAAAAAAGAAGAAGTCCAAGAACGTCTCTCTTTCTTTATGTCCATCTTTTTTCCTAATAAAGAAGGTCCAGCTTCACATTACAGACAATGCAGCAAGCAACAATCGAAGCCCAAAATCAAAAGAAATAACAGCATGAAAATTGGCCCAACATGACATGAAGCCCAACGATAGATTGCGGCTCAGACATTTTATCAAACACGTTGCAAGCATGGACTCTCTACTATAAAGATAAAGCAACAAAATTCAAAACAACGATCAGATAAATACCTACCGGGAGTAATAAGGTTGAATATACAGCAGGCATCAGTCCTCCTTGAAGCAAACTATCTCAAACATTGAACCTGGAACAATCGATGATCGGAAGAATTAGAGTCTATCCACTCTCAAACATGTTTGAAGTTTGACTTAATATGTTTATCTTCTAAAATGTAATTCAAAGGTTTATCTTCTAATGTAATTCAAGTTAGCATAGACCTAAAATTCTAGCAATATAAGAGAATGGCAGCAGCCTCATATGTAATCAACGAAGAATTAATAAAAGGTGTTCTTCATTACATTACCTTCATCTTCGGTTTTTTTTTCATGGTATCAGAGCCAATTGATTTTTTGATTCACCACTCAAAACCATACATACATCATGACATCCCTCTCATTAAACGTTGGAAGTTGTATTTTGCTCAAACTTACATCAAAAAATTATCCTCTCTGGAGAGAACATGACCTAGCCCTTGCTGAAAGTCAAGATCTAATTGGTCATTTAACCAAACAGCTGATCAATTCATCTCAGCAACTTCAGGAAAAGTAGAAAATGCATCTGCTACCCAAACAGTCAATCCAGAATATATAAAGTGGAAGAAGTCTGACAAGTTGCTCAGGGGGTGGCTTATTGGATCCTTATCAAAATAGTCTTTAGGCCTGGTCATTGGATTAGACTCTGCACTAACCGTATGGAATGCACAAGACTCCCAAGAAAGAGAGTTTAATCTGAAGCAACAGACCACCTACATGAGGAAAGAGGATGACAAGAGCATCACAGATCACATCCAACAGTTCAAAGGATTATGTGATAGTCTAGCATGTGCTTGATTATTGACACTCATTTTTTGATTATTTTTTCTGATGAATCCACCTAAAAAAAAAAATTCACAGATCACATCCAAAAAAAATTTGAATATTTTCTCTAGGTGCTTTTGCTAGTGAAAAAGAAAAGACTCAACATGAATCCATTCAATCTAAAACAAAGTTGTTAATAAGACCTTGGCCATAATAAATGTAACAAAGGGAATTTACATTCTGTTCTTCAAAAGAGTTCAAAGCATCCAGCATCCAACACAAACAGAAAAAGGGAATTTACTTTCACACCGTTAAGGGCCGCCTCGAGAACGAGATTGCTGACTTTCTAGCCTTGCTTCAAGAAGCTTTGCCTTCAAAGTAGTCTCCTTTACGCCGCCTTGTGGCCATTTTGATGAAGATTCGGATGCATCAAGATCGGGAGCTGATGTCCATCTTTCTACCGGACTAGATGGATCATTCGAAATCTCTCTGTGTTTACTTGCATGATGATATTTCTGATATTCAGAGTGAAGAAGAGAATGATCATCCTTTTGTCGTCTAACAGAGTTGGTTCTTAGCAGTGGAATTGAATTCCCTTTCACTTGGCGGCCACAACAGAATTCGCTATCAGCAGAATCTTCCTTATCATTTTCATTACGAGGAGCACTCCCCGCATCATTCAAGTGAAAGGACTCAGCACTTTTAGCTGTTTTCTTTGATGAAAATAAGCTCTTATTTTGCAAGGGAGTAGATTTTCTAGCTTGAAGAAAGGCTTCTATTTCTAGAATTAACTTGTCGTCTAGAATTGTTTTCTTGTCAACATGTGGTTCTTCTGCTAGTTTCATTTGAATTCGCTCGTCTAACCATGCTTCTGAGAAATGAAGAATCAAGCGGTCTGAAGGTTCGAGTTTAGCGAAATCCTTATCAGATTTGTTCTTCATCCATGCTCTCATTTCTTGTTCGTAATCTCTTATTCCTTTGGCAAACTCATCACACAAATCTTCCAGAAGCAACCGTGCTTTCCTTTCTCTTTCGACTTCTTTAAAAGCATTTGAAAAACAAGATTTGACTTCTGATAGTTCTCGACCCAACTCTCGATGAAGACTTTCAGAATGCTTCCTCATTTTCCTCTCATCTTCTAGCTCCTTTTTCAAGGATTGAATTTGATATTGCTCTGTATCTTTACTTGCTACCTTATCTTCAACTATCTGCTTCATCAGTTCCTCTGTTTCTTGATGATATCTTTTCTTCTCCTTCACTAACGCTTTAATCAGTGTTTTTGCCTGATCCAGTTCTTTCTTCATCGTGTCTGCTAATATTACGTTAGATCTGTTCTGTTCTTCAAGGCTCCAAATTCTGTTTAATACTCTAAGTAACTCGGTGGAGGTTTTGATGTTGTTGCTTGATTGCCTAAATTTACCCTTGAATTGCGAAGAATCATTATTGGGAATTATCTGCCAATTCAGATGTGATCCATAACGTTAAAGGATATACAACGATTAAAGAGCACGGAACTAGCTTATGATATTAAGGAAACTAAAGAACAAAAAAAACACGAAAATTTAACAAAAACATTTTAGCTGATTCAGAACTTTATGAACCAGTAATCAAATTAAATATCAGCACAGAAAAACGACGATAAAAAAAACAAGAATCTTTAATGAGATAATGTGAGACAGAAGGTTCACCAGTTTCTACTAGCCCACTCCATACTATTCCTTCTCTATTATTTTTTAGATTCTTAATATGAATTTACATGGTTTTTTATGATCTACATGCTGACAAACATAATTGCTTTTTACCAAATCTATAACTTTTTGGAGAAGGAAAAACGAAAAAGAAGACAAAGGCACTCCAACGAGCTTTTGTCGCCATTTTTTGTTCATTAATTGGTTAAGAGTGGCTGGAAGCATATTGTTTTCAAGATTTAGTACACAATTTGTAGTTGCACAATGTGAAACTAAGGAAAATGTACAAGATTACTTTGGCATCCTTCGTCACTTTTCCATCTTATACCATAGATGATCAACCTTACGGCCAATGTTTTCTTCACTTGCAGACTTATTCAGTCACCATACGCCCTAAACAACTTTTCTCAACATTATTACCAGTGAATATGCACAATAATGCAGGAAGCTTTTCAGCTGCCTATAATGGAATATCAAACGTGCCAGCATAGAAAAAGGTAACAAGGTAGGTAGCTAGACAACTACCTCCATTGCGCCGCCACTACTTCCTGGAGAAGATACTGACTGTAAACCATGGCTACTTCTTTCTACTAATTCGTGATTTTGCAAAATCTCTGTGGTGCACTTCTTCATGTTGCTTGAAGTTGTAGGCTGCAAAATTATAGAGAAACAATTTTACTAATTGGCAGAAAATTCTGTCTGCAGCAATTAAAGATGAGAATACGTTCATGAAGTGACAAGGGATTGTTTTCCATCATGTCCGGAGAATGATCCTCATATCACATCGAAAACTACTAAGATGGTCCACTAGGCTCTATGCATGCCGTATCATGAGCCTTCTCAGATGTACCATATTCATCCACTCGGTAAAACCATTGACAACAGTTATACCATAAACTTTTCTAAGACAGTGAGTGTTGAATAAATAATAATATGTTAATTATCTACCTCCCCATCAGCTTAAGCTTTTGGGAGAGATGATAGTTCAACATGGTATCAGAGCGAGAGGTCATGGTTTCAAACCCCGCTCCAAGCACAGTCACCCAAACAAACCAAAAAAAAAAAAAAAAAAAAAACAAATGTTGGGTCTCTCTAAAAATATAATAGGCCCACATTTGAGGGGGCGTGTTGAATATATAATATGTTAATTATCTACCTCCCCATCAGCTTAAGCTTTTGGGAGAGATGGTAGTTCAACAGTGACTCAGTGAGCACACAGGAGACTTCTGCCTAAAGGCTACCGGTCTCAACATACATAAAGGTATGAGAGGAAGCAAAATCCAGAATATAAGTATACTATAGAGCATCCACAATTCATCAATGGCCCCAAATGGTCATATATAAGTGCAAGTGAAACAGCAGGTCTGATGGAAAAGCAAGCCTTTCTACCATTATTGTAAAGTCGAAAGATAAAGAATTAACGATAGTGAAACTAATTTTAAAGTGACATTTCATTGAAAATCATGTTAGCTTCATCCATTCCGGCCCTTGTTCACTAATAAGTCATAAAATGAAGCCCCAAACGGGTTTTTCCTTGGAAACCCCAATTAGTACCATGTTAATGTACTGGAAAAAAGAAAATATTTGTTGCAGCCATTCAGAAGCAAAACTAGCTGTAATTGACACACTAGCGGAAACAAACACTACTATCAAGTGCCAATATATATAACTTCACAACAGCAAATAAAACAAAATATTTATTCTGCATATCCTCCTAGGATATTACTCGGAAAGAAAAGGCACAATTTTAGTCAATAAAACTGGAAAAATATAAGGTAAATCCTCAAAACAGGCAAATGACTAGCCAAAACCAAACAAACAAATAAAAAGCAAAGAAAAAGGGAACAGTTTTAAATACTTGATCTTGAGGGACGTCAGGAGGTTCATCAAACTGGTTGGAAAGCTCAAAGCCTTTGTTCTTCAGCTTGTGAAGGTGAGGCCTAGGAATACCTTTCTTTATCTTGGCCAATTCCAGCTGGGGCTGAACTTCCCAAAGCTCAGCCGCAAGCTTACGGGCGGAAATTCTTGGAGCAAAATTGGAAGGAAACGACAAATCGTGCGGCTGAGAAGCTTCCTCTTGTGACAACCCAAATCTCCAAGGAGGCGATGGTGTAGTATTACCTCCTCTCCTACCCACCAAAATCCCCCGTTTCAACTTTATCCCCAAAAATTCATCCTTTTTCCTCTCCCCTTCTCCAACTTGTTCCTGCTTCCTCATTTCATCCCTCTTTTCTTGCTCCATTTCCAAAATCATGGCCATCCAATTTTCAGCATAGTTACTCTTAATTCAACCCTTTTCTCAAGCACCTTCCGCGCATAATATTTGCTTCCCTATCCTTCTAAATTCTGACACCTACTTGGGTTGAATTGCAGGTCTGGGTTGCAACGCCTCTCTCCATATCTAACCATAGATTCATCTGCGTGCTGTGTTAGTTTTGACCGTTACACTTGCTGTGCCTGATCACTCGGTCGGGTCCTCCAAAGTATAGGCCACTCTCCTTAAATAAAATTTATTATATAAAAAAAGGTGGTAGGTCTAAAATGAATAAAAATAAAAATAAAAACAAAAAAAAAACATAATAATATGTTATAATTGTAATAAAAAAATATTATAAATATATACCCGAAATATGTTGATGTCCATTAGCAGCATTTATTGGTTTTTTCACTCTAATTTAGGCCGGCCCACCCATTAGGCGGAGCAGACGGCCGCCGAAGGCTCGGCGGGCCTGCAGTTACATGCTTCGCTTAAAAAAATCGTATAGGTTCAATTCCTACCAACCAACCTAATAATGCATTAAAAAAAATTATACGAATTGTTAAAGACTCAAACTCTAGGCCTACTAATATAATGTGTTAAAAAAAATTACCTGAATTAATAAAGGCCCAAATTTACAATAAAGGCTCCAACCCCGTTTTGTTACGGCAACCCAAATGCAAATATTAACAATATATGAAAAAATATATAACATCAATGAATTTGTATTTTGTATCTACAAATTTTAGAAACGCGATGTTGAAGTAATATTTTGTAGGTATGATTTCAAAAATTAAAAGAACTTCAAACCAAATGGCCACTTCGACAAAATCACCGAAAGCCCAAAAAATTCCAGAACCGGCCCTGAGCGACACTATTTTGTAAAAATAACGTCACTCGCACATACGTTATTTTCAAAAAGTAACATTCACGAAGAAAAAAATCATGTTGTTAAAAATAATTTTTTAAATGTCTAAAGTGATCGTAATGTCAAAAAGTAAATGTCAAAAAGTAAATATGTGTTATCAATAAAAACCCATTTTTAAATTATTACATTTAGCATGTGCATGACAGAGCTCCGAATTTTACTTTTCTAATTCTAATTGATAAATTCAGGCATAAAATTAAGACAGAGAAATATCTTGAGATCTTAACCAGTACTTGTAATTTAAGCATAGGAAGATAAAATGGTAAAATGGTAATATCCCAAAGCTCACTATAAACAGAACAAGAATCATTTTCACTTACAACATCAATAATGGTGGGGTATCAATATGTGAATGTAATTAAACACTTCAAAGCATGATCTTCAAACACAGTGTTTGTTAAATTACAAACGGGCATTCGACCATTCATTCCCCTTTCCAGGCGACCGCCAAAGGCAAGGAGTAGAAAGCACGACGCTTTGCTTTACGGGAAACCTATTGCTGTTATCTACGAAACTAACGGAAAATTCGTAAGTAGTAACTCCATAATGCACCGATGATACCAAGTTGGATTGATGTCATGAGTACAAACGACGGTACTGATGCATTATCGAGAGTCTCCACGTAGAAATTTCCCAAAACTATACGCACAGGCGACAGGAGGAATACAAATACATACAAAGACCACAGATGCAATACAACAACCACCTAGGACTCCTGACCAAGAATGAAACAATGTAGAGAAAGAGAATTGTCAGGGGGAAAAAAATTTAATTTGACAAATGGGTTGTTGTAATACTAGCTGTTGAGTTTGAATTGTCGGTTTCATCATCGGGTGGGGGTTTCACATACTTGCCTATAGTTTTTTGACGAGATCGTTTCTTGATACGTGAAATCTTGTCCTTGCTTTGCTTACGTCTCTTTTCTTTTTCGAGATTTCTTAGATTCTTTTCCTTCTCGTATACGCCTTGCCAAAACACTTCACCGGTGGATGGCCAGAGCCACCGTTTTTTAGGCCGGTAAGAATCAGCTTCTTCGGCTAAATCCTCATCCATTGTTTTAAGTGTGTTGAAGTTGAACCACTTCAACCACATTTGACCTCTTCGGGTTTTAAGGTTGTGTTGTTCTTGCATCAGACCGGTTTCAGGATTCACATAGACCATCCGTCTTGCGCTATGGTAGGCCCATACATTCACTAGTAGCTCAAGCAACCGGCTATAACAGTGTTTATCCTGCCAAACATGTCCAACTTTTTTAACCTCATGCACATCATCATTATTATTACTATTTACTGAAGCCCCAACTCGAAACCTGAGGAAAATTTCGCAAATTTACCCATCATCTATATATATGTATTCTTTTGTTCTACTTACAGTCTATTATGCCACGTGGCCAACAACCAGGTTTTAATCTACTACAGGTTGTCCAGCTTTTCAACCAATAAAAACTTGACATGCGATTTAATAGACTGAAACCCTAAAAAAAAAGGTTGAGGGGTAAAAAAGTATAAAATTGAAACATTGAATGCAAAACACATGAAAGAAAAGGGGGGCCAAAAGTGTGTTTATCCCATTGAAATATATGGTATGTACCAGAGTACCTTACAAGAACCCCATCTAAACCTAAACCTGAAACCTGAAAAGAAGCGTTACCTTTGTTAAACTCAGAGGACAATGCCCACTTCCATGGTGATTGTCATAAAACTGTGAATCCAGTGCATCCACAAACATTCTGCAACCACATGGAGAAAAGTTCTTCGAAGCTCAAAAATACTCGGAAGTAATCAAAGGAATTTGAATATATGGGTCCAAGCGATGAATCATACAATGCGTTAAAAGAAATGGGTATAAGCGGCAAACCTTGAGAACATGACAAACTCCAAAAAGGACTTGGTTGGTAAGGCCCAAGAATGCATGACGGACCACGAATCCCCGTCTTGAGGCATAGGAGGTATAGAACTGAAGTTTTGCTCTATACCATACATCTTGTTGAGAGCCACGGCAAATACAAACCTCAAATCAACAAATAAAAAAATTAGAATTTCTCTTTAGGCATACAATTTGTCGATGAAAACAATCTTCCACCCCCTCCCTCTTCCCCCAAAGGCCCAAGAAAGACTTGTTTATGGGGAAGTGGCGTTGTGTAGCCTAAAGATATACCCCTCCGTTCTTATTTTCCAAAGCAGCATTTATTGGTTTTTTTTTTCAAAATTTAAGTCCGTTTAGCTTTTTTGTTTTGTCCCATAACGTAAGTCCTTTTAAATAACCAATGAAGCATTTATTACATTTTTCTCCTTTTACCCCTCATTTATTATTTACCCACCAACTTTTCAATTCTTTGCATTAATAACATTCAAAGGTTATTTTAGACCTTTTAATCAAAATTAATGACACATAACCAATTTAACCAACTCCTTAATATATGTAAAAAAAAACCCCAAACGGACTTACATTTTGGGACGGAGGTAGTGTTAGTGAGATTAAATATAAGAATGCATTAAATATACCCAAGATCTTTTACTCTTTTCAATGTTAAAGTCAAAGCTTTTACACGCTTTCTTAATGTGTGATTTTGACAATTGCATCAGATAATAAGGAACGGAGGGAGTAACTACAAAGCATCAGATAGTGAACAGTTTCTGGCTACATGTACATGGGTTGATGCCAACTTACTTGCAATTTCCGGCATTGATAGCATCACAGAAAGTCCAAAAATCTTGTTTTAATGAATTCCTCGGGTCCATATCCATGCGAGACCAAAAATACAGTGTGTCACCATGTCTTCTTCCATGGATATCATCTAACAGCGACTTTTCAGCAGTTTTTGACAAAGATCCCTGTTTGAGTGCATGCTAGTTATTAAAGGATTCTTTCCTTTGTGTTATAACTAAGATATATAGGTCCACTAACAGCATTTACCTTCCTTGCGGTTGCCCTCCATGACTGAAACCCTATCCAAGCATTTTTGTGTACTCGGTCTATTCGGTTTGCAATTGCAAAAAAGGCTCCATATTCACCAAGGACATCCCGATAGTAAGGGTTGTTTAGCAGTGGAAGTCGAGAAGGTCCATCAATATCATCAGCCCCAGGTCTACGCCCTTTAGTAGACTATGAACCATCAGCAGAGTATACACATTAGATTAGATTCAAAACAGCCAGCTGATACATGGTATGCTTTTATAAGCTAGTAACTCAAAATCATACAATAACTGGTGTTGGACATTTTCGGATAAAATATGCAGGACGTATACGTTACCAGTCCAAGTCCGCGGTAGAGTGAACTACTATGCAGAAACGGCCACGTTCCTTCACCGGAAATGGGTTCATATATGCACAATGGTTGTCCAGTCCTCTCTAGCTCTCCGTCGTCCCTTTCATGAAATTCGTTCTTAGCCCGGTCAGCACGTCTAGCATTTTTATATACTTCTTCCCACATTCCTCGAGGCTGATCAGTTCGGTCCTTTAACTGCACATGTCCAATAGGAATTCATGTTTGTATGAAGAAATTATAAAAAGAGCACACGACTAAAGAACACAGAAAATTAACCACCTCTTCATCTTCTCTTCGCTTCTTCATGTTAGCCATCTCAATATTTTTTTGCTCTTCCCAAATACCATAAACAAAATGTTCACTACTTTCATTGAAACCTTTGGAATCTGAATTCCATTGCTTTTCAACCTTGTCCAGATATGTACTGATTCTGGTACTTCTGTTATGAAAATTTGATTCCGTAGTTGCTTTAAAAAGATTCCACCGCCATTCTGCTTTCAAGCTAGTGGGTATCTTAGTGATTGGCAATACTTCTGACGGAAAGCTAAGAATATTTTCCAATAGCAAAGCATAGCCCTCTACAGATTCTGACACCATTAGATTCCTAGCAGTATGCTTTGCAATTGCAGCAGCATTACGAGCTAAAAGCGATAATTTGCCATTAGAGACCATTTGCCTCATTATCCGTGTTAGATCTCCAATGTTATCTCTCGCGAACAAGTAGCCATTCACTCTATCATCGACCTGACAAGTTTATGAAATCCTGTAAGCACACGCGAAAATTGCCATATAGCTATTTTAGATTTCAATTATACACAAAAGAGAGTTCAGATGCCCACGTATTTTCGGATGGATGGTAGATCTGGTGCTATTATTGGTTTTTCAAAGGACATAGCTTTCAGCAAAATGCTTGGAAAAGATTGATTGCCTAGAAACGATGCATAAATCACAATATCCACTACACTCAAAATGCTGTCTTCACTTTCACCGCCAGAAATACATTTCACAGTTCCCACTGGGTAACTCAAATTCAGAGCAATCGCCTGAAGAAGGGGAAAAAAAAACACGAAGTTAACGTAACTCATAAAAAGCAAAATCCATAGAAAGCTAATCACAGGCTTCGTAGAGCTAATGTAACTTCAAATTCATCTACCTCCACAGCTATACTGTAGTTGATATTTGAAGCCCCGGGTAAAACTACGATTTTGAGATGAGAACTTGAAACACCGACATCTGGGAAGTCCTTGAAAACTGGTAACAAAGCCTGTAAAACTAGGGCATGCTCCAGCCACATACCTCTATAAAGCAATTGATTTCCAACAATTCCAACAACGAAATCATTGGGGCCATAGCCCATTCTTTCACGCATACTGCTTCTATCTAGAGCCATAAAATTTTCAGCTTCCCATGCTTCTACAGGAGATCCCGGAATCACGTAGTAATTTCCAGTATCATAGACTGAATACAAGATCTACAAGAAAAATCAACTATCAGAGAGATAAATACTCATAGATCCATGTGAAACTGAGCCAAGAAAAGCCCCTTCGCAAAACGCGCATACAAACATCAAAACTAGCGGTTTAGTATTTCCCAAAAAGATAAAAACTAGTAGAACAAAATGCCATCCTAATAGGTACAGTTGCCTGGAAAAAGCGGTATACTACTTATTGAGAATAATTCCAACAACGCTAATAGTATATTAGCCGCTTCAGAAAACTGACGGGCCTGCTAAGTAAATACCAATATTAAATACTCATTAATCAAAATTTATCTCCACCTTTATCCCTCCTAAAAGGTAATTGGGTAACCAAACATCAGATCACTTTCCAAATAATCGAATTGGTTGTCAGATAATTCATCAGCTTACATTTAAGAACAGTTGGGGACAACTTTAATCAAAGGAAACCGTCAGATTTATAGACAAAGAATCTCTTCATTCATGAACAGGTACACTGGAGAAAGACAACCACACACAAGAGATAAAGAGAAAGAGAGAGAGATGAAAATCACCGGGAGTATATAATTATGGAAGACAACAACCGAGGCACGATTCAAGACTTTTTTCCAGGTATTGACCAGGTCATTTTGGCCAAATTGAATATATTGTCTCAATCGCATGGCGAGTGTATCTTCATGGATCGTCCATATGACAGGGATATTTTTAAAGGGTTCCTGCATAAGACTGAAACGAGTAAAGTCATTCATTTTCATTATGTCTCGTCCTGTAAGCGCCAAGGGGTGTCAACATAAAATGCAAATACATTCAACAATTAAACTACTTCGGCAAGCCGATAGTAAATATTGGCAAGTCTTGAAAAGGCAGAAACGAGTATAATAGATGATTGGTAAGTCAAAAGCAACCATAAGAAATTCGACAGTTATGCATCCCGAAAAAGCCCCTATACAAAACAGATGCAACTTCTGAAGTAAATATTACGCATCAGATAGTAATATCTTCAGCTGAGAAAATCAGTGATTCAAACTACACCAGTCAAATTCAATAAGGAAAGAGCAATTTCCAGCTAAGACAACAGCTGGACATTAATGTTATGTGTTGAAAAGGAATAACCAATTTACCAAGAGAAAATATCCACTGCTTCAAGAGAGTTCACGAGAATGGAATCGTAGCTGCATTCAAGTACAAACAATTCATTAATTGACATTATAGATTAAAAGCAAATTTAGAGAAACAAATTGGAAAATTTGGTACAATAGACAAGGAAAGGAAAAAGATGAAGAGGATCCAATTAGACATGGAAACAAATCATCCATTGTCAGTTACACTTTTGACATTAAAATACATATTTGAAATCATTTGAAATTAGGGTAGATCCAAGGCTCATATAAGCTCATCGGAAGAGTGAAAATGCTTACTTTAACCAATCTATAGCTATTGCCTTTGTGTCATTTGCTCTGATGATAGTGACCTGGATTCCAGTATCCTTCCAGACAGAATATACAGGACCACCTTCAAAGGAAAAGACCTGCAAAAAAAACAAACTCAATACATTGGAAAATAAACGCAGCAAACAAGAAAATAATCATGCAAACATATATTGCTATTATCTGGGTCCCATACGTAAACAGACACATACTCGGCACATCCATGTAACTAATTGTTTGTTGAATGACCAACATCACATATTAATACCATGGTGTCTTGAAGTCCGAATGCATTACATAACTCACAAAACCACCATTTTAAACAGGATAAACCGAAAGTCATAAAATCCAGACGCCGATTGCAAGGAACATTTTTTGATAAACTGAAACAAGGTTCAATATAAATTACCTCTATATCGTACCCTATACCTCTCAAAGCAGCTGCAATGGTAACCATCTGTACTTGATAAGGATCAAAAGAGAGATCCGCAAATATCTACAAGCACAAATCACAACTATAGTTCAAAGTCAAGTTAACAACTCCTAATGCAGGAGATGGAACAGAAGTTTCTTACTGAAAAGCGATTGAACTGACAAATATAAATCACAATAAAATCAAAGAAACCAAACAGCAAGAATAATTCAACTAGAAAGCAACAAATGACCAAAAAATATATTCTGTGCTCTAATTCTTTTACCATGGCTAACTTGGGTTTTCTCTTACTAAATCTTGCCACATCCCTCAAAGTAGAAGGCCGAGTTAATTGAGTAGCCCCTTTCTGAAACTTGGTTATAACTTTAAAAGGATCAAACTTTATATCTTCCACAACTTCCAAGCCATTGAATTCATTCAAGAATGCCAAATCCACAGAGCCCACATCTTCATTCAATTTCAAGAAAATGCCAGATCTTTCTACCAGAGAACCAAGCAAGCACATTTGGAAAATCACAAAAAAGAACAAGAACACTGCAACTGTACAAATCAAAGTTACATAATCAATTTTCCTAGGGAAAAAAAATCTAGCGAATCTTGATCTGGCGGAGAACCTTTGACCAAATGCTGCTTGATTCCTCTCATTCAAACTCCTACAGCTGAGTGATGATGAAGTGCGAGGCAGAAAATTATCACCCTTGGATGAGATCCCATTTTCAAGAGAACCCATCTAAATTCCCATAAAGTCAAACTCAAAAAACCACTTGAAGACCCTTTTCAATAGTCATACATATCTTCCCAGTCCCCCTCTCATCAGCAAAAGATATTGGACATAAACCCCTTCAAACCCCCCTGCCCCCTAGCATCCAAAACAATAACTTTTCTCATATAACTTGAAGTGAATACTCCAAGCAGCACACTACTCCAGGAATTCAAGATAGATAAATCAGCACAAAAGCGACCAAGAGATTGATTTCCCTTTGTTAGTTTCTTATCTTGTTGGAACTAGAGAATCCAATAAAAACTACCGTGAGCAGCTAAATAAAACACAGTTCCGAGTCAAAGAAAACAATTGAAGCAAGTAAATAGGAAAAAAAAAAAAAAAAACAATATTTTATAACATAATATGTTCACACATGTAGAAAGAAAAAAGGGTGGCATAAGTGAGGAGAGGGAGAGGCGGAGAGAGAGGGGGAAAAAGACAGCTTAAGAAAAGGGGAGGAAAGGTATTCAACTGGTTGGTTGGAGACTTGAGCTTATGTTTGTTGACGTGGCACTAATCTTGCTATTCAATATCTTAAGTCTGTTTTTTTTTGTTTTTTTTGGGTACAAAATATCTTAATTCTGTTTTACTTATGTAAAATTCTGTTGCCAAAAAAATATTCTGTTTTACTTATTAAACATATTCTATCAACTATTTTTCCTTGTTTTTCTTAAAAAATATCAACTATTTTTCCCTGCTGTAAAAAAATAAATCAACTTTTTTTCCTTCCCTCAAAAAAAATAAAATAAAATAATAAGAGGGTTCTAATAAAACTAAGAAAAATAAAAAATAACAAACAGGGGAAGAAAAAAACGACAATGATGGAGAAGAGGAGATTAACTATAATATTTATACACTATTCCAAATGGGTAAGGAGTATTTATTTATAATACATATTACAGTGTGAACACAATCATATGATTGAATCAAATATTTACATAAATCAATCAGAATAATAATAGACAATCTATAAATATATATTTTACATAATACTTCCTATTGGATGTATATGATTTGACAAACAAGAGTATGATATGCCTCATTAAGTGCAAAAAATTCGTACTTAAGAAAAAGAATACATATTTATATATATTTGATTTACTCTATGTGATCCAGACATCAATTTAGATCTTCAATTATCGCATCTCAGTGTCTTTCATTAGTCCTTCAAATGTCGAAATCGACAATGTCTTGGTAAATAAATTTATTAGATTGTTGGTTGATCGGATCTGTTGCAAATCAATCTCTATTATTTCGCTCAGATATTTTATGGTGGTCATAAATCAAATCGTTGGTTCACTATGTCATCAATTTGAAACAATATAATTGGTGGTTGATTTTTAAACATAGGGAGTCACCACAAATCTCTTACATCTTATTGGTTCGGCACACCGGCAACTAGGATGTGGTTCAGGACCATAGTAAAAAAAATTGTATTTCGCAAGTCTTTAATAAGAAGAACATAGGTGAAATATATTTTGTTCTATCACATTTAATGTATTCTTCAGAATATGGTGGGTCATAGATCTCAACCAAATACATTCTCAACTACCTTCACGCATTGCTATTATTTCTTAATGATTCGACAAAGTAGCAGTAATAATTTGGGTAATGGATCTTCATGAAATGGTTGTACCACCACATGTAAATAAATATCATGTTTGGGATCTTGCTTTATGCGGATCGGACAAGTATCCAGCATCAGCCTAGTCAATCAATTTAGGTTGGGAATTATACGAATAAAATAAACCAACGTCAATTGTACCTTGAAGATAGTGTCATTTTGTAGGAAATGAACAAAATCTTGCCAATAAATTCACTCAAATGATATATCAACTTTGGTACAATTAGCAAGATACATAAGTCCACCAATTGCATTGTGATATGGTACTTCAAGTCAAGTATCTCCTCATCATTCTCTCGAGGTGTTGGATCTTTAGCAGGATCAAGCAACCTTCTGACCATTTGAGTATTTAATACATTTTCTTTATCCATATAAACCCGCTTTAATATCTTTTAAGTATAAGTAGTTTGATGAACAAAGATTTCATTATTTAAGTGTTCAATTTGTAAACCAAGACAAAATATGGTCTTACCTAGGGGTGTTCAACATTTTCAATACCGAGTCAAACCAATACAAACTAAACCGTTTAGATGGTTATTTAAAACTATGAAACCGAAACGACAAAAACCTAACCGAACCGATTTGAATTGGTTTGGTTTTGGCTTTTAAAAATCAAAACCGAACCGCACCAACAACCAATATAATTAAAATACATATGTTCAACCCTCACTCTTTATACATACATACATACATACATATATATATATATATATATATATATATATATATATATATATATATATATATATATATATATATATATATATATATATATATATATATATATATATATATATATATATATATGTGTGTGTGTGTGTGTTTTGTAGTTCAATTTGAGGATTAATATCAACATATTGACTTATATATCCACTAACCATGTGTAATTTGTTGAAATTCGTCTAGTGTTGACAGTTTTTTATAACTGCTTTTTCTATCATTCGCTTATCGGTTATTGTTTCGTTTTAGATCAAATTTGGAGTGTTTTGTACGATGTTTTGTTTTTTTACCAATGCGACTTAGTACTTATTGAATGCAATGTGATGGCATAATAAGCCACATTACTAATTAGAAAGAAATTTGTCTATCATGGGGTAAATATGTGTTATTAGATCTAATTACTTACGATGATTAATTTGCGGTAGTAACTGTAGTATAAACCGACAAAGAACCAAACCAAACCGAAAAAATGAAAGACCGAACCGAACTAAAACAATTTTAATAAGATTGGTTTTCATTTCACATTTTCAAACCGAAAGAGTTGGTTGGTTTTGAAAACCCTCAAAACCAAAAAAATTAAAATAAAGAGGCCAGAGGTCAGAAGGACAAGATAAGATACAAAATGATTGAGAATGACAAAATGTAGTAACACATGTTATAACACATGTACAAAAATGTAGTAACACATGTAGTAATTGTCATTCTCAACCATTTTAGATTAAAACTATCATTCATAACCTTTAACCTTAAAATAAAAACCAAACCAAACTAAACTGTGAACACACGTACTCTTACAAAAACCTTTGATCTCAAACTCTTTCTTTAAGTATTCGACCGATTTTGGAGCTCTTCGGGAGTTCCATTAAGGTTGAGATAATCAACATATACCACTGTAATCACATAATTTGACCCGTTTTTCTTTATGAATACATTTGGACATATTGGGTCATTTGTATAACCTTTTTTAAGTAAACATTGATTGAGACAGTTGTACCACATACGGCCTGTTGAGTCCATCCAAGGATTCTTGTATTTTTACGGAATATATATGCTTAGGTCTCTATTTACATGCTTCAAGCATGTTAAATACTTCAAAGATTTTCATATAGATATCAACGTATAATTAGTGTTGTTAAATGAACAGAGCCGTTCACGAACAAGCTAATGTTCGGCTTGTAGTGTTCATGATCGTTTGTTCGTTTAGCTTAACGAGCCGAGCTCGAACATGATTATAGGCTCGTTTGTTTAATGAACGAACACGAGTTTGGTTCGCGAACATTCGATTATGTTTGCAAACATGCTTATATAAATATATCAATTTACAATAACTCTAACTCATAAGAGGATAAGTCATTCATCCATCTAATTGAGATTATAGATTGATTTTATATAATATTTAGATATTTTTATAAATTTTGTTGTTGTGTGATGTACGTAATATTACTCTATAACTTGTTATTTTTACATTTGTACTTTATGTTTTATATCTTAACGAACTGAACTACAGCCGAACTCGATCTGTAATCGAGTTGGAAGACATCAATATGTTTAAAGAGCCGAGCTCAAACATTTCGTCTTTTAAACGAGCCGAGCTCGAACAATTTTTTTTTTGTTTAACAAACGAACGAGCTCGAACAAGCTCTACTCAGTTCGGCTCTTGAGTCCATAGATATACGCGGGTACTATGTCCATCAAACGCATGGCAAGACTTTCATGTACCGCTAAACTCATATAATATCTGAAACGCCAAGTCCATAAAAGAGCCCGCGAATTCACATTGGGCCTATACGTAGGCGCAATAACGAATAGGGTCTTCGGCCCAGTCAGTCTGCCCCTTCATAATCCGGAACGGGCTTGGTATAATCCAGCCCGCCTCATGCCCTTACGATATATATCATTGGCTAGGCAGTGGGTGTCGATCAGCAAAGCCTTCAACTCGCCCTCTTCAGGTCGACACGAAGCTAGCGGTCGATCTACTCGCCCCTCAACTCATAGTCCGCCAGCTCAGACCAAGCTTGCTTGACTTTTCCAGGAAAATGAGTGCATCTGAGCCCGCTCCATCATCATCGTCGAGCAAGGGTAAACAAAAGGATGAGTCCAATCCGACCAAGGAAGGCACCAACCGAAATCGGGACTTCAAAAAGCTCAAAAAATTAAAGGAGGAGCATTTCATGCCCCTCAACACGCCGATTGAACTGATTATGAATGAGGTTAGGGGCGAGCTGCTTGTTCCTCGCCCAGTGAGGCCCGGCCCGCGGGGTGAGCGTGACATGACTATGTATTGCAACTATCATCAAGATCACGGTCACACCACTGATTCATGCCGCATTCTGAAAAAGGAGATTGAGAATTTGATTGCTTGCGGGGTTCTTGACAGATACAAACGGGACGGGGATAATGCTAATCGAGGCAATCCCTTAGGTCGCTAGAACATATGAGAGATCAATGTTATAACTGAGCAACCTCCCAGCAACAATTAACTGAAGAGTCAATCTTCTCTCTCAATAGAAGCTTTGAGAAGCCTGTTGTCCTATGCAGGTCCAAGCAGCCGATCTCGTTCACCCGTAGCGAGCTGATCAACATACCTGACGCTCTTGATGTACCAATCATCGTGTCAGCTTTGGTTAACGATGCCTTGGTGCATCGCATTCTAATAGACACGGGAGCCGACGAGACATCTTATACTATAACTGCTTCAAACAGTTGGGCTTCCGTGATTCACATCTTTGACCACATCATGGCACCCTTAAGGGCTCAACCAACGATAAAGTACAGGTCGAGGGCTCCATTGATCTCGAGGTCCAAATGGGCGACTGCGATCCATGTAGAACTGAAAAGGTAACTATATCGTAGGCGATCTACATTCAAACTACAACATAATTTACGGGATCCCGGTCTTGAGGCAATTCTAGATGGCCGTCTTTGTTCCTCATCAGCGGGCCAAGTTTTACACCAGAAACAAGGTCGAGGTCATAGTCAGTCGGCCTCAGAAAATGTTGTAATATAGCCGACAATCTAGATCTGAGTCGTCAATCGAGACAAAAAGGGCGTGCATCGAGCAGACAGGGGTTTTAGTGGGGCCCGGTCACGTGAACATGGTTCAGGAGCTCGCTCCCACCGAAATTGAGTGCGTGAATTTGCAGGTCAGAGACGAGCCAAATTTCACTACGGAAGGTGAACTTGTTGAGGAGGAGAATATTTATACATTATTCCAAATATGTATGGAGTATTTATAATCTAAATTGCACTGTGAACACAATCATATGATTGAGTCAAAAAATTATGTAAATCAATCAGAATAATAATAGACAATCCATAAATATATATTTTACATAATACTCCCCATTAGACATCCAACAAACAAGAGTATGATATGTCTCATTAGTGGAAAAAATGGTAGATTAATAAATATATATATATATATATATATATATATATATATATATATATATATATATATATATATATATATATATATATATATATTATCGCATCTCAATGTCCTTCATTAGTGTTTTAAATGTCGAAATCAACAATGTCTTAGTAAATAAAGTTGTCACATTGTTGGTTGATAGGATATGTTGCATATCAATCTCTTTATTATTTCGCACAAAGATTTTATGGTGGTCTTGGATCAAATAATTGGATCACTATGTCATCAATTTGAAACAACATGATTGATGGTTAATTTTTAAACATATGGGGCCACCACAAATCTCTTAAATCCTATTGGTTCGACACACCAAGTAGGATTTGGTCCAAGACCATAGTAAAAATTTTGTATTTCGGAAGTCTTTAATAAAGAAGAACTTAGATGAAATATGCTTTGTTTTATCACCTTTAATGTATTCTTCCGAAAATGGTGGGTCATTGATCTCAACCAAATACATTCTCAACTAACTTCACGCATCGCTATTATTTCTGAATGATTCGACAAAGTAGCAGTAATAGTTGATTGGTGGATCTTCATGAAATGGTTATACCTTTCATGTAATTAAATATCATGTTTGGGATCTTGCTTTATGCGGTCGGACAAGTATCCAACATCAGCATAGCCAATCAATTTAGGTCGGGAATTATACGAATAAAATAAACCAACGTCAATTGTACCTTGAAGATAGTGTCGTTTTGTAGGAAATGAACAAAATCTTGCCAATAAATTCACTCAAAGGATATATCAAGTTTAGTACAATTGGCAAAATATATAAGTGCACCAATTGCATTGTGATATGATACGTCAAGTCAAGTATCTCGTCATCCTTCTCTCGAGGTGTTAAATGATCTTTAGCAGGATTAAGCAACCTTCGGACCATTGGAGTATTTAATACATTTTCTTTATCCGTATTAAACCGCTTTAATATCTATTAGGTATAAGTAGATTGATGAACAAAGATTTCAATATTTAAGTGTTCATTTTGTAAACTGATACGCCTAATCCGCCACCAGGCCCGCGGATTCATTATCGGGTTTGTCCGGTGGCCCTAACAACGTAGAAGGTCACCGGCCCGATGAGTCCGCATACACCTAAGCCGGACAATGGCCAAAGACCAGTCAATAAGACTTCAACTTGCTATCCTTCGGATTGCGGCCCGAAGCAATCGGGGCCGGTCAGTCCGCCCCTCCCGAGTACAAGCCCGCATAACGGGGCGAGCTAGCTGCCATACGATGACCTCAAGACAAAGACTCAAGAAACAACTAAGTGTTGGGTCCGCCATGCATCAGACCATCCTAACAGCTGTCTAGTTTAATTAGCGTCTTATCATGATTTATAATGTCTTATCGCCATTAGCTTAATCTTAATCAACAGCTCGCCTGTATATATAGAGGCTCAATATAACTCACAATTCATCTACAATTTTATAAAATCAGACATACTCTGCCAATTTTTTGACAGTAAAGCTCCTCCTTATTTACTGCTCTCCGACCACAGCATATTCCATCACGCCGCCGTGCACCACCATCTTTTATACAAATACACAATTAGATATCCACCATATAAATACCGTAAATACAACCATGATAATTCTAACGTTATCAGTTGGTTCCGTTACGGGAAAATCAAAGCTTTCCAGCTCTTTTTGGCGTACGGGACCACCGCATAATTATCTGCTACAACGGTACCGTGAAGAAACCACCTCCTTCTCCAGATTTTTGCATTTCTTCACCAAAAAAGCTTCCAGAATCCGCCCGATCATCAGGGAAGCTTCATCATAACGTTAAGTAAGTGAAGACTTTCACAAGTTTTGTATGAAATTCGTGAGTTTGTGCTTGAATCGTCGCCACTCTCACCGGATTTTCATCAAAAGCTTAGTCGAAGTTCTTGTTGATCTTTTCCATCAAAAACACCTACATGGGTTTACATACGAGCGTATGAGCAGGGATGCATAATCTTTAGACTTTGCGTTTGATTCATCACCACTGTCTTTGGATTTCCGTCATTATGTCGTCAGAACCACCATCGGCTCACCGGAGTCATCATCACCAAAATTCTCTGGGTCTTTGCCTACAGATCATACTAGGTTGTCCGGTGGTAGTTGCAATTTTGTGCGCCCTACAAGTCTGGTAGTTAGATGTCAAAGTCATATAGTATAATGGTTGGTAGCAAAGGCAGGTCTCTGGTACCACATACCCCTGCCAAGGGGACAACTCAGGATCCGCCATGTGGTAATGACGTGGAAGAAACAACTGAAAATATGTGGGGCCAACATGACAGGTCCCCCTCAAAGGACCCATCGAGAATCAATGATGCACGACAGATCATCATCCAAAAAGATAAAAATCAGGATGCTCTCGGAGAGGTTGGGTCATCGTCGTTAGGAAATTGGCGGATCGTCGGGGCAACAACGAAGTCGCGGGGCGACTCTAGAAAGAATACCAGGCTTTCAAGAAGATCCTAATGTGATTGCGGCTAAGAACTATGCTGAGTACGTTGAGAAAATGTATGTCGCCTATGATTGACTCATTGCCAAGGGTCAACCTCCTAGGCCAATCTTAGATCAGCCCGCGGAAAGTGTCGGCGTGAACACTGAGGCTCCGCCCCGAAGTTATCACGGATCGCACCGCACTGAAGTAGAAGAGAGTATCCATTCCTCATGGGGTCAAGGACATAGAAAAGGCCAGGAGAAATACCATGGAAGGAAGTCGGCTCTAGAGCGCCTGGAACCCAATCCTAAAAAGAACGTTGCTCCGAGAAGGGATATTTGGGTTGTCCACCAGAATATAAGGGATAGGCGGGGTGAGCAGTCTTGAGGAATCTCGCTACCACACGGGCTTCGAGCATGTCTCACGACACGTCGCCGACTCTGTGCTGCTGAATCAAATGGAACGAATGCAAAAACAGTCTACAAAAGGTGAAACCCGATAGAGAGGACAAGCCAACTTGGGGAACAAATGTTTTATCTAAGGAGATCTTGAATTCACTACCATAGGAAAACGTTCACTACCCAACCTATCAGTACTATCATCGAATAACCTGCCCGTATGATTGGCTCAGGGCATTCCACAGCCGAATCGTATTAGCGACCAGAAATAAGTCCACATGGTGTATCGCCTTCATCGGTAGCATGCAAGACATGGCAGCAACTTGGATCCGCAGCCTTCCACCAGGATCAATCCATTCTTGGGAAGATTTGGAAGGTAAGTTCAAGGCTGAGTTTAAGTCAACGGGCCACCCCAAGAAAATAATCTAGGACCTTTATGAGATCAGTCAAGAGGAAAACGAGTCGGCTCAAATTTACGTCGAGCAATTTGTCAAGGTCTACGATCAGACCAGAGGTATTCTGGATAGTGACATCATAACTTGTTTCCTAACAGGGGTGGTCAAAGGATGTCAGAAAGCCGAGTTCACTCTGCGGCCCGCCGAAAGTTTGCAAGCTATGCTCGACAGGGCCAGAAAGTACATGTTTGAGATAAGAGTGGCGAGGGGCGAGGCCGGGCCTTCTTCGTCATCGGGCAGGGGAAAGACAAAGGTCGATAGCTGAGGCGGGAACGCCAAACGGGGAAACCCTCAACCTTGCCGCTTTCAAACCGAAATACAAATTATTCTCGAGGATTTCCCAAGCAACAACCAGCTCAAAAACCTAATCAATTCTATAAATGCCAGAAGCTTCAAAAATCCGGTCATCTTGGGCGATTCTGAACAGGGTCATACTTTTTCTCGAAGCGAGCTAGCGGGCCCGCCAGGGGCGATGGATGTGCCCATTGTGATACAAGTGGGCGTAAACACTTTTGGGGTGAATCGAGTTCTGTTGGACATAGAGGCTTGAAGGGATATCATCTACTTGGACACCATCAAGAGGCTCGGTTACGGAGAGTCTAGATTGAAGCCCTACTTCGGCATGCTAGAGGGGTTCTTCAACAACAAAGTCAGGGTAAAAGGCAGCATTGATCTGGATGTTGAGATCGGCGACTTCATGTCAAGCCGGATTGAAGAGGTAACTTTCCTTGTGGTTGATCTTCACTCTTATTATACCATGATCATAGGGATCCCAACCCTTAGGCAATTCTAGATGGTTGTCTCGGTGCCACACCAGAGGGCCAAGTATTATGTCGGAAAGGGGATTGGAGTCGCGTGAGTCGGCCACTGATTTTTCTTGACCATGTGACCAAGAATCGAGTTCACTATAAATGGCCTCGAACCGATCAGACTGAGTGTGCAACGGGTCCGAGTCAGGTCAATATGGCTAGAGAGCTTGTTCTCAAGAAATTCGAGTGTGAAACATTACAGATTAGGGATGAGGTAGATTTCATCGCTCAGGACGAGCTGGTCGATGTCGTAGTGAATGAGGCCTACCCCGACCAAAAGGTAAAGATTGGAGCTCATTTGACAAAGCAGGAGAAGGAACTGTTATGTCATAAATCAAGGCAAACCTTGATGCATTCGCCCGGGTTTTGACAAATATGAGAGGTTTTGAGCCCGAAGTCGCTCTCCATTATTTGAAGTCGGTCCCAACTTTAAGCCGATTCAACAGCGAGCTCGCCAATTCTCCTACGGGAAAGAGCTCGCCATAAAAGTTGAGGTTGAAAAACTGATGCAAGTGGGTATCATATAAGAGCTCACATATCGATGTCACGCGTAAGGTCGCTAATACTAGCAAGAGTACTAGGTCAAATCATAGTATAGCAACGGCGAATCAAGGTCGATCCCACAGAGACAAGGCAACTTCAAAAATAAACACATCCAATCTAATTATGAATACACAAGCGGTCTTAGACCAACATAAAGACGAATAAAGAAAATGGTATTCCTTCCTTCCTAACCTATCTCCTAACTTGGTGTAATTAATCATTATGTTTACTTCCCCAATAATTACCCAAACCAATCAGAACATATTATTAATTCAGTTTTAGCTACGGGTGCAGTCTCTTAACCTTGTTTACTTCAATTGAAAGGACAATAAATGTCTATGTGTAGTTAACCTCATTCGTTGGTTATATTAACTCACACGTAATAAGTTCTGGAAAGTGCCGGCTCAAGACCAAGAACCTCCCTAAGAAGCTATCGTGGATTGACTAGCATGTTCCTAGGGATCGATCCAGACTATGTCCAAACTAACACTTCACTTTATCGTCCTTCATGTTAATTTACGATGCACAATAAGCAGATTGACCATATCTAATCAATCATTAATTGAACCTGTCGATCAACATAGCTGGCGCTGAATCTCCATATTAGGATGATCTAAAAATGCCTCGATTCAGCGATATAGACCGTCGCCAATTTAGGAGCGGTGGTTCCTAAGTCTGGAATTACTTTGGTTCGTCTTGATTAATTCTGGTAAATTATAGGGTTGTTAAACATTCAGATTAACTACAACACGCAAAAACAAGTAAATCTACCATAAGTAAGACATAAAGGAATGTTCAAAGATTCATACATTTGGTTATATAGATCTAACTTGATCTACTCAAGTTAGAGACGGTGTGGAAGAGGGGAAACCGGGAGCAAAATCACAAAGCAAACTATAAATTTATATTGCATGATTAGAGTAAATAATTCTTGGGTATATGTTTACAATAGAATAATGTAGCTATATATAGGCATGATAGCCGACTTAAGACAACAAAAAAACCTAGTCGACTGATGGCTGTTTTACAATAAGCCAACTCTAACCGGCAGGGTGCCGAGTCGGTTGTACTATAAATGGCGATCAAGGTTGTATCCCATACGGAATTTGGTTAAGTATCAAAGCCAGCATCGTTCCTGGTTCAGGTCAACACGGTATTTGAAAAGAGTGATTTGACAGATCACCGGTTCTAACAACTACTGTGCACAAATGAGATTTAAAACTATATGGATAGCCGAGCTATGATCCAATCAACTACTTTCTAACCCTAATCCGTATCCGGAAGTGTTTGATATAATCTAATGTTCTTGGCATCGGTTAAAAGGTGTCGTCTCTTATTTCTGAGAATAGACATTATTCAATAATCTACCCTCATATGTCAAGTTCAATAGTCCGCTGACCGGATTTAACTGACCTAACACGGTCTACGCTCGATGAGACGCTCAACAAAGTCGATACAAACCTCACACACAAAACCGAATCTAAACAACTTAGTTGGTATTAAGGGTGATTCTAGAACCTTAGTTTCCGTACCCTCTCGCAAAATACATGTATAAAGACGATTCGTGAGATACGATTATCGAGTCGCGAATTCAACAACCGTGATCAAGCACAAGCTCTAGAAAAATAACAACACCAAGAATCAACAATCAACAAATCTAAATACTTCAATCAACAATCTACGATTCGATTTCGAAGTTATCGTATAACTCAGCTATAAAACTATTAGCTACTCATTCTAACAACCAAATCACAAGAAATCAACAATAAAAGGAACAAGAATCAAGATTGAAAGCAAGAAGAAATTGAAATTAATTGAAATCGAGACGAAAACACCAGAAACAAAAACGAAATCCAAACTGAAATTGAACTAGCTAGAAACACCGGTTTCGGATTACAACAAAATAAATAAATCTAAGCTAAAACTATGTACAAAATAATCTAATCTAAGAAAAAAGTGAAAAAAAAAACGCAGAGAAAAGGTTGAAAACGAGCTGGGTCTTGACCTAACGGAAGGTGGGGATATTTATAAGTGGAAGTGCAAGTGGGTAAAAAGGTCGGTAGGTGCACAACTACCAAAATGGTAGGCGTGCACCTAAGGAGTAAGACAAATTCCCCACTATCAGTACTGGTAGGCATGCACCTACCAAATTTTTAGGTGTGCACCTACCAAGTGCTTTGGTTAGGGGTGTCTCTGAACTTGTAGGTGTACACCTACCAAAAGCTTAGGTGTGCACCTGGTGACACATCTTCAGTAAATTGTCCTTAACTTTGTGTGTATACCTCCAAATCAAGTGGTTCAAAATGAATTGGAAATATGATTCAATTGTATACAACTTTAATGAAGATGTCCAGCCAATAAAATGCCTCTAAGTTGGATCAAAATGTAGATCAAGTGAAGCTGGGGTTGTAATACCGATGAATTTCGATCCGTTTGAACGTTTAAGCTTTGGGCACATGCTCCTACCCTCGTAACTCGCCTTCCATCCATCCCGAACACCTAATAACTATAAAACATCACAAGAAATACCACGTATAAACCCTACAGGACAATAGGGTGACCAAGAATGCATCAAAACACCGAAAAATAACGAGATTTCCGGACTTAACACCCTATGTCTCAAAATGATAACCGAGGTGTAATAAGCACCAAAATACAAACAAATGTATCCGGAAACATATAAAACGAGGTATAAACGGGGTATAATTACATAGAAAATGATAGTAAATTTGACTCTCATCACCGACGTAGTAAAACGTTGTAGGGTTGGTTTCGTGCTCTCCAAGATCTCGATGAGGCGGTGGTGGGCCTCGCCTATCGAGCCCAAATTCAGCTCATTTTTCTGACTGATTTCTTCCTGGACTGTCCTAGCTCGGCCGAATTACTTTTCTTCGATCCAGATTCATGTCTCTACTGCTCCGGAATAAGGTACTCCTGAAAAGCACATAAAGCAAAGTACAATATAACCTCGATAAATGAATACCCGCAGGACCGGAAAAAAATATTCGTTTAGCGAGGTTATTTATTCATCGATGAATGAATATATTATTCATTTATCGACAAATGAATATTTATTCATTTAGATAGTATTTTTACATTTTTTTCAATTTTTTTTTTCTCATGATTAGTATTTTTACATTTAATGTACAAATATACCTAGAGGGTAATGGTTAAAATTCTTATGAAAAACTTAATTACGTTCATTTTATTTAGACTCTAAATTAGGAGTACATGCACTATATGTGTGGACTAAGTACAATGTATTATGTATTGAGACTACTAATAAGATTGTATGTATGAAATACTTAGAGTCTACAAAAATATACTTAACCTACACTACAAACTATATATAGTTCTAAAATCTTAGTTTGATTAAGAATCAATACTATTGTATCTTTCTTAATCTTCAATTTAATGGCTTCCAATGATCAGTCAAAACCAATAACAAGAACAACTTTAACCGACCAGATAAGGAGGGCCATATGTGAGCATAAGAAGGAACATCCACGTATTAGCCAAAAAGATATGCAACCATGGGTGAAACAAAAGTTTGATTTGATTACTAGTCAAACCACAATATCAAATACTCTCAAAAGATCATATGAATATTTGTTGGATGAGATGAAAAATAACGATGTTAAGAGGCACAAGTCAGCTAAGTACCCCGAAAAATAGTGATGGAATTTCGTGATTATTCATTTATGTTTACATAGGGACTTTAAGGACTTAAATTTTTTTATTCTTTAATGCATTTAGCGAGGTTATTCATTTAGCCCCTTTGCCCAAGTCGGTACCGGAGAAAATTATTCATTTGGCGAGGTTATTCATTTATCGAACATTCATTTATCGAGGTTATACTGTAGAATAGTACCAAATCTACGGGTAATCATACAGATGCAGAATCAATATCCAAAGAACACGTACAACGAAATTAACATGTATTTCGTAGAATATTCAGATTATCTTTCCTCTCTTGAGCATAATTCGGGGTAAATATAGGTATGGTTCAAGGTACCAAATAGCATGTTATCAATATCCTACTTGGTTGGACAATGTTGTCATGGTCAAAAAACACAATGGTAAATGGAGGATATGCGTGGATTTCACTAATCTGAACAAGCCATACCCTAAGGATCCCTATGCACTTCCCCGGATCGACAGAATGGTTGACGGGATTACCGGTTTTGAAATGTTAATCTTTTTCAACGCATACTTTGGTTATCACCAAGTGAATATGGCAGATAGTGTTAAGGAAATGACAGCCTTCAGGGCCGCTGGGGACATTTACTATTATGTGATGATGCTCTTCGGGCTGAAGAATGCGGGCTCAACCTATCAGAGGATGGTTAACAGAGTCTTCACTTTGCAAATTGGGAAAAATATGGAAGCTTATATCAACGACATGGTCGTTAAGTTAGCCTACAACAGCTACTCCGCCGACCTCCAAGAAATATTTGACAATGTCCGCAAGCACTCTGTGAAATTGAATCCGGCCAAATGTATGTTTGGTGTCTAGGCAGGAAAGTTTCTATGGTTTATGGCCAGTCAACGCGGAATTGAGGCTAATCCGGAGAAGATTGAGGCACTTCCAAGAATCTGATGAAGTTTCAGTCCAGAAGATATTTTTCTCCCGCACCGGTTTTGGGTAAACCTCAATTTAATCATCATTTCGCAACATTAACTGATTAAGGTACATATAGTTCAACGATTTGATGAATGTTGTCGGTACCAAAACAAAATTCATTAAATCTTGAATCACACTTTTCCACCTTGATCACCATGAATTGATTAACCTTTTTATTATGTCGATTTAAACGCATAAACAATTTCGTCTTTACATCTTGAAATGTACATCACAAAACCGAAAGCAAATCTATGATTAATATGAATATAACAACATATTGTACATATATTCATAATAACTTATCACAACCATTAAGGTGTTTACATAAACACCTACATACACATTTATACAAATTATTACACACATATAATAATGTATAAATTAAATTGTTTATTACAAACCATGAATTAGATTCAAAGTTCAACAAAAGAATTTCAATCATCAAGTTCATTGCAATCAACAAGCGGACAAATTCAATTCATCTATAGTCTCGGTGACTATTTCTGCCACGTTTGATTGTCAATCTTCCGAGGCTTTCGGCATTCATTCCTGCGGTGTCCTTGTTTCCCGCAATTAAAGCATTTACCATTAAATGGCTTAGCCTCTTGATTGCCCTTAGAACTTTCACCCTTGAACTTTCTTTTCTGGCCTTTGCCATTATTTTCACCGGAACTGGACTCCACCAAATTTGCCTTGGATTGTCCAAAGTTCCCACCTCTGTCAAGTTGCCGGTTGTTCTCTTCAACTCTTAGTTTCACCACCAACTTATTCATTGTTATCTCCTTCGTTTTATGCTTCAAATTTTTTTTGAAATCTCTCCACGAAGGTGGAAGTTTCCCAATTATTGCCGCAACTTGGAATGGTTCATTAATAACCAAAACTTCCTCGAGACACTCGAAGATAATTATCTGCAACTCTTCCATTTGGCTAACAACGGTTTTGGATTCCACCATTTTGTATTCCATAAACCGGTAAACAATATATTTTCACCCTCTTGCACCGCAGCAGGATCCTTAGTTAGCCATTTTGCCAAACTCAAAGTTGTCAAATAGAATAACATTTCTAATGCCATCTCTTGAAGTTCTGGCCGTTGAACTTCTCCGGTTTTTCGTGGTGAGACGAACTCGTTCCTTGCACAACAACAAGTTGCACAAACGACAAAGGAGTTGTTTCCAATGTTCATTCCATTTATGTTTATAAACAGAAGATCAACAATCAAAGTTGCAAAACAGACTCTGTTATGCACACTTTTCCCGATATTGGCATATCGCAATTTTAAAAATTCACGAACATTTTAAACACATAACATGAACATTTTTGTAAACTACAACACCAAATAAACAACTTTCATTCTTTAACTTTTCAGAAATGAACGAGTATTTACAAAGTATTTTGGATTACAACACAAGATAGGCAATTTTTCCAATTTTTCAAAAGTCGTGACTATGTTTATATTTTTTCGGCACAACAATTTTTTCAACCAAATTGCAGATTTTTGTTACAAGTAAACTATACTCACATACTTGTAGAATAATATTAACACGAAAATCATGTTGTTAACATAATTTTTCAAAAGGTATACAAGGCAACAAGTGCATTTTTACACAAAGCATCCTATTTTTCCACAATTTCATGTTGCAAGTTTTTTTCTAATAGTCATTTCACATCTCTAGAATTGATACCAACATATTTTAGAAGATTTTTAAGATCGCACACATCATGTAAAATAAATTTATCGAAAGATTTGCACATAAGCATGTTGTTGTACCACATTTAACTAATAAGCATCCGGTTAAACATGGATTTTCTGCTTCAACTTTTTCTAAAGTTGTTTTAAAAATTTACGGACACTTTTAACATATAATACATACGGATTTGTAATCTATAATACCTTAGAAACAACTTTTATTCTTCGAGTTTTCAGAAAATACGTAGTAATACAACGTATTTTAGCCTTTAAAACAATGTAGTTAGTCGTGCCATTTTTCTGAAAAATGTGTAAAAATTGTTTGTATTACTACAACTTTTCCCTATGTTATTTTTTCAGAATTGCATCTGCAATTCAGTGCTCAAAGTTTTACAAAAGTATATGCACATCAAACAGATTACACACAAGTCAGATTATTAACAAGGAAGCAAAATAAAGTCTTAAGATTGTAGGAAAATTACTTGTATGATTTCGTTTATAGTAATCTCTTTTTATCATTTATAGAAACTTTCCAAATAGAAAAAGCAATGTTGAACAACATAGATGAAGAAACAATTTTATGAACATGTATTTCACATCTATACACACAACACAACAATATGCACAGAAAATTGAACGACACAAAACATAAGTAAATCCGAAAATTTATTGTTTAGACCAAGGCGCGTAGAACGCTTTCCTTAAGACTTTATTGCCCCGATTAAATGCCCACGGTTATGGCAAGAAGTCTCCCAAGATACAATAGTTTTTTCCTTGTTCTGGTTGTGGCACATCAATGCGAACAAGCGGCGAACTGATCCGGCCTTGAATATCTCTGACTTATTAAATGCAAAAAGTGCAGGCTTTTGTTTTTGCAAAATGTAAGAAAAGTATGCAGAAAATTATGTATGTTTTCGTTCCATGTCTTGGGATTATATAGGTAGAGAAAAGCTGTCTGGAAAGAAGAATCTCTTCAAAATTTCGGTTATAGAGGAAGTTATTTTTGTTGGAAATAACCGAATTTTGAACGGATGTCATTCTGTTTATGAACATAATTCGAACAGATGCATTGTTTCAATAAGTTCGATTTGAATTGATGTCTGCTTCGGCTCACATAAATCACTCTATCTTTAAACATTAATTTCTCATTCACCCGATATCGAAATCGAGTGATTCAAAAGCCTAACATCAACTACTATCATAGTAGTTTCCAAAACCGTTTTTAGCTCCCGGAAATTCATTCCGTAACGCATTCAAATCCGGGCCTGAAGTTGACTGTTTTTCACTTAAACTTAAACCCATTTCGGAGCTAAAACACCATAAAGTTCCAACAAATATTATATGCTAAAGTAAAGTGTTAGAAAAGTATTCTCATTGAATAAACTATACGCAAGACAGTTTTAACAGTTATTTAATATAACTCATACAATCTTCTCGAATTTAGTAAGTATTTAGATAGCTGCTTAAAATGTTATCGAAATTTGTTGAATTCTTAGACCTTTCTTAGAACATTTCAACCTCTCGCTTTTGTCGTATGAATGGTACAAAACAAGATTTTAAGGCATTAGCGAGCACACCCAAAAAAAGCAACGGGTTTTCTTTCTTTCTTTAATACAAATTAAATTAAACAAAAACATGTTGTACAAACAAGAGGAAATTAGTTTTTAATCCACGTTTGGTAGATTTATTAGGTTGTCATCCACTCTTCATCATTTAGTTGCTATAAGGACAAAATTAATAATGATGGCTTTTTATCCTTATTTCGAGCCTCTTTCTTTCTAACCTCTTACTTGATTCGCTGTACACTTTTTTTTTCACTCTATATATCTGCCGGGAAATTTATTGTTGTCAATGACCACCAAATTCAATGAACACATGTCATCACATGGATGATTGTGATCATGTCTATTAATTCTCATCCATTAAAATTAAGATTGAGTTTGGTGGTCTTTGATATAACTGATTGATTCATATTTGCATAAAAACTAATTATTCACTATGATCCTGAACTCCACAAAACTTTCATTTATATTTAGCCGTTCAATCAGAAACAATTTAGTTGAATTTCACCTTATTTTATCTACCGATGATGTCGAATACAAGTACAATGAATCTTTGAAATGGTGAAATTTCAAGGAAATTCAATGAATCTTTCTCACTCATGTGATTCACGGGTTTGGTTCATATACAATATGTCATTCTCAAACTTTTCCCGAAACACTAATTGAGGAAGTTTGGTGTTTATGGATTGCATTTCATTTTTTTTATTGTCAACAATATGATCAACAATTTTCTATTGGCATTTTTGTATGATACAATTGTAGTTTAAATTGCTTTGTCCCATTAAAGTAGTCTTGACCGGTGGTGAAATACTTACGGTGATTCTATAGTGTATGGATAGGAATTTGATATAGGAAAAGGCCTTTGATTTTTAATAGTTTAAAATACAAATGGCATGTCATTTTTGAATATTTTCAGTCATAATGTCTGATTCTGCTTCTCATATAGCCACAAATGTGTTTGTATCATATTTGAATGGACATTTGAAACTTTGGCTCTATCACTTTACATTCTCATATGGTGATGCATTATTGTTCATAGGCAGTGCTAGAACATATACCGACTTCTAAGATATTCTCTTGGTATGGGGTTTGTTCATCTTTCTTTACCTCTGTTAAGGAGCAAATGTTGGTGTATGTCTCACATGTTGTTCATATTATGGTGATTTGAAGAAGTAATTGTATGTGGTTTGATATTGATTACTTTTTCTTCTTCATCTACACTTTTAGTAGCTTGATGTTGTGTAGCATTGAACAACATGGTGATATTGAAAGTCTAGAATTCTGGGAGAGTTTTTCTATGGAAATGAGGAATTAGCAATTCATTTTTACCAAACTGAATGCAGATTGAATGAGTCTATTATTGTGTGTCATAGTGAGCATGGTGCTTGGTAACCTCCCATGTTTCAGACCCTGCCTTCTCCACCTACTAGTTATGGTGGTTTCACTGGATTGATTGACCATTTTTTCTTGAGGTGTGACTGTGTATTTTCATTGGAATGATTGGATTTTTTTTCTTGGGGTGTCATTGTGAGGACACAATTTTTTTGGAGTGTTATTGTGTGGATTGAGGGTGTCACTATGAGGACACTAGTTGTTTGGGGTGTCAACTATAAAATACAAACGTTTTCAGGGGTTTTACTGTGAGGACTAAAGGTGTCACTGTGAGGATTTGATGTGATCCATCCCGAGGACTTTGGCATATCATAATGTGAATATGAAGACCGTTATTAGTGCTGTTGGGTATGGTTAAGAGCTTTATTGTGCGGTTTGGCTTCATATTGGGCCAAAAGCCCAAGTTTTGGATGCCAAGAAGAGGATGGACGAAATTTTGAAGTGTTGGACTTATTTTACTTTGATTATTCAGCTTTTATTTAATTATTATCTAATAAAGGTCATTTGGGCCTAAGTAGACTAGGTAAGCCCATTTATCTTCACATGGGCGTATTTTCTAGGTGGGAAATTCTCCCACACTGTTTTTCCTTTTTAGTTCTTTTGGTTGTAAGCCTATATAAAGAAAACACTAGCTTTTCATTCAACACACAATTATTATATGAGAAACCAAATTATTGAGTTTTACTCAACCTAGTCGTGAGGCTTGATTATCACTTAAGAGTGAGAATTTTCTTCGTCGTAGAAAGTTCAATCCTTTTGAGGATTTACCAGTATTGTGAGTGATTGTTAGGCGTTCTCTGCCTATGATTTAGTTGGATTACTAGGCCTAGGATCATTAGCTTGTCATTGTTCCTCTTAGTTACTCCTAGGGCAAAACATCAAATCTGATTCCAACCGGAATCACATCTGGATTAAGGGTGTTATTGTGAGTGTATAAGGTGTTGCCGCAAAATTATTATGTGTCAATGCAAAAGGTCACTAAAATACATAATATGTCACTGTGATGAGTGTGTTACTGTGTATTATTAATAAAAGGTGTTACTGTGAGAAAAGGTGTTGTTGTGAAATTATAAGGCGTTACTGCAAAAAGTCATTGAAATACATAATGTGTCATTGTGAGGGTGTTACCTTTAGTCAGTGCTTTGGTTTTGGCAACTCCATTGTGGTTTGCCCATATTCAAGAAGCCTGTTACCAGGATCAAATTGAAATCATCATATTATTGAACTTCCTTCCATATGCAAATACATGCAAAAAGCCAAATGTACTAATGCAAGGAAAGCTCATGAAATAAGCATCTTTGCTGGTACCACAACAAATTTACCACTCTATAGCTAATAATCGACTTTATGGCGATCGACTGTCACAATCAAGGGTGAAAGTCGATTTTACACCTGAAATTTGACTTTTCGCCGGTTAACTGATTTTGGTGTGGTGCCACATTAAAGGGTGTTACTGTGTGGACCAATGGTGTCACTGTGAGGATTGAGGGTGTTATTGTGAAAACACTAGTTTTTTGGGTGTTATTGTGACTGAATGTATTACTGTAAAATACACAAGTTTTTTGGTGTGTTACTGCAAAATTATAAGGTGTTACTGTGAATTGTTTTTTGGGGTGTCATTGTGAGGACACAAGTTTTTTGAGGTGCTACAATGAGGATTGATGGTGTCACTTTGAGAACACTGGCTTTTTGGGTGTTACTTCAAAAATTATAAGGCGTCTTGTGATGTGTGATGTGTTTTTCGAGGTGTCACTATGAGGACACGAGTTTTTTGGGTGCAAGTGTGAGAATTGAGGGTGTCACTGTGAGGACACTAGTCTTTTGGGTGTCATCATAACTAAATGTGTTACTGTGAACAAATGTGTTGCTGTAAAATACAATAGTTGGTTAGGGTGTTACTGTGAGGATTGATCGATGGTGTCACTTTGAGGACTTAAGGGTGCTACTGTGAGGATACTACTTTTTTTGGGGTGTTACTGTGACTGAAGGTGTTACTGTAAAATACACAAAAATTTTGGGGGTGTTACTGCAAAATTATAAGGTGTTACTGTGAGATGTTAATGTGATGTGTTTTTTGGCGTGTCACTGTGAAGGCATAAGTTTTTTGGGGTGTTACGATGAGGATTGAAGGTGTCACTGTGAGGACACTAGTTTTTTTGGGGTGTCACTATGACTAAAGGTGTTACTATGACTAAAGATGATACTATAAAATACACAAGTTTTTTGAGGTGTTACTGTGAGGACGGAGGGTGTTATTGTGAGGACTTAAGGGTGTTACTATGAGTACATAAGGTGCTGCTTGTGAGTATAAGGTGTTACCGCAAAATTATAAGAAAATTATTGCAAAGAGTCACTGAAATACATAATGTGTCACCACGATGGTGTTATCGTGTATTCATGTATTGTTAATAAAAGATGATACTGTGAGGGTGTTACTGCAAATGTTGTGACAACCGCAATCAATAATGTTTTTTTCGGGTTTAAAAAATTACGTTGAAAGGATATCATATGAGATATCAAAATAAAGAAGACGGAAAAAACGAATTACATTGAAAGAATTTTTATGATTGAAATCTAACTCAAAAGTTACAATGTAAGTATATGAATGTTTACGAAAGGGAAGAAAAGAAAAAAGAAAAAAAGGAAACAGGAACCTAGGCAAGGAAAAAAAAAAATGACTACGTGAGCGTACATGATGTTTCTAGATGGAATTTTTATTTTATTTTATACATAAGAATGTATTAGTATAGTGTCTATTATTTTTTGTTTTTGTTTTTTTTTGCAACATTTTCAAAATAGTACGTAATGTTTATTTATTTTGTATTAAAAATGGATTTTAGTCTCATTCACTCATGTATAAAAGTGTATTGTGGAAGTATCACTCCTCACAACAAATCATACAGTGGAATCCACCTGTCCGGGGAGGGAATTGGGATTCTATGTTGTTAGTGCTGTTAACGAGCCGAGCCGAGTAGCTGATGTTCAAGCTCAAGCTCGTTTGTAATCGGGTAGGCTCGGCTCGGATCGTTAACACAAACGAGCCTAAAAGCCTGTTCGAGCTCAAAAGCCTGTTCGAGCTCGGCTCGATAAGTATAAAAAATGTTCAAGCTCGAGCTCGCGAACAGGCTCGAACTCGAGCTCGGCTCGTTCAATAGAATTTTTTTTAAGATGAATGATTTGTTTATATCCAATATATCCATTATTCATCCCAAAATACTCGTTTAATCAAACATCCACAAAATATTTTTATTTGTTAAATTATTAATTGTATATATTCCCTCAAAAAAAATTATGTGTATATATGATTTACATTTATTATTTATATTATACATTATATATTATATAAGTTCGCGAACACTAACGAGCGTTTATGAGCAAGGCTCGTGTTCGCTCGTTTAGTAAACGAGCAGGAGAACCCGATCGAGCTCGACTCGATAGCATAAATGAATGAGCTCGAACGAGCTTAAACAAACCGAGTTCGAGCCTTGTTCGTGAACGCTCGATTCGTTTAACAACTCTATATGCTGTAAAGGCAATACAACACACCTGAGTGGAATCCACTTGTCCGGAGAATTGGGATCATCTGTTGTAAAGGCAAGACATGCAGACATCACACATGTTGTGCAAGTGTATAACACCAAAATGATATCGTTTTGGAATTGGGATCATCTGTTGTAAAGGCAATATAGACAATACAACACACATGCTGAGCAAGTATATAACACCAAAACGATGTCGTTTTGGTGTTATTTTTTATTCACATTGGTTCAAAACGACGCCGTTTTGTACTATACACCTTATCACAACATTTCATACGGTAGAGGATCCATACTCTTGTCTGGGAGGGCAAATGACAAAGGAACCGGTACATAAAAGCATTGAGAAGATATAATGATCGCAAATTAAAGCTATTATTATTATTATTGTTGATGATGAAAATGAAAAGGATGCAAAGGGGAGAGGATATTATGATTACAAAATACAAATTAAAGCTATTATTATCATTATTTTTATTATTGAAAATGAAAAGGATACAACCATGAACCATGCATCGAGAGGATATCATGATCACAAATTAAAACTATTATCATTATTACTGAAAATGAAAAGAAAACAACCATTTAACAACCAGATACACAACACACATATACCTCAATGACCATTGTCAGACCTCTCTATCTTTCTTATCATCCTCTTTCTTCGTGTCCTTAATTACCCCTGCCGAACAAGTCAGGTTTAGACCACAATCTCCTTCTCCTCGACCTCTTTGTCCTTATTACCCCCGCCGAACAAGTCCGAGAAGGTGGGAAGCTTAATCTCGCCTTTCTTAGAGAGAGGAATGGTGAAATTACCAATAACAGGAAGATCGACGGTGAGTCCTAATTGTACTTCATAATCAATGTCCCAATCCGCCCCTACATCCTTCATCAAACTCACCAGCACACTGTGAGCCACCTTCAGCGGAACTTCCAAGTTCGTTATTTCACTCGCTTTCAACGACCCTGGATCCGGTATAGTCCCCGAAGCAATCTGCCTTTTATTAAATAAATCAACATCCACAAAAAGTATAATTAGAGATAACAACAAACAGCCACAACAACACATTGAATGAAAACGGAATTCCATATATTAGTGTTTCTGAAGAGAGTTTGAGAAAGTAATAATACTTGAGTAAACTCCAACTTATTTATTCATGTTGAAAGAATGAGTATAAATAGGTACAAGAGAGGATCCTTACAAGAGAGGATCCTAGCTAGTAAAGTAAAAGTAACTAGAGCCGGCTACAATAAATGCTAGAGTCGGCTATGTCTATGCTATTACATAATAGGACAAAGGATAGTTACTTTATGACTATTAGGACATATTAATTGTTTATTCAATGCAATTAATATGTCTCATGATACAAAGTAACACGTTATAATGTAACATGTTATGAGTATAATAATAATGTAATATTAACCATAGTATTTCCACACCCCCTCAAACCGGGTTGTATATGTTTATACAAACCAAGTTTGCTACTCAATCTACGAACATAAGTGGTGGTATGGCCTTGGTGAGAATATCGCATTCGATCTGCCGAGGGAACATACCGGAGTTGAATAATCTTGGCATCAATCTTCTCCTTTAGGAAGTGTCCGTCAATGTCCACATGTTTGGTTTTATCATGATGGATCGGATCCTCTCGCCATGCATAAGGTGAATTATTGTCACGACAGAGTGTGATAGGTTGTCGAAGAGGTTCTTTGAAGTTCGGTGAGTACCCTTTTTAGCCACGAGCTTCACAAATGCCAAGTACAAGTGCCCCGAGTTCACTTCAAGATCGCTTCGACACAAGAGGGTCGTTTCTTGCTCCTCCAAGTAACTAGGTTTCCCCATACATATGAGCAATAACTGTGGTAGATCTTGTCAATGTGACATCCGGCCAATCGGCATCGGTGTAGACCTTGATTGATCTATCGGGAGACTTGGTGAAATGTAAGCCACGGCCAGAGTGGACTTCGGTACCTCGGTATCCCGTTCACGCATCCCAATGTTGCTCGGTAGGGCAATGCATGAACCGGCTAATCAAAGCGACGCCATATGCAATATCGGGTCTTGTATGGGACGAGATAAATGAGTTTCCTACAAGTCTTTGATATTGATCCTTTCGACAAACAATGTCACCATGCGGCAGAGTATTCTTGGGGTCTGCGGGGATACAACGGGTTTGCATCCCAAAGATGCCGCTTTTTCAAAGAGTCCAAGACATACTTCCTCTCCGTGAAACAGATATACCCCGGTCGTTCCTAGCTATTTCCATACCAAGAAAGTACTTGAGGTAGCCCAAATCTTTAACTTGAAATACTTTTGCCGGCGGGGGTCTTCAAGTGTTGGATCTCACGGGGTCATCACCGGTAAGGATGATATCATCCACGTAGACAATAAGAATGGACCTTTTCTCGGTTTGTTGTTTTGATAAACATTGTGTGATGCGAGTTGCATTGATGGTATCCAGCGGCTTTAACCACAAGTAGTGAGTTTGCCAAACCAGGCTCTAGGGATTTCGCTTTAGGCCATATAGAGATTTCCTCAATTTGCAAACTTTCCCGAGTGTGAGTATTGGAAAAACCGGGAGGCACATTCATGTAGACTTCCTCGTAAGGTCACCATTTAGGAAAGCATTCTTGATATCCAATTGGTGTAGAGGCCGATCAAGTTGGACAATTGAGATCGGTACACGACGGTGTTTAGTTTTGCCACGGGTGCAAAGGTTTCCTTGTAGTCAAGGCCATATGTTTGAGTGAATCCCCTTGCAACCGATCTAGCTTTGTATTTGTCAATAGTACCATCGCATTGTACTTGATAGTGAATGACCATTTGCGGTACCGATTGTCTTCTTTCCATGTGGGAGAGAGGTGAGATCCCAAGTATGGTTGTCAAGGAGAGCGATCATTTCGGTTTTGATACCGCCTTCCACTTATCATGTTGGAGAGCTTCCGTATATTCTTAGGAATAGAGTGAGAATCCAAGTCCCGTGTAAACATGGCAAAAACGGTGATAACCGATCATAGGATAGATAATTATGAATAGAGTGGTCGGTAGTGCAAGATCTCTTTCCCTTCCCGATAGCAATAGTCCGTCATCAACGTCGCGGCCGCCGAGAGTCGGTGGGGTGCCGAGGTTCGGTCTCGCCGTGACTCGGCAGGTTGCCGAGTGTCGCAGGCTACGGTTCGGCGAGGCTGCGGGTCGGTAGACTCGGTTCGGGGAGGTTGCCGAGGATCGCAGGATGCCGAGAGTCGGTGGGGTGCCGAGGTTCAAGAGTTTGCCGAGGAAAGGATTTAGTTCAAGTTCAATCGGGTTTCCATCGTTGATCGCCTCGGTGGACTTCTTTGTAGTAAGGAGTCCTTTCAAAGAATTTTACATCCATAGAATTGTAAAATCTCTTTTCGAAGGAGAGTAACACTTGTAACCTTTCTTGTCCTTTGCATATCCTAGGAAAATGCACTTGTGAGCTTTGGGATCAAGTTTGCTTCGTGTTGGGCATGGATATAAACAAATGCAAGTACAACCAAAGATTTTTGGTGGTAATTGGGAGATAAGATGAGGGCATGAGTGTGTGGTCGGGGAGGGTTTGGATAGGAGTTTTGAAGCCTAACACTCTGTGGGAAGTCTCGTTGATTAAGTAAGTGGCGTTAATATAGCTTCACCCCACATATACTTTGGGACATGGGTAGTGAACATGATTGATCTAGCCATCTCCGTAGGTGCCACGTTCTTTCTCTCAAAGCAACCCCATTTTGTTGAGGTGTTTCCACACAACCGCCGATATGGACAATCCCCTTATTCATCAAGAAATTACCGAGGTTAGACTCATAGTATTCAAGAGCATTATCGTCTTTAAGATCTTGATCTTAGTGTCAAATTGAGTAGAGATCATGTTGTAGAATTCCGAAATACCGGTCCAACTTCGATTTATCCTTCATTAAAAACAAACCATGTGTTCCTGGTATGATCATCAATGAAAGTGACAAACCACCTTTTTCCGTTATACTTTTTACCCTTGAAGGTCCCCATACATCACTATGAATTAAAGTGAAAGGTGTGGAAGGCAAATGAGGTAGTTTGGCATACACAGATTTGGTAAGTTTGGCAAATTGACAAATATCACATTGAAGATCATTGACATTACATCCTTTAAATAATTCGGGAATTACGAGACTTCAAATAACCAAAACTTGGATGTCCTAGTCTATAATGCCATAACATGATATTATCTAAGGTTTGAGTGCGAGCCGCCGAGGCGATTCGATCTTCGGTCTTCGTCTTCGGCGGGGTCGACCACATACAATCCTAAGCGGGGTTTAGCCCTCCCAATCACTTCCCTGTGAAGAAGGGTCTGGAAAGTGCAATCGATTCTTATTAAAAACAACGAGTCAATTTAAATCTTTTGCAAGTCTACCGACGACGGATATGAGATTGCGGTCTAATTTTGGAACAAATAGGACATCCTTTAGACATATCTTATTAGTGAGTTTAACATTTCCAAAACCTTTTGCACGAGAAATGGATCCATCAGCAGTCTTAACATTGTGAATTTGTTGACATGGCATAAGGTGAGTTATGAGGTTTTTATTACCCGGTCATATGGGAGGAGGCCCAGAATCAACAATCCATGTTTCATTACTAATAGAAGAGTAGAATTTACCCGCACTAGCCCGAGTAGCCGTGTCGGTAGAGGTACTACCTTCTTTTTGTTGAGTGAGGAAAGCTTTGAAAGCGACAAAGGCGAGCATTCAACTTGTTGTCATTCTCCTCTTCATGGACATGCCCGCCCGACTTTCCCTGGTAGGTTTGAGAGATTTAGGCATGCCATGTAGCTTCCAAACAAGTGTCCTTGGTGTGATTTGTGCGTTTGCGGTGCTCGCGAACAACTTTCCGGATCTATCGGTAGGCTTCCCGACGACGGTCTCGGTAACCTCGGCAGCTTCCCGATGGTCGGCGGGGTAGCACTCTCGGCGGGGTTGTCGGTAGGGGAGTTCAAGCGGCATCACTTTCCTCCTGCTTTCCTCATGTTTGACTTCGGCAAACATGGATTTGAGATTGGGGAGAGGTTTTGTGGCAAGGATTCTTCCTCTAACATCATCAAGGGCGAGGATTCATCCCAAGTAAGAAACTTGAATACTCTCTTTTTCTCAATAATGTCCTTATAAAGGCGGCATCCTTGACATCATTCCGGGGGTGAGTTTCAAAGCATATCTAGGTGTTGCCATGCCCTACATGAAGCGAGTTGATTGAAGTATTGAGTTACGTACATATCTCCTTGCCTCAGTTTTGGATCCGAGCTTCAAGTTCATACACTTCGATGTATTGTCTTTCTTGGAGTAAAGATCCCTTGCATTATCCCGCATTTCCTTTGCGGTATCATACATCATAAAGTTCTCACTAATCTCTTTTGTCATTGATCTTGTGAGAATGGTCATGACTTGATTATTAGCGTATCCCATGATTCAAATCCTGGTCATCTTCAAAGCAGGGCGGGTTTAGAGCCGGACGGGTATCCCATCTTACCTTGTCCGAGAGATGTACATTTTCATAGATCTTGACCATAGCAAATAGTTGTTGCCATCAAGTCTATGATTAGTATAAGATGAAGATTTCTTTATGGAAGCATGGGCATAGAGATGATGGATGCACTTTCCCAAAATTTTCAAAAAAATTATTAGGTCATCCTATCGATTTCGTCTCGGTTGTAATTTGTTTACATGTTATAATTATTTTAAAATATATATTCATACATAGAAATTGACATTGAATCATTAACAAGTATAATAAATTGAAAAAACAGAGTAGGGGAGGGTTGCCTGAATCAATGATCTAAACCTACACACAATTAGATGATAAAAAAATAAAAATATTATCATAAATTACATTAAGGTAACAATTTCTACTTAATTATGAAGATAAATGATGATGTCTAGTTTTTCTTTAGACTCCAATAATGTTCTCAAGTCGAATTTTGAGTTTTAATTCGAAATTAGAGAGATTGAATTGATGCCACTTTCATACTTCGAAAATGATTCGATATGTGTCAATAACACCGTATTTTTCTGAGAGATTTTATGGTGCAACAGTTGTAAGAAGGTTATACTAAATGGCATACATTAGAACATCTCATTTTCACTCTCTTTCATATAATATACTTTTATCGTGTGCGAGAGGTTAGAAATGAATGATTGTAATACATGCCACTTGATAAAACCTTCTTACAACGGTTGTATTTTAAAATTTCAGTTTCATAAAACCCATATTTCTACTATGTATATACAAGTAGATATATGTCTATACGTGTGTGCATATATTTTTGTATAATATGCAGATAAATATATATAATCATGTGCATACCACTATCCCACATACATATGTGTACATACGTGTAGCATACACATAAATGTGTACGTGCGTGCATCATACACGTTTATAAATGTGTACGTCCGTGGTGTTTCCACACGGTACGGAGACACCGTGTGGCTGCCCCCACAATTTTATTTATATTTAAACTGTGTGGTTCTGATCATTTTATCCGTTTTTAAATTCTCTCACCACACAATAACTTTCCGTTTATGCCTACCCCCACTGAACGGGGACCCAGATCTGCCATCAACTCATGTCCCAATTTCACCGACTCAGATTCCAAATCACTATTTAATCTTTCCGTGCATTTATTATTTGTTATAAATATATATTAAAATAGTTTTTTTAGTACTTAAAAAAATTAATAAACGTTTGCAACATTTTACTTAATGTTTTAGTTGCAACATTTTACTTAATGTTTTAGTAAATAATTCAAATCATACTTTACACCAAACAATACATTTAGTATCTCTAATATTGACCATAAGTGCATCCACATCCACGCAAAAATATTTAAATGTATCGATGAAGTAATTAAGAGTTGGTGATATATTTAACTCTTATATTTTCTACATATTCTGTTATGATAAACACATAAACAATACTAAGGGCCCGTTTGTTTTGGGTTGAGAAATTTTTATTTTTTTTTTTTTTTTTTTAGTGGATAATTTTAAAAATTAGAACTAATAATTTTAAAATATATTTTAAAATTTAGATAATAAGATATGATAAAAATTATAATATAAGAATAAAATAATTAAAAATATAATAAAAAGTTAAAATATGATTTTTAAAATTTATGCAGATAAACAAAATATTTGATGAGAAAAATTACGGAATTAAGATAGTCTATCAAACTAAAAATAAAATAATCAGAAAAAAAAAAAAAAAAAAAATTACGAAGCTAAAAAAAAAATATAATAAATTAATTACAGTAGACGAAAGATGATATATATATACCTGCCGGCGCTTTTGAGGACGTAGGAGATCTCACAGATCGGGATGGAGACACCGTAGGGATTTTAACAGCAATGGCAGCCTGATAAGTGATACACTCGCCGCTTATGCCTTTGAGATCAACATCGGTGATGTCTGCCTCCGGCATCGGGACGTTCCCCGCTTTTTCCGCAACAAAAGTCTTAGCTTTGTTTATCAAATCCATTGCTTTTTCTTCTTCTTCTTTTCACTTTTACTTGATGTGTGTCGACTGCTGTATGGGTATAATAAAGTTGAGTCTAGTCCACGAGAATTTATAGAGTGGGTAATACGAGAGGGAGAGAGACGCGTAGCAATTCCTCTTCTTTCCATTTATTTCGGGCTCGACGCGTGTGTCAGTGTCGGCTATCATGAAAGCACAAAGGTTGTAATAAAATAAAATATAGGGGACACGTGCTAAAGTCACATGCTTCTGAGTCATTATTGTTATAAAAAAAATAGTTGCATAAATATAAAATATTGGGTAAAAAACCCTTTTGCGGTTTCCTAATTGAAACTTTTACTTTTCCTTTGGTTTAAAAGTATAGGGTTCGCCTTCTATGGTTTTCCACAAATAATAAGTTATAAATTCACGGAAATAAAAACTAATATTTCGTCGGAAGATTTTTTTTTTTTTAAAAATATTATATCAGTTTTACCTTTACTTTTCTATTTCTTTTTTTAGACAAACTCATAATTATTTGCCGAAGCGAAGAAGAAGACTCATTTCATGGAAGATTCATATGCGCCGCGATTTCCGGCGATATTGACGATTCAGGCCGCAATTTGCTACTTTTTCCGGCGAGGTAAATGATTTGCTTCGTTTTCCACGATTTTCTGCTATTACCACTTGTGCTATCTCTGATTTTATGTGTTTTTTTTTTTATTTTCCACGTTTTCCGACCGCGATTTGCTGCGTTTTCCGGTGGGCTTTGCACCTCCTGATTTGGATAACTTTCTCTTTTTTGCACTTCATGGAATTTCCACTTAGAAAATAGAATAATGCAGACCGAAGAGAGTGAGTTAATTAGTGTGTGCTTTGGTTGGTATGGGACACCTGTTTGATTTGATTTGTGTTAGTGTAATGTGTAGTATAAGGTTGATGATTTACTTGTTTGTTGAGGCTTTGTTGATGATGAGGTGAGACAAAAATCACCAATTTGATAATGATAAAACACTGAATTTGAGAATGTAAGTATTAAATTAGTTTGTTACTCTCAACTAAGCCGATTGTTTGTTACAAAACGAGCCGAACCCTGGAGTAGTTTGGTTTGGCTTGAATATTTTCGAATACATGGCTCGATTCAGCTCAAAATTTTCGAACCTAAAATATCAGGATTCGGTTCGGCTCGAACTTGAAAAAAGGGAAAAAAATTCGGTATTATTCGGCTCGAACGGTTCGAATAGTTCGAACATGTTCGGTCCGAAAATTCAAAAATACCCAATAAATAATTCTAGTTCACAAAAAACATGTCCAAAACCAAAATAATACATTACATGTCCCAAAATATAACATAACATGTCCAAAATGTTCAAGGCCCTATTCCAAAATATAACATAACATGTCCAAAAATACCCTACTACAATTCTACGAGCCGAACATGTTCGAACATGTTCGGCTCGTGAAGATGTTTAAATCGTCACGGGTGTCCTTGCGGTGTATAGACGGTGGATATACGGTTTGTATTTTAGGTGTGGTGTTACTCCGGCGGGTGGTGTTATGGAGGAACGAGAGTGGACGAGCCTTGGCTTGCAAGTATAGTGTGTATTTCATATATTTCATCCTCTCTTTAGTTTACAATGACCACCCGCTTTTATAGAGGTGGGTAACTTAGGGAATAAGTAATCTATTAGATATTTTACTAATAGCTAGGTTTAACTTAGATACTAAGCAAGACGAAATATCTAAGATACAAGTGGGGAAAAGATGCGGATCAATCGGCGGCCATCTCTGCGAGGTCGCGAGGAGCAAGCCTTCTCCGGCCTCACCCCCCTGGCGACCCTTCTTGACTGCTGGATGAGATTCCCGGGATCCGTTGCACTTGCACGGGACCGCAAATGCCTTGGTCGCGGCGAGGTGAGACACGGTGGCCGCCCCTTTTGCGATCTCTCTTGTCATGCCGGAGGGTGGCCGCGGTGGGTTGTCTCTGCTTTGTTGAGGTGGTGGAATTATTTATACCCGTCAATGGCCCCCTACTCCGTGCTTTAATGATATTCCACGAGGATATGAAGGATGGAGTAATCATCAACACCTTTTATGACCTCGTCGTCGGATGCGACTTGTACACTTAGGGCCGTGTTTTTAAAGCAAGCGACCTCAAAGTAACTTTGGGTCGGCTTTTGCGACCTTGTCGTCGATGCGACTTGTTCTCTAAGGGCCGTGCTTTCAAAGCAAGCGACCTCAAAGTAACTTTGGGCTGTTTTGCGACCTTGTCGTCGATGCGACTTGTTCTCTAAGGGCCGTGCTTTCAAAGCAAGCGACCTCAAAGTAACTTTGGGCTGTTTTTGCGACCTTGTCGTCGATGCGACTTGTTCTCTAAGGGCCGTGCTTTCAAAGCAAGCGACCTCAAAGTAACTTTGGGCTGTTTTTGCGACCTTGTCGTCGATGCGACTTGTTCTCTAAGGGCCGTGCTTTCAAAGCAAGCGACCTCAAAGTAACTACGGTTCATTTTGCGACCTTGTCGTCGATGCGACTTGTTCTCTAAGGGCCGTGCTTTCAAAGCAAGCGACCTCAAAAAGTAACTCGGTTCGACTTGTTCTTTTGTGACCTTGTCGTCGATGCGACTTGTTCTCTAAGGGCCGTGCTTTCAAAGCAAGCGACCTCAAAGTAACTTTGGGCTGTTTTGCGACCTTGTCGTCGATGCGACTTGTTCTCTAAGGGCCGTGCTTTCAAAGCAAGCGACCTCAAAGTAACTTTGGGCTGTTTTGTGGGGCGAGGCCGTCAATCGTGGCGACGTCGGTCCTCAGGTTTCCCTGCGGAATGATGCGGCCGTTTCGACAAGCTGCCTAGGTAGTTGTACGTGGAGTGCGATGGGACGCCTTTTCGTATTTCGAAGCGACAGCGCCGCCCTAATCGAACCGTTGGATGAAGCGTTCCCAACCGTACGATCGTGGCCCCCTTGCACTATATAAAGCTTTCGCTTCTCACCCTTCACACTTTTAGCGTTCCTTATTTTCTCCGTTGTTTGTTGATTTAGAATTCTCAAGTTTTTTGGCGAGCTTTGAAGGTTCAACGGCGTTCCTGCGGTGGTTCTAGGATTTCACGGCGGTTCTTTTGAAGATTCCGGCCACCTCCTTGAGTATTTCCCAGTTTTTACGCGGTTTTCCAATCTTTCTCAGTAAATCAGGTAAGAAATCCTTTCTGTTAACTCGTTTACTCATCCATCCCTGCCTTGTTTTTCCATACATATCAATTTTGTCATTCTTTTTGCCACGGAGATGCAACATTGCCTTGTTTCCGATTAATAATGGGGGTTTTTCCTGGGGAGAGATTATAGCTTTCCTGGGAAAATTGGGGTTTCACCCGCTCCCCTGCTATCCTCTGTAATTTTATTTGCGATCTCTCTTGCAAAAACGGAGGAGGCGGTATTGAAGTGGGTGCGATCACCTTCTGGGCTAATTTATTATTATACCGGTGCGAAAGCTCCACCTTTTTCCTCCTTGTTTTTGCGGGATGTCGGGGAATGATCATTCGGCGATGATTCGCGGAAAGGGAGATTTACGATTATGCGAGGATGACCCCATATTATCTGCGGCCTCGGTTGGCGATCTGCTTGGACGAGGTTGAAGTGGAAAGTACTCGCGCGGATATTGGCGAGATTGCTGGCGATGAGGTCGCTACTATGGATGCCGACCCTTTTGAGTTGGAGGCCTTTGTCTCTGCTAGAAATCCGCCGCGTAGAGTGAGCCTTAAGGAGAAGGCGCGGGCTCAAAAGTCCCCAATTTGTTCACGGGGCTGAAAAGATCGCGTCCCCGGCCGAAGGACAAGCTGCGGTCCCGAGTACTAGCGGCGCTCCCGACCACGACGAAGCTTATGTTCGGGACGCCGCGGTTCATGAGTTAATGGGGTCCGGTGAGGATGAAAATGCTTTGAATTGCCTCGGAAGGATATGCGGAGGCTGCGAAGAAGCGAGAAGAAGAGGAAAATTGCGAGCCAAACCATGACGGTTGGTGAGGCCGCCGCGGCCGATACCCGGCCGAAGAGCTCTCGTCCTAACAATCACGAAGCTATGCGAGAGTTTGGGATCGTGACGGCGTACGAGAAGGACGTTGACAAGAAATGGTCCCGGCTTGTGCAAGAGCGGCGATCTCAACGGGACCATTAATAGCATATTCGGAATTGACACCGGTGTGTATCGGTTTTCTTTTTTCGATTATAAGAAAGAGTCCGATAAATTTAAACCCGGGGACCATAAGGATTATGTAAGTGCGCGTCGCTCCGAGGACACCCTTATCCTCCACTTCCATCATTTGTATGCGGGTGCGAGACCGCCTTTCGATCCTTTCTTTGTGAAGATGCGCAAGGAGATGCGGCGCTTCCCTACGATTTTGCCGCCGGGACTATTATCCGGTTGATGGCCTTCACCGTTATGTGCCGGATTACGAAGATCGAGCCGACGTTAACTTTGCTTGGGGCAATTTTATTCCTTCGTGGGACGTCATTCTGGACAAGTCTCTGCGAGGGCGAAGACTCCCCGCCTACTATTCCCGCTTCCCGATAAGTTTCACAAATGGGGGCGGCGGGTGCGAAAGTCGAGTCGAAGGTAGGTTGGCCTTTTCTGGGGCGAAGTCCGCGGAGGCAAATCCACGCTTTTAATCCTTGACCCCCCTTGTGAGTGAGCGGCGCTACGTAAAGGGGCGATGATGACGTTAATTCGGTCGGACGGGGCGGCGCCATCTCGGAGAAATGTTTCTGGGTTGAACTTCTTGATACGGCCGAGCCTTTTGTATGTATGGCGGGCCTAGTGGGCGGGGGAATGCCGCGCCCTTGGTACGAATGGGTCACGAGAGGCTGCGATCCGGACTGGATTGGGGGTTGTCATATCAACAAATGTTTCCCCTACGAGTGTCCGGAATGTGGGGGCGATCTATACTTAGGCCACTTTGTAACTTTCTTTGTCCCTTGTATTTATTTGTAAATGCTCATTTTGTTTTTTGGGCTCTAAACCGCTTTCTTTTTGTAGGTATGGATCCGAATGCTCGCGGGGCTCACCGAAACAAGCTTAATGCGGAGCGGACAAGGCGACCAATGCTCGACGGGAGGCTGCGAAGAAAGCTCAGGGAGAGTGCCCCGATCTGTGGACGCCTCGATTGTCGAAGAGACACCTAACCCGGAGGCTGCGACATCATACGCCTTGTTGCGAGCCCGGGTCGGTGGTGCCTCGAAAAGACTCATCCCCCTGCTAAAGAGTCGCACGGCGTAAAGCGACCTCAAACGAGAGAAGGCGGAGGATGATCGCCTACCCAAACGGTCCGCTCCCGGTCCCGTACGTCTTGAAGAGGTTGAAATTCCGGTGGAGAAGAGCGCGCCCTGCGAGACACGCCACCAAAAGCTTTGCCTCGAGGCTATTGCGGGAAAGAGGCCCTGCGGTTGGATCCGAGCTTCACCCGGGGTCTCGACTGTCCAAAGCTCGCCGGATTGGCGAAGCAATCGCCGATGTGATTCCTCTGCAGGGCCACTTCCCCTATGGCGTACGATCTTGTTCAAGTGGAGATTGGCCGGGGCATATTAGCCCGCTTTGCGGCTCAGAGACAACTCTCCGCCTCAAGATGAGATTCTTTGAAATTAGAGATCTCGGTGGCCGGTTTGGGCTTCTTGCTTCTACGGTAAGACCGGTTTTTTTTTTTTTTTTTTTTTTTTTTTTTTTTTTTTTGCTAGCGTCCTCTGTTTTCGACGGCTCGGTGCTCGTTTAAACCGGGTACTTGAGGCCGGCGAGAGGCGCGAGGGAGAGGTGAGGAAAGTGACGGCGCGGTGGGAGCGCCCGATAAGGCGAGGGTTCTTGCCGAAAAGAAAGCTAAGCATGCGGTGGCGAGGTGGAGAAGATGAAAGCAATCATGGAGGAGCACTCTAAATTGGATGCGAGATCAATGAGAAAGTTGCATCTTTGACAAAGGATTATGCGGGGGCGCGGGAGGAGATCGCCACGTTGAGGGGTAAGCTTGGCGAGGCGGAGACGGCGCAAGGAGGCTGGCGAGAAAGCTATTGAGGAAGGCTGCGAAGAAAACGGCGGAGGGCTGTCGAGGAGGCCAAGTACGGGGCCGTCGCCGCCTACAAGAATTCGGATGACTTCTTCGACCTTATGGAGCATAGCTTTGACCGGGGCTTTAGTCACAGCTCGGCGTATACGGGGCGATCGCGGCGGGGAGCACATTACTGCGGAAGATATCTTTGCGGTGGGTGAACACGCACCAAGGTCATCCCGATTTAGTGGTCTTTCACCCGGAAATCCCTTATGCAAGCGAGCTTGTTACCTCGATACGGGGCGAACGGCTTAAACGTGGCGAGCTGTTTGGGATCTGCTCTGTTAATCCTGTAAACTTTGAGATGTTGAAGAAGCCGCCGCCCTGCGAGCAAGGCGACGAGTTTATCGACACCCCGCCTACCCTCGTGCTCTCTACAGATTTCTTGGATTTTTGCGAGCCCCTTGAAAATTTGATTTGTAACTTTGACTATTTATTTTTGTGATTTTATTTGAATCTTGAGTTGTAATATCTTGACAAATTACTTTACGCATTTTTCAATTTGTAAAACTTGGTTTTCTGTCACGATTCGATCGCGGCGGCCTTTCGCGAGGGCTGCGACGGGTTATTTTATTTTCTCGTGTCTTTGTCCTCTTGATTCGTGCGAGGTTGTTCAATAATTTGGCGGCGTCAAGCAGTCATGAAACGTCGTCGTCTCATTCTAACCATAGTCGCTATGCGACGTTAATTTTTCAAAGTTTCAGCGGCCCAATGAGAGCGGTGCTTTGCCCGAAAACGAGCCTCTCGGAAGCGACCTTTGGTTGTCATTAAAGCGAGTTATGACCCACAATGACTAGGCGTCGGTTGTAGCTTGTAGCCATAAATTTCGATCTCTTCATGGTGCGGCGCTCCTGTTGCCTTGGTTTTCGGGGCGGTTGCATATACGGCCACAGGATCCGATTAATCCCAACCGTCGATTATGTCCGCTTCTCGGTATAAAAGGGGGTTACTTTGGGACTCACTCTACCTCTTGCCTCATCTTGAATTTGCTTTCTTTCTTCCTCGATCGTTCATTATCCTCTTTACCGTTTATCCCCCGACTCATGTCTCGTCCGGGGAAAGCGGCCGGGTTCGGATATGGAAAGCTCGTCTATCCGGGATGTTTCCCCCTTTTCACCACTGCCCCCCTTAGCCAAGGATTATTTACGGGATTATTTTAAGTGGCGTGATATTATGAGGGAGAGGGGCTTAAATGAACAACGAATAGAAGACGGCTCCATCTTTGCGCGTTCGGCTTTACGGGTTTGGTGGGAATTTATTGCTAAGCCTCGGGCGGCGGATAATGTTACCATGATACGGGAATTTTATTCCGTGTTGTACGAGGTAGCCTGCGGCGGGACGGTGAGTAGCATTTCTCTCCGGGGTGTCCCCGTTATCTTTACTCCGGAGAGAATTAACCAAGTTTTTAACATACCCGCTATAAATCCCTCCTCCCGTTATGAGATCGCACGGGACCTTGCGGATGAGGAAAATAGGCGGATTCGTCTAGGTATTGCAATGTGCGGTTTGTTCCCCGAGCATCGGCGGGTTTGGTCTTTGGAAGTGTTGCGTCCGACCTCTCTCGCGGCGACCGTGAGTGGAAGAAGTTTATAAATTCCCGCGCTCTTATCTTTGCCGATGCGATGTTGTTAGTGAGAGCGAAGCGCTCCTTACGCACGCCATTCGCGACCATCGAGTGGATATAGGCGGGAGTGTTGATCCATCGCGAGGCACTAAGATATGCGTGCTCGGTGGGTCAAGATCGCCGAGGTACGGGTCGCCGCATGCCTTTCGCGTCGGCGATAACCAAATTATGCGGTGGCGCCGGGGTTCCCTTCCATACTCTCGACCGATATGTTTGAAAAAACTTATCCGGTGGAGCCCTTTGCAAGCGTGGTGTCGTTTTTGGACCTCACACATGTGATCGGAGGAAGATAACCATCCTGCGAGTTGATGGAAGTTTGTCCGGGCTTGATCGATATGTTTGAAAAAACTTTTCTTTTTTTTTTTTTTTTTTTTTTTTTTTTTTTGACGATGACGAAAAGACAAGAATGTAAATACAATTTGGAAAAACGACTTTATTTGAATTGGCTTGTTACATATAGTATTTTTTCGGATTGTACGCATGCCATGGCCTATTATACTCGCGGCCCTCCTTGTCACTTAGCATGTACGTCCCCTTTTTGATAACTCGCGAAATCCGTAGGGGCCCTCCCGGTTTTCCGATAGCTTTCCTTTTTTCGCTTCATGGCCCGTGGCTTGTCTTTTTTGTAGAACGTAATCCCCGACGGCGAAGTGATGATTGCGAATACGTTTGTCGTGATGACGTTTTGCCGCTTTGTTTATAATTGACTAGGCAGTTGTATGCCTGGATGCGCCGTTCCTCTACTAGATCAAGCTCGAGTTTACGCGCGCATTTGTATTATTGACCTCATTTGTAAAAAACGACCACAGGGCTTGGTAAGGCCATTTCCACGGGCGCCATAGCCTCGGATCCATATGTTAAAGCAAAAGGAGTTTCCCTCATTGTGATTTTTCGCGACGTCACGAGTGCCCGTAGAGCCGGCGGAAGGTGATCCGGCCGGTGGCACTGCTTTCTCACCCGGGCTCTTCTTTAACACACTTAGGACTGTTTGTTGGCATTTTCGGCTTGCCCATTTCCTTGCGGGTAGCACACGGATGATTGCCAATGTTTAACATTGTTCTCTTCACAAAATCTGTCGAATTCGTCTCGAATTGAGGTCCGTGATCGGAAACCATCACTCTCGGAACACCAAATCTTGTCCATATTTGATCGAGCAAAAAGTATGTTATGTCCCTGGTATTGGTTTTTACCAAGGCCTTAGCCTCGACCCGTTTAGTAAAATAATCCACCGCGACGACCACGTATTCGCAACTTTGAGCGACCCTTCTTCAAAGGTCCGATGAGGTCGATCGCCCACATGTCGAAAGGCCGGGCGGCTACCACTATGCTTTGTTCGGCGAGGGTAGCACAGGGATATTTGCGAACCTCGGCAAGTATCACATGCTTGGGTATGAGATTTGGCGTCTTCTGCTAATTTCGGCCAATAATATCCGGCTAGAAGTACCACATGTGCTAGTGTTCGATTGGAGGGATGGCCGCCGCACGTTCCCTCATGTGTTAGTTGTTAGAATTCCCGTTACCTCCTCGGGTCGTACGCATCGCGAGAAGGGGTTTCGAGAATGAATGACGGTAAAGCACATCGTCCGTAATCATATATCTTGCGGCCACTTTTTACTAAGGCCTTAGCTTTGCAAGGATCGGCGGGAAGCTCCACAACTCAATATAAGACTTCATGATGTCGACCCAACAAGTGTTCTTGGGTTGGAAATCCATGATCTCGACACTGGGAGATGGCGGGCTCCGATAGGTGCTCGACCATGATCTTTGGGATCGCACGACGCGTCTTTCTTTGGTTAATTTGGATAAGTAGTACGCCTATGATTGTCCTCTCGAGGGATGTTTTTGAATTGACAATATGCGAAGGTTTGCTTTCGAGTCTTTTGACGAGGTTAATATACCTCTGTAAAATTTCGCAATGAATGCCAAAGGACCCGTTGATTTGATTCACCACCAAGCGCGTGAGTCGCAAAATACTTGTATATTTTCGACTTTCATGGCTTTGGCGAGTTTCAACCCGGCAATGACGGCCTCGTATTACGCTGGTTATTAGAGGCGGTGAAATCGAATCTCGAGCACTGCTCAATTTCTTCGATGTGCCCGGCTCTAACGGGATTATTCCCGCGCCACACCCACTTTGTGATTAGCGGCGCCGTCGACGTAGAGGCGCAACGGTGACTTGGCACTGGTAGGCTCGTCCTCTGTGGTGACCTTATCCTGGTCGCATTCGGAGCGGACACCTTGCTCTTTCACCTCTTCGTTGAAGCTTGTTTACGCTATGAAATGCGGGAGAGCACGGGCCTTTATAGCCTTCCGAGGCTCGTATCGGATATCGAACTCGGTAAGCTCGATGGCCCGTCGGAGCGATCGACCGGACGAGTGCGGTTTGTGAAGAACTGTCTTAGCGATGCATTTGATAAGACTACGATGGTGTGCGATGAAAAGTAAGCCCTTAATTTGCGGGCGGCTATAACAACACAATAAGCCAACTTTTACATATTAAAATAACGACTTTCAACGGGGCTTAGAGCTTTGGAAACATAAAAAGCGGCACGCGAGCCCTCCTCCTCTTTTACAAGTCTTTGCGGCTACGGCCCTATACGAGAAATTTGCCAAATACAAAAACAAAATATCCCCGAGCCTTGGGCTGGTTAATAACGGCGGTCTTGACAAGTATTCTTTGAGGTCTTTAAATGCCTGGGAGCATTCCGCTGTCCAAAAGAAGGTACCAGCCCCTTTCGAATTTTGAAGAAAGGCGGACTTCTTCTGCGGATTTCGAGACAAACCTACCCGAAATTTGTGATTACGCCGTTAAGCCGGCATTTGTACTTCTTTAATATTGGTGGGCTCGCTCGTGTTGACCGGGGCCTCGATTTTCTCGGGATTTGCCTCGATCCCCCTTTGACTTACCATAAAGCCCGAAATTTTCTGCTGGACCCCAAAAGTACATTTCGTAGGGTTTAGTTTCATTGAGTGGCCCCTTACATTGGCGAAGGTTTCGCGAAGGTCCACCGAGGTGACCACTGGCGACTTGACTTTACGACCGTATCATCAATATAGGCTTCCATGTTTCACCTATTTGTGTGCGAAAACTCGGTTTACCATTCTACGATATGTCGAACTGCGTTCTTTAGGCCGAAAGGCATCATCTCATAGTAATAGAGTCCACTGCGGCCACGAAGGCCGTCATTTCCTTGTCTTCATCGCCATTTTGACTTGGTGATAACCGGAATATGCGTCCGAGAAAACTCGGTGTTTCGAATCCGGCGATCCCGTCGACCATTTTGTCAATCCGGGGCGGCGCATAAGGGTCTTTGGGGCAAGCTTTGTTCAAGTACGTGAAGTCGACACACATCCGCCACTTGCCGTTGTGTTTCTTTACCATCACTACGTTTGCCGGCCATGTGGGATATTGGAGCTCCTTGATAATACTGCTGCTAGAAGTTTTTGACTTCGCCTTTTATTGCGATCTCTTTTCCGAGAGAGGCGGCGTGCTCTTTCTTTGTATTGGTCGAAGTTGGGGTCGGCATTTAGATAATGCAAAGCGACCTCGACCCAACGCCCTCATATCTGTTACTTCCCGTACAAGGCGCTCAAGTTGGTTTTTAGAAGCCCGATCAATTCTTCCCTCTCTTCCTCGGTGGTCCTCGATCCTATTTTTATCTTTTGATCGGGATATTTGTCGTTTATTATAACCTCGATCAACTCGTCCTCGGCAGTGAAGTCGGGCTCGTCCCGAACTTGCAATGTTTCCACCTCTCTTGCCTTCTCCGGGATTTCTTTCATCATAGCAATCGATCCGTAGCCGTGTTAAAACCATCCGGTCGGGGTCGCTTAGAATCGACCTGTTTTTGGTCATATAGTCGAGGAAAGCTCCGGGTCGGTGATGGCGACCCCAACCTCTTCCCTACGTGAAATTTGACCCTTTGGTGGGGAACGGACGCCACCATTTGAAATTTTTTCATGGCCGGGATCCCGAAGATAATGTTGTAGTATGAGGGAAGATCAATAACTAAAAATGTGATTATCTCGGTTCGCATGGCTCATAGTCGCCCACAGTGACGTTGAGGTCGACTGTTCCCTTGACCCGCACGGTGTCGTTGGTAAAGCCCTCGAGCACCCCGAGGTAAGGTTTCAACTTAGCTTCTCCAAATCCGATCTGTTTTAAACAGTCGAAATAGATGACGTCGCGACCAGCCCCTGTGTCGATCATCACTCTGCTGACTCCATGTTTGTCGTTTATCCCGATTTTGAGAACAAGGGGTACCTCCATGGGGCCCTCGCTTGTGGCCAATTCGCTTTTAGTGAACATGATTCCCTTCTCGTTTTCCCCCAATACCACCCTGCTTTTCAAAACCGCGCGCATTGATGCGGTGTATACGAGATTTCGGCCCATTGTTCTTTGGGGATATCCCCATGGATAACTTGGACCTCTTTCGATAGACGCGGGGGGGGGGGCGACCTTGAGGCGGTACCGGTATTCCCGTCTCGCTTATACTTAGTCGGCGGTCCCTCGCGGATTAACCTTTCTATTTCTCGCCTTAACGTGAAACATTCATCGTGATGTGACCATGATCCTTGTGATAGTCACGGTACTTGGACTTGTCACGACCGTCGGGATCGCCCCTCATAGGTTTGGGCTTGTCAAAGTGCTCGCGGATTTCGAACAATATTTGAGATGCTTTGGTGTTGAGCGGGGTAAAATTGTCCTCGTTGAATTTATAAGGCCTTTTTACCTCGCGCTCGTGATTAGCCCTCGCCACTTTTTCCTTCTTTTTTCTCCTCGGTGCGCTCCTCTTTTTGTGAAGGCTGCTGCGCTTTTGGCTTTGCCCTGCCCAAGGACGGCGCTTCGGCGACTCCCGTCATTCGAGCCCTTTCCAACATTTCCACGAGACCCGCTTTAGGGGGCCGTAGGTTGAACTCGGTTTTCATTGGACCCTTGGCGATCCCTGTGAGGAAACATGTGACAAGCTGCATCATCCGGAATGTTTCTTGTTTGATCGTATATTCGATGAAACGTTCGTAATACTCTTTTCCGGATTCATGTCCTCCCGTGCGAACTTCGTATAGGTCCTCATAGTTTTCTTTGGCCTACTCGCCGATTCAAATTCTCGACGAATTTCTCGGAGAGATCCTCCCGGCCTTTCTGCGAGCCACGGGGAAGTCCACGTATCAAGAGGCGGCCCTATCTGCATGCTTCCGACTAAGGCGATGCACCGGGCGGATTTATTTTGGGTCGCCGGGGTGATGCGACCTTGGAAAGCGGTGAGCCGGTCGTTTGGGCAAGAATTTCCATTGTAGTAATTATATTTGGGGTAGCTAACCTTTTCGTATTTGGTAGGCAATGTTTACGTAATTCTCTTGGCAAGTACGTCAATTCACGAGATCGGGGCGGCCCTCTCGGTGGCCTCGACTTTTCAATTCGGCGAGCTCACTTTTCATTATTTCCATTTGCTGCGCAAGACGGGGTCAAAGCGGGCCGCAACGGTGCTGTGTATTCGTCTTTTCCGGCTGCGCTCGACTCCCGACGGTCTTGCGACTCCTCCCGACGAGCTCTTTTCTCACGTATGATTATGCGGGCGTCCGGTGGGTCCCTATCTTGGGGGGGAAATCTCTCCTCGGGAAGGTTGAGACGACTTGGGGCCGAGGCCTTGTCCTTCTCACCTAACCTTTTGAAGGCCGAACCTTTTCGTGTGACTTTTCCCTACGATGATCGCGATGCGGGAGAACCGAGGTACGCACAACGTCTTTCCTAGGTCCTTTGCGACGATGAACGCACGCTTTCCTCATCTCGATCCCGCGAGTACGGCTTTGCCGACCTCTATTCACGGCCGCGGGAGCGATTTCATTTCTAGGAGGATTTGGGGGTCGTACCGACATTGGAGTTTGGCCCCTTAGCCCTTTAGACGGGAATTAGCTAGGTACATAGTTTCCGCATACCTCGCGTATTCCCTTATTTCCACAACCTCCGGATCCTCACTGGAGATGCGGCTCTGCCTGGGAGTTGACCTGCGGCTTTCTTTGCGATCGAGATGATCCTCGATTTTCCTATCCAAAGGCTGCTACGACCTCTTTTGACTTAGCCTTCGATTTATCAAATTTCGGGCATCGCTAGGGGCCAAAACTCCCCTTTGTGATCCTTCCCCACCCGCTTGCGTAATCTCTTGTGTCTCTATCGCGGCGTCGGCTTGTATATGTGTTTGTACAACGCCTCGCGGGAGTTTGGGGGTCCGGTTGTCCTTTGCTTCCCGCCGTAGGTTGACTATTTGTGATTAGATTTCGCCTTGGGTCGGACTTCACTGGCAACTTTGATGTGATCTTTAGATGATGGAGTCGGTCGGATGGACCGCCGTTTTCGGATTGTGTGTAGTTTTTATGAGCGATGAAGCTTTTTCTTCCCGGTAACGGAGCCAAGCGAAGATGTTTAAATCGTCACGGGTGTCCTTGCGGTGTATAGACGGTGGATATACGGTTTGTATTTTAGGTGTGGTGTTACTCCGGCGGGTGGTGTTATGGAGGAATGAGAGTGGACGAGCCTTGGCTTGCAAGTATAGTGTGTATTTCATATATTTCATCCTCTCTTTAGTTTACAATGACCACCCGCTTTTATAGAGGTGGGTAACTTAGGGAATAAGTAATCTATTAGATATTTTACTAATAGCTAGGTTTAACTTAGATACTAAGCAAGACGAAATATCTAAGATACAAGTGGGGAAAAGATGCGGATCAATCGGCGGCCATCTGCGAGGTCGCAAGGAGCAAGCCTTCTCCGGCCTCCCCCACAGCGACCCTTCTTGACTGCTGGATGAGATTCCCGGGATGCGTTGCACTTGCACGGGACCGCAAATGCCTTGGTCGCGGCGAGGTGAGACACGGTGGCCGCCCGCTTTTGCGATCTCTCTTGTCATGCCGGAGGGTGGCCGCGGTGGGTTGTGGGTTGTCTCTCATTGTTGAGGTGGTGGAATTATTTATACCGAAATTGAGAGCCGCACCCTTGTATTGTCATTCGTGACAGAAGTGTGCCGATAACGTTCTATCAGGCTTGAACTAGTGTTGGTGAAAACCACCAGCAATATGATGTGCATTGAAGCGGACAGGCTTGATCGCCGACAACGTTCTGTCGGACTTGGCCACCGATAACGCTCTATCGGGTATGGATTGTCGAATAGGCACCTGCAAGAATTGATAGATGTTGGCCGATTGAAGAAATAATTGTTAGACCGTGATAATCTGAGGCCGTGTGTTCGGACAAGTTGATGGCCGCCAGCGGGGATTTGAACGGTTGGAGATGACAAACGGATGTATTGGTTCACGAAACGTCATGTCAGTTACGTACACTGACACGACGCTTGAACTGAACCGTCCTTCGCTCTAATTGGCTGAGGAGAATTGGTAACCGTTCCAGTCATTTATGACGTTTGAATTTCGAAAATCCAGACGTCGTTTCCCTCCCGATTTCTTCCTATAAATAGAGCTTCCACCCCCACTCTTCCACTTTTCTTTTTCTGCAAATTTCTCCGGCGGTAGCAATAGAGGATTCCGGCAAGTGCAAGCAAACTCCGGCAGCGTATAAACAGGATCAACATCTCCACTTCTTTTCTCACTAATCAGGTACTAATTTGCACATTCCTCTTGTCTTTCGATTCGATTTTACCTTTATTTCATATGTTTCTCTTGCTTGAAGATCATATTGCTGTGAATTCATATTTGTCAATGTTTGATTTTTGAGACACCTTTGTGAATACAAGTTTTGATTGTTGTTTTTTGGCAATGCCTGAGTATTTGTGTTGGCTTGGGGTTTTCCTGGGTTTGTTTGGGGGTTCTTCTGGGTTTGTTGGGGGTTTTCCTGGGTTATTTTTGCTAAGGAAAATGGAGGGGCGAGGTGTCGGGGTGTGATTGCTTTCACCTCGGCCTAATTTCCATACCCGGGTGATTAAACTGATCCACCTTGCCCTTTTTCTTTTCCAGAATGTCTTCAGAGCGTACCTTATCTCAATCGGACGAAGAGGGTCGGGCCGCCGCGGGTTATGGTTCAGAGGAGGTCAGTATGGAAGAAGTTGTCTCCAGCGACGCTGATGAGGAGATAAATATGGAATCTGAGCCGGAGGATGAGGAAGTCGTAGTAATTGGCGAGGGCGCCACAGGGGGTGAGGTCGAAGATGAGGGCCAGACAGCGCTTAGCGACTTGCTTAGTCGAATGGAAAAAGTTGTAACCTCCGGAGCCGTTAAGCGTGGCTCTATGATCAAGGAAGTCGTGGAAACCGCACAAGTATCAAGATAGACCGGTGCGTCGAAGAGGCAGTCTGCGATTAGGAAAACCAGGGCGGAGAAGGATTTAGCCATGTCTAATGAGCCTGAGAAGAATAAGAGGCCGCCGAAGAAGAGATCGATTGCCGTCGAGATGGAACTTACGGAGCAAAAACGACCCGATACTAACCTTATAGCTCGATGGCGCGAGTTCCGAGATCGGATTGATTACACGTCGGTAGTGACGGCTTATGATATTTCGGATGATTATCGATTCGTCAGTATGGGCGAGACGAATATATCCCGGACGTCTAGTCGGATACCCGGAGGAATACTACAGGTGAGGTGAAGAGAGCCGCTGAGCTGAAAGGGATTAAGACCCCGCTTCCTACGGTCGATATAAGGAAAGGGGCGGCTGGAGCCGCTGGATCTCAGGCTGAAAATCAACTCAGCCGCCAGCCAAGCAAACAGTGGAGAAGACGGAGACGAGCAAGATTCTCAAATAGACTACCCTAACAAAGCCGCCGGATGGTGATAAGAATAAGAGGGGCTGTTATTGAGGATATCGACCCTGTAGGAGGTGGTGTCGGCGAGCAGGAAGCCCCCCCCCCCCAAAAAAATCCAAAAGTGATGAGGCCCGGAAGAAAGATGTTGCTGATAAAGGCAAATCTGTGGCCGATGAAACTTTCTTAGCGGGGAAAAAGTCGCTGGTGCCTTTTGCTGGTGTACCTGTTGGACCCGCGGGGAATCCCGCGGTGTGGTTATACAAAGAGTTTATGCGCCAAGGTACCCTCGATTTGCCTAAGGCCAAGATGATTTCGAGGGGCATCGCTGATTTGGCCCCGCAGAGGAATTTGAGATGGGGTCTCCCTAACCCTTTCCAACTGGAAATCGGCCGCGGGATCGTTGATAGAATCGTCCTGGCCGATCAAGCCGATCCTCGCATGACCTTCCTCCAAAACATAGAGGATCTGTGGGGTTTATACGGCGCCACGGTGAGCATGATAAACAACCGTCCTTCCTTTTCTGTTTTTCTTCATTTATTTTATCTTTGAAGTCAAGTCTGACATCGCTGACATTCTTCTTTTCAGGTGGGTACGGGTCTGGCACAGTTCATAAATGATTATAGGAACACAATATCGTTAAGTGCTGATGCTAACAAGGAGCTGATCGCTACCAAGAAAACTCTCAAAGCCGCTAATGAGGTCGCGGCTGGCCTGCGTGGTAGTTTGAGTGCGGCTGAGGCTGAAAACGAGAAGTTAAGACTACAGCTTGCCGAGGCTCAAAAGAAATCCGAGCATTTGGAGAAGCTTAACTCTGAACTCGCGGAACAAGATAGGTCGGCCGCTCGATCTATGAAAGAAATGCAGCAGAGAGTAAAAGAGGCTCAAACCCATTGGAAATCCGAGCAAGAAGTGTGCGATGGTTTGAGGAAACAAGCGGCGGACTCCGAGCTCAAGTGTCCAAGGTCAGATTGAGGCTGCAAGTAAGTTTGCCGCTGGAGAGAATTTCCTGATGGGATATGACCAAGGGTTCTATCACATCGCCAGGTGTATTTGGGCTAGAGGCGGCGATACTCCTGACATTAATACCTTGCAAGACTGGATTCTCACCCATCCATTTTCTGATCATCTAAGGGATTTCCACCCGCACATACCCTTCTCCGACGTCGAGCTACAACGATAAATCCCTAAGTATGCTCCGGATTGTGAGGTGCCCGCGGTGGTGGAAGAGAATCTAAGGGAGCTTGTGCGTCAGGCGAACACCGCAAACTCGAGGAAGAGCGTGAGCAGGTGGAGAAGAGGCCGAGCAGATAGGCGGAGAAAAACTTGAATTTTCCGGTAAAAACTAATTTGAATTTGCGGTAACTCTTTTTATTTCCCACTTTATTTGAGATGAGATTCGGAGTTGAGCACGAAACTTATTTTTTTTTTTAGATAAGATTCCAAGTTGATTGCTCGTGTTTGTTTTAAATTTTTCCGAATATGACTTCGTGTCCTCCTTCCCCGATTAATAACAAAGGTTGAGGTGAGTTCGAGCTTTTGTTGAAAAATTTCAAAGGTTGAGGTGAGTTCGAGCTTTTGTTGAAAATTTTTCGAAAAAACAGTCTTTTACTCGTACACATGGCACATCTGGAGCATACAATAATACGCATTCTAAAAGAGAAATGTAAAAAATCGGGCTTTATTAATTTCGACTCATCCCGCTAGATGAGTGAAGATTACAAGCAAGTAAGAAAGTCTAACCACTCACGTCGTAAACGAGAGGATAGCCATAGCCCTAACCGATTTATTACATGTAGTACCTTTTGAGATTTTCCGCGTGCCACGGCCTATTGAGTTCGAAACCCTGCTGATTTCTGAGGACGTAAGTGCCTTTTTTGATCTCCCTGGCGACCTGATAGGGGCCTTCTCAGTTTGCCGTAAGCTTACCCTTATCAGGCTCCATACCAGTGGCCTTTCTGTTTCGAAGAACAAAATCCCCGACCCTAAATGAATGATCGTGGATTCGCTTGTCGTGTTGTTGTTTAGCGAGTTGCTTATAATTTGCGAGCCGATAGTATGTCGCTAGCCTTTTCTCTTCCGCTAGATCTAGGTCGATCTGTTTGTTTAATAAATTGTCCATCGGGTCGTGTAAGGCGACCCTGATGCTGGGTAGGGCCATTTCGACAGGAGTCATGGCCTCTGATCCGTATGTAAGAGCAAATGGTGTTTTCTTGTGGGTGTTTTGATTGTGGTGCGGAGTGCCCAAAGTATAGCGGGTAGCTCGTCGACCCATCCTCCTGCTTTTACTTTGTCATCCACGCTCTTTTTGAGCATCTTTATTATTTGTTTGTTGCCAGCCTCAGCTTGGCCGTTGCCTTGAGGATAAGCCACGGATGATTTCTGTTAGTAATACCATCCGCAACGGAAGCGATTTAAGGATGTAGATCTATAAATTACACGCAATAAAATAACTAGATCTACTCTACAAGGGGGTTGTAGAATATACCTCTTGGATCTCAAAATCCAAGTAGAAGAACCGCAAACAAAATATGGTGTGAAGAGCACCACGATCTTCCGCACGTGTGATCCGAGCAACTCCCGGTGGAAGGAAATCCTCGTCTCGAATTCTTCCGATATGCTACCCGGAAAACCTCCATGATTTTCCCTCTCACCCTCTTGGCCGAAATTTATCTATCCTCTCTCTAAGAGATAGAAGTCGAAATTTTGTGTGTTGTTTAGGCTTGGTAGAACTCTCTTTATATAGGAGAGTAATCATTGTCCTCCAAGGATTTTATTTTGCAAATAAATAAATCCAATAAATAAGAGATAATCCCAAAATAATCTAGAACAAATCTAAAATAATATTTATCTTTATTTTTTACCATAAATATTTATCCAATAAATATTTTGTGCACATGTCTTATTAATACACAAGAAAACTAATTTCTTGTTCCACAAAACATGCCTTGGCCGAAAATTCCCTTGTGACCTAGTCACAATAATTTTCGGCCATACACACTAATTGGGCCAAGATTATGAAAAATGTCTTTTTCGCATATTTAATTATTTAGCCCAACTAATTTAATAGCCCACTAAACAATTAATTCACATATCATTTTAATTAAATTCTAATAAGAACTAAATTAATATTATTAGGATTCGACGTCCGAGAATAGCTATGCTATATTGGAGGCACGTCGGGAACCATGGACTAATAATCAGCGGCTCCGATAAATCAAATAAATAATTATCTTACGAACAGAATAATTATATTCGATAAATCAATCACAGGAATATGCCACCATAATCCCGTGACTGCACTCCTCCGATTATGAGATTATATCTATCTCCTCACGAGAATAATAATAAGTATCCATTGATATAATCATTACATATGGATTAATCCTCCATAGACTATTCATTCTAAATCGGGAAGTTACCATTAACCCTTTTTAGAACATCTTATCATTATTTACCATTAACCCCCTAGTGATCAATTAATTCATACAACTCACTGGTAGCTAATCAGTGTAATATGAACTCGTACGATCGATTAGTTTCTAGGATTAACAAATAAGGAAGCTGTCTATCTCTTCCATAAATGGAAGGAATGGATTCCGTATCCGTGATAACACGGATTACTCACTCAATCCAAGTACAATGCCAAGATGGGGTAATTCGGATCACGGACTCGGTGTAATCCTTAACCGTCAAGTCAAACCTCATACCGATTCAAGCGGTTGATCGTGATCACCTCGGGATTAAGATATATCCATAAATATGATCATCGATTGATTCGATAAGACTTCTCGATTACGGAATTATATCGTGAACTCTAATCAAATCGGTCCGCCCTATATGATATATCTATCATATATAAATGCCCCACTAGGTTCTCTTAACCGAAAGTCCGGATAAGACAATCACACCTATTGTGTTTTGGGCGCATTAATAGCATGTTAAAGGAGAGACTCGATACTCTCGATTAACTTCACAATGGGCTAATTGTATTTTAAGTACATCTTCACTAACTCAATCCTCCCGTGTATATCCCATACACTGAGTTAAGTGATTACATAAACGATATACTTTAGGGTTTTCTGTAGTGTAAATACTATTGTCCCATCGGTGAATATGAGAATAATAAATATGAATAATAATATCATTTCATTTATTAAATAAAACAATTACAAAATTGTCTTTCAGGCATTACACCTAACAATTGTCAGTGCTTGACCTTGAATTCCTCACAGAGCTTAGAGAATTCCTTTCTAAATTGTGGGCCGTGGTCTGACACCACTGCCCGCGGGATACTGAAGCGAGAAAAAATTTGATCGTGTAAGAAATAACCCGCGGACTTTGCGCCTATCTTGACCGTAGGCTTAGCCTCGATCCACTTTGTAAAATAATCCATAGCCACTATAATAACCTTGCACCCACCTCTTCCTGATGGAAAAGGTCCGATGAGATCGAATCCCCACATGTCGAAAGGCCAAGGTACGACCACGATGCTTTGTTCGACAGATGGTATCCGGGGGATGTCTGCATGTTTTTGACACTCCGGACACTCCCTAACTAGCTTTTCTGAGTCCTTGAGGATCGTTGGCCAGTAATATCCTGGGGTTATAACCTTCTGAGCCAAAGAGCGACTAGCGGGATGGCCCCCACACACTCCTTGGTGAAGCTCGATAAGGATTATCTTGCTTTCTTCTTCTCTAACACATCGTGGTAGAGGTTTTGTTGCGGATCTCCTGTAGAGTATTTCATTGTTTATAATGTACCTGGCCGCCCTGTTCTTGAGCGCGCGAGATTTATCCGCTACGTCAGGTAAGCGCCTGACTCTATGTAAGCCTGAACCTCGTCGATCTAGCATGTAGTTGGCGCTAGTGCGTCAATCTCCATGATTTGTGTCACCTCAACAGCGGGTATCGCTAGATACTCTACCATTATGGAGGGATCTGCGAGCTCTTCTTAACATTTTTCTAATAAAATAAGGAAAATCAACTAGATTGATTTATCTCTTTAATTATAATTTATTTTGTCAATATCATATATTGATTATAATTATCTTATTACCATAAATCTATTTTTCAAAATCAATTAATATCTTATATTAATATCATGGCAATCTTTATTAATTAAAGTGCACAATCCAAGTGTATCTTATACACACAAAAGTGGCGCCCCATTAGTCAACAAATTGACTTCCGGAATATTCTTTAATTAATCTAATTTGTATATAATTAATATCTTGTATTTTATTTATTCATAATAAATAAATACCACCATATTAATTTACCACTATAACATTTATAGTCTAGAGATAAACTTTCCTTATTTGGTTATCAACTATAACCGCATTTTAATCCGACTCGATGTTCATATGTGTGTGACCCGATAGGCTTCCGAATATGTTGGCCGTAGACACAAAGTGCAATTTACTAAAATGCCCTTCATACCTAACGATCACGGGATAGCGTCTAGCAACACACCGTGACCCCCAATTATCGGAAGAGTCAAAAGCAATGACTACTACCTTTCATGTGAAGCGAGCTTACCGTGTAACTTACAATCCTATCGCTATAATAATATCCATACGATCGTATCTCGAGTGTCAATACATTGACGATCGTATCTTATAATCCGGATATCATGCTCCCTCGGAATAACACATTTACTCCCACTTTGCAAAGATTCTCGAGAGCTAGACATTCCTTATAAGAAGGCCATTTCGGATATTCAATCCCAATCATAGGATACGCGATTCCCGGACGACCAATCATGTATACTCCGCATGCTTCAATATCATACCCAATCACTACCGCATGATCGCCCCGTGGTTAGGAGAAATCTCAATAGTGTCAAAGCATGACAATCCACACCGTGATGCCATGAAGACTCCGGTCAAAAGGATAATTACACAACCGCCACATAGTGTGACACTTAATGTAAGTGGGTCGATCCCTAACGTACGCATTTTCTAATACACGTCCACGTACGGTCCAAGTGTCTCTACACTTCGATAGACGAGATCTATCCCTACCTTCTAAAAGATAGAGGACATCCAATACGTGCTAGTCGATTATACTATCAATGTCCCATTTGATAATATATAAGACTAGAGACATTTAAGTACCAACCTTATTATGGTGATTAGAGATCTCATCAACCATAATCACTATCATGGTTTCTCTATCACGATTGATACTAGGGATGTTACTATATATGTATACAACAAATAATATGAAGACAGACAATATATAATAACAAAAGTGCTTCTATTAATCATAATAAAGTTATTACATGAACTAAATAGACTGTAAATTACCCGACCCGGTCGGATCCGGTCCAACCTGATTGGGTTTAGGACACCTTTCCAACAATCTCCCACTTGGCCTAAAGCCAATCACCCATATGCCTAAGCCCGTGCAAGTGAACATGTTTCTCATGCTTAGCTTGAGACAATGCCTTGGTTAACGGATCGGCTATGTTATCATCCGTGTAGACTTTCTCTATCTTTACATCTCCTCTATCTACTATCTCTCTAATCAAGTGATAGCGCCGTAGCACATGTTTGGACTTCTGATGAGACCTTGGCTCCTTTGACTGAGATATCGTTCCATTATTATCACAAGATGCAGAGGCACCGGACCTTCAATGGAGGGAACCACACCAAGTTCGGTAATGAACTTCTTCATCCAAAGCTCGCTTCCTTTGCCGCCTCCGAGGCCTGCTATGTATTTGGCTTCCGTTGTAGAGTCCGGTAGTCTCCCCGCTTGGAACTCTTCCACCACTGCTCCGCCGTTAAGCGTAAAAACAAATCCAGATTGTGACTTAAAGTCATCCTTGTCACTTGGAAACGCGGCATCCGTGTAACCTCGTATGACTAAATCATCATTCCCGAAAACCGGGAACATATCCCTAGTACGTCTCAAGTACTTAAGGATATTCTTGACAAACAATCCGGTGACCATCACCGGGATTGACCGGTACCTACTAGTCATACTAAGAGGGTACGAGACATCCGGTCTTGTGCATAACATGGCATACATGATAGACCCGATTGCCGAAGCATAAGGGACTTTACTCATTTGTGCCCTTTCCTCCTCTCGTCTTAGGACTCATTCCCTTCGACAGGTAGACCCCATGTGACATGGGCAAGCAATCCTTTCTTGGGATCGCTCCATGCCGAATCTCTTCGCATCTTGTCTATGTAGGTGGATTGCGACGGACCAAGCAACCTCTTAGATCTATCTCTATAGATCTTTATTCCTAGAATATAGGATGCCTCACCCAAGTCCTTCATTGAGAAGTTCTTGGATAACCAAGCTTTGACTGATTGTAACATAGGCACATCATTCCCTATGAGCAATATGTCATCCACATAAAGCACTAGGAACACAATGGCACTCCCACTAACCTTCTTGTAAACACGGGGCTCATCTTCGTTCTTGATGAAATCAAACCTGTTTGATAATCTCATCAAAGCGAAGATTCCAACTCCGAGAAGCTTGCTTTAATCCATAAATGGATCTTTGCGGTTTACACACCATCCCTGGCGTCATTGGTTGTGAAACCCTCGAAATTTGTGTCATATACACTTCCTCGAACGAGTTCCCGTTAAGGAAAGCCGTTTTCACATCCATCCGCGATTTCGTAATCATGGTATGCTTTGCGATAGCGAGCAAAATTCTAATGGATTTTAACATGGCAACAAAGCGAGAAGGTTTCATCATAGTCAACTCCTTGTCTTTGCTTATAACCTTTTGCCATTAACCTAGCCTTGTAGGTAGTCACGTTACCGTCCATGTCGGTCTTTCTCTTAAAGACCCATTTACACCCTATGGGAACTATTCCTCGGGCGGATCAACTAAGTTCCAAACTTGGTTGTCCTTCATGGATTCCATTTCGAATTCATGGCTTCTAGCCATTTCTCTTTGTCATGCCTTAATAGCACTTCCTCATAAGTTCTAGGGTCCTCATCTTCCATGAGATACACGCCGGTGTACCTCTCGGGTTCACGGCGTTCCCGGTGGATCTTCGAGGTGCTATTGTGTCTACGGTAGAGGGTGGCGCCACATTTGTATGTGGTGTCTCCTCTACTTCCATCAACGGACCGTTATCCGTAAGTGGTTCTCGAATTTCTTCAAGATCAATCTTACTCCCACCGACCCTATCCGGAATAAACTCTTTCTCCGAGAAAGTGGCCGATCCCCGGCAACAAACACCTTTTGTTCCTCGGGATGGTAAAATTGGTATCCTCTAGTTTCTCTAGGATATCCCACAAACGACATTTGTCGGATCTCGGCCTCTAATTTGTCGGGCATCATCCGCTTCACATAAGTTGGACAACCCCAAGGTTTAAGATATGCCAGATTTGGTTTCTTCTTTGCCCATACCTCGTATGGTGTAGAATCAACCGTCTTTGATGGAACTCGGTTCAGTGTGTAGGATGCGGGTTCTAGAGCATACCCCCAAAATAATTTTGGGAGAACTGCATAGCTCATCATGGATCGCACCATGTCTAACGGGGTGCGGTTCCTCCTCTCGATACGCCATTCATCCGTGGCGTCCCGGGGGGTCCATTCGGGCGTAATCCCATCCTCCTTCAAATAATCTTGAAACTCTCCGTCTAGGTATTCTCCACCTCGATCGGATCGAAGTGTTTTGATTTCTTTACCCGAGTTGTTTCTCCACTTCACTTCGAATTCCTTGAACTTTTCGAAGGCTTCAGATTTAAACTTCATTAAGTATATATAACCATAGCGTGAATGGTCATCAGTGAAAGTGATAAAATAAGAGTATCATCCTTTGGCTTGAATTGACATTGGGCCACATACATCAGTATGTATGAGCTCAAGCAATTCATTGGATCTTATCCCTTTGCCACTAAAAGGTGACTTTGTCATCTTGCCAAGTAAACAAGCTTCGCATGTGTCGAACGATTCGTAATCGAATTGATCCAACATTCCATCTTTATGGAGTTTGGAAATGCGATTCTTATTTATATGGCCAAGTCTACAATGCCATAAATAGGATTCATTCAAGTCATTTGTTTTGGCTTTCTTGTTATTTATATTAAGTACGTCAACATTCATATCTAATATGTAGAGACCATTGCTAAGTATGCCAGTACCATAAAAGATTCCATCACGTGAAAAAGAACAACATTTATTCTCAAACGTAAAAGAAAATCCATCAACATCTAATGCAGAAATAGAAAAATACTCTTCGTAAGAGCGGGAACAAAATAACGGTTATTGAGTTCTAGTACTAGCCCACCGGGCAATGAAAGAAAATAAACTCCTACGGCCGCCGCAAAGAACACTTGCTCCATTTCCAACGCGTAGGTCCACCTCTCCTTTCCTCGGATCTCTAGTTCTTCTTAGTGCCGCATATTCGTACAAATATGAGAACCACGCTAGCGGTTCCGAGATGCCATCTTACAAAGCTAAACGGGGCCTTCGAGACCTCGTACCTCTCGGCAAGACCGAGAAGCGTAAAGTTCCTTCGGGTGGACCATGATAGAGTAGGCGTCCATAGACTCACGCCGTTTTGCAGTTCGAGTGTCATAGAAGCAAGCATGATACATGTAGCATCGCATCTTGTCGAACGGTGCTTGTTGTACTTCTCGACAACATCGCAGCCGAACCCTCAGCGGGCTTTTCCGGTAGGGCCTCGTCCAAGACATAGCCAATCTTCTCGTGCCTCAAAACGATTTTGAGGTTTCTTTCCCAATCGAGAAAATTAGTTTCGTCAAGCTTGTTTTCGATGATAAAACGAAGGTTCAATTTGTTTGACATTTTCTACAACAATAAATAAAGATAGAATAAGTAAAAGCTCATGTATAAAAAACCTAAATTTGCACTAAGAAATTTATAAGGTTTTACTCCCACTAGCCAACTATTCCCTATTGGCTTTCAAGAATTTAATTAATTCTTTAGTGGATGGAATCCTATCTAGTTGACTCGATCCCCGACGTGGGCCGATTGACCGGGTCAATTTCGAAGGTGTGTACTATTTACTGATCAAATCTTATTCGATTTCCATTGGTTGACTAGTCAACTCTTTGACAATTCACATCTCTATGTGATAGCCACCCCTTGTCTCTAAAATCAGACGGTCCTGACGTGGGCCAATCACCGCAAGATTCTTAGTCGAGTCGTAACCCAAATATTCATGAGATCTCATAACGATCATATCTCGATAATGACGATATACCCGTGGTAGGTCAACTCCCGACGTGGGCCGATCAGTTGGATCCGAACAAAGGCTCTTCACCGTCATTATAATATTGGGAGATAATTTTGGCTCGATTTTTGGCGTGGGAATAATTTTAAATTAATTCACTTAATTAATTTTTGTTTAATTATGGTCTCATCTACTATGTGCATATTACTACGATATCATATAAAGTAAAACATACACAACATTCCGCGCATAAAATAACCGGTATGATCATGGACTTTTCCTAGGTGCGGTTTCGAATACAACCGATGAAACCGCGGGTCACAAACTAAGGGTATCTGCAACCGCCAATAGGATCTTTATTGATGTACGCCAATGGGTTCTTTATCTCTCCTTGGTCTTGAACTTCTTGCTCCATTCTTGTTACATAATAAATAATTACACCCGCCGCACACGGGGGGGGAGCTCAGGGAATGGGATAAATGCAAAAAGTAAACTAGGTCACGTTCTTCATAACGGCCTAGGACAATTTTTCAAAAACCAACAAAAAGAAAACATTCCCATATATCCTATTGGTCGAGTCCATGATCAATCGGGGTCCATATAATCACATTATATCTACACATCTAATCCATACAATTTTATCTTATGAAAAAGATTAAATTCTAATTTTAACTACTACTACTCATGCGTCTTTATTTTATCACGTCAAATAATTAAATAACTTTTAATTAATTATATGACTTAATCGAAAATTAAAATTAACATTTAATTTTAAATCGATTTCAATTTTAATTAAATTTGAACTATTCAAAACATAAAATTAAAATTATAAAGTCTCCTATTTTTTTCCTTTCCAAAACTATATTTAGCTTAGGCCGGCCACTTTCCAAAATCAAAATTTTGGAAGTGGCTTGCTGGCCTTTTACAAATCAAATATTTGAAAAGGGCTAGGCACTATTCCAAATCAAATATTTGGAAAGGCCAAATTATTTTAGTCTAGGCACGGCCACTTTCCAAAATCAAAATTTTGGAAGTGGCCTAGCCTAGGCCTTTTACAAATCAAATATTTGAAAAAGGGCCTAGGCCTATTCCAAATCAAAATTTGGAAAGGCCAAATAATTTTGGTTTAGGCTGGCCACTTTCCAAAATCAAAATTTTGGAAGTGGCCTAGGCCTAGGCCTTTACAAATCAAATATTTGAAAAGGGCCTAGGCCTATTCCAAATCAAAATTTGGAAAGGCCAACATGCCATATGGTTTTTCCAATGGTCCAAACTATTTGAACCATTGGTTGGCCATATGACACAACTAAACAAACGAGATATCTATGCACAATAAAATATCACAAAACGAAAAGGGTTGATCTCCCCCATTGGAAGAGGAGAGCCGACGGACGGCAACCCTAGGGTTACCGCCGCCGCCGCCGCCGCAGAGGGAGGGGGGCGCCGCCAGTCGGCCGACCCCCCAATGAACCCTAATTTTTGTTTTTTGTTTTAACGTTTCGTGATTTAAATCTTGCATCTATTGATTAAATACTACGCAATTAAAATAAGCTTATTGCTTAAGCACGAAGTCTGTCTCTGATACCACTGTTAGGAAATCACTAGTTTAACGCAGCGGAATTTAAAATTTGATTTCCTTTTCTAGATCGTTCTTCGTTTAATGCAATAAACACGTTAAGTAGTTTGACGGTTATACCTTGATGATCTACTAGATCGTCGCTTTGACCGTCAACGGAGAGTAGTTCAATGCGCAAGCCGTCCACGCGTCCGGCCTCTATCGCTAATCCACACGAACCCCTCGCCGGAATCCTCCTTGGATTGCTACCAGAAAAACTCCGGATTCGCTTAGACCGGACCTTTTCTTCCCTCACAAACTCACTATGGAGAGCTCTCTATTTTACACAAGAATTATGAATTCTTGCAATTGTGTTGTACAAAGAGCTTGACACCCACTTCCCTTTTATAGAGGAGGTGGCGCCCAATAGTAGTGTCGAGGAGAAGAAAACCTTTTTCTAATAAAATAAGGAAAATCAACTAGATTGATTTATCTCTTTAATTATAATTTATTTTGTCAATATCATATATTGATTATAATTATCTTATTACCATAAATCTATTTTTCAAAATCAATTAATATCTTATATTAATATCATGGCAATCTTTATTAATTAAAGTGCACAATCCAAGTGTATCTTATACACACAAAAGTGGCGCCCCATTAGTCAACAAATTGACTTCCGGAATATTCTTTAATTAATCTAATTTGTATATAATTAATATCTTGTATTTTATTTATTCATAATAAATAAATACCACCATATTAATTTACCACTATAACCTTTATAGTCTAGAGATAAACTTTCCTTATTTGGTTATCAACTATAACCGCATTTTAATCCGACTCGATGTTCATATGTGTGTGACCCGATAGGCTTCCGAATATGTTGGCCTAGACACAAAGTGCAATTTACTAAAATGCCCTTCATACCTAACGATCACGGGATAGCGTCTAGCAACACACCGTGACCCCCAATTATCGGAAGAGTCAAAAGCAATGACTACTACCTTTCATGTGAAGCGCTTACCGTGTAACTTACAATCCTATCGCTATAATAATATCCATACGATCGTATCTCGAGTGTCAATACATTGACGATCGTATCTTATAATCCGGATATCATGCTCCTCGGAATAACACATTTACTCCCACTTTGCAAAGATTCTCGAGAGCTAGACATTCCTTATAAGAAGGCCATTTCGGATATTCAATCCCAATCATAGGATACGCGATTCCCGGACGACCAATCATGTATACTCCGCATGCTTCAATATCATACCCAATCACTACCGCATGATCGCCCCGTGGTTAGGAGAAATCTCAATAGTGTCAAAGCATGACAATCCACACCGTGATGCCATGAAGACTCCGGTCAAAAGGATAATTACACAACCGCCACATAGTGTGACACTTAATGTAAGTGGGTCAGTCTAACGTACGCATTCTCTAATACACGTCCACGTACAGTCCAAGTGTCTCTACACTTCGATAGACGAGATCTATCCCTACCTTCTAAAAGATAGAAGACATCCAATACGTGCTAGTCTGATTATACTATCAATGTCCCATTTGATAATATATAAGACTAGAGACATTTAAGTACCAACCTTATTATGGTGATTAGAGATCTCATCAACCATAATCACTATCATGGTTTCTCTATCACTGATTGATACTAGGGACGTTACTATATATGTATACAACAAATAATATGAAGACAGACAATATATAATAACAAAAGTGCTTCTATTAATCATAATAAAGTTATTACATGAACTAAATAGACTGTAAATGACCCGACCCGGTCGGATCCGGTCCAACCCGATTGGGTTTAGGACACCTTTCCAACACTTCTTTGAGAGATAGCTTAGAAAGATAGTCTGCCCGCTCGTTATCCTCTCTCCGAACCCTGATGACCTCGCAATAGTTGAAGCTGGATCTTAATCGTCGAACAATCTCACCGTACTTTTCGAGAATACCATAATACGTGTCATAGTCCCCTGAGATTTGGTTGACGATAAGTTGGGAGTCACAGTAGACTTCAACATTTTCCACGCTTAGTTCCTTTGCTAGCTTGAGCCCGGCTATAACTGCTCATACTCGGCCTGATTATTCGTAGCCGAAAATTCAAACCTTAGAGCCTTTTCGATTTCCTCCGTCATTCCGGGTTCCATCAGAATTACCCCGGCCCCGCAACCATTTCGATTAGATGCTCCGTCAACATACAACTGCCAAGATTGATCGGGCTTACTCCTGACCGTAGTGGGCTCTTGTGGTACCGGTGAGCTTGGTTGCAGCGAACTGAAACTTGTCTCTACAATAAAATCCGGCAACGTTTGAACCTTGATAGCTTTTCTAGGTTGATATTGTATGTCGAATTCAGTGATTTCGACAGCCCATCTGAGGAGCCGACCTGAAAGATCGGGTTTAAGCAGTATTTGTCATATTGGACTATCCATTAAGAAAATTATTGAGTGCGAAGTAAAATAGCCCCTGATTTTGCGGGCAGCGATAACAAGCGAGTAGGCTAATTTTTCAACATTAAAATAGCGACTCTCCACCGGACTGAGAGCCTTGCTTACATTATAGACGGGATTTTGGAGGGTTCCGGTCCTTGACAAGAACGGCGGCAACAGCCCGGCCCGAAGCCGCCAGGTACAAAAACAAAATATCTTCTTCTACAGGGCTAACCAAAAGAGGTGGTTTCCCAAGATATTCCTTTAGATCCTGAAACGCCTGTGAACATTCTACGCTCCATGAAAAAGTCTTGTCACCCTTGAGAATTTTGAAGAAGGGGAGACACTTCTCCGCTGATTTTGATATGAAGCGACCAAGCGCAATGATGCGGCCGTTGAGCCTCTGAACCTCCTTGATGGTCGTGGGTTCCTGCATGTCGAGCAAAGCTTGTATTTTTTCCGGATTAGCCTCGATGCCACGACGACTAACCATAAACCCGAGAAACTTGCCTGCCTGGACACCAAAGGTACATTTGGCCGGATTGAGCTTCATTGAGTGTTTTCGGACATTGTTAAAAGTCTCTTGAAGGTCAGCGGCGTGACCGTCCCCAACGGATTTAACAACCATATCGTCTATGTAAGCTTCCATATTTTTGCCTATTTGCGAACTAAAAACCCTGTTGACCATTCACTGAAAAGTTGAACCCACATTCTTCAGCCCGAAGGACATCATTTCATAGTAGTACAAACCCCAGCAGCTCTGAAGACCGTTTTTTCTTTGTCGGACTCAGCCATCCGCACTTGATGATACCCCGAATATGCGTCTAAAAAACTAAGAAATTCAAAACCAGAGATGAAATCTACTAACTGAACAATTTGCTGAAGCTGATAAGGATCTTTCGGACAAGCTTTGTTAATGTCCATGAAGTCGACACACATCCTCCACTTGCCATTGTGCTTCTTCACCATAACTACATTTGCTAGCCAAGTAGGATAGGCGAGCTCTTTTATGATCCCTGCTTGCAGGAGTTTCCCGACCTCTACTTTCACCGCCACTTCCTTTTCGGTCAAGAACTGGTGTGCTCGTTGCTGTATCGGTTTGAAAGTAGAGTTGACGTTGAGATGATGGAGGGGGACCTCTGCCTCGACCCCTCGCATGTCCGTCACTATCCAGGCAAATGCACCCAGATTCTCTTTGAGTAATTTTATCAATTTTTCCCTCTCGAAAGAACTCATCCGAGCTCCTATCTTGACTTTCTGACCGGGATATTCGTCGTTAATGACTACCTCGACCAACTCATCTTTTGCCGCAAAGTCGGGCTCATCCCGACTTGCAAAGTTTCACATTCCACTTTCGCGGTACAATTTCCCCCACTACCCCGATCATGTTGATATTTTCCATGTTTTCAGGTTGCTCGATTCGTGCTCTTTTGTTCCCGGTTCTCATTTCCTGTATGTATGTGAGGACAGATGCAGGTTCGCTGATCGACGTTCGATCTGTCTCCTAAATTGCCCGCTGATGCGGGATGGAAGTTACCATTTGAAATTGCTTTAAATCCGGTGTCCCAATTATCATGTTATAATTGGATTGAAGATCGACCAAGAGGAAGACAACCTTTTTTGTCCGAAAGGGTGCATAATCTCCCATTTGTACATCCAAATCAATGGCCCCTTTGGCTTGTATTTTATGGTAAGTGAAACCCTCAAGGATGCCTGTTAGGAACATTTTATTATGTTTTGATGATGGCCATACTAGCTGTTATAGCAAGCCTGAAATAAGTTAGAACTCTCTCGTATAAGTCTTTACTTAGAGTCCGACATGTTGTATAAGTTGAGTCGACAAGTATTGTACTAGTTGGTAGGACGGCAAAGCAAAAACAGATATTCGGCAAAGTGAAGCCGCAAAGCACCAAAGAGAGAAGTAATGAAGACATTATGGTCGACTTATAACCAAGGAAGTCGTGATGACCTTGGATAAGTCTAAGTTATGTTTTTAAGTGATGAAACTCAATGTTCAAATATGGTGTACACGGTCTCACCCAAATCAAGGATCGGTGAAGTACAAAGACTCTCCTAATACTAGAACAAAGAAGGAAACAGTGAATCGGCTGAGTAGACTGACCTTCGGCAGAGTGAAAACAAAACAGCGAAGAAAGAACTAACGGCTAAGTCAGAAGGCTCACTCGACCGTTCTAAAAACGGCGAAGTAACACTTACCTAATCAGATTCAATATACGTTGAAGATACAGAAGATCATGCATTAAATGCACAATAAATAGAGGATCAATCAAGGACGGATTTTACGCTATACGTTTGAAGAAAGAATCCGATCACCGAAATCAAGGAGAATACAATTAAGGGGGAATCAAGAATAAAATCAAGGATTATTCCCTCATTAATACGACCAACGGACGGAATTTCAAAACCAAAGTTACTCAAGGCTATAAATAGAAGGCATTGACAGAAAAACAAACAACGATCGAAAAAGAAAAAATCAAGCAGAAGCTCTGTCAATTTGAAAAGCCCTCTCTCTGAACTTAATAGGATACATCTAGTGATCAACTCAAATATCAGAACTACAAAGTCATACTCAGAACTGAGATTGATCAAGCAAGTGTGTGAATCACATTCACATCAAACTGAAGCAACTGAATCAGAGGCAATCTGAGAAGGAGTTGAATCTGTGATAGTTGTTGAAGGATCTTGATCTTAAGGAGGAGCAAAGGGAAGACTGAATCACTGAAGCTGTTGCAGTCAAGGAGTGATAGTCTTGTAGATTGTGAAGCTTGGGAAGCCAAGGACAATCATACTATTGTATCAGTGAAAACAATAGTGAATTCCTCCAATCATCACAGGAGAAGAGTGGATTAAGGGATTACACCACCCTGAACCACTATAAGCCTTGTGTCAATTTAATTTATGCAATTTACTTTACAGCATTCATTTAATTTGCATACATCAAAATTTACATCCGTGATTGTCTAAACAGATTTGAAAGCAATATAGTAAGAAGGGACTTATCCATTTGCCCAAAAGCTTTTAAACACAAGAAAAGTTTTTGAAACTCCACTATAGTCATTCACCCCCCTCTCGACTATAGTTTCACCCTTCTCTGGGACCAACAATTGGTATCGGAGCAGTGTTCCTAGTATCAGAACCTATTCAGATCTAATTTCTGGTAATAATGAGATCACATATTTTCAAAGTAGTTTTCAAATATGAGTTTTTACATACACTTACATTTATATATTCAATTGCACTGATGGATTCCTCAACCTTCTTGTCAAAAGTACCTGTGTTTAATGTTTACAATTTTGATGAATATAAAATAAGAATGCTATCTCATCTTGCAGCAACTCATAAAGAGATGCTGGACGTAATCAATGATGGACCAATCAAAATCACTATGGTGGTAAGCACAGGAGCAGATCAAGGAAAGGAAATTGACAAACCTAAAAAGGATTGGACCAAAGATGACAGGAGAAGAGCAAATCTAGACTTTGTTGCAAAAGACATGATCTTGAAGACCCTAGACATCAACATGTTCATGAGAATCAAAGACTGCAAAACAGCAAAGGAGATGTGGGACAAGCTATCATTGATAAATGAAGGATCTCGAAGCGATTAAAGAAAACAAATTATACGTTGCAAAACATAAATTTGAGAACTTTAAAATGAAGGCCGGTGAATCCATTGATCAAATGGACAACGAGATTCTCAAGCATCATCGGTGAATTACAACGGCTTGGACACATATATCCCCGAAAGAAGTATGCTTGAAGATCTTGAGAGGACTACCGAAAGATGGAAGATCATAACATCGTAATCGAGGAACAACAAATCTTGCAAGCACTAACACTCGACACCGATGTCCCAATTAAAAGCTCATGAATTCGAATTGAACGGCGAAGATGGTGCTCCGGCGAGAGACACACAAAATCACCGCATTAGCCGCATCCCAAGAAAGTAACTTTGCCGAATGCATCGGCAAAGAGACACATGAACTAAAAGAACGGTGGCTTTATTAGTTAAACGCTTTGACAGTTTAAAAAGAAACCATTCAAAGGAAATTCTTCGTCAAACAAAAAGTCAAGCTCAAACAGAGACATGAAGAAGAAAGATGAAGAATACGGATGCTTCAACTGCAACAAGAAAGGTCACTTCAAGGCTGATTGTCTTGAAGAGAATGACAAAGATGATGAAAAGAAGAAATATAGAGCATCTGAAAAGAAAAAGAGCAAGAAGGCACTTAAAGCAAAATCCAGCAGTGAAAAGCATGAAGAATCATCTGATAATGACTCAGACGATAGTGATGAAGAAGACAGCTCAGAAAATGAAAAGGCATGCCTATGCCTCATGACCAAAGAATTGGATGAAGATAAAAGTGATAGCTCAGACACTGAGGCAACAAGCCTATGTTTAATGGCTAAAGAATCAGATGAAACCGAGGTAACATCTAGTTCCTCGTTCTTCATCTAATGCATCCACATCTAACACCGCACAATCCTCTAGTCTCCCATTAGATACGCGAGACCTAGTCCAAAATCTCATGACTAAATTTGATGAAATAGAAAAGAATCATAAAATTCGGAAAAGGAATGCAAGGATCTAAGAAAAGAGAATAAGAGGTTAAAGAAAGAAGCTGGATAAAGCAAAAGTTGAATTAACTAGTAAGGAGACCTACTTAAATGATCAACAAAAAGCGAGATGATCATACATACGTTACTAACGGATCGATTAAGAAAATCTCCTCACCAAAGTGAAGGTATCCCGCACCACTAAAAGCACCGACTTACAAACCCTCATAAAGGTTTGGATCCGGATACGATCTTGGCTACAACGATCGGGATGAAAGTAGGAATAATGGTCAACACCATTCTAAATTCAGAACCACTAGTGGACCAAAATTTAGAAAGGGACAGACCATGATTCCAACAGATCATCCTGTTCCGGTGAAGTCAAAACCCAGTGTAGTGAAACAGCAAATCAAATCCTCATTCCAGTCAATCAAGAACAACAGCCATCTGAAAGGTAAAGGCAGACTTTACCCCTCAGAGGATGATTGGAATGTGGCACCTCCAAAATACAAGAGGAAACCATTTCACAAAATGCATCATATGTTTAAGAAAAACCAATCTGTTCCTAGACACATGAAGCAAGAAAGGTTTCCTACTGCATATTGGAAAGTGAAGAAGGATGTAAATGCACCAAAAGGTGGAGAAAAGTATCAGAATACCTTCAGTAAAAATACTAGGAGCTATTCTGCCATGCACCATGCCTTACACATATGAAGTTGATGACTTCAATTATCCAAAAAGAAGACCTTTTGGATACACCCTTGGTATGGGAGGCATGATTGCTAACAGGTATGGACCCAAATAGTGTTGGGTACCTAAACTTAATTAATCTGTTTTGTAGGATGTCTGGTACATAGACAGTGGATGTTCCAGACACATAACAGGAAACAAGAAATGGCTCACCGATTTCAAAGCTTTTGATGGACCCAAAGTCACATTTGGAGGTAAAGAAAACCCGGCAAGATTAAGGGGAAGGCACAATACTCAAGAACAATCTAAAGATTCAAAATGTGGCATATGTCAAGGGACTTAACTTCAATCGATGAGCATCGGTCAATTCGTGACAAAGGTTACAATGTGCACTTCAACAAAGAAGGATGCAAAGTGATTCACGATCAAACCAACACGGTAGTTCTTGCGGGTAGAAGACAAGACAACATGTATGTGGTGGAGTGGAAAACGACCAAGGCGAGAAACATGTCTACTTGTCAAAAATAAACAATCAACAAAGTTTGGATTTGGCACGAGAAGATTAAATCACCTAAATTTCAAGACCATCAACAAACTATCAAGGAGCAAGTTAGTTGAAGGCACGCTTGAGAGATCACATTCAAGAAAGAAAGTCTATGTGATGCTTGTCGAAAGGAAAACAAATAAAAAGTTCATTCAAGTCAAAGCCTCATCAATCTACAACAAGAGTTCTACATCTATTACACATGGACCTGTTTGGACCAGTAAGTGTGAGTGGTAAGAAATATACTCTTGTAGTGGTGGATGACTTCTCAAAGTTCACCTGGACCATTTTCATGAACAAGAAGAAAGAAACACTCAAGAAGTCGCTAGATTTGCCGAGAAGACTCGAGAATGAAAAAGAGCTAAAGATTATCAAGATCGGATCGGATAGAGGCCTTCGAATTTCTAAATGAAATTATCAGAACCTATTGTGAAGAAAATGGAGTGTTACATCAACTATCTCGGCGGGAACTCCACAACAAAATGGTGTAGCGAGAAAGAAGAAACAGAACCATCAAGGAAGCGATCGGGACAATGATAGCGAGAAGCATGCTTACCAAAGAGATTCTAGGTCAAAGCGCCTAACACAAGCATGCCATACACAAAACGGATCAATCATCAACAAACATCATGGAAAGACTCCATATGAAATATGGAATGGTAGAAAACCTAATATCTCATATTTTCATATGTTTGGATCAAAATGTTTTGTCTTAAATGAAGAATCACGCATACCTTTGATGAGAAGGCCGATGAAGCAATCTTCATGGGATACTCGGACAAAGCAAAGCATTTAGAGTACTCAATAAAAGAACCTTGGTGATTGAAGAATCAATACATGTAGTTTTTGATGAACCAAATACAAATGGTGAAGATCTTCAAGATCAAGAAGAGAATGCAGCACAAAGGGAAATCTATCCAAATGCAACCATACCAGCTACCATCCTAAATCATCATTTTGAAAATCAAGAAGAACCACTTACCAATACAACGAGATGAAGCACACTGAAGTTGAAGTTCATGCTCGGCATGAAGGTATGGAAGCACCAAGTGAAGAACAACTTCAACCAGATCTAAATTGGCTAAGAGACCATCCGAAGAACAAGTCATTGGAGATATTCACACGAGAGTCGAACCGAGAAGACAAGCTGGAGCACATGCTAACTTGCTTTCTATCACAAGTGGAACCCAAGACCATAGATGATGCAATCCAAGATGCAGATTGGATCACAGCCATGCAAGAAGAACTAAATGAATTTGAAAGAAATGAAGTATGGGAACTTGTTGACAGACCTGAAATGGCCAACATCATTGGTGCAAAATGGGTATTCGGGAACAAGATGGATGAGCAAGGAACTCGTTGTCGAAACAAAGCAAGGCTAGTTGCAAAAGGCTATTCCCAAGTGAAGGAATAGATTATGATGAAACATTTGCACCGGTAGCAAGATTGGAAGCAATCGGACTCTTTCTAGCATTTGCCGCACACAAAGACTTCAAAGTCTATCAAATGGATGTAAAGAGTGCATTCTAAATAGACTTTTGGAAGAAGAAGTTTATGTAGAACAACCTCCTGGATTTCAAATTAAAGGAAAGAAGACAAAGTATACAAACTCAAGAAGGCCCTCTATGGCCTCAAACAGCACCTAGAGCTGGTATGAAACACTATCACAATTTCGATCAAGAATGGATTCAACAAAGGAACTATTGACAAGACTCTATTCAAACTAGAGGAAGGAGCAAGCACTTTGCTAGTACAAATCTATGTTGATGATATAATCTTTGGATCCGAAGATGAAAAGCTGTGTGAGAAAGTTGCAAACCTGATGAAGAGCAAATTTCAGATGAGCATGATGGGAGAATTAAACTACTTCCTTGGCCTTCAAGTAAAGAAAATGAAGGATGGCATCTTCATTAGTCAAGCCAAGTATACAAGAGACTTGATACACAAATATGGGATGGATACAAGTGGCACAGCAGACACACCAATGTGTGCCGAGTCATACTTGGAAAAGATGAAGGGAGGAAAAAATGTTGATCAGAAAATGTATAGAGGAATTATTGGATCATTATTGTACTTAAGCGCAGCGGACGACATAGCATTTGCGGTAGGAGTGTGTGCAAGATTTCAAGCTCAACCAAAAGAATCACATCTTCTAGCGGCTAAAAGGATAATCAAATACTTGAAAAACACTATAAATGTTGGTATTTGGTATCCAAAAGATGGAGGATTTAAATTAATATCATATTCGGACTCGACTATCTTTGGATGCAAAATAGATAGAAAAAGCACCTCCGGAACATGCCAAATGCTAGGAACCGACTAGTTTCTTGGTTCGGTAAAAAGCAAAACTCCATATCTACATCAACAAATTTGAAGCGAATATATAGCGACGGTAGTCGTTGTGCACAAATACTTTGGATAAGACAACAAACTAAGGGATTATGGAGTGGAAGAGAAAACAATTCCAATCATGTGTGATAACACAAGTGCAATATCTATTACGAGAAAATCCGTATTGCATTCAAGAACAAAGCATATTGATGTGAGGCATCATTTTATCGAGACCATGTTGAAAAGGGAGATGTCATCCTAAAACACATACCCACCGAAGATCAATTGGCCGACATCTTCACTAAACCACTCGGTTATGAAAGATTCGGTAAGCTAAGAAGCGAGTTAGGAATGATTGAAATTGAATAAGTATCAAATAGCGGCTAACCGGAGTAATCGGCTAAGTGACTTCATTAATCGGTACGACCTTTGCCGTTACGGGAGATGCGACAAGTAAGGCAACGGTATCCGGCGAAGATAACTTAAGCGATTGTTAGGAACAGTTAAATAGAGCGACTCGGTGAAGAACTCATTGGATCGGCTAAGTGATCAGCCAAGGCACTTCACTGAAATAAAGACTTAGATAAATTAAAAGTGTGAACAAAATCAATTCTGATTACACGTGGAGAATAAGGAAATTATGGATGATTATTCTGTACACACGTGGCGATCATCTTATGATAATTATAAACTCCTCGATTCCCGGGCTCTATCATTACTTACCTCAAACCACTCCCCCATTCCACTCGAATATCGCGATTTGCATACACAAAATCACGCCATTATGTCACAAAATCCTTCCATTTTCAAAACCACGTTCACACTACCCAAATCACACTATATAAACAGACTTAGAGATTTTCAGAATTCTTTACACTTTCTTGGCAATTACAAACCCTACTCTTGTTACTTTCTATTACAAACTCAAGTTCATTTTCAAACCTTAATAAAAATGGCATCATCCTCCTCAAACACCCAAGCTAGATATGAAAAATCGATTGCCACGGGATCTTTCTTTCAAGAAGAACACTACTTGAAACTGTGCGGAAATGACGAAGATGCCAAATGATTGGCAGCAGGTTGCAAAATCCTAAAACTATCAACCTTTCTCAATCCGCCCATAACCGAGGTTTGCTATGAAAGTCTGATTTCCTTCTGGAAATCTGCACAATACGTGCCTGGGCTCCCTGCTGAAGAAGGTGACGAGTGGGAAGAAGACAAGATTGTAGCATCTGTCAACGAAAAAGAAGTGGCGATTACAGAAAAGGTAATTCACAAACATCTTAAACTTTCAAATAAAGGCCAAGCAAAAGTGACATCTGTATCACAAAACTTGGATGATTTACGGGCAACCATTGCCAAAACGGCAAACCCGGGATCTACAAAGGTCAATTGTTTGAGATCCGCTTTAAAGAAACCATTCAATGAGTTCGGTGCCCTAATTGGCAAGACCATTGAAGGAAAATTGGGAGCAAATAATGCAATGACGAAATCGAATGAGGCCGATGGGAATCATCTACAACAATACGCAATTCAACCGGGCAAAATACTTCTTTCTAAGACTCAAAGAGCAAATCCAAGGTGAAGAAAAAGCGGCAAACAAGGGGACGAGAAGAAGGAAAGACAAAGAAAGGACAATTCGGGTGAAAAAGTCATATGGGATTCGGTTACACTATCTCGTTGCAATGTCTCAAAGTCGCCACAAGTACAACTCCACAAACCGCATGAATCCAAAGTCATGTTCACTTATGTTAAACAACAACGAGAAGGCGGGGAGAAGGAAAGAGGAAGAAATCCACACGCAAAGCACCACCGGTCAAAGAAAGAAACAAAAGATTCGGCGAAGTCCGGAAAAGACGAGACGTTGGAAAAGCGATTGATGAAGAAGAAGAGGAAGAAGGTTCGACACGAGGCGAACAACAAGAAGAAGAAATCGGTGCGGATGAACAACACCCTAATAAAGAAAACACCGGAGAGGATGAGGAATCATCTCGAAGAAAGTGTACAAGCGTTCGCAAACAATATAGATGATCGAATTGCGGATTATCTTGAGTGGAAGGAAGGCGATTCCAAACAACAACTTCAAGACTCAGATCGCATGCTTGCTGAAGAAGCATGGCTATTTGACTTTCTGGGAATCACAACTCTGGTAGGTGTACTTGATGAATCACCTCTATAGGACTTGGTTGATGCAGCCAAGGCAAAAGTGCCCGGACCTGCGGGAGACAAAGTGACGACTCGAAGATGGTGGAGATGATCATCAGGATGATGGTGATGATCATGATGACAATGATGATAATGATCATCATGATAATGATCTTGGTCAAGACAAAGAAGAGGACTCTCCTGCACCAGATGCAATTGATGATACTACTCTTCTTCGTACATTTTTGAAACCACAAGCCTCCGGCAAGTCTACAACTCCAAAGAAAGACAGCCCACTCAACCGCTGTCTGTCAACGTTCCAGCTAACAGCACAAACATTGTGGACACTGGTTCAGCTGCCGCCACTCCAGTCAAGACAACCCCCGGCATAGAGATAGGGGAACAAGCAGCTCAAGCCACACCAGCATATACATCTACCCAAATTCTTGAAGATCTAGATGTAAATGTAGATGTCACTCAACATCAAGACAAGGGACAGCAAACGGATCCAGAAACAGCTGAAACAAGGCACAGACTCTCTCAGCTGAACACTGGCATTACAAATGAAACTTTTGAGAAAGCGGCAGACTTGCTGGCTGAAGAATTGGAACACAGCAAGCAATGTATCTCAGATCCATGACTTTAGCTTTTAATGACAAAAGCTCCTCCATTGAAAACAAGTTTCAGGACATTGCAGAATACATTGATGCACAAAATATTGTTGTCCAACAACAAGGAGATCTGATGAAGCAACTCAACATCAATATCACTAACAGTCTTGCAGGCCTCAGGCAACACATTTCCCAAGAAAACGAATCACTGGCAGTAGCTTTTGGCACTAGACTTAGGAGTGTCAATAAGAAATTGAATGATCATAACAAAAGATTCACATCTATTCAATCAAAACTTGATTCTCTGATTGGAACGGCAGAGGCCACCAATAGCATCCTACTCCAGCAAAGGGATGATGCTGCCAAAAAGGGGGAAAACCTAGATAAGCCTGAAGGATCAACAATCAGACCTCCAAATTTCACTGAGGAACAACTGAGAGCAAGAGATAGAGAAATAAGAATCAGAAATGAAGCAGAAAAACAACAAAGAAGGGTCAGAGAAGAAAGGGAAAAGGCCCTAAAGGAACCCTGCATTGGATTTCCTCATCCTATGCAAAGAAGAGATGATGACGAGAGACAGTCCGGCGGACAAAGAAAGGCCTGGATCTAGTCAGCAAAGAGGATCTCTCAGTCAACACAGACTCAGCACCAGAGGAAACACCAGCAGAGGTAGCAGCAGCTCCAAATATACTGGTGAGCACAGAACTTACACTGGTCACCAAAGCAAAGCAGAATATGATGCAGATGTACTGGACCATGTAAGAGAATTTTTCAGAGTACATGAAGGACTTTATCCTCACTCCTCACAAGATGAAGCTTGGGCTGATTGGCTAAGCTATCAGGATGAAAGGATGAGAACTGATATGGCCAAACTCTACAATGAAGTCAAAAGAGAATTTGCACTTCTCAAACAAACCAACAACAAACCAAGCTCAGCCATACCACTATCTGCAAAAAGGACCAGAAGACTTGCCAGCTCAACAACAAGAATATTTCAAATATATGGCAAAATTCTTCAATCCTATGGGGAGAATGGAGAAACAGGAACAGTGGAGTCTCTACAAATGTCTCAAGTTTGCAGATTCACATATTGCTGAGGCTAGGGAAAGACTTGAAAAATATTTTAGAGAACCTAAGGCAAATGAGACCATGCTTGATTTCAACTGACTTTTTGCCAAAAGAGTTTTCCAAGGTGTATCTGAATACACAGCTTTGGCTTACTGGAAGTGGAAGTTTCCAGAAATTGATTGGAAAGACATGGAAGAGGATCAGACTACAAAATTCAAAAGGTACAAGGCTGAATTGAGCAAAATATAGTTTGTAACACTTGAATAAAGTCTTAGAACTTATTGCCCTATGATGGATGAATAAAATTGCTAAAGTTTTTATTCAGTTGTTTATTATGAAAAATTTTGATTACTTATGTTCAGGCTTATGAGGGTTTTGGCATCATCAAAAAGGGGGAAATTGTTAGGAACATTTTATTATGTTTTGATGATGGCCATACTAGCCGTTATAGCAAGCCCGAAATAAGTTAGAACTCTCGTATAAGTCTTTACTTAGAGTCCGACATGTTGTATAAGTTGAGTCAGACAAGTATTGTACTAGTTGGTAAGACGGCAAAGCAAAAACAGATATTCGGCAAAGTGAAGCCAGCAAAGCACCAGCAGAGAAGTAATGAAGACATTATGGTCTGACTTATAACCAAGGAAGTCCGTGATGACCTTGGATAAGTCTAAGTTATGTTTTTAAGTGATGAAACTCAATGTTCAAATATGGTGTACACTTTGGTCTCACCCAAATCAAGGATCGGTGAAGTACAAAGACTCTCCTAATACTAGAACAAAGAAGGAAACGATGAATCGGCCGAGTAGACCGACCTTCGGCGAGTGAAAACAAAACAACGAAGAAAGAACTAACGGCTAAGTCAGAAGGCTCACTCGACCGTTCTAAAAACGGCGAAGTAACACTTACCTAATCAGATTCAATATACGTTGAAGATACAGAAGATCATGCATTAAATGCACAATAAATAGAGGATCAATCAAGGACGGATTTTCTGCTATACGTTTGAAGAAAGAATCCGATCACTGAAATCAAGGAGAATACAATTAAGGGGGAATCAAGAATAAAATCAAGGATTATTCCCTCATTAATATAGCCAACGGACGGAATTTCAAAACCAAAGTTACTCAAGGCTATAAATAGAAGGCATTGACAGAAAAGCAAACAACGATCGAAAAAGAAAAAATCAAGCAGAAGCTCTGTCAATTTGAAAAGCCCTCTCTCTGAACTTACAAGGATACATCTAGTGATCAACTCAAATATCAGAACTACAAAGTCATACTCAGAACTGAGATTGATCAAGCAAGTGTGTGAATCACATTCACATCAAACTGAAGCAACTGAATCAGAGGCAATCTGAGAAGGAGTTGAATCTGTGATAGCTGTTGAAGGATCTTGATCTTAAGGAGCAAAGAAAGGAAGACTGAATCACTGAAGCTGTTGCAGTCAAGGAGTGATAGTCTTGTAGATTGTGAAGCTTGGGAAGCCAAGGAAAATCATACTATTGTATCGTTGAAAACAATAGTGAATTCCTCCAATCATCACAGGAGAAGAGTGGATTAAGGGATTACACCACCCTGAACCACTATAAGCCTTGTGACAATTTAATTTGTGCAATTTACTTTACAGCATTCATTTAATTTGCATACATCAAAATTTACATCTGTGACTGTCTAAACAGATTTGAAAACAATATAGTAAGAAGGGACTTATCCGCTGCCCAAAAGCTTTTAAACACAAGAAAAGTTTTTGAAACTCCACTATAGTCATTCACCCCCCCCCCCCTCTGACTATAGTTTCACCCTTCTCTGGGACCAACAGTGCCATTATGCGGCCTCAAATTAGAGTCTCCGAACCCCAATTCTTTGAATCAGTTGTAATAGAAGATGTCGCGGAACGCTCCCGTGTCGATCATTACCTTGTTGACGCAAGCCCGATTGATGACTACCGAAATGCATAGACACATCTTTCGTATTGATCGAAGTCACTAGCTCGCTTCGCGTAAAAGCGAGAGGTTGCTCGTTCCCTCGCAGGACTACAGGCTTTTCCACATGCTTGTTAATGGAGCCGATGCGGCTCTTGATCTGATTGTTACTTGGAGGAGGCTCTGTTATTATTCTGATGTTCCTGTCGAACTGGCGAGCTTGCTGATTCCTCCTGTCTGGCCTACCGGCATCTAACTTGTAGTGATCATGGTGTCCGCGAGCGAGTAATTTTTCTATTGCCCGTTTGAACTGAATACACTCGTCAGTTGTATGACCCTTATCTCTGTGATAACCGCAATATTTGGACGCATCGCGGCGTGTATCCGGAACCATAGGGTAAGGCTCAGGTAGTTCGTCTCTTACTTCGTTCAGCATATGAGTATAGGATATTCTAAGCGGCGTGAAGTGTTCTTCCTTAAATCTTTCGGGCTTTTTAACATCCCGATCAGTATTCCTGTGGTTATCTCTAGGCGGACTGTGCTCAGCCCTCTGTTTGCCTTTATTGGACGAAAACGCTCCTTTGTTACCCACTGTGGCGATGTATTTTCTGGTTGAACTTAACATTTCTTGCAAGTTTGTTGGAGGGGTCAAAGAAAAATAAGATTTCAAGTAACCGGGATTCAGCCCTGTTTCAAAACTGCTCATAACGACGTTATCGGCCAAACCCTCGTTAGCTCGTACACTTTGTAAAACCGCTCATAATATTTGCGGGTACCCTCATTCTCGCCTTGTCGGACCTCATGCAGGTCGATGTGTGTCCTTTTGGGTCCTCCTACTGATCTGAACTGTGCTATAAATTTGTTTGATCAGATCATCCCAAGATAAAATCGAACCCGGAGGAAGACCGCGGATCCATGATGCTGCCCTGTCCTGCATCGATCCCACAAAGGCTATGCACCAGGCCTCGTCGCTAGATGTACACAGACTGATTCTACTTTGAAATGCGGAAAGCCAATCCAAGGGGTATGTAGCCCCATGGTAATTGATGAAATTCAGGTAATGAGTTCCCCTTCTCGGGGCCGCTTTCCAAATGCTGGGATGAAGTACACTTGTTCCCCATGTCGGAACAACTTTAACACCCACCGTACCTCTTTTGCAACTCCTCTATCTGCTTTTTCATTATGTCCATCTCCACCTGTTCTTAGGTGGGGGTGCAACGTAGCCTCCTTCAACTTGTGAGTCCCCCTGTCCTTCCAAGCAGGTACGAACCTGTCGAGTATTCCAAGACTCCCTCGGGCTGCACCGCGATCGTCGACCATGGGCCCCAAACGACCTAAGGCTGATTTCCAATCCCCACTTGGGTGTGAGGTTGCGTGGCTGCTTCCTTCAGTTTCTGATCATTGAGGTTGGACTGTCTTTGGGGGTATGAGAGTGAGCTGCACCTCCGTTGGTGCGGGTTGAGGAGGGTTGAACTTGCGGATAGGTTGAGGTGGTAGCCCCTAAGCAATTAGCAACGTATTTCCTACTCGCATTTCCTCTACATATTCCATGTGCGCTTGTAGAGATATCTTATATGAGTCTTGCTGTGGGGACGCTCCCCCTGCTGAAACAACCTCTTGTTCATTATTTGGTAAGATGTTTCCTGCGACGCTTTTCCCACGGCTCTTTCTGACCGCCGCCTCATGTATTTCCCGGACTCTAGTCCTTTCTCTTATGTATGCTCGCATGTCGGGCGTGATGTCTTGCCCGGCATCAGCCCCTGTAGATAGTACTTTTCCGCTTGGCTCCCCGCACCGCGAGTTACCCCGGTTACCCCCTTACTCGGAGTGACGGGGTTAAAGTGTTTTGAACCCGCCATTTCGACTAAGAGATGAGCTAAAATTTACCCCTCAAAAATACATTTATAAAAGACTCGCAAAACCGTGGGTAAACTAACTCTCTAACCGGCGAGTACCGGGTCGATTGTTAGATAGCTACAGGAGTACGAGGTCGATCCCAAGAGAAATGTGGTTGTGAGTACCAAAGACAAACGTAGAACTTAGTCTAGGCGATCAAAGTTTAGGTGGAGTGTTTATAACTAATGCAAAAAGTAAAGATTATTCTAACGAGATTAAAAAGCATAGCCGAGTTATGATCCAACAAAGTTATCTCCCCACAGAAAAACTTGATAAGGAGTGTGTTTTATCGAGTTCGGTTTATATGATATTCACGGGTGTTAACTCTCTATTCTTTCGTTAAGATCCGAACGGCTCTCACTTAACCCCCATACTAAGTTTATTAACCCTCCCTTTAGAGAGCTAACTTGCCTAACATGGTTGACCGGAATAAAAAAAACCGCTCGAAAAACCTCACAAAAACATAATTTTAATGTGTCACTTAGGTTGCCAATCTAACGATTAAGACTATGGTTTAGTGATTCAAAAACATGTTTCATTCATCTCGTAAAGATAAGAATCTCACATAGGCATAGTCCGGATACGTCACTCGGGTTGTCAATCTGACAATCAAGACTATGATTAGTGATACTCATATCCCACATCTCACCGCAAAATACATTTATAAGCTTGATGTAACAATGAACAAGGTTGTCAGTCTCATTCAAGGTTATCAAAATGATCAAAACAAGTTTAAAACATGAGTTTATCATAAAAACGTTTAATTAAGCACAACACAACTCCCATCTCGTCTCCCGAAGGTTGATTTCACCCGTTTTCACATATTTCGGCTATGAAAAGTTTAGCTACCCATATAAACGGATTCTCGTCAACATGTCATGGATTAAATGGCGGGAAGTTTTACATAATAGCCTTTCGTCAATATGGCGTAATTCTATTAAAACCAAATTAAAACTAAAATCCAATCATTTGTCAGATTCTCCTATATATGGATACTACTACATATATATATATATATATATAACGAGAATGAAAGAAACAAGAAACAACAAAAAAAAGAAATAGCTAGATATAGATATAACAATAATGAGAGAAAACAAAACCAAACTTACTATTATAACGGAGATATCTTCGATTACATAAAAAAAACTTGATATTACAACGATTTCAGCAACACCGAACTTCCAATAATTTCCCGAGCATTACAACGATACTATTATTACTAAATTTATTTCGGCATAAGGCCTTATATACAACCTAAAAAATTAAAGAAAATAAGAAGGAGATATATATATATATATATATATATATATATATATATATGCACTATTTCGCTTGCTCTCCGAATGTGCTTATATAGGCAAAGTCCGGACCGTCCGGGGGGCCGGACCGGACCTGTCCGGGTAGGGGGCCGGACCAGTCCGGTCCTAATGATGACATTCAGCCCCCTTAATTACAATCCGAGTTTCGGGATATAAATTATATATTTTGGAATAAAACTTATAAAATTCATATCTTGAGTTCTAAATCTCCAAATGACATGATTCAAGCGGCATCGGAAAGCTCTCGGGAAAATCTACAACTTTCATGAAGGACTCTTCTTCAGATAATGTCGTTTTGATGAGCCATTCGTTTGTCGAAGACGTTTCTCGATTACCACTTAATCAATTCGATTAGCCACTTGACCACTTGACTTAATGATACTTGAGTTGTAGAAGTCCGATTGACGTGATTCAAAATGCGTTGGAAAGCTCTTTCAAAGATCTACAACTTTCATTAAGGACACTTCTTCAGAAAATTCCGTTTTAATGACTAACCACTGAGCCACTTGACCACTTAAGTTAGTGGCACACTCTTATATCCCTAAAAATATCTCTTTTAGGCCTCAAAACGTGTCATTACTCGGGATTTTGGTCAACCTATAATTCTCGCAATAAACCACCAAAATACCAAACGTAAATCCGAACGACACTCCGGTTAGGCCGGTACAAAAACTAATAAAAACACATAAAAACACTATATTTTTTAAAATAACTACTACTAACATACTTTAGATAAATCTAAGGAATTTATGACTCGAAATGATATAATAACGCTCAAAATGATATTAGAAATGGGGTAAAATGTTATGAAAATAACTGTGAATTTTTCCCTCATCACAACCCCCCACTTAGCTTTTGGCCGTCCTCGAGCAAAACAAGCGATAAAATAAAATGAATGAGGAAAAATTCATGAAGAGATAAGATGTAAGGGACAACCAGATGATGAAACAATTCGAATCATAACCACACGTTAACCTCAATATAAATGTATAACGAGTGCGTGTGTGACAAGCGTTTTCAATTTCCACTATCCTCTCTTGAATAATTCAAGCAAACGCACAAGTATCCATTCAGATAGTCCTAATGACTTTCCTAGGTAAAGGCAGTAACAGTTCCACACAAAGTCCTCCCCTGTACTTATTATGATAATCCCTAAAGCATATCATTTAGTTTATACTGGGGATAGTCAGAAGATAACTAAGATTTCAACCATGCTTAATTCATTCCCAAGCAATAGGATGTTTCGTGATAACACCCTATTTGGACTTAATTTCACATGTGTAGCATATGCTTCATTCAGGATGTTTTGATAACACCCTAGCCGGACTACTAATAGTTGCCCTCATTCCCAAGCAATAGGACGTTTCGTGATAACACCCTAGCCGGACTACTATCATCGGGCAGTCGGGAGCTTTTAAACCTCATAGTGATATAGGACGTTTCGTGATAACGCCCTACTGCACTCAAATCATTGGTAGCTACAACCTACATATATATAGTTCATCTTAATTTGGTATTTTTCTTTTCATTCCACTTAACTTATATCCTTTCTATCACATTCAAACCTTCGGATATTCACAAGTACACGTTCAAAAATTAGGTACTAAGTTACCGCAATTATCTCTAGAATAACCACTAGGATACTGAATGGATATAGTTTAAAATTTTCGCTTCAATATCAAAGGCTTACATGAACAATGAATTCATGTTACACAAATAAATTTGGGGTTAAAATGCACTTACGGTTCACTTTGGTTATATACATCCAAATCGATCATTACATCATCAAATCCATGAAATATATACCTTATACAATTTATTTTAATCAACTAAATAATGCTCGAAAAAAAATCAAAAACTAAGGGATTTTCTGATACAAAATAAATACTTAATGCCATTACTAGACCAACCTCGACTCTACCCCCCCCACTTACGAACATGCAATGTCCCAAGCGTGTGAATGAGATAGAGAGGAAGACTTAGCTTATAAACCCGGCGAAAGGTGCTACCGAATCCCGTAACGGACCATGAGAAAGCACGACCCGAATCCCTATACAAAACCAAAACAAAGAAAACACGGGACATGGTCCTCGTGCCAAGACATCGAATAGGGATACGGGAATAATAAGAAAATGGCCCCGTCACGTCGAGAAAATTCGATAGGCAATATGTGCATACATATCATATAGAGCATATACTTATCATAGTCAAGGCATCAATTCAAATTGGAAACGAGACTAAATCATAAAATGTAGTGAGTCTTTTATACCCAGATTCTCAAGGGTTCTGTCAAAACAGTCCAACAACCTAAGTCCAAGAAATGATGCAATTGAATTTTTCTCTGTATTCTACCTAGAGATTTTCGGATAACCACCTAATCGTTCTCTTTTAATGTCATTCAAACACTCATCATGAGACTTGGTTGTGCTTTGTGTTCAACTTCCATTATGATCATACTTTCCACAGATTCTACATTTCACAGACTAGTCTTATCCAAATTATTATTATTTAACGGGCTGCCTCCCGGTAGCGCTTTTGTTTAACGTTGTTAGCTCGACAGGGTGACTCTGAACGGACTCAATCAACCAAAATCCGAACTCAAGAAGATCAACAGCTTAAGAAAAGTTAACAATGCGAGAACCAAAGAAATTGAATTGTCTAGAAACGTACCTCGTTTGGCCCTCGATGCTATCTCCTCCCAGCTAGAGAATCTTCTGTTATCAATCTGTCGAACCATCTTCTTTGCTATTCCATAAAGTTCATCCATCGGGGAGTACACAAACTGGACCGCAGAAAATTCATCCTCACAGAGTGGACGAATGTAGTAATCCGGGACCGATATATCAAACATTACCAACTCTCCCAGTGGCTCTACGAAAGATGGTCGATCAATCTCATCAGGTTTCTTTATACACTCTCCAATTGGGAGTGACAAAGATTTGGGCGATCCTATATGCTCCTCTAATTCTGTCTCATCAAAGAGTGCACTCAAATCCATCACACACCCTTCCACATCATTATTTTGTGGTTTATCGGAAGACCGTGTAATAGATAGAAGTTGCACCTCTTCCAAATCCCGCAGCCTCCTTTTCATCCCAAAACGAGCTATTTTCATCACCAAAGGCTTCTTGCTCGTCATAAATATGATCGGTTCCACCACACGCTCCTCCAAAGGTAAAGGTGCGGTAGGTAGAACGTGGAACCTACCATAATCAAATGTCTCAATTGGAGGTGGGACTATGAGCAATCCCAACTCACTCTCTGGCTCAGAAATCTCATCATAGAAATCTGAATCATCAACCTTATTCTCAACCTGAACTTCTTCAGTGATAACATTATCATCCCGGACCACCTCTATTGCACATGTCCTTTCCTCTTTCTCATGCCTCATTATTTTAATGAATTGCCCCACCCTCTCTTGAAGATTTCTTATGGTGGCGTCAGTACTTCTATCGAAATCTTGCATATCCTTCTTTAATTGAATCAAATTCTCGTCCAAAAGAGTAATCTGCTCCATTTGAATGTCGGTGAGGTCTTCTTGTAAGGGGGGAAAAGCGATCATACCGACTTTGATTCATCGGAGGTGAGTAGTAGGTTTCTTGCCGGGATTTACGATCGATCGACCGAATATGGTGCAAAGTTGTCAACATGCCGAGTGATGAACCAAATTCATGATAAGCATAGGGTTCGGGAACCCTCAAAATGTTGTGGCTCATTACTCGAATAACCATAATTCGGTCCGGTATGCATTAGGGTTATAGGACCAAGAACCTTGGTTGATATCGTTGATATTGAGGCCGAGGCACAACCGTTGTTGATAGCATTGTTCAAGTGCCCGAGGTTGGTAGGAATATTGTTGTTCGGTGAGTAGTATTGATTGAAAAATCCATCCAATTAAGCTCAAACTTCAAGATCTCAGAAAACAACAAGAAAACAATAAAATTTTTCTTCTTTTTTTTTATTTTTTTTATTTTTTATATGGTAGCCGAAAGCCCTAAGCCCTAGTTCTAGCTGGACTTACAAGATATCAACCTAATATAACAACCCCGTAAAGAGATTGGGTTGAGTACCAAAGTCGTATTCAAACCGAGTTCGGGACAATATCACTTCAAAGCATCCACTGACTCTTATCGAAAGTAAATAAAACAATAAAATAAAACCTAGGCCCAAGCCTTCGGTTCACTTACAAGATATCACAACAATATCACACATTTCCTCGGCAACGGCGCCAATTTTTGATGAGCTAAAATTTACCCCTCAAAAATACATTTATAAAAAGCTCGCAAAACCGTGGGTAAAACTAACTCTCTAACTGGCAGAGTACCAGGTCGATTGTTAGAATAGCTACAGGAGTACGAGGTCGATCCCAAGAGAAATGTGGTTGTGAGTACCAAAGCGAACGTAGAACTTAGTCTAGGCGATCAAAGTTTAGGTGGAGTGTTTATAACTAATGCAAAAGGTAAAGATTATTCTAACGAGATTAAAAAGCATAGCCGAGTTATGATCCAACAAGTTATCTCCCCACAGGAAAAACTTGATAAGGAGTGTGTTTTATCGAGTTCAGTTTATATGATATTCACGGGTGTTAACTCTCTATTCTTGCGTTAAGATCTGAACAGCTCTCACTTAACCCCCATACTAGGTTTATTAACCCTCCCTTTAGAGAGCTAACTTGCCTAACATGGTTGACCGGAATAAAAAAACCGCGAAAAACCTCACAAAAACATAATTTTAATGTGTCACTTAGGTTGCCAATCTAACGATTAAGACTATGGTTTAGTGATTCTAAAACATGTTTCATTCATCTCGTAAAGATAAGAATCTCACATAGGCATAGTCCAGATCTGTCACTCAGATTGTCAATCTGACAATCAAGACTATGATTAGTGATACTCATATCCCACATCTCACCGCAAAATACATTTATAAGCTTGATGTAACAATGAACAAGGTTGTCAGTCTCATTCAAGGTTATCAAAATGATCAAAACAAGTTTAAAACATGAGTTTATCATAAAAACGTTTAATTAAGCACAACACAACTCCCATCTCGTCTCCCGAAGGTTGATTTCACCCGTTTTCACATATTTCGGCTATGAAAAGTTTAGCTACCCATATAAACGGATTCTGTCAACATGTCATGGATTAAATGGCGGGAAGTTTTACATAATAGCCTTCTGTCAATATGGCAGAATTCTATTAAAACCAAATTAAAACCAAAATCCAATCATTTGTCAGATTCTCCTATATATGGATACTACTACATATATATATATATATATATATAACGAGAATGAAAGAAACAAGAAACAACAACAAAAAAAGAAATAGCTAGATATAGATATAACAATAATGAGAGAAAACAAAAGCAAACTTACTATTATAACGGAGATATCTTCGATTACATAAAAAAAACTTGATATTACAACGATTTCAGCAACACCGAACTTCCAATAATTTCCCGAGCATTACAACGATACTATTATTACTAAATTTATTTCGGCATAAGGCCTTATATACAACCTAAAAAATTAAAGAAAATAAGAAGGAGATATATATATATATATATATGGTGCATCCCATCTATCTCCCTGATTGATCCTTATATAGGCAAAATTATATGGTGCACTCGGACTTGTCCGGTGTAATGATTAGGTCCACCTCCTAATGATTACAATCAACATGTGCGGTGATAATTATAATTATAATTATATATAACTTATAAAATTCATATCTCGAGTTCGGATCTCCAAAAAACATGATTTAAGCGGCATCGGAAAGCTCTCGGGAAAATCTACAACTTTCATGAAGGACTCTTCTTCAGATAATGTCGTTTTGATGAGCCATTCGTTTGTCGAAGACGTTTCTCGATTACCACTTAATCAAATCGATTAGCCACTTGACCACTTGACTTAATGATACTTGAGTTGTAGAAGTCCGATTGACGTGATTCAAAATGCCTTGGAAAGCTCTTTCAAAGATCTACAACTTTCATTAAGGACACTTCTTCAGAAAATGCCGTTTTAATGAGCCATTTGTTCGTCGAAGATATAATTCGTTAGTGGTACCACTAACCACTGAGCCACTTGACCACTTAAGTTAGTGGCACACTCTTATATCCCTAAAAATATCTCTTTTAGGCCTCAAAACGTGTCATTACTCGGGATTTTGGTCAACCTATAATTTCGCAATAAACCACCAAAATACCAAACGTAAATCCGACACGACACTCCGGTTACTAAACCGGTACAAAAACTAATAAAAACACATAAAAACACTATATTTTATAAAATAACTACTACTAACATACTTAGATAAATCTAAGGAATTTATGACTCGAAATGATATAATAACGCTCAAAATGATATTAGAAATGGGGTAAAATGTTATGAAAATAACTGTGAATTTTTCCCTCATCACAACCCCCCACTTAGTTTTTGGCCGTCCTCGAGCAAAACAAGCGATAAAATAAAATGAATGAGGAAAAATTCATAAAGAGATAAGATGTAAGGGACAACCAGATGTTGAAACAATTCGAATCATAACCACACGCTAACCTCAATATAAATGTATAACAGAGTGCGTGTGTGACAAGCCTTTTCAATTTCCACTATCCTTTCTTGAATAATTCAAGCAAACGCACAAGTATCCATTCGACAATTCTAATGACTTTCCTAGGTATAGGCAGTAACAGTTCCACACAAAGTCCTCCCTTGTACTTATTTGGATAATCCCTAAAACATATCATTCAGTTTATACTGGGGATAGTCAGAAGATAACTAAGTTTTCAACCATTCTTAATTCATTCCCGGCAATAGGATGTTTCGTGATAACACCCTAGCCGGACTTAATTTCACATGTATAGCATATGCCTTCATTCCCAAAGCAATAGGATGTTTCGTGATAACACCCTAGCCGGACTACTATCATCAGCCGTCGGGAGCTTTTAAACCTCATAGTGATACAGACGTTTCGTGATAACGCCCTACCGCACTCAAATCATTGGTAGCTACAACCGACATATATATAGTTCATCTTAATTTGGTATTTTTCTTTTCATTCCACTTAACTTATATCCTTTCTATCACATTCAAACCTTCGATATTCACAAGACACGTTCAAAAATTAGGTACTAAGTTACCGCAATTATCTCTAGAATAACCTCTAGGATACTGAATGGATATAGTTTAAAATTTTCGCTTCAATATCAAAGGCTTACATGAACAATGAATTCATGTTACACAAATAAATTTGGGGTTAAAATGCACTTACGGTTCACTTTGGTTATATACATCCAAATCGATCATTACATCATCAGATCCATGAAATATATACCTTATACAATTTATTTTAATCAACTAAATAATGCTCGGAAAAAAATCAAAAACTAAGGGATTTTCTGATACAAAATAAATACTTAATGCCATTACTAGACCAACCCCGACTCTACCCCCCACTTACGAACTTGCAATGTCCCAAGCGTGTGAATGAGATAGAGAGGAAGACTTAGCTTATAAACCTGGCAGAAAGGTGCTATTGAATCCCGTAACTGCCATGAGAAAGCACGACCCGAATCCCTATACAAAAATAACAAACAAAGCAAACACGGGACATGGTCCTCGTGCCAAGACATCGAATAGGGATATGGGAATAATAAGAAAATGGCCCTGTCACGTCAGAAAATTCGATAGGCAATATGTGCATACATATTATATAGAGCATATACATATCATAGTCAAGGCATCAATTCAAATTGGAAACAGACTAAATCATAAAATGTAGTGAGTCTTTTATACCCAGATTCTCAAGGGTTCTGTCAAAACAGTCCAGCAACTTAAGTCCAAGAAATGATGCATTTGATTTTTTTTCTGTATTCTGATGACGGTCAAATTATACCCGTAAAAGTCATCAACGTTGACCTTAAATCAAGATTAATAATATGTATTTTATATTAAATCACATGTTTATATGTATTATTTAATGTTTTGTGATTTATAAAATATAATTTGGTATTTATCCATTTTATAAGATATAATTTGGTGATTATCCGTTTTTATTATATAAATCGATATTTATCCGTTTTTATTATATTTATCCGTTTTATTTAAATATGATTTATTTTGGGATAAATATCTATTTTGCGATTTGGATAATTATGGAGGATAAATACAAATGGAAGAATTAAATCTCAAGATAAATCAAAAGAAAGTTCAAGATAAATATCGGATTAGCACGAAAAGATCGGATAAGCATGGCAAACCAACCAAGATTGGCGCCAACATGAGGATACATTCTAGGGGGCGCATTTTATCTTTTAATTGGAGATCGGCCGAGAGTTATCTCTTATTTGTTTTGACATTTTAAAATATATCTCTTAATTAGCTTGAACCCCTATAAATAAAGGCATGTATTACACGCCATAAACACACTTCTTTACACAATACATTTTTTACACTTCTCGTTTATAATAAAATCTTCGCTTTGCTTAAAGCGAGCTTTTATGCAAGATCCGCAATAATGTAAGTTCTTGTATTTATTTGTTCTTAGTTCTTTGTAATTAAGCCCCAATTATTGTTTATCGTTTGAGGTTGTTCGTTCTTCACCGAACGATGTAGATCTAAGGATACGATATGAGGCAGTGGGGATTCCTTGTCTATAAGGATCCACACGCCTAGATCTGTTATCCGGTGACCTATAGATGACTTTGGTATGATCGACAACCGTGTTTTTAGTAGATCTATATAATTGCTTTATGAATCTCTATTTCATCCGTTACGTATGTAGAAACGCTAAGATTTAGTTGTTCGTCGCGTCAATCTAGCCACGTCTTTATGGTGTGATTGTCCACCTAGAATTTCTTATCTTAGTAGGTATGGCTACGGCTACGTTGCTCGTCTGTTTTAATTAGCGTATGGTTAGGAAATACCAATATAGGACTCCTAGGTCGGCTCATGAATTGATCTTCCGGGACTTTCGCCGAGATCTAGATCCGTTCGTATTAGGGAATTGAGCTCACCTAGTTATACGTACATCGTAGATTAACATGATACCTAAAAAGTTAGTGTTAATGGGACGGAGACTGATGCGATCGTCTAGGAAGTACGCCTGAACAAAGGAATGTTGCCTAGGTGAGGAATACGGTTAATATCGGCATCCCTAGTTTTGTAAGCGTGCAAGTCATATGAGATGGAGGCCGAAAAAGCGAAGTCACGTGATGTAGCATAGTGATCTGGATGGCCTACCCGGAGCTAGATCTAGCCTAGGGGATGACTCCCGTAGCCAATATAAAAGAAATACGAATCGGATTAATAGTTGTCGAGTCTAGCTTAATTATATAGAATCTCTAGATCCAGACGATAACATGATAATTGGGAAGGTTAATTACGTTGTTTATGTGTTGTGTCGAGTCGTGTCCTTTACTTTTTCTTGTACTTCGTTGGTCGTAGACCGCTTTGTGTCCTTGACATGAATGATTAATTGTTTGTATATAAATGACCCACAATTGGTTCCCCGTGGGATCGACCTTGTTCGCTATAGCTATACTACGATGGACCTAGTCCTCTTGCTAGTATTGGTTTATGGTGGTCAAGTATTTTAATTACTACTTGATCTACGTGCATCAAGTTTTTGGCGCCGTTGCCGGGGAACCAACGGTCAATTTTATATATAACTAATTTTTTATTCATGTTAAGTTTTTTGTTTTAAAGTCTGTTTTTACGTTTTTGAGTCCCTCTGGTTGTCTGCTCTGTGTAAAAATTCCAGAATCTGGAAAAACTGGTTTTGCTCCCAGCCGAGATGGCCTCTCGCCGCCGCCGAGCCGGATTCAGTTTTCGGAATTTCGTGTGTCTGTTTACCTCCGTATGTTTAATCCGTAAGTCTGATAGCAGCATGGGAAACCATGTTAAAATCAGTCTACGGTCCGTTTTGTTTTTCTTCTCGTCCGCGAAACCGGGGAAGCAATAATCCGAGTCGTAATTTTTCGCGGGCGCTGAGAAAATAACCCAGCAACATGTGGAGCTACGAATCTACGATGGGAAAAGTGATGGAAGCAACACCTTTAAAGCAACAAGATGGCTCCGAGAAAATAAATATTAAAAGGTTCGAATTATTCGTGGTACAATGTTTAAGGCAAGGTACTACCTTTTTTTGCTTATGTTTTACTATCTTTTGGTTTTTTGAACATAAGTTAGTCTTTACATGAACCTGAATGAGAATCTTAGCCCGGAGTTGGTTTGTAAGATTAATTCTATTAGTGCCGAAGGTTCTGCCCCCAAATCTGTCTCATCTAGAGGGTGTAGGGAAACATGTAGTTGTTGAATGGAAGCAATGAATAAAGAGTTCCTCGTAGTTCTATCAAAATCTCATTGTCCTATGCATGAGATTGCTTCTAGTGGCCACGGGAGCAATAATTTGTGTAGTTAAGCATTCGCAATCTAAAGAAGACGTTGAGTTTTGAGAGAGCATAATGAAGCAGCATTATAGAGGATGTGATTAAAATGGGTCCCTAGGACTAAATCTTCTTAGAATTCACTAATTCCTAAAACGAGAGCCGAGGTAGGAGCTTTGTATAAATGGTAAGGATAAATGTCGTTTCCTAGGTCTCACAACCAAGAGAAGGATATTAATCCGCAAAAGCAACAAGCCCACCTCATATAGTGCTCAAGGGGTCAATATCTGGCGATCCAAGAAGGATGACTGACAAGGATGCTTTTTGGAAAGTCGAGCTGAGGACTTTAAACTCAGAACTACTTCTTTAAAACCCTTAGGATTTCTCTTTAGGATTTTAGGTTTCGTTTTTGTTGAGTCAAATAAGAGTAACGTGACATATGTTGAGGTTTTTTATTTTGCCGTGTTCCGATGGCCATTAGGCTAAGGATGTGCAAAACATTTTTACTCAATATAGGCCACGTGAAGTAGAGTTCCGTAGGAGAGTCGAGAAATTCCTAAAGAAAAGGAAATTTAGCAATCAACCTTAAGATGGAAGCATTAAGAGAACTTGAGAATTACTGAAAATGTAACAAAGAATGATTGGTGCGAACAAGAACAATTTTGGTCAACTTCCAAAACTTTTTAGAATGGCGATCCGAGTGAAAATCCAAAGTTGTGTGCAATTCGTTTCGCAACTATCCTTATCTTTCCTTTGGACCTTTTCACCCTTCAACCTTTCTATTCTCTCACCAATCCGCCTCACAGTTCACATTTCTAACCATTCTTTCATCCTCTCTTTCTTTCCATCTATTTCACTCTCCTACCCCACCATCCTTTTATATCTTTTTCTAAACTCATCATACTCTCAACCTCCATCTTGTTTACCAAATGACCTTGTGTTGCGGAATTAGAAATATTGCTAAGTTTTAATGATTATCTTTTATCATTTTGGTTTTCATGATCCTATTTGGGGTAAGTGTAGCTCTGCACCCAGCTAGATTTTAAAAGTTTTTGGTTTGATCAAAATACAACTTATCTTTCTACCGGAAGTTTTAAATTTCACACTTTTACGCCTATCCCGGCATTTCTGGATGATGAGTTTTGTTCTAAAATATCACACCAATCCGACCTTGTTGATGACGGTGATGACTTTTACGTGATACATTGGGTTATTAGTAATTTCGAGGGAAGCTACATCTCCCTAAGTTGTTGATATCCAATCCAAACGTGAAGTTTCGCGCTCGATATCGATTTTATCTTTAGCCGATAGGTCACATTCAATCTCGTTATACCTTACCAAGTTTCTCTTTTACACCGGATTGAATACATGGTTGATCCAAAGTTGAACCTCGTGTTTTCCCACGTGGGGTAATGATTTTTGATCTTTGTCTTCTCCACCCGGTTTTAAGAATATTTCAGCGGTGGAGATTATAGATGAAGACTACCTTCTTTAGTTGCTTGTTTATTTTTCTTTCTATTTAGTATTTTTCTTTTTGCGTCTATATATGTATCTTTTTTTTAGACTTCGTGTCTGAACGAGTAGTTTTAACTCTTTGGTTTTCCTTGTCATTGGTTGTATGAAATAAAGTGGCTTAAATTGTTTTTGGATATTTTATATCTAAATACTGCCACATTATTTTATAACTTCCATTGACATGTTATTAACGGTTTCGTGGAGTTTCTGTTTGGTTTGCTTAAACAGGTTTTCACTTGCTTCTCCACGACGTGCTTAAATTACTCCGATGTTCTCGCATCTACTTGAGATCCGTTTCCGAGCTAAGTCTTTTTCTTAAATTCTCATTTTTATTTGTCATTGGGGACAATGCCATGTTTAAGTGGGGGGTAGGAGACTTAGCTATGATATGCTATAATTGAAAATTGAGTGAAACGGTGAAAAATTTGAAAAAATTGAATAAATGCCATATTATTTCTCTCGTACCCTTAGAATTGTAAGTTCCTAGCTAAGAATTGATAGGAAAGGAACCAAGTTGCATGAGTACGTGATCATTTTATACTTATGTGAATGTAAATTTAAGGATATTCATGCCGATTGTTGCAAGTGGTTATTTATTATTTGATTACTCAATCTTTGAATCGAGTTTATCGCACGAATCATAATAACTAAGAAGAATTATGTGTACATTGCGTAGATGATTGGTTATGCAGACTTAGTGTCGATATTTATCTGCTGATGTATTCCTATCTTCTGGCCATCAAAGCGGAGTAATAAGCTTGAGAATTATCTGTGTTTTGACAATAAGTTAAACACTGGGCTTGTAGTAACATTACCAAAGTAGCCCCGCGCTTGTGGTAATATTCAATGCTATGCATGATCTAAGATAGGGGGATACTCTAAAAAGTTTTCTTCCTTGAGATTGATAGTATTTGAAAAATATGAAGATATGAGAAGAATATTTAACTCTTTAAGAGGCTTTGAGTAGTACTCGGTCTCCAAGTCCAAAAACCCTATAGATACGCTCTTGCTTATTGTTCTAGTGCTTTAACCATTGCGAGGCTTAAGAAGTGGGAATGCGATGTTGGTAGGTTGAGATTACGAAGTTAGCATAAACTTTAATCTTGCCACGAATAGATAAAATCAAATGCACATGCACACATCACTTCGATTCACGAGAGAGTAGTGAATAATGGATATCTTATGAGCATGACTGGTATGAGTTGACTCGAGCTTCTCGCGTAAGTATGATTTGACCATGACAATTGTTTTCTTGGGGAATGACTTATTGATGCTTTGTTCGGGACGATCAAAGTCTAAGTGGGGGTAGTTGATGACGGTCAAATTATACCCGTAAAAGTCATCAACGTTGACCTTAAATCAAGATTAATAATATGTATTTTATATTAAATCACATGTTTATATGTATTATTTAATGTTTTGTGATTTATAAAATATAATTTGGTATTTATCCATTTTATAAGATATAATTTGGTGATTATCCGTTTTTATTATATAAATCGGTATTTATCCGTTTTTATTATATTTATCCGTTTTATTTAAATATGATTTATTTTGGGATAAATATCTATTTTGCGATTTGGATAATTATGGAGGATAAATACAAATGGAAGAATTAAATCTCAAGATAAATCAAAAGAAAGTTCAAGATAAATATCGGATTAGCACGAAAAGATCGGATAAGCATGGCAAACCAACCAAGATTGGCGCCAACATGAGGATACATTCTAGGGGGGCGCATTTTATCTTTTAATTGGAGATCGGCCGAGAGTTATCTCTTATTTGTTTTGACATTTTAAAATATATCTCTTAATTAGCTTGAACCCCTATAAATAAGGGCATGTATTACACGCCATAAACACACTTCTTTACACAATACATTTTTTACACTTCTCAGTTTATAATAAAATCTTCAGTTTTGCTTAGAGCAGTTTTTATGCAAGATCTGCAATAATGTAAGTTCTTGTATTTATTTGTTCTTAGTTCTTTGTAATTAAGCCCCAATTATTGTTTATCGTTTGAGGTTGTTCGTTCTTCACCGAACGATGTAGATCTAAGGATACGATATGAGGCAGTGGGGATTCCTTGTCTATAAGGATCCACACGCCTAGATCTGTTATCCGGTGACCTATAGATGACTTTGGTATGATCGACAACCGTGTTTTTAGTAGATCTATATAATTGCTTTATGAATCTCTATTTCATCCGTTACGTATGTAGAAACGCTAAGATTTAGTTGTTCGTCGCGTCAATCTAGCCACGTCTTTATGGTGTGATTGTCCACCTAGAATTTCTTATCTTAGTAGGTATGGCTACGGCTACGTTGCTCGTCTGTTTTAATTAGCGTATGGTTAGGAAATACCAATATAGGACTCTAGGTCGGCTCATGAATTGATCTTCCGGGACTTTCGGCCGAGATCTAGATCGTTCGTATTAGGGAATTGAGCTCACCTAGTTATACGTACATCGTAGATTAACATGATACCTAAAAAGTTAGTGTTAATGGGACGGAGACCGATGCGATCGTCTAGGAAGTATGCCCGAACAAAGGAATGTTGCCTAGGTGAGGAATACGGTTAATATCGGCATCCCTAGTTTTGTAAGCGTGCAAGTCATATGAGATGGAGGCCGAAAAAGCGAAGTCACGTGATGTAGCATAGTGATCCTGGATGGCCTACCCGGAGCTAGATCTAGCCTGGGGATGACTCCCGTAGCCAATATAAAAGAAATACGAATCGGATTAATAGTTGTCGAGTCTAGCTTAATTATATAGAATCTCTAGATCCGACGATAACATGATAATTGGGAAGGTTAATTACGTTGTTTATGTGTTGTGTCGAGTCGTGTCCTTTACTTTTTCTTGTACTTCGTTGGTCGTAGACCGCTTTGTGTCCTTGACATGAATGATTAATTGTTTGTATATAAATGACCCACAATTGGTTCCCTGTGGGATCGACCTTGATTCGCTATAGCTATACTACGATGGACCTAGTCCTCTTGCTAGTATTGGTTTATGGTGGTCAAGTATTTTAATTACTACTTGATCTACGTGCATCATATTCTACCTAGAGATTTTCGGATAACCACCTAATCGTTCTCTTTTAATGACATTCAAACACTCATCCTGAGACTTGGTTGTTCTTTGTGTTCAACTTCCATTATGATCATACTTTCCACAGATTCTACATTTCACAGACTAGTCTTATCCAAATTATTATTATTTAACGGGCTGCCTCCCGGTAGCGCTTTTGTTTAACGTCGTTGGCTCGACAGGGTGACTCTGAACGGACTCAATCAACCAAAATCCGAACTCAAGAAGATCAACAGCTTAAGAAAATTTAACAATGCGAGAACCAACGAAATTGAATTGTCTAGAAATGTACCTCGTTTGGCCCTCGATGCTATCTCCTCCCAGCTAGAGAATCTTCTGTTATCAATCTGTCGAACCATCTTCTTTGCTATTCCATATAGTTCTTCCATCGGGGAGTACACAAACTGGACCGCAGAAAATTCATCCTCACAGAGTGGACGAATGTAGTAATCCGGGACCGATATATCAAACATTACCAACTCTCCCAGTGGCTCTATGTTAAGGGTCAATTTGTAGTGTTTTATAAGGATATATTTTATATCAATATTCCCCATATATGGATGTTTTTCGTAGAATTCGAGCTTATAATCGATTAATTGAGCAAATGACGTTTTGAATAGTTAAAATGCAAAATCGAGTAAATATCGTTGTTTTATTATCTATTTTGTATGGTTTTACGTTTTGCTCGGTTTTGTCATCTTTTAGGTGCACAAATGTGGAATGGAAGAGGTCTAAATGATGTTTGATTGAAGATTAAAGTGGAAAGAAAGAGATACAAGAGGATGAAGATGAAATAAAGCTTGGGAAAATCCCGAAAACGACTCGTAATACGACGGGCTAATCAAAAAGGCGTTTTCTGAAGAAGAGTCCTTAATGAAAGTTGTAGAGTTTTCCGAGAGCTTTTTTATGACATTCGGATCATAATTTTTGGCTCAAGATATGAATTTTAGAAGTTTCATTCCTAAATCCATAATATTCAGCCGACATATATTTCAATTCCCTAATTAATTAGGATAATTTCAGCCGCAATTATTTAGGAGTAGCCGACATACTCCTCTATATATATGCAGCAGCTTGTAAACCTAAATATCCCATAATTCATACACAATATTCCTGCGGCAAATACATCAGCTAGCCGGCAATTCCGAGGAGTTCAAGGCCGGTCACCCGAGCCTTGTGCTCGGGTGATCCGGGTTAGATTAGAATGTCGTTTTTCTTCCGTTTTCGATTCATGGATTCAATCATGTACCAAACTACGTGAGTTTATTTATTTAATTTATTCATCCTTATTCGTTTTTTATGATCTTTTAATTTATTTTGTATCGTTCTATGATTTTGATGCTATGATGTGAATTAGATCGAGAGATCGGTTTGCTATTGATACGTTTACAACATACGGAAGTTGCGTAGACTAGATCACCATAGAAAGATGGGATCTTTAATCATTAATTATGTGACAAATTAATTGGTTAATTATCTAGGTTGTTAGATTCTAAAATACGAGAGTTAACCTGAATCTACACCTTCGTTTTGTATGGAATATTGGTCTCAACATTCGAGAGAGGAGAGATCGATAATTGAATTCACTACGAGAGTAGGATTTCATAGCTTGAGAATACGGATTCACTAAGAGATTAGGGATTTGTATCTCGTGTAAAGGTGAAACCACAATTTGAATTAAAATCATGAGATGAACTAGGATTGAAATCACTTGGTTTGTATGATGTTTGATCCCATGTATCCTTAGTTTAGGTTTTTATTATTTGTTTTAGCTTAGATTTAGTTTACTTGTTCTATGTGTTATTTGTTCGTTCTTTTGTTTATTTGTTTTCTTGAGTAACAATTGAGAGGATTAATAAAATTAGATTCAACATCCCAATTCCCTGAGGATCGATACCCGTACTTATCCAACTTTACTAGCAACTACCCGGTATTCGGCCGGTTAGGAGGTAGTTTTGCATGGTAGTATAGGTTTTATAAATTTTCTTTTCTTTTAATGATGCAAAATCTCCCCAACAAAAGTGGCGCCGCTGCCGGGGAATAGGTGTCATGTTGAATCTGATCTTGTTATTTCTCGATTTTGTTACGTTTATTTTTCGTTTTAATAAAAGTAGCGTTTACCAAATCGAGAGTTTTTATTTTGCCGTGTTTCGATGACCATAAGGTTAAGAATGTGCAAAAGTTTTTTACTCGATTTGTTTAAACGTGAAGTATGTGTTTATGTGTTTTCTCGATCTAACCTCTTTGTGCTTTAATTGAAAGTGGCTACCGTGATCCGTGTTAATATGTGTTTTAAGTTTTTAGGGTTTGTCCGCGTTTTCTCGCTCTCTCGCCGTGTATTCGTTGTATGGACGAGCGTTCAAGTTAGTGAACGCCCGTCCGCTTCTTTAGCCGCAGTAAACGAGCGTTTGAAAGTATTGGACGCTCGTCCGTTCAAATATTTTCGACTCGTTCGGTTTAAAGGACCGTACGAGCGTCTATGCTTTCGAACGTCCGTCCGGTTGGTTTTCAAGTCAAACGAGCGTTTGTTTTGCCGAACGCTCGTCCAAAGCCGTATTTTGAGGTGAACGCCCGTTCGTTGTGCCGAACGCCGCCCGCAGTCCGTTTTTCTTGATCTCATTCCTAATGCTTTTATTTAGTATGGATTGCTTACATTCGAGCATCTCGTGGCCTATTTATTTTTTACATAGATGTCCCGATTATGAATGTTATACCTTTCCATCTATGAATTCATGCTAAGTAAATGATCTTATTCCTTATACATGATTCATCTATGCAAGTTATAGTTACTGTCGGTTCTCGTACGCTATAACTGGTCTTATTGTTAATTAGTAGCTAATGTCGGTTTCCGTATGCTACATACCGCCGTGATGAATCTTGTGAGCTTTGAGACTTATGTGCTTCCTTGTTATTTTTATAACTCATTTGGGTAGTAACTCGTCGGTTTTCCGTTGCTACGATGGAAACCTTATGAGTTATATCTCGTTTAGTATAGCTAATCGTTGGTTTTCCATAATGCTATCACTTTTGACGAGTCTTAAAGCGCGTCTACACCGCATGTAATGAACAGAAGACTGTCGTTTATCATAACTCCGTCATTATCTGGTAGACGTTTATTATATACATGTCATGTTGCAAATGAGTGGGCTAGTTTTCTTTCTTTTATTTTCTTTTATTTTTGCATATCATTCGATGCATATCATTTAGTTGCATGTCATCTAGTTGCATTGTTTTTCTATTTTTCTTTTATTTTTCTTGAGTGTAGTTAACTCGTCGGTTTCCGTAATACTACCTCGTTTTTATTTTAGTTTCTCGCATAGGCCGTAGTTACTGTAGAGTTGTCCTCTCAACTTGCTCAGCCTGAGCCTGTCAGAATTTATTTTTTTATTTATTTTATTTTTAGGATTGCATATCATGTAGATTGCATTGTAGTATATTTTCATATAGTTGCACCTAGCCTACGACTTTGTAGTATTTCATGTATAGTATTCAATCTTTAGTTGAGCTTAAGTTGAAAAATCTCTATGATCCTTTTCTTCATGTGCTTAATATATGTAATCTTTTCTTTTTCCCCGAAGACTCTTTTTGCACTAATCAAGTCGCAGGATACTTTCTATAGCTATTGTGCACTTTAAAGATGTATTCGGTTGTCCCGTGATGCTCCACGCTTCATCGAGCTATGCAAGCAATCCCGGTTCTTGTTGGTTCCTCCGTAATTGCCGCATCCAATCGCCTAAGTTCTCTAATTTATTATTTTTGTATAACTTGAGGACAAGTTGCAATCTAAGTGTGGGGGAAGGGATAGATGATTTATGTGTCTACTTTCGTTTGCTCATATTTTTAGTATTTCTATGAAAAGTGCTTAATTTTCAAATTTTTTGTTATATCCCGAGTAGACAAAGGCATATCTTTGCGCTTGAGTTTATATCATTTTTGCTATATTCTGTATATTTAGTAATTTTAGTTGTTTCACCCGACACACTTTTTCACATGCCATAGTAAATGATGAGCTAAATGTTGAAAGCCTACCCCATTTTAGTTGGAGATTTTTTATGATTATAGCATGTTTCTTTGCTTATGTAAAATTCTTGAAAAGTTTAGTAGTTTGTATTCTAGGATTAAAGTATGACATACCGTGAATATCCGTAAGTTTGAATGTGATAAGTGAAACGTGATTAAGTCTTTGCAATAGTAATAAATTGTTTACTTGAGGTGTTATGCTCGTGGTCCGTGCTACTAGAAAATAATCTTTTCCACCGCCATGCCGTAAATCTCTAAGTAAACATAATTGTAATTGTGTGTGTCGGAAGCCGGTTTATGATTTGGGTGAGGTAGGTGTACCACGTATGTCCTATTCCACTATGATGACCAAAAGCTCACGACGGTCGCTTTATAGCCGCCTTATGATTGGAGTAAGGTAGGGGATTATCTTGAAATGTCCTATTCTCGCTATGAGGGCAAAAGCTTATTCGATGTGTGTTAGAAAAGTGTGAAAAAAGTGAAAATATTGAAATATATTATTATGAATAAGTAAGGACTTAGTTATCGTTAATCTTATACCCAGTATAAACTGAAGGATATGTTGTAGGGACTATCCTCTGAGTATGTCGGAAATATTTTAAATACTCCTTATTATTATCTTTCGAATATGTATGTTTTGTGAGGTGCATGTTATAATCGTTTTTATATGTCTAATTTAAATGGGATGTTGGCTAGTTTTGCTTGAATTAATTTCAATTGTGGAACTTAGTGGAAGTTTATTATGGCTATGCACACACTACACGGGTGAACTTCTAAGTTATTGAATATACTTCATATTTGTATGGATGTTTATTTGTCTCGAGCTTGACTTTGTTTTGTTTTGCTCGGGACGAGCAAAAGATAAGTGTGGGGGAGTTGTTAAGGGTCAATTTGTAGTGTTTTATAAGGATATATTTTATATCAATATTCCCCATATATGGATGTTTTTCGTAGAATTCGAGCTTATAATCGATTAATTGAGCAAATGACGTTTTGAATAGTTAAAATGCAAAATCGAGTAAATATCGTGGTTTTATTATCTATTTTGTATGGTTTTACGTTTTGCTCGGTTTTGTCATCTTTTAGGTGCACAAATGTGGAATGGAAGAGGTCTAAATGATGTTTGATTGAAGATTAAAGTGGAAAGAAAGAGATACAAGAGGATGAAGATGAAATAAAGCTTGGGAAAATCCCGAAAACGACTCGTAATACGACGGGCTAATCAAAAAGGCGTTTTCGAAGAAGAGTCCTTAATGAAAGTTGTAGAGTTTTCCGAGAGCTTTTTTATGACATTCGGATCATAATTTTTGGAGGTCTACAACTCAAGATATGAATTTTAGAAGTTTCATTCCTAAATCCATAATATTCAGCCGACATATATTTCAATTCCCTAATTAATTAGGATAATTTCAGCCGCAATTATTTAGAAGTAGCCGACATACTCCTCTATATATATGCAGCAGCTTGTAAACCTAAATATCCCATAATTCATACACAATATTCCTGCGGCAAATACATCACAGCAGCGGCAATTCTGAGGAGTTCCAAGGCCGGTCACCCGAGCCTTGTGCTCGGGTGATCCGGGTTAGATTAGAATGTCGTTTTTCTTCCGTTTTCGATTCATGGATTCAATCATGTACCAAACTACGTGAGTTTATTTATTTAATTTATTCAGTCCTTATTCGTTTTTTTATGATCTTTTAATTTATTTTGTATCGTTCTATGATTTTGATGCTATGATGTGAATTAGATCGAGAGATCGTTTGCTATTGATACGTTTACAACATACGGAAGTTGCGTAGACTAGATCACCATAGAAAGATAGGATCTTTAATCATTAATTATGTGACAAATTAATTGGTTAATTATCTAGGTTGTTAGATTCTAAAATACGAGAGTTAACTCCGAATCTACACCTTCGTTTTGTATGGAATATTGGTCTCAACATTCGAGAGAGGAGAGATCGATAATTGAATTCACTACGAGAGTAGGATTTCATAGCTTGAGAATACGGATTCACTAAGAGATTAGGGATTTGTATCTCGTGTAAAGGTGAAACCACAATTTGAATTAAAATCATGAGATGAACTAGGATTGAAATCACTTGGTTTGTATCTTCGTTTGATCCCATGTATCCTTAGTTTAGGTTTTTATTATTTGTTTTAGCTTAGATTTAGTTTACTTGTTCTATGTGTTATTTGTTCGTTCTTTTGTTTATTTGTTTTCTTGAGTAACAATTGAGAGGATTAATAAAATTAGATTCAACATCCCAATTCCCTGAGGATCGATACCCGTACTTATCCAACTTTACTAGCAACTACCCGGTATTCGGCCGGTTAGGAGGTAGTTTTGCATGGTAGTATAGGTTTTATAAATTTTCTTTTCTTTTAATGATGCAAAATCTCCCCAACACTCTACGAAAGATGGTCGATCAATCTCATCAGGTTTCTTTATACACTCTCCAATTGGGAGTGACAAAGATTTGGGCAATCCCATATGCTCCTCTAATTCTGTCTCATCAAAGAGTGCACTCAAATCCATCACACACCCTTCCACATCATTATTTTGTGGTTTATCGGAAGACCGTGTAATAGATAGAAGTTGCACCTCTTCCAAATCCCTGCACTCCTTTTCATCCCAAAACGAGCTATTTTCATCACCAAAGGCTTCTTGCTCGGTCATAAATATGATCGGTTCCACCACACGCTCCTCCAAAGGTAAAGGTGCGGTAGGTAGAACATGGAACCTACCATAATCAAATGTCGCAATTGGAGGTGGGACTATGAGCAATCCCAACTCACTCTCTGGCTCAGAAATCTCATCATAGCAATCTGAATCATCAACCTTATTCTCAACCTGAACTTCTTCAGTGATAACATTATCATCCCGGACCACCTCTATTGCACATGTCCTTTCCTCTTTCTCATGCCTCATTATTTTAATCAATTGCCCCACCCTCTCTTGAAGATTTCTTATGGCGGCGTCAGTACTTCTATCGAACTCTTGCATATCCTTCTTTAATTGAATCAAATTCTCGTCCAAAAGAGTAATCTGCTCCATTTGAATGTCGGTGAGGTCTTCTTGTGGCAGGGGGGAAAACTGATCATACTGACTTTGATTCATCGGAGGTGGGTAGCAGGTTTCTTGCCATTCCAGACACTGATCAGGTGGCTGAATATGGGTGAAGCTATCAACATGCCGAGTATGATCACCGTAATCCCGATAAGCACTGGGTTCGGGGAACCCTCAAAATGTTGTGGCTCATAACTCGAATAACCATAATTCGGTCCCGGTTACTCGTCGTTGATATTGAGGCCGAGGCACATACCGTTGTTGATAGCATTGTTCGGTGCCGAGGTTGGTAGGAGTATTGTTGTTCGTGTGAGTAGTATTGATTGAAAAATCCATCCATTTAAGCTCAAACTGCAAGATCTCAGAAAACAACAAGAAAACCCCGTAAAGATAACAAAGGTCCTAAGCCTCAGTTCTAGCTGGACTTACAAGATATCAACCTAATCTAACAACCCCGTAAAGAGATTGGGTTGAGTACCAAAGTCGTATTCAAACCGAGTTCAGGACAATATCACTTCAGCATCCCACTACTCTTATCGAAAGTAAAATAAAAATAAAAACCTAGGCCCAAGCCTTCGGTTCACTTACAAGATATCACAACAATATCACACATTTCCCCGGCAACGGCGCCAATTTTTGATGAGCTAAAATTTACCCCTCAAAAATACATTTATAAAAGCTCGCAACTGTGGGTAAACCAACTCTCTAACTGGCAGAGTACCAGGTCGATTGTTAGAATAGCTACAGGAGTACGAGGTCGATCCCAAGAGAAATGTGGTTGTGAGTACCAAAGCGAACGTAGAACTTAGTCTAGGCGATCAAAGTTTAGGTGGAGTGTTTATAACTAATGCAAAAAGTAAAGATTATTCTAACGAGATTAAAAAGCATAGCCGAGTTATGATCCAACAGGTTATCTCCCCACAGGAAAAACTTGATAAGGAGTGTGTTTTATCGAGTTCAGTTTATATGATATTCACGGGTGTTAACTCTCTATTCTTGCGTTAAGATCTGAACAGCTCTCACTTAACCCCCATACTAGGTTTATTAACCCTCCCTTTAGAGAGCTAACTTGCCTAACATGGTTGACCGGAATAAAAAAACCCGCTGAAAAACCTCACAAAAACATAATTTTAATGTGTCACTTAGGTTGCCAATCTAACGATTAAGACTATGGTTTAGTGATTCTAAAACATGTTTCATTCATCTCGTAAAGATAAGAATCTCACATAGGCATAGTCCGGATCGTCACTCGGGTTGTCAATCCGACAATCAAGACTATGATTAGTGATACTCATATCCCACATCTCACCGCAAAATACATTTATAAGCTTGATGTAACAATGAACAAGGTTGTCGATCTCATTCAAGGTTATCAAAATGATCAAAACAAGTTTAAAACATTAGTTTATCATAAAAACGTTTAATTAAGCACAACACAACTCCCATCTCGTCTCCCGAAGGTTGATTTCACCCGTTTTCACATATTTCGGCTATGAAAAGTTTAGCTACCCATATAAACGGATTCGTCAACATGTCATGGATTAAATGGCGGGAAGTTTTACATAATAGCCTTCGTCAATATGGCAGAATTCTATTAAAACCAAATTAAAACCAAAATCCAATCATTTGTCAGATTTTCCTATATATGGATACTACTACAGATACATATAGATATATAACGAGAATGAAAGAAACAAGAAACAACAAAAAAAAGAAATAGCTAGATATAGATATAACAATAATGAGAGAAAACAAAAGCAAACTTACTATTATAACGGAGATATCTTCGATTACATAAAAAAAACTTGATATTACAACGATTTCAGCAACACCGAACTTCCAATAATTTCCCGAGCATTACAAAGATACTATTATTACTAAATTTATTTCGGCGTAAGGCCTTATATACAACCTAAAAAATTAAAGAAAATAAGAAGGATATATATATATATATATATATATATATATATATATATATATATATATATATATATATATATATATATATATATATATATATATATATATATATATATATATATATATGGTGCATCCCATCTCGTCTCCCTGATTGATCCTTATATAGGCAAAATTCAAGGGGCCGGACCAGTCCGGGTAAGGGCCGGACCAGTCCGGTGTAATGATTAGGTCCACCTCCTTGATTACAATCAACATGTGCGGTGATAATTATAATTATAATTATATATAACTTATAAAATTCATATCTCGAGTTCGGATCTCCAAAAAACATGATTCAAGAGGCATCGGAAAGCTCTCGGGAAAATCTACAACTTTCATGAAGGACTCTTCTTCAGATAATGTCGTTTTGATGAGCCATTCGTTTGTCGAAGACGTTTCTCGATTACCACAAAAACTAATAAAAACACATAAAAACACTATATTTTATAAAATAACTACTACTAACATACTTAGATAAATCTAAGGAATTTATGACTCGAAATGATATAATAACGCTCAAAATGATATTAGAAATGGGGTAAAATGGGTATTTAAATATGGACTCGTGTGCGAGTTTGCAGATGTTTCTTTAAGAATGAGGCGGTTTGCACGGAGTTTAGTGATTCCAGTCTTGTGTTTGTTGCTGAGGTGAGGAAAACGATGATTACTGGGCTGGGTTATCCCAGGAGATCAAAGTTAGTTGATCGGAGGTGGTGTCCTCCTTGGAGGCACCGTGGAATCGTCTTTGCGGTGGAGCAAATGACACCTTGGAGCTGAATGATGTTGATTTTCCCGGTAACGGAGCCAATTGATATCGCGTAGAATATCAGGTATGCGGTAACAGTGCTTATCTTGAGGATATAAGGCTTTATATACGTGATTTCTCCGGGGAGAGTATGGCGGTGAACAAGAACAATACAGTCTGAATAACGCCAAGGAAGAACGCGTTAATGAGTCGACAAATTGACAGAGTAGCTCTGTGTATATTCATTCTTGGATCTTTTTTTATTACATTGTGATCCCATATATATAGGCTAAGACTATGTCGGTTTACTGTTCATGACAAGACAATTAAGAATACATAATTAAAGATAATTATGCATGCAATATAAGAGGCCTAGCCAGCTGTCAAAAGTAGCCAGCTGGAGTGATAAGTATGGCGAGCAGCGAACAGCGGACTCGTATATGCCTTGTCTTGAAATCAGTTTGACCATATGGGTAGAAATCACACGGAGATGAGGTCCGACTTATTACCAGCGGACAGGATCCGGCTTACTGTTGGCGGATAGGACCCGGCTTACGAACGGCGGGTAGGATCCGGCTTATGTGCACGGACAGAGGGGAAAGAGGCCCCATATCTTCGTTATTGGGCCATGATAGTAGGCCCAATCTAGATGAACATGGCCCCATTCCGATTCGGGTATATCAAGTTTAGAAAGTGTAAGTGTGAAAAGAACGCAACTTTGAAAATCGTTGAATTGAGTAGCCAAACATTAGAGTGTTGTATTTCAAGTGCTCTGATTGTGACTTTTTTGAATGGTGCAACCCGATCGGTAGAGGTGCCTATGATGAAGTTTCCTCAGTTGGAAATGGTGGGACGAGATGAATAAATACATCGACTTCATTTGGAAAAAATTGATGTAAAGATTGGGTGGTTGACGGTGTTTTTAGTTGTTATTCTTGTGTGGTTGTGTCAATTCTGTGGAAATAGTGTCCTAAACCCAATCGGGTTGGACCGGATCCGACCGGGTCAGATCGTTTCTACTATATTTATGTTTATATATATATTAAATGGCTTTTCTGTTGTCATATATTTGTTCTTTTAAACAACCAATTATGAATTATTATATGATAACGTCCTTAATATTAAACTGTGATAGAGAAACCATGATAGGCGATTACGGTTGATGAGATCTCTAATCACTTTAATAAGTTTAATACTTAAATGTCTCTAGGCTGATGTACTATTAAAGAGGGCATTGATAGTACGAACATGCTAGCACATATTAGATGTCTTCGTCTTTAAGGGCGTCTATCGGATAGATCTCGTCGGTATTGAAGTGTAGACCCAGACACTTAAGTGTCACACTATGTACGTGGACGTGTATTAACACAAAACAAACAAGAATGCGTATGTTAAGGATCGTAGTAATAGTGGTTAATGCCCGATCTTACGGGGAACTAAACGATTGTGATTTCTAGTTTTTGTTTCTATGTCACGAAACTAATGTGGCGAAACTAGGAAGAATACGGGTTGCGAACCTATTTAAACTAAACTAATCTAAGATGCAAATAAAAGTAAACTAACTAAACAAATTCAAGTTTTAAGGATTTAAATCAAGTGTATAACGAGCAAACGAGGATTGATCCACCTATCCAACAAGCATTGATTTCCTATCTCGATTATGTTGTGGTTTTTATCTAGGTTGTGATTCACCTTATCTAAACATGAACCCTAATTCCTTAGAAAGTTCATCTATTAATCTATTATCTTCCAATGCAAGATTAACGCGTTTTCTAACCAAAGGTGTAAACTTTACGTTTATAATCTAGCAATTAAACCTATTAACTTCCGTTATAGATTTTAAAGTCGGTTCAGCAAAGTCGGCTACCGGACGCCCGTCTGGAATCTTGAACGCCCGTCCACTCTTCAATAAAACTTCGAATCGGGCCGAGTCATGACCAAACGCTCGTCCATCCAGCGTCCACTCCAGCGTCCAAACTTCCTGAATCAAAGATGCCGTCCTGGACGCTCGTTCACTTAATCAGACGCCCGTCCAGCCGGACGGGACTTGGACGCTCGTTCAAGATGATAGAATTTCGATTTCTTGATCTTTATCTTTTCTATCTTTGTCAATTCCTTCATTATCTCTTTTATCATCATATATTTCGACTCTTATCTCTTTGTGATCATCATTTGAGCCTCAAACTGTTAGTAATATCATCCGCAGCGGAAGCGATTTTAGTGGATCTAGATCTATAAACTACACGTAATAAAATAGCTAGATCTATATCTACAAGGGGGTTGTAGAACATACCTCTTGGATCTCAAAATCCAAGTTGAAGAACCGCAATAGGATGAACGAAGGAAAGCGTGAAGAGCACCACGATCTTCCGCACGTGTGATCCAAGCAATTCCCGGTGGAAGGAATTCTCGACTCGAACCCTTCCGATATGCTACCCGGAAAAATCTCCAAGATTTCTCCCCTTGTCTCCCCTTGGCCGAAATTTTCTTTCTCCTCTCTAAGAGGTAGAAGTCGAAATATGTAGTGTAATTTGGCTTGGGAGAACTCTCTTTATATAGGAGAGTAAAACTTAAGCCCCAAGGATTTTATAATTAATACAAAATCAATTATGATAATCCTATTAAATAAAAGATAATCCCAAAATATTCTAGAACAAATCTAGAATAATCTTTATCTTTATTTCTTACCATAAATATTTATCCAATAAATATTTTATGCACATGTCTTATTAATCACAAGAAAACTAATTTCTTGTTCATTAAACATGCTTGGGGTCGAAAATCATCATCATTGACCTAGTCAATATGATTTATTTCCACACACACAATAATTGGGCCAAGATTATGGAAAATGTTTTTCCACATAATTAATTATTTAGCCCAACTAATTTAATAGTCCACTAAACAATTAATTCACATATCGTTTTAATAAAGTCCAATAAGAACTAAATTAATATTATTAGGATTCGACGTCCGAGAATAGCTATGCTATATAGGAGGCACGTCGGGGACCATGGACTAATAATCAGCGGCTCCAATAAATCAAATAAATAATTATAGAATAATTATATTCGATAAATCAATCACGGGAATATGCCACCATAATCCCGTGATCGCACTCCTCCGATTATGAGATTATATTTATCTCCTCACGAGAATAATAATAAGCGTCCATTGATATAATCATTACATATGGATTAATCCTCCATAGGCATCGTTCATTCTAAATCGGGAAGTTACCGTTAACCCTTTTTAGAACCTCTTATCCTTATTTACCATTAACCCCCTAGTGATCAATTAATTCATACAACTCACTTTGGTGATCAATCGGTGTGATATGAACTCGCGCGATCGATCGGTTTCTAGGATTAACAAATAAGGGAAGCTGTCTATCTACTTCCATAAATGGAAGGAATGGATTCCGTATACGTGATAACAAAGACTACTCACTCAATCCGGTACAATGCCAAGATGGGGTAATTCGGACCACGGACTCGGTGTAATCCTTAACCGTCAAGTCAAACTTCATGCGATTCAAGCGGTTGAGCGTGATCACCTCGGGATTAAGATATATCCATAAATATGATCATCCATTGATTCGATAAGACTTCTCGATTACGGAATTATATCGTGAACTCTAATCAAATCGGTCCGGCCCTATATGATATATCTATCATATATAAATGCCCCATTAGGTTCTCTTAACCGAAAGTCCGGATAGGACTATCACACCTATTGTGTTCGGGCGCATTAATAGCACGTTAAAGGAGAGACCCGATACTCTCGATTAACTTCACTACGGGCTAATTGTATTTTAAGTACATCTTCACTAACTCAATCCTCCCGTGTATATACCATACACCGAGTCAAGTGATTACATAAACGATATACTTAGGGTTTTACGTAGTGTAAATACTATTGTCACATCGGTGATTATGAGAATAACAAATATGAATAATAACGTCAATTCATTTATTAAATAAAACAATTACAAAATTGTCTTTCGGGCATCACACCTAACAATCTCCCACTTGCACGAAAGCATGTGATTAATTGTTTTAGAGCACACCCTATTATTTAAAATACAACAAACTACATCTCCCACTTGCTCTAAAGCAATGGAGACTCATCCCGTATTCTAGTACCCACTAAGCATGTCATAACCATTTCGATTCCAAAATACACTCCGAGTATGCCGTCGTAGGATAGGTCGGTGACTCGGGGAGTACCTACATCTAAATGTCATGGGTCTTAATGATTAGTCGGGTTGTCGGCTCGAGACGATCCGTAGAATCGAAACGTTACCGGTCCATCAAATCATGTGGTGCGAGTAAACACCGAGCCCGAGATCGACTTAACGATCATCCTCAATCGACTTAAAGTCAAAATCGGTGTATCACACATATCCAAGTTCACACATGAATATGTCCGCATATTGTTCCTCGTTCTCTCAAGATACTAAAGGACATACTAAACTTGCTTTGTTAACCGCCGAATCTAAGATTCGATCAAAGTTGACGTTCAATAACACGACCATCTCTTACTAGAAAGAGAATCTATCCCATTTCTCTGATCCGAAGATTTAGAGAGTCATTCCGAGGCATAGGGTAGAACTTCCTCGTTGAATGTTGCATACACGGATGCATCATCTTAACCAATAAGATGGATGGGAAACCGTGGATCGATTCTAATGAATTCGACCGAGTCAAACTCTTAAGAATGTTGTCCAAATCTCTGTTGCGAGAGAATTGTGGCATTGTCGGATTCGACTTCGGATAACACACCCATGTTGATTCCAACTCGGTGCGGTGTTATCCTTCACAAACACTAATATATGTATATATTCACTCGTACTAAAATTGATATCCGATCTACAAAAGACTTATCAATATTTCGGTCAAATCCACATATTGTAGAAATATATGACTTCCAATGACCGAGAGGTTTGCTTTTTATCCACAAAGGACATAAGCCTTGACGGATCATCCTGTCATAGGTTCTTAAGCGAAACCCTTACGTTCCGAATGAATCCAGATTCCGTTTGTTCGGCATGAAAGTCTCGGGGAATCACCCCTATTTTACTCGCTTGTGAACGAAATCATGCAATACTAAGTGGTAAGAGAGTTCAAGGTCGATTAACTCTCTACTTCTTAGGGAATTACCCCTAGACCACTCAAGCTTTGCTCGAAAGATAAACTTTCCTATTCATTCCACTTTTTTCCATGTAGATCCAATTACTCCCCCTTTGGGCACCGAGACGCTCGGGTGGTTCTACAAGAGTATGAACAGAACTGGAGTACCAAACTCCATTCACAGGGTTATGGCTATTAAACCAACCTATATTATCAGAATCCTATACTGCTCACAAAAGAGCCATAGGTCAATCGATCCTCAGACTACAAAGTCCGCAGAACCTGTAATGGGTAATGGATAAACCATACTCCCACTACATTCTGGGTGGATCAAAATTCTGATTTAGTTTAGTAGTGTTTAGTGTTATCACCAACAACCGATGTTGGATGTGGTCTGATTTTAATCAGTTAGTAACTAACTTGAGTAAACGTACTTCAAGGTTCAAGGTTTTTTTTGTTTATGGACTCTATCGAAAGGCCGCAACAAGTATAAGCGTCCCTTCCCGATTTCAAGAATCTTATAACAAACCTTTTTTTCAATAGTTACAAGATATATAACGATTGGTCAGCGACCGAACGTGTTCGCGAAATTCCCGGACCTACCTTCAAGCACCGTGTGCTAAATGCTTATATTTATGGAAGTGGTGTGAACCGAATCCACACCTTATCCGTAAATTCCAAAGCATATTCTAGGTAGACTTCTCGGTTCTACACTTCAATGTAAACCGTTATTTCACTTCTAATATCTTTATTGAGTTATGCAGTGTATTGTAGCACATCTAAAAAACTATATAAGGCAATTTAACGGTTTCTCACTTAGTGAGAACATGTCACAATGAGGCAGGCTGAGCATCAGTCTCGAGGACTATGAATGGCCTATTCCGAGTATAGAATACTCTATCTCTGTTGAAAACAGAGAAACCTCAAAAATATTTTGGATAAACTGACCGGAGTGTTCGAATAGTTATCAGACAAGAAGTCACTACTCGGAAGCTCCTACTAGCTTGTATCTTTCATCAGACCCCGAAGGTCGTCATAAACAAGCTATGTTACTTCTTTATAACCATTATCCTTTCCCGATTGAAAGGAAACTTAGTCATTGAACCTTTGAGACAATATAACCAGACTGGGAGAAAGGAATCACCCTGAGCCAGTCTTCAGGTCTTGTCTTTTAGGGACTATGCACTAATTATGGAATATGAAGAAGCGTTTATCTAAATATAGAAACCAATTGCTCTTAATAGTTCTTAAGATGTGTTTTGTATACATATTTCAGCAATTCTAAGTGGTTTTGACTTTATCAAACAAAAGTCCGAGTCTTGGATTCGTACTACAAATAGTATATTCACTTTCTATACGACAAACAAATTATCGGATAGAAGGTAAATCCATTCGTTCCAACAAATCTTAAACAGAAAATAAATTTTCCGCGATATCCAAGGATTGAATCCGAGATTCATTTCCTTATATCACTCCCACTATTCTAGCTAAAATTAACTGCCCGTTGTTTACTCTTTTAATCGTTAAATGCCTTTGCTACCTTGTTCTTCCAAAGAACTTAGCTCGAGAAAATCTCCAAGGATTCATAGGTTGGTGATCCAAAATCACTGTCCTTATCCTATGATTTTCAGTTAATTAATTTTTCGGTTCAGCCTTAAAGTTTTCTCAGTTTAGATGACTAACACTTTTAGACAGATTCTCCCATTCTTGACTTTCCGTGAATGGAAACAGTCTTGAACCAGCGGTTCGTTTGAGTAGACACTACTCTTGAACCGTGGGATGTCTATTTCGAGTGTTACTCGTCGGGACTTCTCGGATTTTCTAATATACCAGAAAAAACAACAAATCATATTAAAGCTCCCACTAGTTTATCGGTTCCAAATATCGTCTAACGAGCAATGCTTTATTTATGATTTTCCGATTTTTTCAATTTAGAAAAAAATCTCATAGTTCCAATATTTCCAGAAAAACAACAAATCATAGAACTCCCACTAGTTCATCGATTCCAAATATCGTCCAACTAGCGACATTTCATGACTTTCCGGTTTTTCAATTAGAACGGTTACGTGTGTAGTCGATTACACTTTTCTAATGTTCCGAGAAAAACAACAAATCATAAAGCTCCCACTAGTTCATCGATTCCAAATATCGTCCAACTAGTAACACTTCATGATTTTCCGATTTTTCAATTAGAAAATTACTTGTGTAATCACTACACACTCAAAATTCACTAGAAGAATTTTAAAGTCCGAAATCACCTAAGTTTGTCTCCGTTTGACACGAGTGACACTAGTGACATACCTATATGTCACTCGATTTTTAAAAGGCTTAAGAGAAAATATCTCTTTCGAAAAATAATTGCATTATTGATTAACTAGTTCAACGTCCTAGTTACTTTCCACTTTTTAACGAAGTCAATACTAGTCAATTATAAATTTTTAAGCAATTTAGTAAGGGATAATGCGTAAATAAAATGACATAAATTAATTCAAGTTTAACACTACTATATTAATTTTAGGAATTGTAAACTAAAAATTAAGTCTACTCTACCATTCCAAGGTTTTAACCTCGCATCTCAGTGCCGCCTTAGGGTAGGTCAAAGAGATGACGGTTAAATCGAGACAATCTCATCAATGAATGACTTGTGAGAATCGAACATCCCACGAGAATCGAACATCCCTTTATTCATTGACTACCTTCCTTTTTTAGCCTAGATATTATCAAAAAATACCCATGATGAGTGTGACCTACTATATCGGATCTCTTAGGTACGCCCCGAGTATGCCGTCTTAGGATAGGTCGGTGACCCAACGAGTACCCGGAAATCCTATCCTTTCGGAGACCAAGCCATGAATGTTGATAGGGTGAACACCATCCTTAGGGGGACGAAATCAAAGCGCCTCGAGGCGTCACCCTTCTCTCACTTACTTGTATCTATAGTAGAGGCCGTGGGGTTGGCGTCGCCTCCCCGCTCCCACTCAATATTTTGGAAGTGGTTGTGGGTTAACTAACCACGTCTTTTTGATGTTAACATAAAAGCACATCAAATCAAGGATTCCGAATGGTGTCGGTAACGTAGGCAAGCCTACCCGTCCTATTCGTTGGAACATATGTGACAGTCGGACGAAGTCGGGTCAAGACGGCCCCATTGAGATAAGAAGGAATCACCCTCCGCTCTCCGGTGTAGCTTAGTCTTGCCGGACCCCCGTGCATACATCACACTAGGAGGGTTAAGTCGGTCGAGCGAAGCTCATTTGACCACCCAACCTATAGGCGAACCGTTTTTATCCAAGATTTATTGTTCTTTGACCATCATTCAATCTCGTAGACTACTACGAATCGAAAACGTGATCTCGTTTGGGCTTTAAGGCGGTTCACCGAGAACACACACCGAAAGGCCTAACGATTTCATAACCCGTCCTCGGATCTTTAATTAGTTACTAAATTAATTAATTACCACGTATTAATTAAATTTCAACTAATTACACGAGTTTGTATACATGCCTATTTTAATTACCAAAATTAAAATTCTACATGTATGCATGGAGTGGATTTATGATATGATGCATGTCATGGCAATTCCGATTTTATATCTATTTTATGATCAAACACATAAAAAATAAAGTGCGGAAAATTTAAACACCGAGATGGATCGTTGGCACCCCCGAATCTAACCTATTAGAAAATAAATAACCAAAACCTAACTAGGGTTTACTACTTTCTAACATAATCTGCAGCTGTTCAAACTCTTCGACGATCGGCATACCAAACGAACTCGGATCGGGATGAAACTTTCCAGATCATATCTTCACTCCTTGAACTTCAATATGGACAGTTGGATCGGTGCTTTGACTTACCAATTTTCTCCAGTAAACCGCCAAACTTGCTGCTGAATCTGACTTTAACTGCACTGCATCAAGGACTTCCTGAGGCAGATCGGGAATCGAGATGAATCCCGATCGACCTGAAATTTTTATGGTACGTCCAAAACTCCAAGTTGATCAATCTGAACGGTCGGATTTGCTTTTCAACGGTCCAAACTCTCCCAGAAAATCGAGGAAGTCACAGATAGTGTTTCTGTGAATCCTGCGTTTTTCTGTTACAGCAGCCTCTTCGCAGCATCAAACGGATATCGAATCGGACTCTGATCGACGCCAAAATTTGTGGAGTTGATCATCATCTTCTAATCTTGATTCTGACTGGAGGGATCTTCGTTTCAACGGTTCGATCAACGGGAAACACGAAATAACTAAACAGCTACTAAACAGATCTATTTTCTGGAAATTAAAATTGCAATAAAAAAAGAATTACATAATTTCCTATACTCATATGGACGAATTTTCATCGTTTATATGAGTTTACAATAGATCTAACGGGTAAACAGTGTCAACCCCAATCCATCTCTTCAACCACGACATTCATAATCATAAAAAATAATCATGCATGCGCCCCATTTAAAAAATTGGGACAAAAATCTACATGTTTTACCACTCCTAGATCTAATATTTTATACGTATAAATATAGATCCCATGGCGACTGATACCTTTGTTAGTAATATCATCCGCGGCGGAAGCGATTTTAGTGGATCTAGATCTATAAACTACACGTAATAAAATAGCTAGATCTATATCTACAAGGGGTTGTAGAACATACCTCTTGGATCTCAAAATCCAAGTTGAAGAACCGCAATAGGATGAACGAAGGAAAGCGTGAAGAGCACCACGATCTTCCGCACGTGTGATCCAAGCAATTCCCGGTGGAAGGAATTCTCGACTCGAACCCTTCCGATATGCTACCCGGAAAAATCTCCAAGATTTCTCCCCTTGTCTCCCCTTGGCCGAAATTTTCTTTCTCCTCTCTAAGAGGTAGAAGTCGAAATATGTAGTGTAATTTGGCTTGGGAGGCTCTCTTTATATAGGAGAGTAAAACTTAAGCCCCAAGGATTTTATAATTAATACAAAATCAATTATGATAATCCTATTAAATAAAAGATAATCCCAAAATATTCTAGAACAAATCTAGAATAATCTTTATCTTTATTTCTTACCATAAATATTTATCCAATAAATATTTTATGCGCATGTCTTATTAATCACAAGAAAACTAATTTCTTGTTCATTAAACATGCTTGGGGTCGAAAATCATCATCATTGACCTAGTCAATATGATTTATTTCCACACACACAATAATTGGGGCCAAGATTATGGAAAATGTTTTTCCACATATTTAATTATTTAGCCCAACTAATTTAATAGTCCACTAAACAATTAATTCACATATCGTTTTAATAAAGTCCAATAAGAACTAAATTAATATTATTAGGATTCGACGTCCGAGAATAGCTATGCTATATATTAGGAGGCACGTCGGGGACCATGGACTAATAATCGGCGGCTCCGATAAATCAAATAAATAATTATAGAATAATTATATTCGATAAATCAATCACGGGAATATGCCACCATAATCCCGTGGCGCACTCCTCCGATTATGAGATTATATTTATCTCCTCACGAGAATAATAATAAGCGTCCATTGATATAATCATTACATATGGATTAATCCTCCATAGGCATTTGTTCATTCTAAATCGGGAAGTTACCGTTAACCCTTTTTAGAACCTCTTATCCTTATTTACCATTAACCCCCTAGTGATCAATTAATTCATACAACTCACTTTGGTGATCAATCGGTGTGATATGAACTCGCGCGATCGATCGGTTTTAGGATTAACAAATAAGGGAAGCGTCTATCTACTTCCATAAATGGAAGGAATGGATTCCGTATCGTGATAACAAAGACTACTCACTCAATCCGGTACAATGCCAAGATGGGGTAATTCGGACCACGGACTCGGTGTAATCCTTAACCGTCAAGTCAAACTTCATACCGATTCAAGCGGTTGAGCGCGTGATCACCTCGGGATTAAGATATATCCATAAATATGATCATCCATTGATTCGATAAGACTTCTCGATTACGGAATTATATCGTGAACTCTAATCAAATCGGTCCAGCCCTATATGATATATCTATCATATATAAATGCCCCATTAGGTTCTCTTAACCGAAAGTCCGGATAAGACTATCACACCTATTGTGTTACGGGCGCATTAATAGCACGTTAAAGGAGAGACCCGATACTCTCGATTAACTTCACTACGGGCTAATTGTATTTTAAGTACATCTTCACTAACTCAATCCTCCCGTGTATATACCATACACCGAGTCAAGTGATTACATAAACGATATACTTAGGGTTTTACGTAGTGTAAATACTATTGTCACATCGGTGATTATGAGAATAACAAATATGAATAATAACGTCAATTCATTTATTAAATAAAACAATTACAAAAATTGTCTTTCGGGCATCACACCTAACACAAACGTGTATCTATAACACATAAAAACATCGCAAAATGTAATATCGCTCAAATAATCATAAAAACATAATTAAAACACATAAATCAACCTATTTTGCGATTAACTCTTTTAAAATATCATTTACTCAATATTTCCATTAAACACTCGTTTCTTATGCAAATTCATACAAATACGGGGGAAAATACCATAGAATATAGCCTTATAAATCGTATAATCACCCTTAACATGGCGGTTGTGTGATTATCCTTAAGACCGGAGTCTTCATGGCATCACGGTGTGGATTGTCATGCTTTGACACTACTGAGGTTTCCCCTAGCCATGGGGCGATCATGCGGTAGTGATTGGGTGTGACATTGAAGCATGCGGAGTATACATGTTTGGTCGTCTGGGAATCACGTACCCTATCAGTTAGGGGTGAATATCCGAAATGGCCTTCTTATAAGGAATGTCGTACTCTCGTGAATCTTTGTAAAGTGGAAGTAAATGAGTTACTTCGAGAGAGTATGATATCTAGATTATAAGATACGGTCGTTAATGTTTGACACTCGACGTACGACTGTATGGATATTATTACAGCGATAGGATTGTAAGTTACATGGTAACTGTTTCAAATGAAAGGTAGTAGTCATTGCATTTGACTCTTCCGATGATTGGGGGTCACGGTGTATTGCTAGACGCTATCCCGTGATCGTTAGGTATTAAGGGCATTTTCGTAATTTGCACTTTATGCCTACGGCCAACATATTCGGAAGTCTATCGGGTCACACACATAAAAACATCTAGCCGGATGAGTTGATAACCAAATAAGGAAAGAATTTATCTCGTACTATAAAGGTTATAGTGGTAAATTAATATAGTGGTATTTATTTATTATGAATAAATATAATACAAGATATTAATTATGTTGATAATTAATTAAGTATACACATAATGTATGTGTAGGTCGATATATATATATATATATATATATATATATATATATATATATATATATATATATATATATATATATATATATATATTAATTAATCATAGCATATATTAATTAACGAATATTCCGGATGCCAAATTCTTGGCTAAAGGTGGCGCCAATTTAATGTGTATATGATACATTTGGATTATGCAATTTAATTAATAAGATTACCATAATATTAATATTAGATATTAATTAATTTTGGAAAAATAGATTTATGGCAATAAGATAAATATAGTCAATATTAGATATTGACAATATATTAGAAATATTTAATATAAGATATTAAATATTAATAAGATAAATCAATCAAAGAGATTTTCCTTATTTTATTAGGAAAATGTTTTCTCTCTCATCTATCTACTAGAAGCTAATCTCAATCAGATTGGGAACCATAGAGGGGCGCCCCATGCCTTATTTATAGGAGGCTTGGCTAGCTCTTTTTTACAACACAATTCCAAGAACTAATAGTTCTTGTGAAAAATAGAGAGCTTCTTAGAGAGAGATTTGAGAGAGAGAAAAGGTCGGTCTAGCAACCGAGTTTTTCTGATAGTAATCCATGATGGGATTCCGGCGGGCTATTCGTGTGGATCATCGGTAGAGGCCGAACGCTTGGCGGCTCCGTGCATCGCTACTCTCCTTAAACGGTCAAAGCGTCGATCTTTTTGATCAACCAAGGTAACCACCGTCTACTAGCTTATTTTTTATTGCTTAAACGAAGTCGATCCTGGTCAAAGAAAATAATTTTTGAATTTGCTCTGCGTTCCCGAGTAGATTTCCTAACAGTGGTATCAGAGAGAGTTTCGAGCCTAAGCAATAAGCATGTTAATTTGCGTAGTTAATTTTATCGTTTAAATCACGTAATTAAAAGATGAAAGATTTTTTATTCGCAAAACGATACACGAAAAAAAAAATAAAAGACATCGGTTTTTGGGGTGCTCGGCCGATCAGCGGCGGCTCCCCCCTCGGGGCGGTCGGCGTCGGCTGGTGTATCTTTTTGATGGATCCCCAAGATTTTTTTTGTGTATTTTGTTATTCAATATGGTTCATAGTTGTGATTGATATCTCTTTGTTTAGTTGTGTCATATGGCTAACCAATGGTTCAAATAGTTTGAGGCCATTGGGATACCATAGCGACATATCAACCAAAATATTGGTCATTCCAAATTTTGTTTGGAATAGGCCTTGGCCCTTTTCAAAATATTTGATTTTGGAAAAGTCCCATTTTCAAAATTTTGATTTTTAAAAGGGCCAAGGGAGATGTCTTTTGGTTTAGAAAACCAAAAGCATTCCTTTTGATTATGAATCAAAATGAAAGAAACAAAAGAGGCTTAATTTTAATTTTGATTTATTTTTAGAATATTTCTAATTAATTTAAAATTAAAATCGTTTAAAATTAACCTTTAATTTTATTTTGATTAAAATCATTTAATTAATTAAATGTTAATTATTTAATTGATTGGATAAAATTATTTAATAGATTAAACGTTAATCGATTAATTAAGACGTAAGCTGTTAAGTTTTAATTTTATCTTTTTTCATAAGATCTTATTGTATGGATTAGATATAGTAGCTATAATATGATTATATGGAACCCGATTGATCACCGATATATGTGAATGATTTTAGTTTTTTGTTGGATATGATATACGTGAATGATTTTAGTTAGCTCCCCCTCGTTTTTGTTTATTTTTAAAAATAAGACCACAAATGATGAAATAGGACAAAAAAAATAAAATTTAGTTGAGAAGGACAAATTAAATGAAGAACAAAAACACCTTTAATGATAATTATATTTTGTTTTTATCTCACCTAGGAATCGGGTTGTTTAATGCTCGATTTTTTTGGCCGAAATCCTTTCTAGTATTGCGGCGGGTGGAAATCTCGGCAAATGAATCGTATTGAATTTGTGTTTGCCTGTTAAAGTAATTGAATTGTGCGGATCGATTGTTGAATGAATTAGGGTTTCAATTTCAATCCAATTCCGATTATGATAAATATGTGTTCTGAAGAATGTGAATTTATTTTGCATTGGATTAGATTTACTTACAAATGAATTGGGTAGTTGGCTTTGCATCCATCTGAACCAATTTGAAATTCATACTGAATACCGTGGGTAATTTCGTTAAAGGTGTTGGCTTTGGTGCAAGTTTCCTTTGTTTTGGTTTATGACTATCATCCGTCTTTGTTTCTCTTTCTGTTTTGTGTAATAAAATGATAGTCAAAATTTAATGTTTTATGTGTTTCCTAATTAAGTTCACTACAAGGATGTATTGTCTGGTGTAGGTTTGGATCGATGCATGTTCCTTATCTTCTCAGTTTTTCATTTCATCTGTTTTCCACCTTTGCAGATGAAAATTTTATAACATATATTACGTTTCTAAGTGAAGTTACAACATAATTTGTAATGTTACTACATATTTTGGAATTGTAACTACATTATTCGAACTTTAAATACTTCAACTTTGTTTTGTAAGCTTAACCAATGGAAAGTTCTCGCATGTGTGGGATTAGAATCACATGTTAGAACACAAATAGGGTGGTGTTAGGGAAGAATAGTTGCTACAATCTTTTGCACATGTTACACATTTTTTGACTTTTGTGTCTACATTTATGTGGTTTGACAATGCAATGGTGGACCGTCAATACAATGTTGTGTATTGTTACTACATATTTGTAAACTCGTTACTAGGTTTTTTTGCATTGTTAGTACATTGTCATGACCTCGGGCTACCCCTTTTTTATGGTTCATACAACTTCAGCAAGTGTAACTATATTGTGTTGAACAGTTACTATATTTTCTGGAATGTGACTAATATTATTTCGTTGACAAAGTACACCTACATCTTACATGTGATTTGGATCGATGTTGAAACATCTTTGGTTGTTAGCACACTCTGTTTACATTGCAATTGTGTGTATCTCGTGTTTACTTTCTATAAAATGTAACCGCATATCATGAGTTGTTAACGATTGAGGTATGTGAACCAGGAGTAAAGATCAATACCGGTGCACGTTGATGTCTTTATACAACTTATACAATTCCATTTCAAAGTCTATAACAGAGAAGCATCGAATTGTCACGCGGAGAACGCCATTCAGTGTATTTTTCAGGGCTTTGGATGAGGGAAAGATTGTGTTGGGGAAAAGAAGCAATGATATGCTAGACGAATTGATAAATAGGTACGACAAGGCATTGTAAGTACATTCACTATGACTATAAATGTACCTGTTTCCAATTCAGTTTATATGGTTCAAACCTTGTTTGTCTTTGTTAACCAAAACTTATAAAACTGAAGTAACACTGTTACTCCATATTAGCAACAGATATAATGTAGCAACATGCACTTACAGAGAGTTGGAAAATGGAATACAAAATAGATTTGAAAGAAACTTATTTGCCCAGAAAATGTAGGAACATGTTCTTGCAATCACAAACTAAGTCACTACAACAAATGTTGGACAAAACCATGTTACATAAATGTATTTAATTAAGCACCCGTATTTGCATGTCACATCAGCATATTGATATTTGCCTCATATTGTCCCTTGTTAGGAAAAGTATGTTTTACATTGCATGTATGCATGTGGAGAGAAGAAGCAACTAAAGAACGTGCCGGAACGTCGGAATAGTGAAAGTGAAGAATGCGCCACTACAACATGAAGAGTCGTAAGTACACATTGTCGTACTTACTTCAATGCATATATTTTATACACATTTCAATTCAAGGTACACCGTCGTAATACATGAATTGTACGCATTGCAGGACTGATTGTGCATTTTATCTGATTCACTACCTACTGAAGTTATCACAAGGAAAAAGCATACCTCAAAAATGGACAGATGAAGAATTGCAGAGGCTAAAAGGGATGGTTGTGACGTCAATCATGCTAGACACCTTGCCCTCTTCGTTTTAAAAGTGTTTAATTATTCTAGAATAAAGTAATGACATTTGTTGCAACTTTTTCTAAGAACCGAATGAGGCAATTATGGCCCATGATTCATGAATAATTTAGATCGTGGTTCTTCTGTTAAGACTACGACTACTTCAAAATTTGATTTGTCTTCAAATAATTTATAAACCTAAATTTTATTGGTTTAAATTACATATTGATTTGTTGTGTTTGTTGTACATGTAGTAACCCCATTATTCCAACACATATGAATGTTATTGACATATGATTTGGAGTATGTACAATTACACAATTACTGGTTATGAGTTCGAAGATACGAGGTAGTAAGGACGAATGATATTGTCAACAAAATGCCATTTCCTTTTAGCGTCGGAACACATAAAGAAGTGACACTCTACATTGTAATTGACAATGGCGATTCATTGTTCCATGTCATAACTAGACGAACAACCGTACCTTTGAAAATACCAGCATTTGATATGTATTACATGGCTTCGAAATTGTTAATTCAGAAAGTAATCATATGCAGTGAGTAGTAAGGACATGTTTTAAACTTCAATGATTGAGAAGTTTAGTCACTACATGTGTTACTACTTTTTTATGTTGTGTTACTACACGTGTTACTACATGTTTGTCATTTTCAACCATTCTAAATTAAAACCTGTCATTTACGACCTATAACCAAAGAAAACGCAAGAGGATTACTGTAAAATAAAAAGGCAGAATGACAAAAGGGATAAAATATGAACACTGAAGCAAATTAACATATCATAAATGTTGCGCACCGCTTAATACATTCCGTTTACTACGTCCTGTAACAACAAATACACAAAGCAATAGTCCATTGTTAAAATAAAAAAACAAAGTGATCGAACATTCAGGAAGAAAATATTATTCTGTCATGAATTGAACGTAAAGAATCTTCAGAATTTACTCTAAGAACACATGTCTCCTCCTTGAATGAACACATAAGCAGCAACATCACTGCAACACAAACACCTATGAATCAAATTGACAAATTCATCTATAAACATGTAAATAATGAATCCAAAGATTCAAAAAAAAATTTAGGTGTTTTTGGAACCAAACTAAACCCTAATTGGGAAGGGGGAACCCAATAGGGGATTTGAGGACCTTAAGATCGTGCATATTTGTGAAAAAAATGGGAGAAAATCGCGAACTAACTTGTGTTTCTCATCAAGCACATGCAGAACTTGCCATTGGTTAAGCATGGAAGACAGGTTCAAGTATAAATAGTACAAAATAATGTAGTTCCAATTCCGAAAAATGTAGTAACATTACAAAAACAAGTAGCTCTAGTTCATCACCAGGTCGAAACAATGCAAAATATTAATAGTGTAGGTACAGTGCAAAATAGTGTAGTAGCAGTCCATATATTGTACTAACAATCCATACATAAGTAGTAACAATTCACAAAGGTTTAACATAGTGTAAATATTTGTGGGTAACTACGGGTGTTGGTCCTAAAGGATAACATAAGATTCCAAATGATGAAATAGGACAGAAAAAATAAACTGAAATGATCCATGACAACAACAATTGTTCATACATGCCAATAAAGATAATTACCTTGGGTCAGTAGATGCTCGTAGACAATTGATTCAAAAATAACGGGAAAAATGCAGCAAAAGCGGAAAAAAAAAACTACAGGTTTACCAATCTGCTTATGAACAATTCACAGATCCAAACTCAATTAAACACACAAAAATGAATGTCTATAAACAAGATTACCAATTTCATCAGTAACCATGTCAAAAACAAATGCAAAAACATGATCGCAAAAACGGATTGTCACTACAATTCGGGGATTCACTCTGCAGAGTGGAATTCTGTTACTCCATTTACCTGAAATGTTACTACATTCTTTTTCACTGTTACTACATTATTCTGAACAATTGGTGTAGGTTTTCCAATCTGATTATGCACAATTCACGTTATTTTATTAGATATTTTGTTGTTGTCCTTTTTAACAAATAAATGTAACCTTTTCCTATTAAAATAGAACTAAATGTAACAAGAAGATGAAGATGGAGACCAAAAAAAGACGAAAATAAAGATCCTATTGGAGAATGGAGCATTAAAGATCCTATTGGCGGTTGTAGCTACCTTTAGTTTGCGACCCGCGGTTTCGTCAGTTTATTTGAAACCTCACATAGGAAAAGTCAATAATCATACCGGTTACTTTACGCATTTATTTATTTTGTGCTTGTATTTATTTTATATGATACGATAGATGCATAACTAAGCACGATCTAGATGAACATACCCTGATTTGTGCGAATTAAATAAGAACGTATTCAACAAAACAATGCGTAATATTTCAGATCTATATTTTTGTAATCAATATTATATACGGTTAAACAAAATAACATAAGCTGAGTTCGCTAAATTGTAACAAAATAGATGTAGATGTTTTAAAAAAAAAATTGCAAAGCAAGGTGTATTCACACAATCCTTAAAACAATATTGTTATGGTCATGTGCCCACGGTTGTAGCAATTATTTCCCAAGATACAACGGTTTCCTTCTCAAACATAGCGGCATTTCAAAAGCTCGAGTAACGGTGAACTACACGATGTTTCGACTTCTCTTCAGCACAACTCAACTACTATGAATGCAGAACGTTTCTGATGTAGGAGATAATAAAATCCAATGATCATTTTCAGTCATAAGGGTTTCTATATAGTGGAGAGGAAGATCCTTTAACCCTTTCAGCAAGTTAATTAGGCCGACCTAATTTGCCGACTTAATCACTTAATTAATCACGTTGGCTGACTTAATTAAGTCGGCATAACACGTTCATACACAACTGTAATTAGAAGTTTTGATGGTACCAAAATAGTTGGTTTTGAAACTAAGTATTAGTTTTGCTTAGTAGTGTGACAAGTGAATTGTATAGGTTTTAATAGTTGTAATAAATCTTAGGATAGAATAGTTGAAGTCAGAATAGTTGAAGATCTAGAAGACTTGAAGACCAGACTCAAGATCTATCAGAAGACAAGACTCAAGATCAACGAGAAGAATTATCAGTCAGACAACCTACAAACATTCAGAAGACCTTCCCTAGCAAGACAACTTCGAATACTAAGACGAGTATGACCATATGACTTTCAAGACTTTCAGATAAAATCAAGTGACTATGATGTATGAAGTGACAAATTAAAGGTGTAAAGCCGATCATCCGATCAACTCTTGATCAATGGCTACAAGACAATACAAGTGAAAGACAAGGCACTAAATGCAAGGCACAAATCTATAAACTGCATGTTATGCAACTGTCAGTACCAACGGTTGTTTTTCAAATAAAAGTAGAGAACTCAAGCAAAGCTATAAATGAAACACTCAACGGAGCAACAAACACATGAGATACAACAAGTGAATCATCAGTGATATTATCATGGTTAAGACTAGGACATGGTGTAATCGCTTATTAGGGCATCACTGGGCATATTTCCCTCAGTAGTTGACTCAAACCGGACCATCATTGTGTTAAGAGAACTTAGGTCATCCTTACTAGCCCACGATTTAGGTTTAAGCCCATTTAGCTGAGCGGTTTGGGTAGAGATTCACCAAACCGGGGTAAACCGAGAGCGGTTTGGGAAATTAATCTAACATACAAGGGGGCTCATTTTTCAGCAAAATCAGTTGCACTTAATGCTTTTATCCACTTCATGAATCTTGTTGAAAATCAGGTTAACACCAAAATTAAAATTGTGCAAACTGACTTCGGGGTGAATATATATCCTTTGTCCATGTCCTTAGTAGTTCTGGTATTCATTTTAGACATCTTTGCCCTCATACACATGAATAAAATGGGAAAGCGGAGAGAAATCACAGACATATCACTGAGTTAGGGTTAACCCTCTCTGAGCACATGCCAAAATAATTCACTTAGTTTTGTTTTGTGGGAGAGATTTAATCATGCTATTTTGTCGATTAATTATCTTCCTACACCTGTACTAAATGGCATCTCTCATTTTCAAAAGCTTTTTCAAACTGCACCACCTTATTTAAATCTAAAAGTCTTTGGTTGTGGTTGCTTCCCTTTTTTGAGGCCTTACAACAGACACAAATTTGATTTTCACACTATAAAGTGTGTGTTTATTGGTGTGAGTGAGCATCACAAAGGGTTCAAGTGTTTGGATCCTAGTGGAAGAGTATATATATATGTATAGAAATGTGATCTTTAACGAGGAGGAGTTTTCCCTATCAATTAGGGTTTCCAATAACTTCCGATTCCACTATTATACCTGTGAATTATACTAGTACTATATCCTTCTTCATACCTACTCAACCTCAGTTTGAACCTCTGCCTAATATTCCAAAACAACAATCACACGCATACCCATTGTCTCTTCTCTTCCCAACTCTCAAACATCTCAGCCCGAGTCTCCGTCCAGTAACAACCAGCATCAGACATCCACACCGATCTCAGACATCCCTCTACCAATTTCTCCCATGCATTCCTCAACTTCTGCTTCAAATTCTCCATCACCTATCCCTGACCAACCTATTGGCCACCCTATGCAAACAAGATCCAAGAGTGGCATATTCAAGCAAAAACCTTCTCCTTCTAGCCTTGAAATTCACCACTGCCCTTCCAGAACCTACTACAGTCTATGAAGCGTTGTCTCGGCCTCAATTGTCGGGTGCCATGAAATCTGAGTTTGAAGCTCTTCAAAAAAAAAATCAGACATGTTGTTCCTGCTACTTCCAATCAAAAGTTGTTTGGTAACAAATGGATCATTAAATTGAAACTGGATACATATGGTACAGTGAACAAGTACAAAGCAAGGCTTGTGTACAAGGGTTCAGACAAAGTTATGGAGTGGATTTCCATGAAACTTTTAGTCCAGTCATTAAACCTGACACTATTAGAATAGTTATGGCTATTGTTGTTAGTCAGAAATGGGATATTTCAGCAAATTGATGTGAATAATGCTTTCCTTAATGGTAGTTTGCAGGAAGACATATATATGCCTCAGCCACTTGGTTTTGTGGATCAACAAAAACCTACCTAAAGAGCCCCAGAGCCGGTTTTATGATTTTATGTTTCAAGCGGTACACTTCGGACACTTCCTTGTTTATATTTAAAGATGCTAATCTTACTATTTATGTACTAATCTATTTGGATGACATCTTAGTCACATGAAGTTCAAATGCTATTATCTCAGTTTTCATTGAAAATTGCATCGAAGTTTTCCCAAAAGTCCTTGGGCTCTATCGGTCACTTTCTGGGTATTGAGGCATACATAGATGATTCTGGGTTGTATTTGACACAGGCACTCTATGAAACACAACTTCTGCACATATTGGGCTTAGATAATATAAAGCATTGTTCTACACCTATGGTTACTCACATATATCTTACACCGGATTCTGGGCCACCTATGGAGAATCCCACTTTGTATTGGAGTGCCATACAATGTCAACCCCCTGAGTCAATTCATGGAAAATCCCACTGAATTACATTGGCAAGCTATAAAAAGGTTACTTAGATATGTTAAAGGAACACTGCAACTTGGGCTGCATTTAGTTCCTCATCTGCACCAATACAAGCATATTCAGATGTTGATTGGGCTACAGACCCTCATGACAGGAAATCTGTAAGTGGTTATTGTGTTTATCTTAGGATTTCTCTTGTTTCTTGGAGTTCATAGAAGCAACATGTTGTTGCAAGATCAAGTCCTAAGCTGAGTACAGATCACTGGTTCGGTTCGGTTTTGACTTTTAAAAACGAAAACCAAACCAATTCAAGTCGGTTTGGTTCGGATTTTGGTCGGTTCGGTTTTCATAGTTTTAAAAACCATCTAAATGGTTCGACTTGTATCTGTTTGATTCGGTTTAGAAAATGTTGAACACCTCTAACTGGTGCCACATTCATTGCTCAAAATCCGGTTTTCCATTCTAGGACAAAGCATATCAAAATCGATGTTCACTTTGTGCGCAATCAAGTGTTGGCAAAACAACTTGATGTCAGATTTGTTCCTTCTGTGGCACAGTTAGTAGACACTCTTACTAAACCTCTTGGCACAAGGGCCTTTCTTTTGGCTAGAGGCGCAAACTCAATCTCGTTGACCAGACGTTACGTTTGAGGGTGCCTGAAAAGTAACATGTTATATTGATGATAAGAGAGTGTACTCATATGTGATAAGTTTGCATGTATGGGCCACTTGGCATTCTCTTGATTGACAAGTGTAGTATTCCTTAGAAGGAATAAGCCGTTAGATTGTTTGCTGTAATGGGATTGGAGAAATGCAGTTATTGTAATAGCTGATAAAACCTTGGGTCGGTGTAATCGGATCATTATCATCTAAGTAATGAAATATTCTCCAGAAATTCTTCCAACCAACATGGAGGTACCTATGCTATAAGGTAATTAGGGTAATTTTGAAAGATGCCTTCAAGTAAAGACACAATATATATGAAAACATCTCAACTACGCATTTTTATTTACGAGATGCCTTTATATACATCTTGTATCCACATCATAATAAAAGTCAATAATTATGTTAAAAATCAAACTCTCCCTGATCAGCTGTAGAAATGATATCCTCTGTCAAACAAGGAACTTGAACTTGCTGCACATTTTGAGAAAAAGTATTTGATACGCCGCTCACAGCTTCAAGTTCTCCCAAACCTTCAAAGAATTCCTCTTCTAACTTCAATTCAGTGGGGGCATCCATATTAATATCCATATCTTCTTCTTCATCTACAGTGTCATCATTGTAATTACCCTCTATCTCTATCTTCTCCAGTTCCGGTGACGGTGACCCATTAACAGAATGCGACACCAGAAGTGAGCTACATGGATTTCTGCTGCTGGGTTCGCCGGTAGTTGCTGGCTTGATACGAGAGCTTCTTCCGGCGAGCAAATTTCTGTGTGTTGGCAATGGCATTGGGTGGTTGTGGTCTGCTGTGTAGGTAACTATGAAGATTCCGGGGTCAGTTCTTTTTCTCTCCACTTGTTTTCTTGCTAAACATCCTTTTGATGTGCTACATTTGTAATATCCTCTGTTATACAGGGGACAATTTGAAACATAGTCAACTATTACTATTAAACAAACTACCGAATTACCAATTGTATATAATTATTATTGTTATTGTAATTTTTGTTTTCCTTCAATTATTATTCAAAAAGACAAATGCATATTGTCAGAAAATATATATAAAATATTGTGAGAATGGAATGAAAATTAACCTAGGATATGGTGAACCTTTGATGGGTTTTTGCCCATATTTTCTCCAAGACCATGTGTCTGAAGATAATGCTTCAGCAGCTATCTCAACAACCCTTTTCATTACCTTCTTTCTGAGAGAAACATAAAAATAGATTACAATAATAAATTCCATAAAACATAAACATGAAAAATAAAAGAATCAGTTACCTTCTTTTAGATCTTGAATTATGAGAATTTGAAGAGATAATTGAAGCCTTCGTTCTGCAAGTGCGAGACATAGATAAGTTCTGCTTAGAAATTAATGCCTGTTGATCATTTAGATGCTGCATTTGTTGAGATGAATTTTTCAACCCTCCGATAATAGAGAGGGGTGAAATGGACGGAGGAGATGCCTGAATCAACAAAGGCCTATGCAATTCCGGCAACTCTTCTTTACCACCATTTCTGAAGTACACATCTCGAATAGAAAAAAAGTCGCCAGTTTGTTGGGGTACAAAACTCAGATTATTACCACCACTACTGGCGGCGGCGGCAGAAAATACACGGGTTGTAGAATTAATGAAGGCCGTAGTTGTAGCGGTGCTACTGCTGCAATTGGCGGCTGAGTTGGCGGTGGTGCAGCCTCTTACCACCGCCTGCAGATCCCAGTCATCTGCCATGTTTTTTTGTCTGAAGGAAAAAACAAAAAGAGAGGCTATGAACAGATTAGAGCAGAGAGGGAAATGAGAAAGCAAGATAAAGGTAAAGACAAAATACAGCGTTGACTTTTGGAGTTGGGTTGAGAGAGAGAGAAAAAGTATACATACAAAGGAATTGGAATCCTCTGCCGTGAAAGTGTCCTTGCCGTGAAGCTGTGACGCGAAACGGTGTCGTTTTACCTCCACACGACACCGTCTAAATGTATCCGTTCTAGGACCAAAACGACGTCGTTTTCCGTCAAACGACATCATTTTGATGTCACAGCAGCAGCTATGTTTAACCCACTGCAGAGGATCCGGCCTCACATACAAAGATAGATTGAAGAAATCGGGGATTTAGAGGACGGGATCAAATGGAATTGAATAATAAGCAAATTCCACTAAAAAAAATAATAATAAAAAAATAGGCAAATTATATTAGACGGGAATTTATGCAGTTGGGTTGACATTATTAAGATAATGTCCAAATTCCAAATATATATATCTAAATAAATTCATTCGGCCGAACCAATCGACAAGTGTACTAGTAAAATAGGACGCCGTGTAATCGTACGACATGCCTATGCTATAAGTTTTAGGAAAATGATATGTACACTATACATTTTGTGTACTGCACAAACTACTACATGCTTTGTATCATTGATTAACGTGATCAATTATTTATTGTGATGGATCCTAACAAAATATGCGGTGTGGATTGTGTTGTGTAAGATGTTGTGGTAGAAAAAAATAGTAGATGTATCACTACTCTAAGTTTTAACTTATTTGGCGATATGAAATATGAATAAATTTAGTATGTAATGAACTGCTCAGAACGCAATTTTTAAGCACAACAATGGAAAATAAAACATTTTACATTGATACATAAGCTACAGAACATATTTATGTTAACCGGTCCACAAAAGGAAAAAAGCAAAAAGCAAAATTTGTGTTGTCAGACCACACCTATGTTTGATATACAACCAAAAATTCATATATAGGAACATACATTGAACATGGTATTAGTCACCATTAGTGTTCATTTTGTTGTTTGAACAAACTAATGGATTCTAATACATCATGCGATCCACACTGAAGGAAAGTTTTACAGATAAAAGCAGCTAATTATGTATTAGTTGAGCATTGAAAGATGAAGAGCCAAACTAACTCTAGTTGACCTTGCACTTGGTCTTCTTACATGGGCTTTCAATGGATCCCAATGTCCTTTCCATGGTCTGCAGCGTTGTGTCATCATCAACAGGCGATACCTTAATAGTTACCGTCGTTTTTTTAACGTCACCAAAAGACAGAACTCGCTTACAACCAGATTGACCTACATCGATCGGTAGTATTGTTCGGTGTAGAAGTTGGAATCTCTTCAATCAACACCTTAGTTGATGGTGTGAAGAACTGAACATCATCTTCATCGTCCTTAATCAGATCTACAACCACATTCTCAACTGCTCCAGTAATTGTCTCAGCATCATGTATAACAAGATCAACAATAGGGAACACGTCTTTGTATAGGTAAATCTTGACAAGTGGGTATTTCCTAGTAACTGCACCTCGAATAAGCTTATCAAAATACCTAATGTAGCACACGACATGTTTATTCTCCAAAGCTTCCTCTAAATCTGCCGTCACTAAACGTCCCTATAAAAGAGTTTTAACTTATACACAAAGAAGTAAATACATACTGTTGAAATTGAACGGTTTATGTCGGTCAGAATGCGTAAGGATAAACAAAATACATGACCTAAGGATATGGAACATTACCGAGAATATTCATACTGGTATACCAACAACACATAACCAGACCCACTATACTATTGAACTAATAAGAGACAGACCAGTGTTCTGTTTGCTGCTCGACTATATAATTACCTCTTCTTCAATCTCTTTTAACTGCAAGGTTGTGAATGGGATGAGAAGCTCAGCATCTAGGGAATAAATTTTAGCATACGTGGTAGCAGATGCATCAGTGATAAGAATACCAATGCGGCACCTATTCAGAAACATATACACTTTATCACTTTTTTTCTTACACCGTAAAAAAACGATTAAAAGGAATGATTACTTAAGGATGATAGGATTTGTTTGATCACATGAAGAACAAGGCATTTCCTCTTCACGTCCAAGTGTTAGAGCTTTGTGACGCACCACACATTAAAATTTTAAATGATAAATATACCGATGACACCACACCTATTCAAATTCAAGATTGCTATAGCCAGATTATATTTACTTTTTCCATTTTTTTTGTTACATAACATCATTTCACTCATATATAAACAATTACACTTTTCATCAATCTTTAACCACCATCTTCTCCACCCTGCAACCACCCACATCACCATTTACACCATCTCTTAAGATAAAAAAAATCACATTCTCTTTCAACCCATCGATTTAATCCACCATCTACTCCAAATCGACAAGCAAATAACGATAAACTCATAAAACCCATTCGCATTTTGAATAAAAAAACCACACGCACCTCAACTTTTCCGGAGCGGTAAAGTTTTCTCAAATTTGGTTGTTACTAGTTTTGCTTACTACTCTTAGTAAAGTTTAGTACAACATTTTTTTTATAAAAGAAAACAACCTATTGACTAAAATTCATCTTTTCTACTCTAGTTTTATTTTTTTCTTTTTCTTTTTTCTTCTCCACCTTACCGGCCTGCTAGGCTTCTTTTGGTTCTTTTTTCCTGCTAGGCTTTAATTTTTTTTATTGGTGTTTTCTCGTGGTATCAAAGCTTCTAGAAAGGAGCGGTGGGGTGTGGAGGTGGGGGGCCGATAGGTGTTGAGATGGCGGGACTGGTGAGGGGTGGTAGCTGGTGGAAGGTGGTGGGGTGGCGGGATTGATAGGGTGGGGGTGGGAGGAAAGGAAAATAAGGTAGAATAGGGTTATATATGCAATTATTTTGTTGGAGTGGAATATATTAACAAATGTGGTGTCATAGGTATAATAATTAAAGTGTGGTGCAATAGGTATATGTAAAATTTAGTGTGGTATTTCCGGTAGAACTAAGAACAATTGAGGGAAAGTGTTTTCCATTGATTGAGTACAATAGTAGACTATTTATACTAAATAGCATAAAGTAAACGCAATAATACACAATAAATGCTATTGATTACAATAATTCATTTCCATGATTTTGTTTATCTAGAATATTCTCAACACGCCCCCGCAATCTCATGGTAATGCAATGAACATTGAGATTGACTTGTAATGAATGAATATTTCCTTCACATGGTGTCTGCAACAACTTCACCAGATCAATCGGCATCAACTACTTCCCAACCTGAAATTTCCGGAATCCTGCGATAGAGAGGAGGAAATACGTGGAGGGAATAACATACCCTAAAAAAACTGGGATAGGAAGGAGTCATAGAATAATAAATAGAGAGGAGGAAATACGTGGAGGGAATAGCATACCCTAAAAAAAAACCAGGGATAGGAAAGAGTCATAAAATAATAAATAGAGAGGAGAATATAGTGGGAGGGATATACCTTAAAAAAATCTGGATGACCCGAAAACGTGGAGGAGTCATGAAAAAAAAATATACGTGGAGGGAAGTTGATTCCCTAAACAAAAAAGGAAAGGAGCGGAGGGTTGTACCCTAATAAAAGAAATGGAAGAAAAAGAAATGGAGGGTGTACCCTAACAAAATAAACTTAAGAAAAGACATTGATGGGTACGGTAACGGAAAAAAATGATTTTAATAGTGGAGAACAACGATGATCATATAGAGATTGAAGGTGGAAAAATAAAAATAAAAATTAGACAGGAAGAGTACGAAAGGGAAAATTTTAAGGATGGTAGAAAAGATGAAAGCTTTATCAAGCCCATTAGCATCACATAAGTTTGCATAGCCGGCGAATGTAACGACACCAATAGAAATTTATTCAGAATATTAGAGAAGACATAAAATAAAAATAAAACAACAAAGGTAAAAGTGAAACACGAGGGGCGAGGGGTCGATCACATTAATGTCACAAACCCCCACCATGACATTTTCTGCAGAGATCGCTCAGGACCGAAAGACGTTAGTCTGAGAGCTCTGATACTATAATAACAATTGAGGGAAAGTATTTTCCATTGATTTGATTGAGTACAATAGTAGGCTATTTATACTACATAGTCATAATGTAAACGTAATAATACACGATAAATGCGATTGATTACAATAATTCATTTCTATGATTTTGTGTATCTAGAATATTCTCAACAAGAACAACAAATCTAAATGTGGTACCCTTTAATTTGGATGGCCAAGTAAAATAAATGTGGTGCCTTTAAGGCTCCCAAGACCTAGTCCAACCTAAAACTTTTGGTTATCATCACCCACATTCATTTCCCATCAAAACCATGTTTCACATTTCTCTAGTGTCTTTTAGGGGTGTAAACGATTCGATCAGAATCAAGTATTTATTTATCGAGTCGAACAATCCTTTTGAAACAATGATACTCGAACTCGGCTCGAGATCGCTCGAGCAAGAAATAAATTGCAAGAGATCGGTTCAATAACATATTAATCATGCTCGAGTTTGACTCGATTATGCTCGAAAAAAATTGAGCACTTTGAAACTCGAACTCGAGCAGCTTGGAAAAAAATGTACAAATGCTAAGATCTGCACGTGAAATATTAAGTCCAGCAGCATAATAATAAAAATATAATATATATGTAATTTTTTTTTAGTGCAAGAATATAATATATTTTAAAATAATATTAAAATGCTCGATTAGGCTCGCGAGCATGTCGATTCAAGCATTTAATTGCTCGAGCTCGGCTCGTTAGTCATGAAGAGTTGCTCGAGTTCGATTAAAGCCATATCCGAACGAGTATTTAACGAGCCGAGCGTCAAGCTGCTAATGAGCGGCTCAAATCGTTAACACTCCTAAGGCTCTATTAGATTCCGGGTTGGGTTGGATCCAAATACAACCCAATATTTTACTCACTCCATTTTCTTATTTACCATTACTTTATTTATTTTATTATTTTATTATAAATTCTCTAATCAATCATTTCATCATCAACAAATAAAATGATATTAATCAATTCAATTTATTCACCCACTACATTATTCAATCATTAATTTATTAATATAATATTTAATTAAAATTTCTCTCATCAATCACTTTTTCATCTACACAAATTTCAATACATTAATTTAACTTTAGGTAGGTTCTATCGGCACACGCTGATTTACTTCCGGCACCCATTTGTTGAATATTTTTTTTTCACTTTTAGGCACAACATTATTACTTATGGCACCACGTAAAAATAAGAAAATTGAAATATTTACACTTTGGTCCCTACACTAATTAAAACTATAACACAACTAATCATATAAAAAAATATATAAAAAAACAATTATAACAACTAATCATATAAAAAAATTATATAAAAAAAATTATAACAATTAAATGAATCTCTTCCCCTCCCCCCCCCCCCCCCCCCCCCCATCTTATTCAAAACCTTTTCCCTCCCCCTTTCATCCACATACACATAGAAGGGCAAAAAAAAAAAAAATTTTGTGGAGGAAGAGAAGAAGAGGGTGAGAAGAAGAAGATAATTCGAAGAGAAGATTTGATTTTTATTGTAAAAAGGTATTTCACTTGTTGTTTCAATGCAATAGATAGTTGAATTCGGTTTAAATAAGTGTTTCTATAGTGGTTTATTAGTTGTTTTGTCACTTTCCGGCCGTTTTTCCGATTAGGTAGTTGGGGAAGACGACCTGATGCGGAAACATCACCACTGGTGACGCCCGTTCTGTGATAACAACGTCGTCAATACTGACGTCGAAGCCCGGAAGTGAAAATAGGGTTTTTCAACAGAACGTCAGTATAGATGACGTTGGTTGTTTATTTCCAACGTCGGTATGGATAACGTTTGAACTCTATCAATTGATTACGGTTTATGAAGGTAAAACATCACCCAGGTTGGCGTTTTTAGAGCAGTATGAACGACATCACAAGTGTCGTTCTTAGAAACGTCACCTACGGGGTTGTTCATGGTAAACATCATCCATTGTGGCGTTTGTAGGTCGTTATGAACGTCAGTTGGGTTGACGTTTCTGCATAAAATGAAAAATGCAAAAAATTTATATCTTGTTTGTGTACAGTCTTTATCACCCTTCAATTAGTTTTGTTGATAAGTTTGTAATGTGCCTAAATAACCCTAGTATATGAGGTTTATAGAATGGCTTTATAGAATGTAATGTGATCTATCAAAATATAGTTAGTTTGACATTATATGAGGTTTATGGCTTTAGTTTGTTAGTTGATTACTGCAATGGAATGACAACAACTTTCTTGTCTCATGTACAGGTAATTATGACTAAGACGAGGTCTGGTAAGACTGTACGCTTTGCGAGATAGCGATGAAGGTACCGAAGCTAATGTTAACCCTAATCGTTTCGAACATACAAATGTGCCATACATAAGAAGGAGTAAACGACAAAAGAATATGCAAGCAGAGATAGGACAAGTGACTGAGCCAATTGAGGCTGATAAAGGAGAGACAATTGAGACCACTGTGTCAGTTGGGACAGAGTTGTGAGTGGAGGATCCTTTACTTTCAGTTGAGACCACGGAGCCAGTTGAGACACAGTTGGGAGTGCAGCCTCCTTCAGTGACAGCTGATACAGATATAGGTGTTAGTGCCGGGCTATTACGGAGCCAGTTGAGATAGAGTTGGGAGTGCAGGTTCCTTTAGTGATTCTTGAGACAGATACAAGTGTTAGTTTCGGGGCTATTACGGAGCCAGTAGAGACAGAGTTGGTAGTGCAGCCTCCTTCAGTGATTCTTGAGACAGATACAAGTGTTAGTGTTGGGGCTATGCCGGAGCCAGTTGAGACAGAGTTGGGAGTGCAGGCTCCTTTAGTGATTCTTGAGACAAATACAAGTGTTAGTGTCGGGGCTAAACCGGAGCCAGTTGAGATAGAGTTGGGAGTGCATGCTCCTTTAGTGATTCTTGAGACAGATACAAATGTTAGTGTCGGGGCTAAACCGGAGCCAGTTGAGACAGAGTTGGGAGTGCAGGCTCCTTTAGTGATAGTTGAGACAGATACAAGTGTTACTGCCGGGGCTATGACGGAGCCAGTTGAGGCAGTGGGAGATTTGAGTGTCGGGATTACACCGAGAGGCGAGAGGCGGTTGTTAGTTCGGTGCCATTAGTAGGAGCCGGTACGGGAGATGCATCCGGTGCGCACCGCCGGGGAAACCACATCCGGTGCGCCGCTTTGCGGGGGCAACCACATCCGGTGCCCCGACAGAGGCAGAAGTAGCCGCAGATGAGTGTTTACAGTATGACAGCGACGATGGTGTGGTGGTAGACACCGATATTCTTTTGGGGAAGGATTGGCCAGAGCATGTTGGATACGCGTTGTTGACTAAGCAAAAGGTATCATATTATTAAAGTTGTTTAATTTTATAAGTTTTGTTTTGTACGTATATTCTTTTCATAAAACTAACTTTATATTCGTAACGTGCTATTGAACATGACCGAGGTGTAATTCAATGGAAGCAGTACACATCTTCCCTCCGTTTGTGGAAGATTGATGATTAATGTGAACAATTCAAGCAAAGGTTGAGAGCTAATCCGTTGTACAACATGTTACAGTCTTCTTACAACCAAGCCAATCGTGTAATCGTCAGTGCATTTGTCGAGAGGTGGCATCCGGAGACAAACACCTTCCACTTGCCATTCGGTGAGATGACGATCACACTAGACGACGTCCGATATATTACGGGCTTACCAGTTGCAGGAAAGGCAGTCAACTTTGATGTTGAGAAAAATGTTCAAAACCCAGTTACATTTGTTCATAACTTGTTAGGGATTCATACTGATGTAGTGGCAGATGAGTTAGGACATATTGGTGGTCTACGTGTGTCAAAAAGATGGTTGAAGAACAACATTGCAGGTAGATGCGGGTTACGTAGTAATGAGGGTGAGGGATCTAGTAGCAATGAGAGTAGGTCGATCATTACTGTGGATCATGCAGTGCGTGGATACTTGTTGTACATGCTTGCATGTACTTTGATTCAAGACCGCAGTGGAGATAAGATAGGCATAGCTTACCTACATTTTCTAGAGGATCTGGATAAGGTTGGTGAATGGGCCTGGGGTGCTGCAACATTGGCAAATCTTTACCGGCAACTTTCGAAGGCTTCTAGGACCAATACTATTGGGGTTTCTGGATACATGACATTGCTAGAGGTAACACTTGATATTTTGTTTTTTGTAATATTTTTGTTTTGTTTAGTGTTTATGTTTAAACACTTACACGACTGACTGTTTTGTAATATTTTCTTTACAAGCATGGGTGTACGAGCACTTTCCAACATTCCGTCCTCCGATGAACAATAACTTCAATCCAAGGGAGATGGTATGGTCATTGAGGTGGAAATCTGTTACTGGAATTAACGAGTATGTGGCATTGACATCGTTGAAGCATATGAGAGAGGACTTAGACTTGATGGAGGCACGAGATGTAAGTATGAACTTTCGCATTAACTAAGATAATGGCTCGTTCAGTTATATTTAAAGCATTTTCCATCTTGCAGGTTGTTTGAGATGCTTATAAGGATGTGAGAACGGTCCCTGATGACGATGTATGCTGGTTTTATGGTTGCATACGGACACTGGACATTGTAGAGGTGTATCACCCAAACCGTGTCGTCCGGCAGTTCGGACATGTCCAATCCATACCACAGTCACCGATTCTGTTGGTCCCTTGGAAAGGCTAACACAAGTTTAGGGGGGGTGAATAAACTTGTCACCAAAAACTGGGTTTAAAGCAAATTATGGGTCAGACAAAACTTGTGTGGAGTTGAGCTGACTAAGCTGAGATTAAATCAAATTGACTTAAGCTGAAACTGAGTCAACCGGCAGCGGATATAATTTTAGCCTTTAAAGTGATCTTGTTATTCTGTTATGAAAACTGAGTGTTGTGAATTCTGGTGAATGTCAGTTGTGACTGTGAGATGTATAACAATCAAATATCACAATGCCGAAAGTAAATGCTAAATAAGTAAATGCGTAAAGTAAATGAGGCGGATGTTATAGAGGTTCCAGGTGGTGTAATCCTGTACGTCCTCTCTTCCCCTGTGGCGCGGAGGAAAATTCCACTAGAACTTCTTGAGGTGAACTGTTACAAAAAGTCCTAAATAATAGTCCTTGGCTAATCCTTAGCTTCACTATCTAAACAATTGTAGAACAGGTAGAATTGCTTCTCTCCAAGTGCTTGAACCACTGGTCCTTAGAGGGTAGGATTGCCTCTTCACCGCCTACCACCACAAACACGATCTACCCGATCGCCGTCACAACTGTCCTTGACAAAACCTTCCCGGTTTGCTTCACAGTCTAAACCTTTGAAATAAAATCAAAGTTGGGCTGAGAATCAATCAATTGATTCTTGTTTGTGGTTCTTCAAAGTGTTGAATCCTTGATAAAATTCTTTGTAGCTTTGAACACTTGAAGAAATACTAGATGTGATCTTGTTGTAGTTTAGTGATGATAACAATTCAAATAGAGTGCACAAATTGCTTGTTAAATCTTGTATATGCTCTTGTTCTCTATATCTTGTTGTTGGTGCAAAGTCTTCTATTTATAGTGTGAAGTCCAACGTTCATCTGGATTTGATTTGAATTGTATATCTTGCAACGGTTATATTTTCTGACCGTTCCTGCTGTGTCAGTGACTCATCCAATGAAATTTCTTTCTTTACAACGTTCGATTGTACTTTCAGTTTGTTGGATGGCTGACTTATAAAACTGAGTTTCCTTATCAGTTTTTCACTTATCAGTTTCCTAACTGTCTTGGAGCATTAACTGAGATTTTATTCTTCTTCAAATATCAGTACTCCAGTTTTCATCTGATTACAATTGATTTAATCAGAGTACACCATGATACATTTATCATCTAAGAATTCATTGACCTTATGATTCTTAGGTCTTCATACAAGATCTATAAAGTCGGTTCGTGTTACCACAATCTTGCACGAAGTCCAACTCTACGATCTCGACTTTTAATCTTCATAACCGAGTTTGAGCCCTCGTTCTTCATTCTTCAATAACCGAGTCTCGTGTCCCTCGTTCTTCCATCTTCTAGATAAGCCAACCGAGTCCGTAACTCTCGCCGAACTTACCTTCTTCAGTAGGTGTATCCGAGTCAGTTTGTTTGTCTTGATGAATTCCAGTTTTCTAATTGATTCCCAGTTTTCAGTTTTACGACACACTAATAATTACAGTGCTTGTCTCATGTAACTTATACAAAAATCAGACTCTAATAAAACTTATACATTCAGTTCTAGACATCTTTTAGCTTTTCACTATAACAGCTGGCTTCAACACTTCATCAAATGGAGTTAATACAATATTATAATAAATAAGATGAATTATCATCAAAACATAAATTTTATTTCCAACAATTTCTATTAGGTGTATTACCGTGTATATACCGTGTATATACGTTAGTATTTTAGTAATTGTACTTTAGTGTACGTATTTTACATTTATACCCTTAGCTAGAATACCCTATATATATTGTAACAATTGACAATTGTGAATATCAGAAAAACATAATTTCCAAAACACTCTGTTATGGTAGCAGAGCACCCGATCTAAAAAAACCTAAATTTTACCTCTCTCCAAACAAAAAAAAAAAAAAAAAGCTACCGCCGCCCCTCTTCTTCCCCATATCATCTTCCTCCTTAACTCACCGGCAATCATGGCAGCCGAGAAAACACCGGTCACGTTTAACCCCGCTACCCAAGCAACCATCAAACTTGATGCCACAAATTATCATCTCTGGAAAATGCAGATTGAATCACTCCTGATTGGGTATGACATCTACGGATATGTAGATGGTACGATCACAGCTCCGGCCAAAACTCTCACCGAAGGCGCCGCAACCAAACCAAATCCAGAATATCACCTCTGGAACCGCCAAGACCATTTGATAAGGAACCTCCTTATCTCATCCGTCTCTCCCACCGTCGCACCCCTGCTGTATGGCAAGAACTCAGCCGCCGCAGCTTGGTAGGCCCTTGCCACCACCTATGCGAAGCCATCCCGTGCTCGTGTTCGCGTCCTCAAAGAAAATATGGCGGAATACACCAGAGGCACCAATTCCGTCACTGATTATTTGTATGGGCTGAAATACAGGGCGGACGAACTAGCCCTTCTTGGCCATCCCGTCGACGCCGACGAATTTCTTGCTATTGCCCTGAAAAATATTAGGTCAGATTACAGGGAAATGGCAAATGCTCTGAAGGCTCGTGAAAACACGGTTGAATTTGAGGAATTACTGGAAAAATTCATCAATTTTCGGCCTGAACCGCCATCTTCTCCGGCGAATTTCACTCAGGCAACCGCTCATGCTACCTATCGTCCTCCTCACCAACAACAGCGGTCCGGCAGCTTTCAGCCCAGATTCGCCGGTCAACAGCAGGTTCAGGGCACATCATGGGGCAGCAATCGGTCCTCACAGCAGCCATATATGGGCAACTATTCTCCCTCCAACAATCGTGGGTCCTCTTCTCATGACAACCGAGGCTCCGCCACTTCAGGTAACCAACGTAAACCTTTTCTTGGTCGTTGTCAAATGTGTGGGGTACACGGTCATGTGGCCAAAGAGTGCCCCCAATTTCAAGTGCAGATGCAACAGATTTTTGGGCCCATAAATCAGCGGGGACCCAGACCGCAAGCAAATATGGTTGAATCGAATCATGGCTCAGCCCAGGTTGCCCAAAACGCACCCACATGGCTTATGGACAGTGGGGCCTCTCATCATGTGACTACGGACCGGCAGAACCTCTCGTTTCATGCTCCTTACACTGGTTCTGATGACATTTTGCTTGGTGATGGTAAGGGACTTTCGATTACTCATACTGGCATGTCTTCCCTCCCCATTACTCCCGCTCAATCTCTTACTTTGCGTAATGTCCTCTGTGTTCCTAGCATGTCTCGAAACTTAATTTCCATTTCTCAACTGTGTCGTTCGCATAATCTTTCCATTGAGTTCTTACCCTCTGAATTTGTTGTGAAGGACATTCAGAAGAACCAACCTATCCTCCGTGGTCCGGTTAAGAATGGTCTGTACGAGTGGCCAAGTCCTCCTATCATTGCTTTTGCCTCCAATAAAGCATCCTCTCAAGACTGGCATCGTCGGTTGGGTCATCCGGCTCATCCAATTCAATCCTCAGTTTTGAAGACACACAATTTACATTCTTCCAGTTTATCTTTTACACACTGTACTGCGTGTCTTGAAAATAAAAGCCACAAACACTCTTTTGGCGACTCTACATTACGTACCTCCCATCCCCTTGAATTTATTTACAGTGATGTATGGACTTCCCCAGTTCTTTCTTTTGATGGATTCAAATATTTTGTTATATTTGTTGATCACTTTACTCGGTATATCTGGTTTTATCCGTTAGCTCGTAAATCTGATGTACACCCTACGTTCATTCGTTTCAGAACTTTAGTTGAAAAATATTTTGACCACCAAATTAAAGCAGTTTACTCCGATAATGGTGGAGAATTTATCTCTCTCCGTGATTATTTCTCCACGAATGGGATCTCGTTTTTTACCACGCCTCCCCATACCCCAGAACACAATGGCATTTCTGAACGCCGCATGTTACACATAGTTGAAACGGGTCTCACTTTAATTTCTCATGCTTCCGCACCTACGTCCTTTTGGCCCTTTGCCTTCTCAACCGCTGTATATCTCATCAACCGCATGCCCACGCCCACACTTCAAATGAGATCCCCGTATGAGTCCATATTCCGCACCCCACCTAACTATCACAAACTTCGTGTTTTTGGTTGTCTCTGTTATCCCTGGCTCCGCCCTTATACCAACCATAAACTTGAACCCCGTTCTAAACCATGTGTGTTCCTAGGCTATGCTCTCAACCAACATGCCTACTACTGTTATGACCTCCAGGAATCTCGGTTATATGTATCCCGTCATGTCAACTTTGTTGAATCTGTCTTTCCCTTCGCTTCCCACACCTCCTCCACCTCATCATCTGCCCCCACACTTATATCTGACTGGATTCCCACTCCTCCGGTCACTAACATTCCACCTCCTCCGCCAACACCTCCTCCACCGACACCCCCTTCCCCCCACCTCCACCACCACCTCCTTCCCCACCACCTTCACCACCATCTCCTCCAACACCACCTTCTTCATCACCACCCCCACCACCACCACCTCCACCCCCTCCCCTACCGCCACCTCCCTCTGTTTCCACTCACCCCATGCGCACCCGAGCCCAAAACGATATCCACAAGCCAATACAAAAGCTAAATCTCCTCACTCACCTTCCCTCAACGTCCGAGTCCGAACCCACCAACATCACCCAAGCTCTAAAACACCCCAAATGGAGGGCGCCATGCAGATGAATATGATGCTCTCATTCGTAATGAGACCCGGTCCTTAGTCCCTTCTCATCCTACGCAAAATGTTATCGCCTCTAAGTGGATCTTCCGTCTCAAACGGCATCCGGATGGTTCTATTGATAGGTACAAGGCTCGGCTTGTAGCCAAAGGGTTCACTCAGCGTCCGGGCATTGACTACTATGAGACTTTTAGCCCGGTGGTCAAACACACCACTGTCCGTGTTGTTCTTAGTCTGGCTCTTTCGCAGGGGTGGTCTTTACGTCAACTAGACATAAACAATGCGTTTCTACAGGGTCATCTTTCTGAGGATGTGTTTTTGGCTCAACCCCATGGATTTGTCAGCACTGATTATCCCACTCATGTTTGCAAGTTACGCAAAGCGATCTACGGTTTAAAGCAGGCACCCCGGGCCTGGTATGAGGAACTTCGGGGCTTTCTTATTCGCAGTAACTTTCGCAATTCTGATGCTGACTCATCTCTCTTTACCTACAACACTGGTCCCGTCATGCTTTATTTGCTGGTGTATGTGGATGATATTCTTATTACGGGGAATGATTCTCGTGCCCTTGAGGCGTTCATCTCTCTTCTGGGATGTCGGTTTGCACTTAAGGATCTTGGCTCCCTCTCCTATTTTTTAGGTATTGAGATCATCCCGAATTCGGATGGGTGTCTGTTATCTCAGCAGCGTTATGCCATGGAACTTCTTGCCCGTCTTCATATGGATCAGGCTAATCCTGTTAGCACACCTCTGCCTGCTGATCTCTCCAGTCTCACTGCCACGACGGGTTCTCCCTTTGATGATGCTTCTGAGTACCGCATGGTCATTGGCAGCTTTCAGTATTTGCTTTTCACTCGGCCTGACCTTGCCTTTGCGGTGAACAAGCTTTCTCAGTTTATGCATGCTCCCACTGATGTTCATTGGAGTTATGCTAAACGTATGCTTCGTTATTTAGCTGGAACAGTGGGTCTCAGTCTTCAGATTTTTCGCGACTCCCCCTTGGTCCTTCATGCCTTTTCTGATGCAGATTGGGGGGGCTGTAAGGATGATTATGCCTCCACTGGTGCTTACGTTGTCTATCTCGGCAGAAATGCCATATCTTGGAGTTCCAAGAAGCAGCCCACCATCGCTCGCTCCTCCACTGAGGCCGAATACAGGTCTGTTGCCTCCACTTCCGCGGAGTTACTCTGGCTTACATTCCTCCTTCGTGATCTCCGTTCTCCGATTGCCCAGGCTCCGGTCATTTACTGCGATAATTTAGGCACTACACAATTCTGTCACAATCCTGTCTTTCATTCGCGAATGAAACATGTTGCCATTGACTATTACTTCATCCGAGATCATGTGCAACGTGGTTCCCTGCGGGTTGCCCATGTCGGTGCTTCGGACCAACTTGCTGACTGCCTCACCAAGTCGCTTCCTCGCCCTGCTTACCTTCTTCAGCGTCGCAAGTTAGGTCTCCTCCCTCGTCCAACTTGAGGGGTGGTATTAGGTGTATTACCGTGTATATACGTTAGTATTTTAGTAATTGTACTTTAGTGTACGTATTTTACATTTATACCCTTAGCTAGAATACCCTATATATATTGTAACAATTGACAATTGTGAATATCAGAAAAACATAATTTCCAAAACACTCTGTTAATTTCCCCCTTTTTGATGATGCCAAAACTCTCCCTAAAATAAAAGCTTAAAGATCAATACAATAATAAAAACTGTAAAACTGGAAACTGGTTTTCAATAGAATGAGCAAAAACTGGATATAAGCCTTTTGTTCAAATGTCTATGATTAAAGACTGAGCTTCTTCTTAGCTTTTTGCATAACTAAATCATATCTTTTTGTCTTGTCATACAGACGAAAATCTTCTTCAAGTTTGGAGTCTTCCTTTGAAAAGGTCTTGTTGTAGTCAACTTGACTACTTTCTTTCCATCTTCTCCATTGAATTAGCTTGGGTAAGCGTGAGTCTTCCAGATAGTATTTTACAAATTCTGTTATGTCGGCTTTCATTTGTTCAACCTTGTCTTTGATCTTCAGTTTGTCTTCAATCCTTCGATTCTTCTTGTGTTGTGCAATTTTTTGCTTTGAGTAAATGTCAGACAAAAAGTAGTTCAAGGATTCTTTGAATGTTCTATCCTTGTACTTGGCTTTGATAGGATTGTAGTCTTTGACAAACTGCGTCCACAGATCCTTTGTAAGAGTAACTCTTCTATCTCCAGGTTGATTGTATTTTGCAATGAGTTGATCTTCAGTTAACTCTTTCTTCAAAAAGTTAGGATCTGATCTGTATCTTTGTAATTCTTCTTCAAGTTTCTTCATTTCTTTGAGTAATTTCAGCTTTTCTTCTTGCCTTCCCCTTTTTGGCATCATATAATCGATCTACCAGGGCATGGGTTGCCTTTTGATCTTCTGAAATTTGTCGTTGAGAGTCAAGTACTTCCTTGAGTTGAGTTTCTAACCCGTAGATATGCTGATTAATATGCCAATGAGCTTGAGCATGAGTTTCTCTATCTACAGCGGTTGAATCTTCAATTTGTTGTTTGAGTAAAACAATTTCTGAGGCAGAACTTGAACTTGCTTTGTGAATCATCTCTAGTCTTGCATGAACCGAAACATCAGTTCTAGTTCTATAATTAAGATATTCAGAGATGCTTGATAAAAGACCATTCTGTGTATCTCTTAGACTGAGTACATTTTTCAAGTTGTCATGAACTTTGGCCAATTCTTCCTTAGATAGGAAATCAGAGGGATCATATGTAGCTTCCACTTGATCCTTTTCCTGAGTGTCTATAACCATCAGTTGTCTGATTTCATCACCTGCTTGCTGATTTACATTTGTCTGGTTTTCAACAGACAATGCTTGTTGCCGTGGTACAGTTTGCGTTACTGGATGTTGTGATTGAGTGATTGCTTGCAAAACTGTAGTATCATCAGCTTCTTTTCTTGGCCTATCATGATCGTCATCATCCTTTTTCTGTGAACTGTCTTTAGACGATGTGCCTGACTCTCTTCTTTTTGCTAACTCAGTAAACCTTTTGAAACAATTGTCCAGAAATTCCTTAATAGGAAACAGAGAGTAAAGATCTCTTACTTCCAATTTCTCCAAGAGTGATTTTTCTTCAATCGTAAATTTGCATCACGAGAGTCTTCGGTTGAAGTTTCATTTTCATCGACTTTATGATTTTGTCGGCTTCAAAGATCGGTGCCAATTGTTGAACCGATCTCGTTGTGTTTGAGAAGTAAGGTTAGTAATAACATTCTCTTGGGTATTTTCAGTTGTCAATTGTTGTTCCCCCTCAATAGGTGCTATCTCACTTGAGATTTCAGGGTACAAGCATCTTACAACTGATCTTTCTTCTGTGGATACCGATTTTCGCTTGGTCCCTCTCGTATTCGGTTCTTCGCCGAGACACGTTGACCGTTTTCCTTCCCGTTGGAAAGTTGTTTCGTGATTTCCTTTGATGTCACGTTTCCCTTGCTTCCTTTCCTTCCTTGATTCTTTCCAAATAAAACTGAATGATTCCACTAAGAGTTTTCTTTAGTCGAAATCTGCCATCAGTTACTTGTCCTTCAGCTTGAGCTTTTGCTAAACTTTCTAATTCAGCAATATGTTGCTTTTTGAATTGATTGAAAACATAACCTGCCCAATTGAATTCAATGTTCTCCCAGATTATGTTCATAAGCAAAATATTTTCTTCCGAAAGTATACTAATCCCTTTGGATTTTCCAATGACGTGTTTGCTGAGCCATCTGCTGAGGTGTCCAAATTCTGGCTTGATTTTGTCGACATGAACTCCAGGTACGATTGGTTCGTAGACGAAGTCATCATTCGAGAAAAGCTTCTTTGTCCAATGGTAGGGTTGCTAACTCGTTGAAGTTGTTTCGTATTTGCGAACCCAAAGAGTGATCTCATGACTCTTTCATTGAGTACAATGCGATCTCCATGAACTACAGTAGTCAAGGAGTCCCTGACCAATCGCATGTTTTGCCAAAACTGCAAAATTCCTTCCACATCTCGTCTTGCTTTGAAGCGAATTTCGAGAAGGTTGTTCAACCCTGGTTGCTTTTCGATTTTGTCTCGTATACAACTGGCTAACAGAGTGTTTTGACACATAGCTTCATACATTTCGAGTGTTAGTTCATCCAGCTCTGTGATTAAACGACTATCTTTTGAATCAATTGCGGTGTCCATGTTTGAGTGTGAACACAGAGAAATTTGATTTTGAAGGGTAGGTTTGAAAATAGTTTGTTTTTCCTAAAAAAAAATGTTAGTGTGAAAAGAGATTGAATAAATAGGTGGGATATTCTGGCGGTTGAATGGTACAACTTTTCAAATTCCATGATGGTTTTGATAACCGATACATGTACTGCTTCTGACAATCGTGGGGTGTACACACGAAGTTCTGACAAAAAGAACTGTGCCAATTTAATGCGATATAACCCTTGTTGATTCTATCTTATCAACTTTTGACCAAATATGAAAACTGATGTTGAGGTCAGTTTTAAATATAATTCAGTTCTTATCAAAAAATTTCAGTTTTGCCAAAATCTTCCAATTTGTCAGTTTGAGATTGTTGATGTCAATGACTAGTCTGTTAAGTGAGCGCACCCAGCATAACAAAGATTAATCCCCTTGACGAATCTCTGGCTTAACTGACTTTGATTATTCCCAACTCAGTTCTTAGTTTTGCAAATCTCTCTTTGTCCAGTGGCTTAGTGAAGATGTCTGCCAACTGATCTTCGTAGGTACATAAAGAAGCGTTACATCCTTCTTCTCTCGCATGATCTCTTATAAAGTGGTGACGTACATCAATGTGCTTTGTTCTTGAATGTAAACTGGATTATCGTAATTGCAATTGCACTTGTGTTATCACACATTATGGGAATTGTTCCTTCTTCTATCCCATAGTCTCTTAATTGCCGTCGGTCCATAAAACTTGAGCACAACAACTTCCATTGCTATATATTCTTTTCCGTTGTTGAAGTTGAAATTGAGTTTTGCTTCTTGCTAAACCATGACACAAGTCTATTTCCTAATAACCGACATGTGCCCGATGTGCTTTTTCGTCCACTTTGCATCCAAGATAATCTAAATCGAGTAAGAAATCACTTGAATTCTCCTTCTTTTGAATACCAAATACCAACTCCATCCGTATCTTTTAGATATTTCAAGGTCCTTTTTACAACCGTGAGATGGCTTTCCTTTGGTCTAGATCGAAATCTTGCACAAACACCGACAAGTAAAAGATATGTCCGGCCTACTTGCCGTAAGATAGAGTAAGCTTCCAATCATCCTTCGTAGAGTGTTTGATCAACATCTTTACCTTCTTTATCTTCATCTAATCGATGTTAGTCCCCATTGGTGTAGAAATTCCAGTAGATTTCTCCATACCAAACTTTTTGATAAGTTCTCTTGTATATTTGGTTGGATGAATGAAGATTCCATCAGCTAGTTGCTTAACTTGCAATCCTAGGAAATAATTTAATTCTCCCATCATACTCATTTGAAATTTGCTTTTCATCAAACTTGCAAATTTCTCACATAGCTGTTCATTTTCTGATCCAAAGATGATATCATCAACATAAATTTGAACAAGTAGAGTGTCTTATCCATTCTTCATCCTGAACAATGTTTTGTCGATTGTTCCTTTGATAAATCCATTATCTACCAAGAATTGAGACAGGGTTTCGTACCAAGCTCTTGGTGCTTGTTTAAGTCCATAAAGAGCTTTCCTTAGTCTGAAAACTTTATCAGTTTGATCCTTGATTTCAAATCCCGGTGGTTGTTGAACATACACTTCTTCTTCAAGAATTCCATTTAGAAACGCACTTTTAACATCCATTTGATAAACTTTGAATTTCTTATGAGCTGCATAAGCAAGAAAAAGTCTGATTGCTTCTAATCTTGCGACTGGTGCGTAAGTTTCATCAAAATCTATGCCTTCTGCTTGAGAGTATCATTTGGCTACTAGTCTGGCTTTATTTCTAATGACATTTCCATCTTCATCAAGTTTATTTCTGAAAACCCATTTGGTTCCAATGATATTTACATGAACTGGTTTATCTACCAGTTCCCATACTTGATTTCTCTCAAATTCATTTAGTTCTTCTTGCATAGCTAATATCCAATCTGGATCTTTTAAGGCTTCTTCAAGCTCTTTAGGTTCTGATTGAGATACAAAGCATGCTATCATCGCATCTAGTTGATGTCTTGTGCGAACTCCAGCTTGAGTATCTCCAATAACTTGTTCTTCAGGATGATCTTTCATCCATTGATGTGTGTGAGTTTGTATTTGCTGATTTGTATTTTGTTCAACTGATTCTTCAAAAACTGGTTCTTGAATTTGTTCAACTGAATCTGATTGAGGTTGTTCAAATTGTCGAGTAGTTGGAAACTAAGGCTGATCTTGATCTGAACATTCTGAAATTTGTAGTCTTTCAACTTCAACTGAAACAGGTTCTGGTAAGATTGGTAACTGAGACTGAGGAACTGGTTCTGGTCGGTCTTCAGTTGTTTCACCAGGAAAATTTGGTTCATCAAATACCACATGTATTGATTCTTCATGCTTGAGTGTCCTTTTATTCAATACTCTGAATGCTTTGCTGACACTTGAATATCCTAGGAAGATTCCTTCATCAGCTTTGGGTTGAAAAACATGAAGTTGATCTTTTCCATTATTGTGTATGAAACATTTGCTTCCAAATGCATGAAAGTATGAAACATTTGGTTTTCTTCCATTCCAAATTTCATAAGGAGTCTTTTCGTGTCTTTTGTTCATGAGAGCTCTGTTCTGAGTATAGCAAGCCGTATTTACTGCTTCTGCCCAATATCTTTCAGGTAGTTTAGCTTCACAAATCATAGTCCTTCCAGCTTCTTTGAGTGTCATGTTTCTTCTTTCAGCTACACCATTTTGTTGTGGTGTTCCTGTGGCTGCAAGTTGGTGTAAAACACCATTTTCTTCACAATATTCTATAATCACACTGTTGAGGAATTCAGTTCCTTTATCAGATCTTATCTTCACAACTGAAACTCCTTTCTGATTTTGAAGTCTTTTAAGAAGTTCTGTGAGTTTTTGCTTGGTTTCACTTTTCTTGGTTAGAAAGATTACCCAAGTATATCTTGAAAAATCATCTACTACCACCAATGTATACTTCTTTCCACTGATACTAATTGGTGTAATAGGTCCAAATAAGTCCATATGTAGCAATTCTAGATGTCTGGTTGTTGAATGCTGAGACTTAGTCTGGAAACTTGCCTTTGTTTGTTTTCCCTGTTGACATGCATCACATAAGCTATCCTTCTTATATGATATCTCTGGTAGTCCAATGACTAGCTATTTCTTAACAAGCGTATTGATGTCATCAAAGTTGAGATGACTCAGTTTCTTGTGCCATAGCCAACCGATCTCTGATTTGGTATGCACAAGCAAACAAGTTTCAGCGACGGCTGTTGTCCAATCTACCACGTACATGTTTTCTTTTCTTCTTCCGGCTAGGACAACTTGATAAGCTGATTCGCTGATGACAACACAGAATTCTTTATCAAAGGTAACTTTGTATCCCATATCACAAAATTGACTTGTGCTGAGTAGGTTATAGTGTAGTCCCTCTACATAAGATACATTCTTGATTGTAAGTCCATTTCTGATTAAGGTGCCAAAGCCTCTGGTGTAACCTGGTTTATCTTTGCTTCCAAATTTAACTTTTGGTCCATTCTTTTCAACGAAATTACTGAGACAGTCTTTGCTCTTTGTCATGTGTCTAGAGCAACCACTGTCAAAGTACCATATATCCCGCAATGAAAATTAGAAATTTTTAGGTACCCAACTCGCCTTTGGGTCCATGAGGTCGATTGTCGGTACAACTCGGGAATATATCCTTTTGGGATTCTTCGGATATTGTTGCACCTGTTTTCATATATGTAAGCCACACTCCCATAGTATCTATGTTTGGACTGTGTCTTATTTATATGATTTCTCGATCTTCTGACTGTAACTTGTTTCTATGTTGATTTTTGTTATTAAAACTGGTGTGATAACCATCATTCCTTCTGTTCTGAGGTCTGTATTGACCTTTGTACTGTGACTTATGCTGAGAAATGTGATTAGTTCTTTGCTGAGTTTTGGACTGAAACTTATGATAAGTTTTCGGTCTGGAATGATTGTCATTATCAGTTTTATTAACAAATTTAGTAAAATTCCAATCATCATCAGAGGGATATAGTCTTCCTTTCCCCCTAAATGTGTGAATCCTTGAATGATTGACATTCTTGGATTTGTTTTGATTGTAATTTTTTCGGTTCCCGACTTCATTGGTTTTTGTGGATCTGGCAATTGATTTGCCGTGTTGGTTTCCATTGAATACAAATTTCGATCTACCATTTGATTTAGTCTTGTGGGTAGATCCGGTTGTCTTCTTAGAAAACTGATTTATCCTATGTGAAACTCGGCTTACCGGTTCAAAGAATTTTCTCAAACCAGTGGAACTTGCTCAACTACAAACTTGATACCAGTTTTGGTATTCAGTCCAACGATGTTGCTAGTTCCATTCTTCAAAGATTGCTGTGTATCAAATCCTAACCCAGTTTTGTCTCCATATGGTTTTCCAGATTTGAATCCAGTAATTGAACTCGATTGAGCAAACGATTCAGTTGCTGCCGTTGATGCAGTAGACTGATGCTGAATCTTTCCTTTATCAGTTTTAGTCAGTTTCAACAATTTTAATTCAGACTTCAATCTTTCAACTTCAAGAATTAGACTTTCTTTCTCAGCTTTGATTGATTCATAACCAGCTTGTATGGTTACCAGCTGATTCATCAATTCATCAAGAGTTTCTTCTAATTCTAGATTTTTTGGATTGGAGTCAGCAGTCGAAGAACATGCATTCATCATGGAAATCGAAGTGAGGAATATTTAGAGTTTGATTCACATACCTCATTTGGATCTTCCATGTGTGCCATCAAAGCCGTGTCATCCGACAATCTTTCAAGCACCGACTTCATAATCTCGATTCATCTCCAAAGAAGAAGTGCTCTTCTACCAACTCTCCTTGGTGGTGTCTTCTTGATCGATTCTGGACATTCGGCTTTATAGTGTCCGGTTTCTTGCGTTGAAACAGAGGTATTCATCATCTTTCCTCTTTTCAGAGTCCTTTTGATGAACTTTTGAGTGACTCGGGTGTCCACTCTTCATTCTTCGAATTTCGTTCATCATTAGAGCCATTTGTTCTTCCATTTCATCCAATTCATGAATATTGTTGGATGAGTTTTCTTGAATCTCATTTGATGCCGTCGCAAGTGCCGTGGTCTTTGGTTCTTCCGAGCTTTGATTATTGCAAATTTGTGGTTGTGAAATCTTCACCGAATTCATAAGCTTTCGGATCCGAAAAGATCTTGAATGAATCTTCTACATCAAGTCTCCCGGATTCTTCCATGGCGTTGACCTTCATTTTCCAAAGACATTGGCAATGCCTTCAATATTCTGGTGTTGATGACTTTCTTTGAATATTCAATCTTGAGTAGATCTAGTTCATCCATAATAGCACTGAATATTGTCTCCATTTGATCAATAGATTCTCCAGATTTCATCTTGAAATTCTCAAACTTTTGCTTTGCAACATAAATTTTATTTTCCTTGATTGAATCTGTTCCTTCACAAACTAACTGAAGTTTGTCCCACATTTCTTTGGAGGTTGTGCATTCTTTCACCTTCAAATACATGTTGCTGTCAAGAGTTCTGAGGATAAAGTCCATGGCAACATTGTTGAGATTGTTCCGCTTGCGATCATCACTAGTCCATTCAGATTTGGGTTTTGGAACTCGAACTTGTCTGTCACCTTCATTTTGCATGTAGGTGATCTGGATTGGTCCATCAGTGAGTACATCCATCATTTCATCATGAGTAGCTGCTAGGAATGCCTGCATACGACGTTTGTATTCGTCAAATCTATCCATGTTGCACATAAGCATTTGTCTTGCATATTGATTGTTATCCATTGTGAGTGAGTGACAACTGATAGATGATTTTTAAAAACTTAGCTTTCAAATAAGAACAACTAGAGGATAACGAGCAAATGATATCTAGTTGAAGAAACACCGCTCCGATACCAATTGTTGGTCCCTTGGAAAGGCTAACACAAGTTTAGAAGGGGGGTTTCAGACAAAACTTGTGTGGAGTTGAGCTGACTAAGCTGAGATTAAATCAAACTGACTTAAGCTGAAACTGAGTCAACCGGCAGCGGATATAATTTTAGCCTTTAAAGTGATCTTGTTATTCTGTTATGAAAACCGAGTGTTGTGAATTCTGGTGAATGTCAGTTGTGACTGTGAGATGTATAACAATCAAATATCACAATGCTAAAAGTAAATGCTAAATAAGTAAATGAGTAAAGTAAATGAGGCGGATGTTATAGAGGTTCCAGGTGGTGTAATCTTGTACGTCCTCTCTTCCCCTGTGGCGCGGAGGAAAATTCCACTAGAACTTCTTGAGGTGAACTGTTACAAAAAGTCCTAAACAATAGTCCTTGGCTAATTCTTAGCTTCACTATCTAAACAATTGTAGAACATGTAGAATTGCTGCTCTCCAAGTGCTTGAACCACTGGTCCTTAGAGGGTAGGATTGCCTCTTCACCGCCTACCACCACAAACACGCCTACCCGATCGCCCGTCACAATCGTCCTTGACAAAACCTTCCCGGTTTGCTTCACGTCTAAACCTTTGAAATAAAATCAAAGTTAATGAGAATCAATAAATTGATTCTTGTTTGTGGTTCTTCAAAGTGTTGAATCCTTGATAAAATTCTTTGTAGCTTTGAACACTTGAAGAAATACTAGATGTGATCTTGTTGTAGTTTAGTGATGATAACAATTCAAATAGAGTGCACAAATTGCTTGTTAAATCTTGTATATGCTCTTGTTCTCTATATCTTGTTGTTGGTGCAAAGTCTTCTATTTATAGTGTGAAGTCCAACGTTCATCTGGCTTTGATTTGAATTGTATATCTTGCAACGGTTATATTTTCTGACCGTTCCTGCTGTGTCAGTGACTCATCCAATGAAATTTCTTTCTTTACAACGTTCGATTGTACTTTCAGTTTGTTGGATGGCTGACTTATAAAACTGAGTTTCCTTGTCAGTTTTTCACTTATCAGTTTCCTAACTGTCTTGGAGCATTAACTGAGATTTTATTCTTCTTCAAATATCAGTACTCCAGTTTTCATCTGATTACAATTGACTTAATCAGAGTACACCATGATACATTTATCATCTAAGAATTCATTGACCTTATGATTCTTAGGTCTTCATACAAGATCTATAAAGTCAGTTCAGGTTACCACAATCTTGCCTGAAGTCCAACTCTACAGTCTCGACTTTTAATCTTCATAACTGAGTTTGAGCCCTCAGTTCTTCATTCTTCAATAACTGAGTCTGTGTCCCTCAGTTCTTCCATCTTCTAGATAAGCCAACTGAGTCTGTAACTCTCAGCGAACTTACCTTCTTCAGTAGGTGTATCCGAGTCAGTTTGTTTGTCTTGATGAATTCCAGTTTTCTAATTGATTCCCAGTTTTCAGTTTTACGACACACTAATAATTACAGTGCTTGTCTGATGTAACTTATAGAAAAATCAGACTCTAATAAAACTTATACATTCAGTTCTAGACATCTTTTAGCTTTTCACTATAACAGCTGGCTTCAGCACTTCATCAAATGGAGTTAATACAATATTATAATAAATAAGATGAATTATCATCAAAACATAAATTTTATTTCCAATAGATTCCTCCTAAAGCATCAAATAGAAGTGGGAAGGTGAAGAAATACAACGTCACACACGAGTCACGTGATGATGACTTCATTCATTATATGAATTATCTAGTGAATAAGGTTCAGAGAATGGGGAAATCGAGATTTGATTGGGAATGCACGGCTGATTACATGAACTGGTATCGAGGTGTTGCCATACGTCGTTTGACTGGAGTGAGCAAAAAGAAGCAGCGAGATCCACGAGAGGTTTGAGCATATCTATCTACGAATATACGGCCATTTGTTTTGTTTCTTTATTGAATGACATAAACGTTTTTTCTGTTTCACGTATAAGATGAGTCAAGCAAGGCTAGAGTCGTTGATGTTGTACGAGATGCAGTTACGAATGGTACAAAGAAGAGCAAAAATGACCTATTGAAAGTGCTTGAGATGGCTTTGGAGTTCATAACTACGGGGCAATGTAGTCAAGCCGAAGCCGAAGCCGAAGCCGAAGCCGAGCCGGCCGAGCCGGCGAAGAAGCCGAAGGCCGAAGAATCAACTCGGGTACAAGATCAACGAACAAAGAAGCGTGCAAGGACCACGAAAAAGAGATAGTTGCATCGAATGAACATTGTATGCACAATGGCTATTTTATACATTGTATTTGATAAATCGTTATCATGTTTTCTATTTGATACATTGTATGCAAAACGGCTATTTTATACCTTGTATTTGTGCGTATGTGATGTGAATTGGTTTTTTTATTCCCCGTAGAATTGCTCTTTGTTCGTATGTGGTTGGTGTCACTTGAAATGCCATTTGTTGGCCTGTGTTATTTGTGTGTATGTGATGTGATTTGGATTTTTTGGCCTGTGTTATTTGAAATGCCATTTGTTGCTTCTGTTTCTGAAAACGCCACCCACACTGGCGTTCATCTTACACTACCAACGCTGATGGTACTAGCGTTTCCAATAACAGAGGCATGGAATAGGGTATTGGCAATGATATCCAAAATGACACCCATAATGGCGTTGGTGTTACGCTTTCAACGTTGTTTTCACTGGTGTTTATAGCAACGTCAGACAAAGTGGCGTTGATAATTCACAAGAAACGTCAGTTTAGATGGCGTTTTGATGAAAAGAGTGGGCATGACTCTGTTGTTGGAATTGGTTGCAACGTCAGTGATATCGACGTTCCATATACCCTAGGAACGTCATTATGGATGACGTTTTAAGTTTTTTTGTACAGACTTGTGAAAAGCTGATGAGTTTGGGGCTTAAAACGTCACCCCGAGTGACGTTTTTCACTTAATAGGAACGCTACCCATGATGGCGTTCTCTGTCCCAGAACCAACATTTTTCACTTTCTTAACACACAATCATACCACAAAATTAAACCAATAATCACACATTTCAACAACAAAAAATGAGTACCAATAGATAAGTTCCTTGCTTTTCGAAATACAACATTAGAATTTACAATGAAATATCACACATAGGAATTTACAATATACATCATTCTTCATCCACAAAATGAGTACCAATACATCATTGGAATTTACAAAATAGATCATTGTGCATCCACAAAACGAGTATCAATAAATCATTGGAATTTACAAAACCACTTTCACCTTACTCGTTGGACAAATCAATATGATTGCCCATCCATGGATCCTTGACCACATCATGCCATAAACCGATCCTATCCCGTAATTTCTCATACCATTCATTTGCTTCAATCGTCCGAACTTTATGCCAAATCATGTTCATAACCCTAGGTATTGTCTTTCATAAACAAACGAACAAAATGGTTACCATTGCAAAAACCCATCCATATATGGTTAGGTGGCCAAACCAAAGGTTTTTTCTTACTAGGAAGGAAAGTTTGCTTTCCGTGCGATGTAGACAATATGCTTAGGGACACACCATATACGTTGCACACAGCCCAACCAAGGAAACTATCAAAATACTTCTCCACGCCGCACCCTCCATCTTCATGATCAAGTGAGAACATGCATTTGTCGTACACATATTGTTGTCCATCATATAAGGCCATATAATGATCCTTGTTTGCTATCAATTCTTCTTGCAACACTTTTCTCACCTGTGGCCATGCACTCTCTCCAAACCCTATTCCGTGTGCTATTACTCTAAAGCCATAATTTCCATCTGGAGCTACATTAACCATTGACGAAATATGCTCATGAACATTTGGCGGAAAATATTTAAGATACCTTTGTAAGTATCCAACGGTAGAAGATGTAGGCATTGAAACCTTTGCACGTTTGGATGGTGCCCGAGTACTTGGAGGTTTTTTCTTTTTGGAAGAAGAAACACCTTGAGATGAAGGTGGAGTTGGGGTAACACTCGATAATTCTTGCTCAACTCGTTCAAACATACTCATCTCCCTCTTAGTTGAGTTGTCCTCCAACAACTTCCTTTTGTTTCCGGATCCCTTAGGCCGGCCACGACCCGTCTTTTTTGTTTTCGGCTCTTGCAACACCGTATTAATCGGTTCACAAATTTCCCTTATCTTCAATATCAACCTCTTTCTCTCTCACACGTCTGCCATCTTCGATTTTTCTTTCAAGGCATGGATAACTGGCACGTAGTCTAAATCCGCTTCTTTTGGAGATGGCCCTTTGATATCTAGGGTCTTCCAATGAACATTGATGGATGACAAAGGGATGCATCCGGGCTTCTTCTTAAACCTTGCCATTGCATGCCTACACGGCAATCCGTGTGTCTTTCGAATAGTACATCCACACTCCTTATCCAACGCATTGCTATCATTGCTTTTTTCCAACTCATCATTCAACAAGCCCAATACGTATATAGATACATGATGTTTAAGCTCTTTAAACAACGGATTATCTTTGAATTTCTTCGGCTCCATGAAAAGAGACGTCTCAAAGGATTTTTTTGATGTTTTTGATCTCTTGATCAATCAAGCAAATACCGGCTTCCCACTCCGCAACCAAGTCCCCAAGCCCGGATTTTAGCCAATTTTTAAACACATAATGCATTCCCTCGACTCTCGAGGTTGATGTGTTTCCTAGATGAAACACCGAGTTCGTCCATGCCGACACGAATGCTTCCTTGTGTGCGTTCAGCCATGTAGAAGAAACATAACTCATTGCGTCTTCAGTAAAAGTCTTCTTACACTCTTCCAATCGCTCATTCAACTTCTCTTCGAGTTTGCTTTAACAACCTCTCGTCCATGCGTCGTCATTAAATCCTCCCAATGTTCGCTAGTAGTCTTCGTCTTCAAATTAGACACAAGACCTTTCTCGATGTGCCACCGGCATAACAGTTCCTTGCTTTTGGAAATACAACACGTCCGCGTTTATTAATGCTTCTTCCCTATCCGTCACAACACAACCTATTCGCTCGCTTTGGTCACCGATTTCTTGGCGAAGCATAGTCAAAGCCCATGTGTAGTTGTCTTCCCTCTCCAAACATAGCAGTGCAAATCCAACCGAAAATGACATGTCCGTAGACGTCACCCCAACAATCTGCAAAAGGGGCATCTTGTACTTGTTTGTCTTGTATGTACAATCCATAAGCATGACAGAAGGAAAGCACCTTGCAAAGGACAAGCTTTCGTTAAAGGCCCAAAATACATCCTTCACTACGTTTCGTTCATCATACCTACACTCAATGAATGATGTGTTCTTGTCCGCCAAATTGTAAACCTCTTGCATTACTGTACGACCCTCTCGTGCGTTCTTCCTTATCTTAGCACGAATGTTATAGATCACCTTTTGTGACGTACAGTTTTTCCCATCATCCTTTCTCAACAACCGTAGTATATTTTTAGGCAAAATGCCGTTTCGAGTCATTGTTGCAACAACTTCAACTTGTTCTTTATCAAGCCGACCAAGGTATGAATGGCCCTCATCATACTTGAATGATTTGTGATTATGTATACCATTCAAGACTTTTACGGTCCACACTTCCCTAAACTTATCATTTACGGCTTTCAATAGAAACGGACATTCGGATTTCCTTGTGGATGATTCCCTTGGCTTATTCTTTCCGGTACTGCCAAATTTTTTCTCGTACTTTCCTCCTTTGCAATGATCCCTTGGAAATCCACCTCTCTCACATTGGAATGTAATGTGATGTGTCCGCGTTCCGGTAATGTTCGATCTCATTTTCATAACCATTCGCTCTTGCCAATGCCTTGAGGTGTTTGGTGACGTCTTCATGTGTTTGAAATACCTGTGAACATTATATAAATGTGATGAATAAAATCAAGTTTAAAATGCACAAACAATGACATAGTACAACTTTTAAGTACATACTTGATCAGTTGTAAAAATTGAAGTCATATCGGTTGATAACTCTTCAGGTATGTCATCACTCAAGGCAAGCGTGGTATCTCGAAGATACTTAAGATGTTGTTGATCCTCATCGATCATTTCATCAGCCCAATGCTACAGAAGTACGCACATTTGTATTAGCTACATCATAGAAAATTGGGATAAGCATAAGAGAATAACGTATTCGCTTAATGGTTTATTACCTTAAAATACTCCGCGTCATTGTCTCCTACTGGCCTCTTATTATTCGCTTGTCATTATTTGTCTAATCACATTGTTTCTATGTAAGAAATATTAAAAACAACAAATAAATGGTAGTTCAATACAATTTAATGAACAAGTGTTGTGAAATACATAAAACGTCATCATAACCGATGTTGTTAGTGCTCAATAAACGTCACATAAACTGACGTTTACAATTCACTGGAGAACAGACACTCACTACTTTAAACGTCAACAGTGCCAGCGTTTCATTCTGCCATGAAATGTCTGTCACACCAGCGTCCGAGGAACGTCACCCTAGTCGGCGTTTCTACTGCACAAGGAACATCGACAACACTGACGTTCAGACAGTAGAAGGCTATTAGAAATTACAACCAAAACGTCAGTGTGGGGGACGTTCATACCCACTTACAGGCGTCCTCTAGGATGACGTTTCTAGCTTATGACAGGATCGCTCATGAACGTAATGCAACGCCGGGATATACCCTAGTACGTTCGGAAACAGCAAAAAAACCAACATTTCTTCCACCAATCAATGTCTACCATGGTAATATGCATGTAGGAGGTTTACCCATTCACTTAACTAAAACATTGAACATCAAGAAATGATTTTTAGACTAAGAAATTACCACATTGATGATTCCATCTTCTTCTCCACTTGACTAGAAAATTGAATGTATTCAAGTGATATATCTACATCATCTTCATTGTAATGTGTGTGTTGATTGCTTTGAGTTGGATGAGGATGATGATCTTCATAATTTGTATTTGTTGATGATGAAGGTTCCATGGTTGAAGATGAAGGTTAATGGTGGAGGTGATGAAGAGAGGAAGAAGAGAAGTGTGGTGCGTGAAATAAAATGAGGTGGTTGTATAAGCAAATGGGGTAATATTGATTAAGTTAGAAGATTAAGGGTGGTGATAATATTTTTTAATGAAGATTAAGTTAGATAATTAGATTAATAAAAGGATAATATTGAATAATTAACTTTTTTGAAGGATTAGTTTAGATTTTTATAAAGGGAGATCGGCGGTGTGAGTGTGTGACCTATCCGTGAGAGAAGTATTATTATTATTATTTTTGTGAGTCGTGCCGATAAGTAAAAGTAAAATAATAAAAATAGAAATCCCTTTATATAGGGTGGTACAATGTGAACACGATAGTAAATACCGTTACATTAACCGAAAGATAATCGTCATCGGCTTGACGAAGCGACATAATAGTATTTTCCTTCAACATAATTAACTTTTTTGAAGGATTAGTTTAGATTTTATAAAAGTTGTGGTGTAACAAGTATTATTATTATTATTATTATTGTGGTGTGTAGTAAGAAAATAATAAAAATAAAACTGTGGTGTCGATAGTATATTTTTGAGGTGCCGGGAGCAAATGGATGTCGGAAGTAAATCAGCGTGTGCCGATAGAACCCACCTAACTTTATAATCATTATTTCTCTTTATTTTATTTTAATTTCTCTGTTCCAGAATCCATTCAACCCCAATCTAAACCGAAACCGGGCTAAGTGTCTTCCATACTCTTCTCCAAACAGCCACGCCGTTCATCGACGTTCACCTCCAATTCGCCGACCTCGTCTTGCATCTTTTCCATCCTTCATATTTCGAATCGAGACCTGCTTCTTCATCCTTCAGAGTTTGAATCGATTGTGCAGTGCTAGCAGCCTTTGAAATCGGGGGAGAGGGAGTGCAATCTTTGAAATAGTTTTCGGTGACTTCTTTTGCTAATTTTATTTTGCGATTATTTCAATAATAAACTTAATAATATCCAATGTATCTTTGTTAATCACTGAATAATTATCTTTATGATTAAGTTGAAAAATAAATTAGAAGTGATTGTTTGCAACGGTGGTGGGATGGCTTCCTGCGTTTCTGTTTAGAAAATATAAATCATTTTGCTCGTCTTTGGCCATTCAAAATGCAACGGTTTATGTGATGTCCTTAATTTAAGAATTGTTAGTGTTATGTGCTTAATTTAAAAAATTCCAGCTGAAGACTGCCTATTTATGACAAAATCGTTTGTATGTTGATTTGGTAATTGTTACCTTAGGTTTTTGGATCTAGGGTTCTCTTACACTAGTTCAATTTTTGTAATTTGTTTTGCCTCTTTTGGATTTTGATGCAACTTGCTGGACTTAAATAAAATTCTGTTAAGAAAATTAAACTAGTATTTATGTTTTCCTTTTTTAGTTTCCCAGATTGAGTGTTTAGCTAGTTGTACTATAATCCTTTGCTTCAAACATGCTAGGTGTTAGATGTCTTATTTTTGCAGTGTTTTTTTAAATTCACATTTTAATGCTGTAAAACAAGAAGACAACTTGTAATGCGACCCTTAACCATTTCAAAAAAAAATAAAATAAAACACTTGACGGCAATTATTCTACGACGAGGCAACATTTTGATCAGCGCCGATTTCCTGGGCTGAGTGATCCAGCCTCCATTATTACCCTACCAGAAGCTAATAATATGGCATTCACTAAGTGAACTAAGAAGTCCCTCATTTACTTGCAGCGAAAATTAGTTTGCCTGTATTTTCTTTTTCTTTTGTCTTCTTTAGATCCAAGACATGAGTAGTAGGGGATGGGATTCATACACTTTCAAAAAAAGATATCAACTTTATTGCGCTATATATTGATTTTCTGTTTCTACTTATTCGAGCACTAGTTGACAGGAGTACGTCTGGAAGGGCCTGAACTAGGCACATTTGGAATTTCATGAAGAAAATTTTGGATTTTTACCGCCGTTTTCATCGGACTAAGGTAGTTTCTGCAATTCGGCTTCTATGGTCATGTTAGTCTATGCTCTGCTTTCTGATTGATGCCTCCTACTCTTTTTTCACCTTGATCAAATGCAACTTATATCCCCTGGTCTGAAGCTGAAAGGCACAAGTGGTTCGACTTTTATTGTGCTTGCTGCCCTCTAGAATAAATACATCTCCTAATTAGTTCTATCTTTTTTTAAGTCATGACCATAACACTCTTTATTTTATTTATTGATTTTTCTTTGTGTGAAACAGTGTTCACATGGGATGCACCTTCCTAATGACCGTATTAGTTCTTTACCAGTTGAAGTTCTATTGATCATTCTGTCCTTCTTACCATTGAAGGAAATGGTAAAGACAAGTATCCTTTCAACACGATGGCTGAATTTGTGGGTGAACACACCTGTACTTGATTTTCATCTTGGTTCAGTTGGTTATAATGACGAGAAACCCAATTATTTTGTCAAACGGGTCAACCATGTCTTGCAGCAGCACAAGGGTCTTTATTTGAAGGAATTTAGAATTTGTCATACCATTTTGAAGACCTACCAGGAGGACATTGATAGATGGTTGGAATTTGCATTAGCAAGGAAAGTTGAGATTTTGGAACTCGATTTCACGGTTGTAGGTGAATCTTTCTGTCACCATTATAATTATGTCTTTCCTGATCACTGGTTTAGTAGTGGGAAAGATAATGTGGATGGCAGCAAGAGTCGAGTTCTACAATATAACCTCAAGTTCCTAAAATCGTTGTCATTGAAAAGTGTAAATGTAACCGGTGAAGCTATCAACTTTTTTCTTCGAAACTGTCCATTTCTTGAACGGCTTGAGGTGGTTGGCAGCAATAGGCTGGTCAATCTAGTAATTTCAGATCCTACTTTGGTGTTGAAGTATCTGCAAATCAAGTTCTGTTTTGAATTAAAAGTTATGAGTATCTCTAACTTTAACTTGGTCTCACTGGACACAACGTTTGGATATTTAATTCTCAAAGACCTTCCAATGCTTGTTGAGTTGTCCATTTTAGGGTATTCGAACAGCTTAAGGCATGCTTTATCTCAAAATGAAACTTGCCTCCGTCAGCTGAAGAGTCTCGAGCTATATGCAGCCAAATTGAGGTACTGTGCTATAAAAGCGTTTGCTCAAATTTCTTTTAATTGTCTTGATTGTGGTTCCTGTTTGGTGAGTGTATTATCAAGAGGGTGTAATTGACTGAGAGTAACTCCAATGGCATTCCAAAATGATATAGAGTATACTTGATATCCATAATAACACACTAAAAGTTAAGTCACACATCTAAACTCAAGTGCCTTGTAGAACATTGAGCGGAAAGAGAAATGTTTTAATTGATAGCTGAGTTTGTTGATTGAGATGAGAGAAATTTAATTTGTCAATGTATTGAAAATGGGATGTTTAGAGTGTCGTATAAAGTGTATTTATTGGAGTGATCTATTTAATTGTTAAAAATGTGTAATTGAAATAGAAAACGACGTGTTTGGAGTGTGAAAACGATACCCACCATTGAGGATGCTAAGTGTATTATAAATTTATAGTTGCTATGTATACAATGTGTATAAATAGACAAACCACATCTTTGTCTTTTGCCACAATGGCAGGGTCCTCTTGCATTGGTCCTTACCATAGACTAATCCTTGTGTCTTTTACCTTTTCTATACAGGAGGTCGCTGAGTTGCCGTCTAATCTTGCTCAAATGACAAAACTTAAGCGATTGGTCATCCATTATATAGCTAGGTTTGATGAAAGTCTAACTATGTTACTCTACGTCATTAAATCTTGCAATCATCTTGAGGAATTTGTATTGGAGGTAGGCACTCCTTTTTATGCCCTTGTGTTTCTCTGTCCTTCCTCCTACATGATGTGTATTTTTTGTGCCTATGTTATATCTTTTGTGTTTCACATGCCTCCTTTCAGCTTGATATGCATTTTTGTGTATTTATTCGTCTTTTTTTTGTTATTTTTCTTTTCTTTGTGCTATTCTTTTGATTTCGTTGTATGTGTTTTAGGGAGTGCATGCATATGATGCTTTATACTATATACTTTCAGAAATGTAAACTAAACAATAGTAAAAACTATTAGTCCACTTGAGTTTTTTAGTTTCCGTTGAATCCAAAAATGTACCAATGATACATAAAATCCAATAGAACCGAATATCCCTTATTTTCTTAGGATAACATCTTTTAGTGCAATAATCATATCTATTGAGCTCCCCATCTTCCCTTCCTAGGTTTTGTAGCTGTTGTATTATCATATAATGGTTCATTGGTTTTGTGCTTAAATCTGCGAATTCTTAGGTTTGATTTTGTTTGTTTGAATGAAAAAGAGCCATTGTAAGAAATAAAGCAATGAGGAAATTATTCATGTTTATTAGAATATAAAACTCATTAAATATTATTACAACGACCCTCTTCCTTAAATACACTTAGGAAGGACCAAATGTTATCACTTATCTTTGCAATCATGAAGTTCCAAATCCAAAACATCACCATTGAGTCCTCCTCATCCTAACTAGCGTACTTGGGATCATTCTTGGCAGGACCAGTCCCCAGCAGATGGCTCGGTTTGCCTCTACAGTAATAGAGGGCAAAAAGGTCATTTCCAATAGGCATGCTCCAAGGAAGTCGCATGCTTTTTTGTAAAATGCCATCCCTTCCTTAGTGTAAAGCGCTTATGATTTTCTCTCTGTCTTTTTTTTTTTTGAGGGGGGTAAAGCGCTTATGATATCAAATCAATAAATCATTTTAGTTGCTTAACGGAGTTATGTTAAAGTGATGCAAGAGTTTAGGTAAAAGGAAAAATGATTGATTTATCTTGTTTGTTAATGTTATCGATAATTTGAAACTATTTTTCCTAGGAAAAAAAAAATACATGACATATTTTTGTGGACTTTTATTGTCGACTATGCCTTTAGTCGTCTTGTTTAAATGTGCACTGGACTTATGCTTTCCCCATCCTGATGCACTTACATCATGATCGTTTCTTCTTCTTTTCGATTTTTTCCTTGTTGTGAATCGGTGTTCACAGTTCAGTTCGGCACGGTTAATGGCCGTAACCGAAACTGAACCGAAAATTTCGGTTAATAAGTATCCGAAACCGAAACCGAACCGTTTGTTTTAGGGAACCGAACCGAACCGTTTGTTTCGGTTGACCGAAAACCGAAATAAAATTTAACAATTTTATTTGGTCATAGACGGTTGGTTTTTTTATTCGGCTTTTTCATTCGGCTATAAACGGTTCGGATAATGGTTTGGTTACAAGCAATTTTTATAAAATATATAATATTTTGGTTATAAAAGCTAATTTTACATGTTGATATAAACGGTTCGGTGACAGTTTTTTGCTTGGTACGGTTTCGGTTCGGTTAATTGTTCGATTTTAATTTGGTTCAGTTTTTAATTCGGTTCGGTTACGGATAATTTGTAGCATTAACCGTAACCGAACCGAAATTTTCGGTTTCTCTATATTATTAGCCGAAACCGAACCGAAAACGAGTATTAACTGAACCGAACCGAATGACTTCGGATCGGTTCGGTTTTTAGATAAACCGTATCCATGAACACCCCTTGTGATGGTGATAAACGTGTGTTTGCAACTTGCAGTTGATGTGGATGGGTCCAGAGCGTTTGAGGACGACCATGCAGAAGGTTGAAAGACTTAGTTGTGAAAACCTTAAGCTCTTTGAGTTTAAAGGTTATTATGGTCGTGTTAGCGATGTTGAACTGATCATGCATGTAGTGAAGAACGCTCCTCGTCTTGAGAAAATCATCATTGAAACCTGGGATATAGTATTGCGCCAGGTGAACGGTCCTGAGGATATCACTGAACGTGAAGCTAGAAGGTTTGCATTGAAGCATATTGAAGATCTCAGAGAATCTAAACATATACCACCACATGTTGATGTATATATAAAGATGATGTAATTGTCTGTAATTTTATTCTTCTTTGCGCAATGACATTGGAGTGACAAAGGCTAAGTTTATTTGTCAGTGTTAAGTTTATTTGTCAATGTTTGGTTGACAAAGGCTTTTGTCGTTTCTCTCCCCTTTCTTTTATCGTCCTGCCTTTTTTTTTCCCTGGGTAAAGGAAAAGGAAAACGAAGTCGTTTCCTCTCTTATACCATCGCCAGATTTCTTGATACATCTCACACGTTGACAGTGGCGGACATGGAAGAAGGTATACAATGTGTTGTGAGAATGTCCAATGTAGCAGCTTTTGGTGCCTTTGTTTGAAGTACCACAATATGCATAATATAGTAGCATTTTTATAGCAAAAAAGAAGATACAGAAAAGAGGGTGGGGGGTTGGGGGGTAGGGGGTAAAGGGACACCTCACCTGTTGGTATTCCAAGTCAAATTTCAAGAATTCATCATTGCAGCTCTCTACCATTTTGGCTAAAGCTTTTCAAGGTTTTAATAGGTTGTCCATTAAAAGGCGATAACCTGGATATACACGATGTTTCGAGGGAAACAGAAATATGGTAAAGTGCATTACAACGGAATACAGCAATCACAAATGGGAGAATACGGGAAATGGAAGGGAAAGAGAAATACGAAGAGGTAAGCATACATCGTCACAGTGAAGTTTAATGAAACTGAATGGCTGTAGCGAGCGTTTTCCTATTTTATTTATCATCGTAATAATAATGATCAAATAAAAGAAACATGTATGGCAGAATTGAAGGTTTTTGTTTCAAATACATTTTATAAACATTTGTCCTGTTTGATGATTCTAGATGTTGAATTTTATAAAAGAAATGGTACTTGTTTGATGATTCTAGATGTTGAATTTTACTTAACGTGATTATCCGGGAATATCATAAGAAAAAGGAATTAATTCCAAGAATGAAAAATATTCATTGAATGGTTTAAGAAAGAATGAAGCTCACTTGCAAGCAGTCACAGGGTCAAGATGCTTGTTCTAACTCATGTCACTAAATTATGTGACCAAAACATGCAATGTCACCTGGGATCTCGTCCCATACGATCCTTCCTTTAATGTGGTTGGCTCTAAATGGATCTTCCCATCAAACACCTTCTTGATGGCTTGGTTGAACGTTACAAAGCTCGCTTGGTAGCCAAAGGCTTCACTCAACGACCCGGTATTGATTACATTGAGACTTTTAGTCTTGTTGTTAAACCTACTACTATTCGTGTTGTGTTGTCTTTAGCTCTCACGCAGGGATGGTCTCTTCGTCAGCTTGATATCAACAATGCATTTCTCCAAGGTCACTTATATGATACAATTTATCTATCACAACCACCTGGATTCACTAACATAGCTCATCCGGACTATGTCTGCAAACTTAAGAAAGCAATCTATGGTCTTAAACAATCTCCGCGTGCTTGGTATGATGAACTCAAACGCTATCTGCTATCTGTTGGATTTCGAAACTCGGGAATTGATACCTCTATGTTCGTGTATACTTGTAACTCGGTTGTACTATACATCTTGGTATATGTCGATGACATTACTGTCACTGGAAATGATCATAATGCTCTGGATCGGTTCATTACCGCCCTGGCTGCCCGATTTGCCCTTAAAGATCTTGGTTCCCTCTCTTATTTTCTAAGGGTGGAAGTCATTCCCAACTCTGAAGGCTTAATTCTATCACAAAGGCGCTATATCTCTGAACTCTTAACCAGACTTAACTTCACACAAGCCAACTCCGTGGCCACTCCACCCCACCGGATATCTCTAATCTCACTGCCAAAACCGGAACTCCTCTAGATGATCCCAAAGAATACCGCATGGTCCTTGGCAGTCTTCAGTACTTACTTTTCACTCGACCCGACATTGCCTTTGCGGACAATAAACTTCCTCAATACATGCACAAACCCACTGATGTGCATTGGTCCTATGTAAAACTCATTCTTCGCTATCTAGTCGGTACACCAAATTACGGACTTCAGTTGTTTCGCACCTCCCCGAATACACTTCATGCCTTTGCTGATGCTAATTGGGGTGGAAATAAAGACGACTATGCTTCCACCAGTGCTCATGTAGTTTACCTCAGCCGCAATCCCATATCCTGGAACTCCAAGAAACAAACAACTATTGCCCGCTCCTCCACTGAAGCAGAATACAGGTCCGTCGCTGCACCCACATCTGAGCTTCACTGGGTTGCATACTTACTGCAGGATCTCGGCTTCCTACTACCCACAGTCCCGGTCATTTATTGTGACAATCTGGGAACTACTCAATTCTGTGCTAATCCGATTTTTCACTCTCGAATGAAACACGTTGCTATTGACTATCACTACATTCATGACAATATTCAAAATGGCTGCCTTAGAGTGACACTCATCAACAACAAAGATCAACTTGCAGACTCTCTCATGAAGTCCCTACCGAAACCTGCCTTCTTGCTCAACGTGACAAGTTGGGCCTTCGACCACGCCCATCTTGAGGGGTGGTATTAGCTATACACAAGAAATAGAATTTATTATTGTAATATTCTGAATTTATGTATTCATTATTGTAGATATAGTAGTATCTCTAGAATCTTCCGTTAATTGTGTGTGTATATATATATATATATATATATATATATATATATATATATATATATATATATATGTACAACCACCGTAAATATTCATTCAATCAATATAAATAAAATCTTCCCAAACTCTCTCTTATTATTTACTTTGCATCGCGATCATATTCAGCTATATGTCCTCATTTACGTTGATGCTATGGTTGTTTCTGGGAATGATAAGGTCGCCACGCGCATTTTTAAAGACTACTTGGGGAGCTGTTTTAAAATGAAGGGCTTTGGGGTGTTGAAATATTTTCTTGGGATTGAGGTGGCGAGGAACGGGGACGGCATCTTCTTGAATCAGCGGAAGTATGCTCTCGATATTATTCATGAAGCTGGTTTACTTGGAAGCAAGCCAACTGATTTCCCGACTGAGAAAAATCACAAGTTGGCCCTTTGATACGGGCACATTGTTGAGTGATCCGGGGCCTTGTCGTCGGTTGATTGGACGACTTATATATCTCAGTGTTATCCGACCTGATCTAGATTATTCCTTGCATGTGTTGTCTCAGTTCATGAAAGCACCCCGTGTTGACCATTGGGAGGCGGCCCTCCTTCTCGTCAGATATTTGAAGAAGCATCCAGGTCAGGAAATTTTATTGCGTTCGGATAGCTCCCTTCTTCTTGAAGGTTGGTGTGATTCTGATTGGGCAGCTTGCCCACTTACTCATCGTTCATTGAGCGGTTGGTTTGTCTTTCTTGGTCTTTCCCCGATCTATTGAAAATCCAAGAAACAAACCACGGTATCCCGATCTTCGGCCGAGGCGGAGTATCGATCGATGGCTTCTATTACATGTGAGTTGAAATGGTTGAAACAGTTCCTTGCGGACCTTGGTATTCGTCATCCCCCGGGGATACGACTCTTTTGTGACAGCCAATCGGCTTTATATATTGCTTAGAACTCAGTCTTTCATGAACGCACGAAGCATATCAATGCGGATTGTCATTTCGTGCGGGATGCAATCACTGATGGATTGATTTCGCCTTCATATGTCCCTACGCGGCATCAGTTGGTGGATATTCTTACGAAGACGTTGGGTCATCAACAGTTTGAATTTTTATTGCTCAAGTTGGGTGTTCTGGATCTTCACGCTCCCACTTGAGGGGTATTACGATATAGATGATTTATAGAAAATATTGGGTTATGGAAAATATTGACATATTTGTATTTAGAGTAGTAAGGGTAGTTTGATAATCTTGTGATGATGTAGAAGCCCTACTAGCTATAAATATTGTACTTGATGATTGCTAATGATATACGAAATCTATTGACCGAAATTTATCAAGGAGAGAAGCTGTAAAGACACAACATCTATTACCAGACATGACTGAAAATGGATGAAGCACACAAATTCTTCTCTTTTGGCAGCAGAAATGAAGAAATTCACCTCTTCCAGCAGCATGAAATGGTGAGACATGATTCAAACAAAGTGTATTTTTTATTTTGCATGTAATACCCAAACCTTCACCCCTTAGTGCATGTAGATTTATTAAGGGTTAGGGGAAAAAAGAGTTATAAAATAAAAAAGGGCATCTGAACAATAATTTGGGAACTTGCTCTTACTGTGCTCCTTACATATAACAACACTTCAGGAAACTTCAATGCGGAAATGTTGCAAACCACAAGGTTTCAGAACAAATGTGAAATGCTAATATGAAAGCATAATTCTTAAATTTCATAGAATATCCCCCAAGAATATTCATTAGCAACAGTTTGTGGCATTTTAGCACAAATTAGCACATGAAAACAACGGTATATGTAAAGAAAAGGACAGTGAAAAAAGAGTCGCCTAAACAACAATTCTTACACCTGCTTTGGGCTGTGATTTATACCTTTTTGGATGATGTCCCATAACAAATTTGTAGATATGACCTGCATCAACAGAGATTTCATCCCACATTAGAGTCTATTTCAAAATTAAGGGGCTGTGATTTATACCTTTTTGGATGATGTCCCATAACAAATTTGTAGATATGACCTGCATCAACAGAGATTTCATCCCACATTAGAATCTATTTCAGAATTAATATTTATGCTAAACAAACTTCATTTATTGCTCGAATTCAATTTACCTACTACACATAGAGTGTAAAATAACTAACAAAGATGTGAAGACGTGATCTAGGAAACATGAAGACATTAATGTAATATCAAGACATATATCTCTCCACTTGTAAAGAGATCTGCAAAAGCTAAAAGAAATTGCATCAAGTAAACACTACACCCCAAACCCAAACAAGCTGGGAAAAACACATATGTATTCAATAAATTTTACTTGCTTATGAAAAAAAAGAATGATAAAAAAATCTACACAAACAACCTAACGAGAAGCAAAAAATTTGTTCTTTGTCTAGTAAATACCTCATATACAAAGCTTGGGAAACAACAAGAAATTTTGGGCGTGGTAGTGGGTAGATATAATCAGAGACGTGAGCAGCCTGCTTGGCACCGCCTTGTGTGACCTACTTGCTTGGCGGAAATTGGGATCGTCTTCGTCGACCTAGTTGCCTGGCGATGAGGACATGGTGGCTTGTCTCAATTGTACGAAACTAAATAAATTGATAATTAAACAAAAAGAATGTACTAAATGGGAAAAACTCTCTGGGCGTGTGGAAGGAACGCAGGTCCCTCTTTTCACATTTTGGAGTGACGTGGCCTCACGAGGAGAAACTTTCTTCTCCTATTATTAGTAGTTAGATTAGATTAGATAAACATGGAAACATAAGGCCATCACGTGACAACGGCGTGATTGATAATTATTCCGAATAATTATCTAACACGATACCATTTAATAAAGACACGATTTACTACACGTGGCTTGATGGTGTAGAAGCATCCGTCGAACATATCGAAGATTCAGGGTGTATCTTATCTAATGGACATCAACATATTATGTGTTATATTTATAACACAAGTTATAACACATAATATTTATAACACTCCCCATTGGATGTCCTGTTAGGTTTAGATGAATAACAAAATAATTGTCATTGAGAAATAATGTTGTGTACAATGAGTTTATATGAGAGACCACAAGGGTATAAACGTAAAATACAAAATAATAAAGTAATATATTCTAATACGCTCCCTCAAGTGGACGGAGTGGAGCGAAGCCCAAGCTTGGAAACAAGTGTAGAAAAGGATAACCGTGGCAAAGGCTTGGTGAGAACATCTCGCCACCGGTCTTCAAGAAGAACACGAGCAACACGAACAAGACCACGCTCCACATGCTCACGAATGAAGTGATAATCAATGGCCACGTGCTTCATGCGGGAGTGAAAAACCGGGTTGGCACCGAGACGAAGCGCTCCCAAGTTGTCACGTAAAATTACGGGCGTGGAAGTAATCGTAAAACCAAGATCGAAAAGAAGATAAGTCGCCAGTGCAACTTCGGCGCCCGTATCCGCAACACACCCGTACTCGCTTCGGTGGAAGAACGAGAGACCGAGTGTTGCCTCTGGAGCTCCATGAAATGGCGTTTTTCCCAAGAAGACAACATACGCAGAGGTAGAGGTGTAACCCGGCACATACACAGAAGAGGGTGGTCGTGATATCCAAGCATCCCCGTTTCCCGCCCGCCGAATCCGAAAAAGCATGTAACGCCAAAGGAGACTCCCGATATAATCGTAAACCCATAGTAGGAGTGCCGACAAGTAGCGCAAGAGACGTTTGACAAGCATCCAATGATACTCCGTCGGTGCATGCATAAACCGGGAAAGCTTATTAACAAGAACCGAATATCAACTCTCGTAAAGCATAAGTACCGTAAGGCACCCAAAACCCGACGATACCGAGTCGGATCGGCATAAGGAGGAGAAACAATAGGATCACCCGAAAAGGCGTCACCGGCATAGCGTGGAAACCGCTTTAGAATCCTCCATATGAACCTGAGAAAGCAGCTCACGTGTGTACCTGGTCTGCGTAAGTAATAAACCAAGGGTCGAATGAGTGACCTCAACTCCCAAAAAATACGAAAGGGGCCCAAGGTCCTTGATAGAGAACCGAGAGCCTAACTGATCAATAACACTCTGAACCTGCTCACTGGAGCTACCTGTAACAATGATGTCATCGACGTATACCAAGAGGAAAGTAACGTCGGTAGATGTGCGATAAACAAATAAAGAAGGATCACCGCAGAGTTAACAAAACCCATGGTAAGAACAAAAGACTTAAGCTCATGGTACCAAGCCCGAGGTGCCCGCTTAAGACCATAAATCGCCTTGCGAAGTTTGCACACAAAAGTGGGTTTCGTTGCATCCTCAAACCCAGTGTGGTTGAGACATATACACATCTTCATTTAGTGTCCCCCGTAAGAAGGCGTTATTGACATCGAGTTGGCGAAGAGACCAACCAAAGGAAACCGCAATACTAAGAACAAGACGGATCGTAACAGTTTAACAACAGACTAAAAGTTTCGAAGTAATCCAAACCAGGACGTTGTGTAAACCCTTTGGCAACCAAACCGAGCCTTGTATTTATCAATCGAGCCATCCGGATTCCGTTTAATTCGGAAGACCCACTTACAACCAACTATATTTAAACCATCAAGCAGGGGGAACTAACGACCACGTGTCATTGCGAAGAAGTGCACTATACTCATCGACATGGCAACACACCACCGCGGACACCGCAATGCCTCGCTATGGTTGAGGGCTCCGTATCTAGGTAGCGGTTGTGCAATTGAGCTTGAAGGTTAAAGAGTTTTCGAGGTTTGTAGATTCTATTTTGAGAGCGAGTGGTCGCGGGATGTTGTGGCGGGGGGGGGGGGGGGGGAGGTGGAGGCGGCGGGGAGGGTGACGAAGGGGAAGGAGAGGGGACGGGGTGGGGGAGGAAGAAGAAGAAGAGGAGGAGAGGGCTTGCAGATGGCTCATAAATGCCTACTGTGTGGTGCAGGGCCGTGGGGGGTGGTGGAGAGATAGGGACAGCCACGGTTTCATAAGACAGAGAGGGAAGGAGTGCGGTTAACGGGGGTAAGGAGGAGTCGAGGAGATACTAGCAAAGGGAAAAATGTCCTCCACAAATCGAACATCACGGGAAATATGCATACGGGACTCGTAGACGTCATAGCAAAGATAAGCGCTTTGTGTGAGGGCGTAACCAAGAAATATACATGGCTCGGATGTAGGCGCGAGCTTGTGGGGATTGTATGGTTTAAGCCAAGGATAACAAAGACAACCGAAAACGCGGAGCTTAGAATAATTGGGAGGCCGAGAAAAAAGCTTGAGATGCGGGGAAAGCATATTAAGATTTTTTGTGGGCATGCGATTGATGAGGTAAACCGCGGTACTAACAAAGATAGACCAATAGGTGACGGGCATTTTGGCATGGGCAAGAAGAGTTGTGGCGGTTTCGGCTATATGCAAGTGCCGGCGTTCGTAGATGCCGTTGTGCCGCGGGGTGTAGGTGGGAGAAGTGAAATGAGAGATGCCATGCTCGAGAGAAAAGGGTGTAACTTGATGTACTCGGTGCCATTATCGAATAGAGGGTTTTGATGGGGAAATCTAACAGCTTTTTCGACATAGTGCTTGAATTTAATGAAAGTATTATATACGTCGATTTACATGCAAGTGGGTATATCCACATGTAACGAGTAAAATGGTCAACAAAGAGAACATAATATTTAAAATTATCAACAGAATAAATGGAGATGACCAAACGTCGAATAAATCACTTCCAATGGACAAGAAGTAGACAAAGTGGAATCCGAAAAAGCGGAGCCTATGGCTCTTATTACATAAGCAGGAATCACAAGAAGAATGTGAAACAAGAGATAATTCTAAAAAATTATTGTTTGCAAGATTTTGAATAATAGGAAAAGCAGGATGGCCGCAGCGGAGATGCCAAGTGGCAGCAGAAGCCTTGGAAGCAGAAAAGGCGAAGAGAGCTCTGGAGGACCACACATAGGCTCCATCACTGACCTGTCCTTGGTGGAGGCATTTGCCAGTCTTCAAATCCTTCACCAAAAACGAATCAGATAAGAATTCAATAGAGACAAAGTTATCTTGGCAAAATTTCTGGACAGATAATAAATTGCGAGAAAGGGAAGGTACACAAAGCACATGATTTAATTTGAAGGAGGAAAGGGATGTAGAACCAATGTGAGTGATAGCCAAAGAACTACCATCACCAATGATAATACGATCCATACCTTGGTAGGGGGAGTGAAGAGAGAGTAGATTAAGTTCCCGCGTCATATGATGAGAGGCACCACTATCAAGCATCCAAGTAGCAGACGGATCGAGTACCGCAGAGTAGTAGCCGGTAGCAGAGAGCCGGGGCAACACGGGCACGGGGCGGCCGAGGAGGCCGAGGGGTGCCCGGGTTTCGGGGGGACGTGGGAGATTATTGTAGAGAGGGTAAGTGGTGCAACGAGTAGCAACATGACCCCGAACACCACGTAGTTGGCGAAGCCTTGATATGGTTTAGAGGGACGAGCGTACGCAGTTTGGCGAGGGACGGGAGAAGGGACACGCGGCCGGGGTCTCGGGTGTGGACTGGGACCGACGGCAGGATAGGAGGGGAGGCCGAGGTAGCCGCCGGGTGGGGAATAGGCCGTATTGGGCGAAACATGCACGGGACGGGGGAAGGGTAAGGTGGAAAGCAAGATACGCAGGGGGTGCAACGACGGACCGTGTAAAAGTGACGCTTCATGCATAAGTAATTTTTCATGTAACAATGGCATGAGATGGTATCATCACGAGCCCGAATTGCACCGACAAGGCCCCGATAATCACTACCAAGATTTTTTAAAATTAATTCAACCAAGTCATCATCGTGTACCTTGGCATCAAGAGACGCGAGATCATCAAGCAACATTTTTTACGGCGTGAAGTATTGGGAAATGGACATTGTACCTTTAGTGATTGAATTTAAACGCAGCTTGAGATGTCGAACACGACCCTTACTCGTTTCCCAAACGTGTCGAGGAGAGTGTCCCAAGCTTGTTTCGAAT